>CM040457.1:31810853-31935202 GCA_022758105.1 Pangasianodon gigas | reverse complement strand
AAAAAAAAGGATATGGTCAATTACAGTGGACCAAATTTCAATTGCTATAACTGTACTTCTGTCCGTGTCCCTTCTTCTTCACACACTTTGTTGTCTTCTGTCAAAACTGTACATGTGGCATTTGTCACATTTTTTTAATCCATCCTGAAGTTCTGTTTGGAGTGTAAATGATTTAGCTGCTTAGAGTTCGTTACCTGGAAAGCAGTTTGTTAATTGACTTCAGATTATGATGATTTGAATTAAATATACTGGGTACTAGTGCTTTCGGAATAAGCACGTGACATGCTTTAGGAATGTGAGCTGAGTGTAAAGTTCTTCTCAGAAAGTTCAACCAAACTGTAAGACAAGTGAAAACACAAATGGTGTTTAGATATGAAATATATCATTCATTTTAGAACATATTGTTTTTCTTATATATATCTTGTTGATTGTTCCAGTTGTGTTGTGCATGTAACTAAGAAAAAGTGTAAAATGAATCCATGGTATTTCCAAGAATGTAACAAATAATATGCTTCCTATACATACTACATCAGTGAATATTTGCTATACATACACTATATGGTCAGAGGTTTGTGGACACCTGACCATCACACCCATATGTGTTTCTTCCCCATACTGTTGCCACAAAGTTTGAAGCACACAATTGTCTAGAATGTCTTTGTATCCTGTAGCAATACAATTTCCTGTCACTGGAACTAAGGGGTCTAGTCCAAATCTGTTCCAGCATGACAATGCCCCTGTGCACAAAGCGAGCTCCATGAAGACATGGTGTGTGAAGGTTGGAGTGGAAGAACTCGAGTGTCCTGCACAGAGCCCTGACCTCAACCCCACTGAACACCTTTGGGATGAACTGGAACACCGACTGCACCCCAGACCTCCTCGACATCCCAACATCAGTGTCTGACCTCACTAATGCTCTTGTAGCTGAATGAACACAAATCCCCACAGCCACGCTCCAACATCTAGTGGAAAGCTTCCCAGAAGAGTGGAGCTCATTATAACAGCAAACACAGGGGAATAAATCTGGAACGAGATGTTCATTAAGCACATATGAGTGTAATGGTCAGGTGTCCCAATACCTTTGTCCATATAGTGTATGTACAAGATATCTACCAAGCCCTTAAGATATCTTTTAGCACCCTGATGCACTGAGTTTACTTTGAATACTTCATTCCCACATGAATGCAAAATACATTACAGCAACACAACTGACGTTAACTGTGTATATTCAGTGCATCATTTTTCAGTGCGATGTGAATCAACTCTATCTTCTGCAGCTGATTTACATCCACATCACTCCTTATGTCCTCTCGAGCAACACACCAGGAAAAGAATCACATAGCATGTCTGATCCCTCCTTGGCAAGTTTCTACAGATACAGCTAGCCATCCTTGGCTGGGTATTCCTCTCCCGTAGGTATTAAGCCTATAATATTAATAATAATTAATAATATTAAGCCGAGGTATTAATCCTAATGAGGAATTAGGTGTGATTGGTGGATTTAATTGTTTGTTTGTGTGTTTGTTTGATTGATTTTCCATATATTTAAAACAATACCACAGGAATAAGAATATATACAGTCACAAATTCAATTTGGTTTTGATATTAAATTATTAAATCCTTCTGAATATAGTTAAAAATGTGCTGTAGATACACAAGGTTTTGTTGGAGTTTGAGATTGAGTGAAAAAAAGCAGTCATGAAATTTGAACGATATGGTTGTCCTTCTGTTTCAAAGGAAAGGGAAGTCCACACAGACTGCTGTCATTATAACTGTGTGAAGAGTGAACTCACTACTGATAAATGCATATAACTAACTGAAAGATAAGTATCAGGTGTTGACAATAGATGGCAATATGTGCTTACTTTATTATTTTGAAACACTGCTCTCTGATGGAGATGTAATGCAAACACAAGCACAGGAAATAAAGACATTATTTTTTCTTCATGAAATTGGATTTCAGTTGAATTGTTACGAAAAAGGAACAAGTCCCTGTAACAAAATCGTAACAGTTACAGGAAATAAATCGTAATCGTTACAGGAAATAAAAATCTGATTTTTAATTTGCAAGCAGAATTTGAAATAAGTGCAAACTAAACTGGATAATTCTGCCTTCCAGGCTCTATTATGAAGAGGAAAATTCTGGTAAAGCACAGTTTGGAGGATTGACAATAGATGGCAACATGCACTTAATTTTTGACTCAAAAAATGATTTGCCTCAAACCCCCTGGTGGATAAGTATTGCAAAAACAAGCTTATTACATATAGACATTATATATAACCTTTAATGACAGTTAATGAACATTGTTATGAATGTCCATAACCATGGGGTATGCAATTTTTGCAATGCAATCGTCTTCCTTATTGATCCGTGCCCATGATGCTCGCAAAGGCATAGCAAGATGAACAGTAAAGAGTATTAGCAAGATTAACATAGCCAGAGTAACAGTAATGAGCACGAGTAAAATACATAAAAACACATTTTTATTTTCTTCTGTGATGAACAGGCATCCAATTCAAGATGTATTCCTGTATTCTGGATCCACAACTGCAACCCTGACCAGGATAAAGCTGTCACTGAAGATAAATAAATCAATAATGTTTCTATTCTTTGTTTAAAAACTGGAGCATATAGTTGTGTGTGTTCAATAATTATAATAATTACGTTCAAAAATAAATGTTCAATAATAAAGAACTATAAATCATTAATATGTAGCTTAATAATAATAATTACAATATTTCTTTTCAATACTGTTAAGTTACACGGTGAAGTTTCAATAAAACTAAATGAAAAACAAAAGAAATATAAAAAATAATGTCATTTTTAAAAGTCATAATTCATCATGTGTTGTTTGTATCTATATAATGCTACTTACTGGTGCAGGCATGGTGCATAATTAGCACCAGATTTTGCATGTGCAACCTTTATGCAAGATGTCACGCAAAAGGCGCATGCATCAGTTTTCCTGTCCTCATTTCTGTCACCACACACACACACACACACACGCACACACACACACACACACATCCTGCCTTGTTTACCTCTCAGCAGAGAAAAACAACCACAGACGCTTCTGACGTAGGCAGGAAGTCAGCAGTCATTTCTTATTCTGTGCGCGCCCACTTCCGTAGGAAAATAATTCACTGTGGCAAAACCATCAGCGTATCTCACCCTACTTACCTACTTTTAAAATGACACCAAGATGAAAGCAAACATGCTTTAAAGATCTATATCTTGCTTTACCGAATGTCTGTCAGTCACCCAAACATGATAATACATTTAAACAAAATACATAAACATACAGTATATCTATTACTTATTAATAGAAATAAACCACCAGTTACATATTGAACACATAGCACACATCTTAAGACATAAAATGTCACCTATATTGAGTAATATGTTGTTCTGCAGAAATTGCTATGATTGACATTTATTCAGACAAAATGCCTTCTTTAATCTATAACCAAATGATATTCAGTGACAAATGCATGTGGCATGCCAGCAGCACGATATAGTTAACCAAATTATGTTGAATATGTTGAATAATAAAAACAGCCCAATTATGACAAAATGACTTTCAAAACGTATCCCATTAACGGTACTTAGACAAACACTGTATCATTGCAAGCAAATATTCACACTTTGCTATTCCCATACACATATTGTAATATACAGTGATATACAGAATGTCCAGTACTGTGCAAAAGTCTTTGGCAGCCTAACTGTTTTTATACATTTTGTCTTAGATGTTTGTTTTATGTCTTCTACGTTAGTGGGTCAGTATTCAGGCCAATTTTAGGATTCATAGAAGTTACAGAAAAAAGGTTTGATATGTTTAAATTAAAACATAATGAAGCCAGAAACCAGAAACTGAAGAAAGTGTAACAGCCAAAGTGTCCAGGACTGTGGCAGGTTCTCCATGATGTCTGTAAACACTTACTGCTCTTTATAGTCCATTTTTATATGTAGAAATGTTTCATTTAATTAATTTTAAATGCATCTTTGCTTTACAGAATTTCTTTCCATGTACCTAAGACTTTTGCACAGTACTAATTATTGTTGTTATTATTAGGGGGACATGCACAAAGTGCTCGGAACACTCTCGTTTTCATTATGATTTTTCTTCCTTTTTCTCTTCTTCCTTTTTCTCAGCTAAAACTGATCATGCCTGAAACGTGGTCAGTAGGTGGAAGTCCCTCCCACTACTCAGGCAAGAGAGATCAGCCCGATCGGCCTAACTGTGGTGCTGTAACAGAGTGTTTTTATGTTTTTGGCTCATATCTCAGAAAACGTAACTCATACAGTAAAAAATTTTCCACTTATTTCTTGGGTTCACCCACCCATTATTTAGCTCTGCCCACTATTTTTACCTAATTCGCATAATATGCAAAACCTACTTTTGAGAAATTGTCCCAGGATTATTGTCCCATCTTCATAAAACTGGTGTCTGCCAACTCAGAAAAATGTGACCCTCAGTAATTATCAAAAACATTTGTAAACAATATGGTCAAACAAAAAGGCGGAGCCTAATTTCCTCAAACATCTCTAAATCTTGATTCACACGAAACATGAAAGGCATATACAGGACAAGATTTTGAGATAGTTTAAAAAAAACATTTGGGGGTTGGTCATACGTAGGGGGCAGAGCTAACTTCAGATAACTTTCTCAGGACCTGTAAGACCGATCAAGCTGAAATTTGGTATGCTGCATCTCTGTGCTCAAGTGGATTTTTGATGATGACAACCTGATTACTTAAAAAACAAGGTTGTCATCGGCCAATCAGGGTTCAGCAGGCATTTTACAAGATAAACATTGAGCTACGTCACTCAAATGGGCCACTGCGGGGGGCTATTCATGGTATTGCACTTATAAACAAACACATCTCTTATAAAATAAGGTGTACAATGAAACTTCTTTATTTCCCATGCTTTATTTCCTTACAGCATAAAAATTTGCCTTTTGCCTACTACTTAGTTCTGCCCACTCAGATTTATGATCATTTGCTAAATATGCAAAACCTATTTTTGCGAACTTGTCATATCTTCACAAATTTGGTGTCACATTGCAAAGTTTGAACCTCAATAATTAGCAAAAACATGTTAAGATTTGTAAACAATATGGCCACCATATCCCATTCAATCATTGCATGGCAGAGCTTAATTTACTCAAGCGTCTATAAGAGAGAGTTATCATTGAGCTCTCGTCACCAAAATGAACAGCATGTCCTTTTAGCGATCCACTGGTAGCTGACGCAGTCTCACTCAAGTTAGTCACTAGGGGGCGCTATTCATGTCTATGCATGTAAAAAAAAAAACAAGCATATTTCTTGTAAAATAAAATATATTTTGAAATGGATTTTTTTCTCCTGATTCCTTGGCTTACTGCATAAAACCTTGCTATTTCGCTCCCACATCCAAATGTATGATGTTTCATTTTGAGATATCTTTACAGATTTTTCGTGAAATGACTCAGTGGAGTGTTAAACTCAATATTTATCAAAATCATGTTAGAGATTTGCAAACAACATGGCTAGAACATGTCAATTAATAATTGCAGTTATTAACAAATAATTGTTAATTTACTCAAACAGCTATAACACATGACATTTTAAATTCCCATGATTCCCATGAAACTTGAAAGACTTATTCAGGAATAAATGCAGAGGCCATCTGCTGACGCTGGGGTGCGGTCTTCCATAGGGGGTGGGGTCAAGTTCAAATAACTGTTTTCCCGACACTGTAAGTCCCATCAAGTTGGGATTTGGTGTACTGCATCTTTGCGCTAATCTATGAGTGGTTTTCTACTGATGAATGGGTTACGTCAAAAACATGGCGGACATCAGCCAATCAGCTTACAACACACGCTTCACAGTGTAAGCATTGAGCTACTACCATGAAACTTCAACAGTATGTTCTTCTATGGTTGCTTTAGTGTTATATGCAACTTGGCCAGAACTAGACACTAGAGGTTTTAATTGCAAAGGGTGCGTGTCCCGCACAGATTGCAATATTTATTATTAATAGTAGTAGTAGTAGTAGTAGGGTGCTTGTCCCGCACAGATGTTTACATTTCTTTTTCTTCTTTATTATTATTATTAGTAGTAGTAGTAGTAGTAGTACTCTCCTCAGTTTAGTTTCAGGTGAATTTGTCCTAAAATTTATCCTCCATAAATATTAAAAACTTAGCAGACACACATCACTGAGCTACGTATATCCCTGACCAGATTCTACATCACAGAAAAAGAAGTTTGGGGGGGAAAAAAAGAACATGCTAATATGGTGTTACGAGAAATAAATGATGTCTGTAAAGCAGCCTCTCTCGATATTTGTCATGGAATAAACTGTGTTAGTGAAGCAATCAGTCATACACGTAAGAAAAAAAATGTTAACTCTTCTGATAAAATCATCAACAGTTTAACTTGGGACTGAAAACATCAGTTGTGTCGTGAGAAGGAAAAACGTGCAATGCAAGACAATGTGTTTCCAGGCCTGGGGTACAAAACTCCTAATCTACGGCAGAAAGTTCACAGTGAAACTATTTTAGAGTTTGTTATCATTGATGTTTCATTGCTTTTCTGTATATAACCATTGACACAGAAATCTGTATTTTCTGCATATTTTACATGAATATCATGCAATTATGTACCACGCCTTTAGCATTATATAAATACAAATAATACAAATACATGGAAATACAATGATTTGTAAAAGTGACCTTCCTTTTCACGCACACACACACACACACACACACACACACGCACACACACACAATTATATACCTCAATTATGTACTTACACCACTTAATTTGGCATATTCATTAGTTTTATTTGAAGCCAATATTAAAATTTTGCAATAATTACATATCTATATAGTAAATACATATTTAGGTTTATAGCTTATTTATTATTTTTAAAATAAATAACAAGATATGTTTATGACACAGCGTTCCTCCCTTGAAAAGTGGTAGGTGAAATCAAAACATTTCATGTATTCATTTTATTTATTATTTATTTCCTTAGTCGTATTATGTTCATCTTGCTGTTCTATACTTTTGCAGATCTTGTGCTAGGTTGTTAGGTATGTTGTACAATTTCACATTTCCTTACACTTTACAGATTCTCATGAAAGTTTATTGTAACTTTATTATTGTAATGTTTTCTGTGGAAGTGAAAAGGGTGGATATTGAAGTACGTATTTATAGAGCCAGTTATTCCTGCAGATACAAACGGTACAAATAGTAGTATTTAAGGTAGCAGTTATCTTTTTTTATTTATTTAATTAGGAATCTATAAATCTAAATGTATATAATTATAACATAAATATATAATCATTACAGAAATATATGACTGTTTTAATATTGGCTTAAAATGAAATTAATTAAAAGTGCTAAGTTTAATTTTAAAAAAATGATTCAGTAAAAACATTCTGTATGTTCTAGTGGTGGGGAAAGAAAACTTATCTGAGGTTGGTTCAAAGAGGTTTGTTGAGTTTTTTTGCAATCACTATAACGCCATATAAATATATAAATTGTATAATAAAACATTTACTTAAAAATAACTTTAAGGCTACAAAAGCCAGCAGGAAGTGTGTGGGATTTTACTGGAATGGAAAACATGTGTTATGGATGTGGCCTGTGGGCTCGAAGCAGCTGTGTATGAGAAGAGCAGCATGCCGAGAGCTCTGCAGCTGGCTGAACTAGACAGCACAGTTTCCGTTTCAGACACAGCTCTGGTTTTTATAGCGTGGAAAACACTGCACGCTTCCCGGATGTTGTGGGCGCAATTAGCATCAGCGGTGACACCTTTTTTTTCTAACACATTGAAACATTATAAGAACATAAATAAATATGAGATCTTGAGACTATTTTGCAACTGTTTTTAAAATTATTTTACACAGCAGCTGTACACTTAGAACAGTAATGTGTGGGCACTAAATAACAAAATAGTGAAAATCCATGAGGCAGAAACGTTGTACACTGATATTAAAACAAACATTACGAGTTACACATGAAAATAAATTATTCACAGCAACATTCCCAGGTGTTAACTGAACACAGTAGATGTTTTTTCGACTAAGGATTGTCTTGTATTGTCATGTGTTTTAACAGAAAAGCTCACAGACTTAAAAACATAACAATGGAAATTAAATGAAATGAGTAATCACTACACAAATGTCACATTTACTTATCTGAACTATCAGAACTCTGAACGTTGCTTGAAGAAACTAATCTGATTGAGCGTAAAGCAGTTACTGAGAGTTTTATTTTATTCACAGCTCGAGAAACTAAACAGCATTTCAAAATGGACTTAAGTAGTTCTTTAAACTTAACTCAGTGAATTTATATCAGTGTACCAAATAAGTTAAATTAACACAAATCTTTATACGTTTACTCAAAGCAATCAATTTTTAAACTGAAACAGTTTAAGGCGATCAGTTTCCCTAAGTGATTTGAGTAAAATTAACTCATCTGGTTTTATATTATTGTCTCATATGCTGGTATTTTTGCTGTAAAATCTTTGTTAAGCCTTACTTTTCACATTTCCATCACCTCCTTTGTAAATCAGTGATTTTTATTTTTATTAAACTGATCGACAGCAGCAAATTCACACAATTATTAGAATGTTATCAAATTTAAGAAATGAAGTTACACTGAGGAGGTAAAGGAACATCTGCACATCTGCTTTCTGAAAGGATTTCTTGGAAAAAGAGATTTCATTGATATGTTTATGGATATCTTTACATTGACAATAGAGGTATAAACCAGGCATAAGTGCTTAGAAGTGCTCTTTATACTTACAGTAATAGCCTTATATCTGTGAGCAAACTGACTGTTCAACCTGAATAGTGATTGCAAACAATGTGTTAAGCAATAAAAATGCTTGACTCACCCTTTAGACACGAGGTCGGAAAAAAAAAGACCAAAAATTAATTTCAATCAAAAATCGATATGCTTTCACATGGACGCAGAGAAGGCTGTGTGACATCTGTATGGATTTGCAATCAAATACACTTTCAGACACATAATTGCAGTATAAATAAATAAACTATAAAGGTTTGGGTATACTTGCTAAGCACCTCTTATTACTAATCCATGACAAAATCCAAAAAAAAAAACAAAGTAAAAACATAAAAACATACAAACAAAATCTACATTTCAGGTCGATCCACATTCATGGTCACTATTTGTTAAGAAAAAAGTTCAATTACAAAAATTACATTCAAGCACACAAACAAACAAACAAACAAACAAAGAAACAAACAGGGGAAAATAATATAAATAATGTAACTCAGACATATACAACAAAACGCATTTATGTTTATGAGTCATTATGAAATTAAATATGATCTTTTAATGGAGCATCGTGAGGCACTACCAGAGTTTACTGTTATAAAGTTTTAGCTGCAGTTACAGTACAGTGACGTGCAAAATATTCACCCACAATAAATGTATTGATTGTTTCATTCTGAGCACAGTCACATGCTCCGTTATAAAAGGGTGTGCACACTTATGCAACCAGATTATTGTAAGTTCATATTTTTCCCCTAAATCCGGCGTTACACTGTACAATATTCGGCCAAGCACAATCGCACATCATAAAGGATCATCTTTGGTCAGGAGTTGAAATCATTGGTCTTAGAACGCATTATATGACATGCTCGAAGGTGGCTGAGTTAGTGAGGCCAAAGACAGCTGATGAAGTTCTGGCAGTGTCAGAAAATTTACCTTAAAATCTCAGACTGTGAGCGCTGCTACGACACTCGTCCAATAGGAGGACGGCATATGATTACACAAAACTACA
The DNA here is from genome assembly GCA_022758105.1 of Pangasianodon gigas. Classification (NCBI taxonomy): domain Eukaryota; kingdom Metazoa; phylum Chordata; class Actinopteri; order Siluriformes; family Pangasiidae; genus Pangasianodon; species Pangasianodon gigas. The sequence continues at coordinate 31,925,397 of CM040457.1, read as the reverse complement.
GCTATAAACACGGCAGTGGCGATGGCGAAACGGAAATAAAACACGTGATTTAAAAGAAGAGCAGTTTGATAAATTGCAGCAACAGATAGAACATCTCTATAATGTCTCATCACAGTTAAAGCATTACAGCTTTTAGGTGTGTGGGTAGCTAATTAGCATGCAAGAACTCTGTTCATAGACTTTATTTACTGTTATGACAATGTAAAATTACTTTTATGCTTTCCAGTTGAAGAGCTACAAACCTGTGCTGTGTGGCACAACGTAATAGCTACGTTCATTGCTTACTCTGACATGAAGGACACGTGTTATTATACGATCTGTTACTGAATTCTTATTGGGATCATCTCGTACAGTGTGACAAATAATAATCGTAAAAGAGCGCTGGAATCGCAGAGTGTAATTCCAGCTTAAAACGGTTCTGTTTGTTTTTCACTTTAATTTTTTTTTTTTTTTTGCTTGCTATATCACATTAAAGGTGGGAAAAGATCTGAAATCATTTATCTTGGTGTCTTTTTTTTTTTACATCACCAAAACTTGCAATATTAACCAGGCTGTGCAGACTGTTTATATCCACTGTACATTTTGTAGTGTTACAACCTGGAACTGAAATGGACTTAATTGGGATTAATGCATTAAGTGCACTTAAAATATGAAGCTTTTAATGATCTTAACAACAAATCATTGGTCAGGAAATGAGCAAGAATGAAACAGATAGATAAAGGAGCTCAGTATGGGAGCTTTTCTTTTCGATTGCTTTAAATGTTTAAGGCTTGTGGCTTTTGATGAGCTGCATCAGGTGCGGCAGATAACCACATAATCACTAATCTTTAAAGAAAAAAAATCCCAGAAGATATTTTTGGAAAATTTTGTACACCCAGACATGCGTTAGTTTGAATTTTACATCATACATTTTAATCATTATCATGATTTTGCGTACAAGAAGACTATAGAAGTGAATTTCCCTGTTTCTAGCTTTTCCCCAAACAGCAAAAGTAAACCAGTGAATGGAGGCACAGGAGCTCTCAGGAGTGCATCTGCTTCATTCCTGCTCATTTCCTCACCAATGATTTGTTGTTATGACCATTAAAAGCTTCATATTTGCCATTTTGGGCTTGACCTGTTTTTCCCCCCAGGAGTGTATACTGTACATATATATATACACTCCTTATTAACTGTGTAAACTGTGATGTCAGTGAATCTGAATCTGACCCTGAGCAAAATACTAAAGCTACACTGGAGTGGTTCCAAACCAATAATGTGAGTGTGTTAGAATGGCCCAGTCAAAGCCTGCACCTCAATCTGATTAAATATCAGAGTTTGAGAAACTTGCAAAAAAAAGGGGACAAAAAGATCAGGATCCAGATGCTCAAAGCTTGAAGACACATATCCCAGAAGACAAATGTGGTTCTACCAAGTGATCCAGAGGAGTTAATACTTATGCATTAATCAAATGTTTGCTTTCTTGTTTAAACTGTGCATTATGGTAAAATATACATCTTGTGTCTTCAAATGTGAAACATATTAAGTAAATCCCAATTAAGTCAATTTCAACTTCAGGTTGTAACACTATGAAATGTGGAGAGGTTTAAGGGGGTGAACACTTATGCAAGGCACTGAATAATGAATTACGGTTCACATGGTGAATTGTGTTAATATTAAAGCACTTCTTGCACAGTTATGTGGGATTTCCACACATAATTAACCTTATGAAACATTTCTAAGCTTTTACACGCCATAGATATGAACATGACTATGTCAATAAATTGCTCGATTTTATCTGCTCTAAAGATTATATTACAAATTTCGAGAAACTCTTAATGACTCGAGAATCTTCCTCAACACATTCCTTCAACAAGTGTGTCACTGTGTGTGGGAGATAACACAAACTAACTTGTCTCGGAGATGTTCCACAACATTAAATGTAACTATAGACGGATGAATGCTTGAAGTGATGTTCACTAATAACTTACAAATTGTGATTGCTTTTGGACATGGCAAATTGCTGTGGCACAAGAGGAATTAAACACTGCGTGTTGTGCTGTTATAGGAAAACAATCAACTTCAGTGTGGGAAAGGCATCACACCACCCCATCATGGATTATTTTCCCATCACAGCAAGGTCCGTCGTGTTTTATTCCTTAAATAACCACAACTCTGGCTACAAGGGTTATATTAAAATGTCTTTTCTAATGCATTATTGTTTCTATAGTAATAAAGAGAGTTGTATGCCCGGATGTTCCACATGAAAAGTTTTTGATTTTTATATTGTAAAGTATTTATTTATTTATTTATTTTCTATTTACTATTTATTGTATCTATAGCGTCTTTGTCTGGGAACGCTCAGAGGTAAAGCTGTTGTAAACTATTGTAAACTTTTTGTAAAGTTTTCGGCCAAGGGAAAATCTTAAAGACGGAAGGTTTTGCGTTTTCTTGTCAAAATGACAAGCTACATTTGTTTCTCTTATGATCTTCAAGAGAGAAATAAAAGAAAGACTGGTGAGGGAATGACTGTTTATAGTAAGTGAGAACAGGAATACGACATTAAATGAATCTCTAAACGGTAAAAAGTATGACGTGTCCTTTAATCGTATCATAAAATCTATATTTGGTGTGATATAAGAAGAATCAAACATCTCAGGGCGCTGTTACTGGAAAATAATCAACTTCAGGCTCATCACAGTAACTTTGAGTCAGGAAGCATCACACCATCTCATTGTTGATTATTTTTCCATCACAGCACACCCTGATGTGTTTTATTTGTTGGTTAAACTGGCCACTTCATCGCTAGTGTTTGTATCAGTAAAGAGTATTAACACTTAGTCCAGTCCGTGTATTTAGCTGGGCCTTGTTTTGTTCCTGTAATCATCTTGCATTTATCTTGACTGCTTGAGCTTGAACTTAAATTGTATTCTGCCTCAGCGGTAGGTTTCGATTAAAGTATCTAGCAAATGAATAAACCGCAATGATTTTGTGAAACTTTTTGAACGTTTGGATACAAACAAATGACGCTCATACAGTACAGTACGTATACATACATACATATAAGAAGTACTATTTACTACACAGCTTGTTTTTCTAATAACGTGCATTTGCTTCTGCAAGTGCTGCAAGATCACACATTTACTGTGAGCAAGAAAACCACAGAAAACATCCATCATGTGTTGAAAAAAAGTGAGCGATACACTGCAAGACAGAAAAACACAGTAAGAGGACTTGATAAAAAAAAGGGGTCACTATTAAAGCTTACAAAGCTCTATCAACCATTTTGTTGATCATTTATATACAGTACAGTGTATGTTTGTAAAGTATGTACACAGAATGGAGTACCAGGTTGCTTGAGAGAAAAAAAGGGTACTGACTAATCACATATTACCTCAGAAGTGTGGCTCTGCACTGCACACTGATAATGAAAGTCTGAGTGAGTTTTTCCTATAGTGCTGTATAGAAAAAAACAAGCTTTATATGTGTATTTGTCTGTGTTTTGTGTGCCCTGCTAGATACATAATTGGAATGAAACAAATAATAATGTCCTAGAGCGATTTATGGCATTAGCTTTATCTAACAAGGTCAGTGTCAGCAGTATCTCATGATTATGTCACATAAGAAAACTGATTCATTCTTTTATCTTTAGTAAACACTTTATTCTGGCAAGTATGAAGCCAGAGCTTTTCCTGGGAAGTACTGGGCTAGTCAACTGCATGGCACCAAACACACACATACACACATTAAACACTCTTACACCTAGGGGCAATTTAGAGTAGCCAATCCAAAACAATGCAAAAAAGTTAACTTAGCAAGTGAACATATCATGAAAATAGACCCATTTATCTAGTACTTCCTATAATAAGATCACAGTAAACTAACTATAAGATTATTAAACCTGTTTCTAGACACTGTTACTTTCAAGCTTTAAATGATCTTACTTTATTGGCAGGTCATTTTGCTTCTTTCTAGAAATAAATGCAAAAAATAATGTGCAAAATTAACAAGACTACTTCAGACTTGGAAAGAAATTAAGAAAGATATGCCTAGAAATAGGTGTAATAATCTTCTATTTGGTTTATTGTAATCTTATAATAGGAAATATAGATAAAGTTGACTGTATCCAAGGTTTTTCCACTTGCTAAGATGTAATTTTCTTGCAGTGCATTGATACAGTATGTTACTAGAGTCTGACTTGTGTTCATTACCTGTACATGAGTGTTTAAGAAGGTTTAAGAAATAGAGTTGAGTTTTAAAAAAAAAATTGCAAGAAATCTAGTGATTTTTTCATGTACTTATCATTTATTTTGATGTGCAAAAGACAATACCTAAATATAAATGAACAATGATCTATACATATAAAGCCACGTACATAGTATATGCATGTGCACATATCTTAGCAACTTCAACTTTAAGTCATACACATATTCTGTTAATGTTTATAAAGAGATACCGATGCAGATTCAGCCAATATGGGAATATAAATGATAAATGAAAAGACAGGATTAGTAGCAGTGAGTAAAAATAATAATAAACAGAAAAAAAACAGACCTAATAAGTGCAGGTAAGTGAAAGTAGAATTCAGATTCTGAACAAGCAGTCAAAAGTAATCATAGCCAGATTTGAGTATTACATTGTGAAAATGTCTATTGTTAAAAGCGTGAATTAAAAAAGTATGTAAATAAAATTGAATTGAATTGAATAGTAAGTATTTTTTAATCACAAAAAAAGGAAAGAGCTATTTCTTAAATGAACAAATAAGAACTATATTACATTGCATTTCAACAACCATGTTGTCATGTTATGCAGAACATTCCTCTTTCTTCACACAGACAGCACAAAATTCATCCAGGTCTTCCAATTTGGGATTGTATCACCTTAAAAAGACACAAAAAATACAAAGATTTTAATATTTGAAACAAAAAATATATTTGATTAGCCCTTTTCTTCATCTTGAATGTTTAATGATTACACTAGACCATTTTAAAAACATTTAGTGATCTGAGGTACTACTGACTCAACTGACTCTCTGAACAACAGAAAAAAACAACATGCAAATTCTAACAAAGACCCCAAGACAAATAGGCAACATACACTCCTGGGCAAAAAAATGCATAAATAACAATAAAAAATGGGCCAAGCCCAAAATGGCAAATATTAAGCTTTTAATGGTCTTAACAACAAACCATTGGTCAGAAAATGAAAATGTTTGAATTCTTAATCAAATAAGGAAATGCTCTCAGGCCTTAAATGGATATTTATGTCTGTTGGGAAAATAAAGGCCTGTGTTGCTGGGCTACATATTTCCTCCTTTAAATATGCCACTTGTGTTAATCTGTGGCTTGGCAACAAACAAGACTAACCTATTGTGGTAAATCAAGAATGCTTACCAAATTCAAAAAGCACTAGCTCAACCAGACTTTCGCCGTCATCAAGATATTGAACGCAATGGTCTTCAAGAGGAGGACCCTTATCCAAAAGATGCTCAGTGCAAAGAAGTTGGTCTTGGCATCTACAGGGAAAAAAAAAAAAAAATCAATATTTGTAAGCAAATTGTTTTGTATCCTCAAAATCTACAATTACTGATTATAGAATGTATGTAAGTAAAAAATAAATAAATCAGAGCGAAACTTCATTTACCTGATTTGAAATCGTCCACTTCAGACGCCTTAGTACCACAGTTTTCTATGTATAAAAAAGAATAAAATATTAATAAGTGTGCAAAATGATGTAAGCAGTCCAAAATATTTGTATAGTGATATTCTGGTACAGTCATACTAAAACTCCGAAATCAGTGCAATTTTGGCTAGTGTACGTGTTGTCTATAAATTCTCACCGTTTTCATTACAGCTGGTGGTGTTATACAGTATGAGCCTGCTGTAATAAGCCTCGCCTGTAAACCGAACTGCTTCTGCTTTGTGTCTCTCGTTAGGTGGCCAAAATGTATCGGTGACATTTTGAACTGTAAAGCCAGTGGCGAGGCAGGATTCTTCTTTTTCACTGCTACTATTCTGTGGCTTAACTTTGTAAAACTCCGGCTCCCGTTCTTCTTCTGTAAACACACAAGAAAATGCACATAGAACATAAAGTTAATATAATTATTAAAGCTGAGGGTCCATCAGCATATTTTCAAACAATGCATAAAGAACATGTTTGGTAATGTAATGCGGAAGTACATAAGGGTTAGCATTTGTTGCTAATAACCATTAACAGACAAATGTCCCCAACTATAGCAAGGGCAGTTTTGTAAGTTCAAATATTGTATGCATATGCAAAGATCGGTCATTCAAACCTCGAACATCTCACGTCATTTGTCCTTTTGTGTAATTTGTATTTTGATTGAACACAGTTTGCTTAGTGTTTTCCTTCTTAAAAAAAAAAAAGTCAAAGATTAAGAAAGTACTCCCATACACTCGTGAATGTGTTTAAATGGCAGGCTGTATGAATGTACAGTCTGGGCTAGAAGGAAATGAGCCCCAGCTTCTACCTTGTACCATTCTGTGCATTCTTTCTTAAGACCATTAGTGGTGCTGCTGTTCTTTGTTCCACAAAAGTCCAAAATAATCCACTTTAAGCTCTTTATTAGCACCAAATCTGGAAGTCAGACACTGAACCTGCAGTTCTAAAGCAGTTGACCAATTGTAGCTTGGCAACTGTAATTAGGTACTTTGTAGACTAGTAAATTCTAGATAAGCTACAGTAAAGTGTACCGTAAATTTGATTGTTAATGTCCTAAAAGTTAGAAAAGAGGAGTGTATTACTGTTATTATCATTTTGTTTAGGATTACCTTTATCTCAAACACAGGAGTAGAGTTTTTGGATCCAGATTAGACAATCTATTAAAAATTTCACAGAGCATGTACACTTGCTTAACATTATTTATGGAGCTAGATATTAGCTTGTTTGTTGTTTTTTTACAACACCTTTTGCAGAAAATAGTACAAGGACAACTGTATTCAGCACTGGAGACAGGTTATTGAACTGACCTCAGTTCACACAGATATTGATCTCATAACTAAAACCCGAGCTACATTTATCATGTTAATTGTGTCTTTGCCAAACATTTTCTTAATAATTCAACCAAGCAATAATAATTGCGTCATATTTCGGGTTGTGTCATAAATTTGTAAGAAAAGTTAGGATATCTAAAGCTGCCCAAGTTTTAAATGCTGCTAATTTTGCAACCTAGAGAAAATGCCATATTGATGGTTTATATAGCAAATGATCGTTTCTGATACGCAAATAAGTAAATTTTTACAAAAAGAATCATTTAAGAAATCCTACTGGTTTAGTACAGACCTACTGCATGCAAACATTTCTACAGTATATTGCATAAATTAAAAGCTTCGGAACTCAAGCATAGTTTACTTAGGCATACTTTATGCCTATTTCATTTTTGTAATGACACAAAAACTTCCTGCTGATTATTGAAACTACTTGCAATTTTTAAAAAAATAAATACTCACGTGGTTGTATTGTTAATTTTGTCCCATGGCCAAAGGTTATCCTTACGTTTGTATTCACACAGTTTAAGGTGTCATTACAAATAGATGCTTGTTTCTACAAGGATTGGAAAACTATAAAGACATCGACCAGACCGAAATAATATTTTTACATGCAATTCAAAGACAGAACACCACCAGCAAAAACACAATGTGCTATATGATTATATACTTGTTCTGTATTAATGTACTTAATTAGCTAGCTAAATTGCCATACATTATTACGTTATGTTAGCTAACACCTAGCCTAATCAGACAACCAAAACATGAGCCCGCTGCTAATGGATTAATAACTTGTCCACCCGTTTATGCGTAATAAAGTTTTCGAAGAATGACAAATTCTACTTACTTTTTTCAACTGTCACTTTTACACCTGAACCAAATATTATCCTACTGTAATCATTCACACAGTATGCAAATTAAGCACAGAAACCTTCAAAGGAAAGTCTTTCCTTTCCAGTTTTTCAGAATCTATTAAACTATTTTTGTGGTTTTTTTTCATATTCAATTATTTCTAAGCATAGTTCATTTTAATAGTTTAATTTATTATCAAAATAATAGTTAATTCAGGTCCAAACTTAAAGTAAGTTTCACACTACTAAAAAAAATCTGTCTAATAGTCACATTTATAGCGTGTTGCTTTTAAAAAGTTTCTTTATTTGCAGTTTATTATTAAATGTGTTTATTTAGTTTATTGAACTGTACTATTATTTGCAGTGGGTGTGTGAGGTTATGATATTTACATTACAATTCATTACCACTACAGATGTAATGAATTCACATCGAAACACTTTTCATTTCACTAACTAAATTTTTAGTAAATATATATTAAGAAATAAACAAACATTGTTCTTTTGTTAGCTGTTAGCTGCAATTCTATTTGTTCTTCATTGTATCATAGAAACTTTATATTCTTTTCTGACTGAGTTCCAATGTTTTTCAGCTGCAAATATGATTTGGTTAAAAAAATTGTTAATGGTATTGTAACGATTTTCTTAAAATCATTTTAATTTTAAGAAGTTATACAATTAACATACTTAATATTGATACCAGTATCGACGTAGTTATCACACTGACAACAATTTCTGAAGCAGTTTTTTTTAAACATAGATAGATAGCTTTACTGTACAACAGAGCACAAGAGTAATGTATGAATTGTAATGAGAAACTGTGATCCAATTTTAGTGAACATTTTTAGTTGCGCAATCACTAAATCATCATTTTCCCCCAAAGTTAACTAAATTAAACAGTTAACACAAGTGAAAATCAATCATAGATTTGAATTCTGTGTTCATTCCATGTAGCATGTTACATTTTTCATTAAAAACCTCGGGCTTGCGTTTGTAATGATTGTAGGTATATTGTATACCTCTGCATATCTATGTTAATTTCTAATATAAATGCCTAAAATATATATGAAAACAAATGCTGAGTAACACTTTACGAAACATCACCAAGGGAGATTCAGGTTCACTTTTTATATCTTCATAAAGAGAATTTAGGAAATTCAACATAATTTATTGAGCAATGCAATTTCTACTTAATTTTTTTGCCAGTTATATGTTTTTATAAGTTCTTACTCTTTTCAACTGTGAGTTTAATTCCTTGTCCATAAAGGAGTTTCCAGTCTGATTTCACATAATGAATTACTGCTTTACAATAACATTATCATAAATTTTCCTGCCACTCACAAACGTGTTAGTTGGCCGAACATCAGAAACCTAGCAATCCACTGAAGTTTATCAAGCTTAAAGATGATTTTTAAGGACTTATATACACAATTAATTTTGCAGCTACATTTAGTTTACTTAACATTATATGTGTACTTACAGCAATACATTTTCTTCTCAAGTACATTAAAACTGTGGAAAACTTACTTGTATGGATAGTTAGTTTTGTCCCTGCTGCAAATATGATTTTACGAAAACCATCATTCACACAGCACGAGACCTCACAGCATTAATGTTCGAATATTACGAATATTAAGAAATTTTGCTCATTATTTTAACTCTTTCATTAAGAGAATAGTCGCATCCACAACTTTTATTTAAATCTGAAGCTAAAAACTGCTGTTAATGTTTTACTAAAGTAAATGAATATATATTAAAAGGCATCTCTCTGAGAGAAATTAAAATCAACTAAACTTTAATTAATAAAAATGACTCTCTCATCATTCTTGGGCCATTTCCTCACATTTGGTTCTCTCAATTAATTTCTACTAATTACTAAAACCTACATGCTTGCTTTTTTGATTTTATTACTTATTTTTTTATTCTTATTTTTATCACATCATCATAAGATAGAAGATAGTAAGTTGTTGTAGGCCAAGCTACATACGATCACTGATGCACATGTTTACAATTAGGAAATTGCTTACATAACAGATTAACGCAGCTAACACCAGCTAATGTCACAAAAATGGCTACCACCAATCATAGAACTTACTTGAATGAATAATTACTTGAGTTCCATGTCCAAAAATGATCTTATACCCGGTATTCACACAGACATTGGATGCACAACAAAAACATATGCTCTTACCACACAATACACTGTATCAACTGTTTCTCCATATTTATACAAAACTCACTTTACTGTGATTTTCATTCTAAATCTCGAAATATTTTTACTTTTATAGATTGATATTTTGTGCGATGCTGATTCATTTTCCTGGACAAAAATGAAATGTATTGTTCGATGCCATTAAATGCATCAGTTTGTAAATTGATTAAAAAAAAACTCAGTTGGTTCATTTATTATTAAAAGTATGTGTAAAAGTACTCACTAGATGCAACAGTTATTTTGGTTCCAGGTCCAAATACGACTTTCGAGTTTTGAGATGTCACACATTAGTAGTGCTCTATACAATAATATATAGTCTATCTATACCCATAGTTGATGGTAAAATAGCGTATGCAGTTAACATAAAAAAAATTGGTTAAATATCAAAATGTAAACAAAAAAACCAGAGATAGTTAGATCGTATTTAAGCATAAACAATTCAACTTGGCAAAGTAATATACAGTATGTTGGACAGGAATTCTGGACCTGACAATTACAGCCTTTAGATATTATATAATGATCCAAATTACGTAAGTACGGTAAGTATGATTCCTATGATTTTTTTAACAGTGAACCTCTACAAGTTAAATTACCTTTTACGTTAAATTCCTCATTAAACATATTGACTTACTTTATTTTCTCAAAGATTAAACTTATAGCCTTTGATATTGAAGCATTTTAAAACTAAGCTAATAGACATGCTGAATTTTACAACACTTTCACTTAAAATTATATCTGTACATTATTGCTGAAGTATAGAAACTTACTTGTATGGATAATTAGTTTTGTTCCTGATGCAAGTATCATTTTCCCATAGCCAGCATTCACACAGCCACTGGCCACAGAACAAAAAAACCTACTGATTTCTCTCGTACTAAACAAATGTTAGGATAAGTTTTTCATAAACACAAAAACAATAGTGTAGATTTTTGTGGAATGCTTGCTCATTTTATTAGAGCTTATTGTTTCGATAAATGGAACAAAATGAAAATATAGTGTTTTAAAAATGAGTCAAAATATTGTTTTTATTATTGAAACTTGTAAATACTCACTAGAAGTAACTTTCAATTTAGTTCCAGTTCCAAATACAACTTTCCAGCTTCCAGAAGTCACACTTTGGTAATGCTTTAGCCCAAAAGTACCACATCTATAGTCTAGTTAGCTAATGAACAAAGCTGCAGTTTGAAATAAGAATGCAAAATACTTTGGAAAATTTTAACCTTGGATTATTCCTGATGTGTTGAATCTATGAAAAACTTACTTGTATGGATAATTAGTTTTGTCCCTGCTGCAAATATGATTTTCCCAAAGCCGTCATTCACACAGCACGACACCAGATAACATTAACGCTCCAGTGAATTAACAATCCATGATAAGCAAGAAACATGGTGCAAAAAGTTCAATCAGAAATTTGGCCAATTATTTTAACTTTTTAATTAGGAAAATAGTTATGTCCACAGCTCATGTTTTAATCTAAAAGTAAGAACTACTGTTGATGCTTTACTCCAGTTAATGCATATACAGTTATAGTTATCTCTGTGAAAATTTTTGTGAATCAATTTTTACTATATTTAATATAGAAAATCACACCATAGTAATGGTTTAAAATTCCCACATCTATAGTCTATTATTGAAGCTATGAAAAACTTACTTGTGTGGATAATTAGTTTTATCCCTGAAGCAAATATGATTTTCCCATAACCTTCATTCACACAGCATGACATCACACAACATTAATGCTCCAGTGATTTAACAATCAAGAAAAGTTTGTTGTGCAATTTTTTGAGCAATATAATGAGAAATTTGGCTAATTGTTTTAACTTTTTAATTAAGAAAATGGTTACATCCACAGCTCATTATTAAATCTTAAAATTAAGAACTGCTTACATTAGGTAAAGCATATACATTAATAGCCATCGTTGTGAATCAATTTTTGTGAATCAATTTTTTAAATATCTTCAAAGAGGCTGAAATTTGGCATTTTTTTTTAAATTCTGGTATGGATATCAAAGAGAACAGTTACATCTTCAGCTCATATTAAACAAATGCGATGACCAGTTTTCTAGTGAAACTACTTTGTTGTAATTTCAATTTTTTTCACTCAAGACATTTTAAATAGTTTGATATTTTGTGGAATGCTGGCTAAATTTTATTGGAATAAAACTAGCTATGCAAATATGTTGATAAATGTAATGAAATGAAAATATTATGGTCTAAAAGTTCCAACTATGACCTTCCAGCTTCCAAATGTCACACTTTATCAATGCTTTATAATAATTATTTAGAATTTTGTCATTTTACTTACGTAACTGAACTGTGAGCCAAGTTCCTTTGCCAAGTATTACTCTATAGCCATCAGTCACACTACCACTGTCCTCATCTCAAAAACTTACAGTATGATGAATAATGTACAGTGATTTTTAGCCCTTTATCTGTACATTTTCTTTCATTTTGTAAAGCTGTTTTGGAAACACATGGATTTCTATATCTGTTGGAATCTTGCTCCATTTGGTATTTTATCGAGGAATGCACGGGATTTAAAGTTCTTGTAGAATATTTTAGAAGCTGGATGAAATTTGAGTTAGATTTCACACTCTAACATTAACACTAACACTATAACACTATAACGTTAATAGTAATATTATACCCACATTTTTTTAACAAACTTCACATAAAATATCAGAGTGCTGTATTATATTAACTTGTCCTAACTGATGGCATGTATTTCTTGTGTTTGTAGCTTTGGTTATTGTTTTTACCTTTGCTTTTCAAAATAAAATTTTGACAGTGACTGTGGGTTATAACGTTATAGTAACGTAACGTAACGTTATAGTAAGCTAATAGTTGATATGATACACTATAAAGTGTTTATGAAAAAGTTAACGGTACACTTACTAGACTGAACAATCAATGTTATTCCATTTCCGAAGATGATCTTGCTATTGGCGTAATTCACACACTAACAAACACCTCAACAAAAAGTTACTGAAGTCAGTAGAGTTCAGGGTCTGAAATATGGGTTTTTTGTGCATATTTGCTAGCACCATATATGTTAGGTTTAAAACATTTAATCTTAGGAATGTGAAATAACAAATGTTCCTACTTGCTAAATTTAAATGCTTTTCAGTTAGGTTTTCTTTCATAGTTTGATCATTTGTGAGATATTGACTATGTTTATTGGAATGAAATGAGTTCAATAAATTCCCTGTTGAATGTAATAGATTTATTTTTTGTTAATAAAAATGAATGAATAATTACTCACTAGCTGTCACTGTCAATTTGGTTCCAGTTCCAAATATGATTTTCTGGTTTCCATACATCACACAATGCTAGTGCCTTAGACAATAATTCCACGTCACATTTGGTCACAGGCTTTGCAAGAATACAACAGCTAAAGATTACTTATTACCTTTTAAGATAAAAAATACATGATCCCTTAATGTATGTCATTTTTTTTATCATTTGACATGTGATTGTTTGTTCACATACATGCAAGAACCAAAGAACAACTAAAATTTGAGTTCTTGATGTTCAAAAATCACAATTTTCATTTCTGGTCCTTCCTCATACTTTCATACTTTAAGTAAATCCAAAAGTTTATACTTAAATTGAAGTATAGAGTATTCTTAGCATAATTAGTTACATATGTATAGTATATTCCTTTAAAGTTTCCCAATTAATGTGCAATGCTATTAACATTAAAAGATAAAAAAATGTAGGCAACCTGTAAATTTAATACCTGGAAATAATCAAGGGAAGACGATTAACTTACGTGCCAGCACTATCAGTTCTGTCGCCTTTCCAAAGATAATTTTATATCCTCCAGTAGTCACACATTATGAGACCACAAGCCAAAAACTGCTTAGCTAAACCAATAAATATTACTGATTATTTTACTTTAAGCTTATATTATACGTTTAGGTTCTTCACTTTGCTATGTTGTCATTTTAATCGTACATATTCTGTCACTGTGAATTAGTGATTGATTAAATATAAGTAAGTAAAGCTACCTTAACTCCATACATCAAAATGAAACAGTAATAATTACTATTGTTAATGCATAGTCAACAATAATGCATAAAATAGTTAATGCACTTACGTGATTCGATTATTAACTTGATTCCAGTAGCAAATAATAGTTTTCCCACTGCAGCTCCAGTATTCACACATTATCAAACTACCCAACAATAAGCACTTTAAGAACACCAGATTCATTTCTTCAGACCTTCAGCTGTTCAAACTTAGAAATTTAAGCTAACTAGCAGCCTATCGCATAATATTTATACCATAAGTATATTGTATGTGAATTATGAATGAAGAAACAAAAGTTTATGCACTAATATCAAGAATATCATGAATGAATTGCTAAGAACATTAGCTGTCACTGTCAATGTGGTTCCCATTCCATATCCTGAGTCTATTTAACTTAAAACTTAGCTTATGCACTGGACATTTGTTTATGGACTTCGCAAAACTACGACACCTAAATATTATTGTACAGATGTATTGTTTTTTATGTAATCAATGTATTTTTTTATATAAATTTTATTTTGTACTCTTAATTGATATTGTACAATTTACAACTCTATCCTTAATATCAGTTTACGCAATTAAGTTGAGTATGCTTTATCATTGTTTAGCTTTTTTAGATGCTAGAATAATGTTACAGGACAAGAAGAAACATGTTTCTAGTAATATTACTTACATTCTATGGTAATGAATATGCACATCATTAGCACTTAAAATGTAAAACAGTATTTAACAAAAGTACTAAAAAATATCTTACTCAGTTATAAGTATCGTAATTTGGTTTTTAACTGTGAAAAATGTCACAATAGCTGAAAAGGTTGAAATAAAATAACTAATATTCTTCATTATGACCAATATGGTGAAATATTGAGTGCAAAGTATATTTTCATGGTAATAAATAAATACTTACTACAATTAACAGTCAGCTTGATGCCCTGACCGAATATAAGCTTGTTTCCGAATGTCACACAATGCTACGTTCATGACCGATATCTATCATTTAGAGAGTTGATATTTTGCATTTCAATTTGTTAAGTTTAAGTTATTTAGTAATAATTATAAAATATTACTGTAATCAAGTGTGTTCCTTTTCCTTTGCTTTTATGACATTTAGTTTTTATTTAATACATGTATTTTTAAATATATGTTCAGACTAATAACTACAGATAAACATTAGAGAATATTTAAGTTTAAAGTATTATACTTTTAAGTTCTTCAATTGATATTCTAATTTTACTAGTATGTACAAATTTATGTTAATAATGCATTCATTTAAAACTCCCCTACTATTTTAAAGAACTTTAAGAGAACTAAATGCTTGTCACATAATATGTATACCATAAGTATATCATACGTGAATTATTTATGAAGCAACAATATATGTTCATATTCATACAGTAATAACAGAAATGAATTAATAAATACTCACTAGCTGTTACAGTCAATTTGGTTCCAGTTCCAAGTACAATTTTCTTGTTTTGAGAAGTCACACATTACTAGTGCCTTAGACAATAATTTCCACATCCATTCAACATACAAATTAGCATATGCACTTCTCATTTGGCTATGGGCTTTGCAAAACTGTACGTAAATACTACTCACTACATTTTGATATAATAGATACATGATCCCTTGATATATTGTTTGTAATGTTTTACATTTGGCATGTGATTGGCTGTTTGTACATGTAAGTATAGTGTCTTAAACAAAGAAGAACAGAAAAACAACCAAAAAGTTTTAGAATTCTTGATGATATTCTGATACTCTATCTCTACACATGTTTATCTGCCATTAGCTACATTTTGGAAATAGCCAGTTTGCATTGTTACAAGCATATCAGTGTCTATTAGCATCTAGATCACGAGTTCATCATGAGTTCTCATGCTCTATAATGTTTGAAAGATTCAAGGTAGGTAGCACAAAGTTTCACCAGAATCCTTGTTAATCCTTAATCAGTTATTACTCTGATTTTATCCTAAATCCTAAAATAGTTAATGCACTTACGTGACTCAATTATTAACTTGATTCCAGTAGCAAGTAATATTTTTCCGAATGCACCTCCAGTATTCACACATTATCAAACTCCCCAACAATAAGCACCAGCTCACTCACACCTTAAACAAGTTACTTTTTTAAAGAATTTTGAAAAGGTAACTCAGAACCCATGACTTAATATACAATATATACTGTACCACATGATATATAAATGAGGCAACTTACTTATGAATTACTTATGAAGCAAAAACATAAGTTCATATTCTAATATCATGAATGAATTGCTAATTACTCACTAGCTGTAACGATCAGTTTAATTCCGGTTCCAAATACGATTTTCGCGTTTCCATACGTCACACCATACTAGTGCCTTGGACAATAACGTCTACATCCTTAGTCTATTCTACATTGCTTTGCAAAACTACTGTACTTGACATTTTTACAGATGTATTGTGTTGTAATTGATGTTAACTGCGGTATTTTTATATACATTTTATTTTGTACTTTTAAAGTGACATTTTACAGTTGGATGGTTTACACCATTGAGTTAAGTATGCTGTGTATTTTAAAGCTTATTTATATGCTAGAATGATGTCACAGGACAAGAAGAAACAGTTTAGTAATATTACTTAAATCCTATGGTAATGAATATGGACTTACTCGAAGAAATGATCAAACACCTATTTCTCTGATTAGCACTTCAAATTTTAAACACTTCTATAATATCTGATAGCTGAAAAAGTTGAAATAACAACATGCGAAGGATATTATCATGATAATAAATAAGTACTTACTATGATTAACAGTAAGCTTGATGCCTTGACCGAATATAAGCTTGTATCCTGATGTCACACAATGCTATGTTCATTAACAATATCTATCATTTTAAAGTGTTCATATTTTGCAGTCCATTAAATCTCAACCTCTTTAAAAAATAAACCTAACAAATGTTTAATCATACTGATTTTTAACTGTGAAAAGTGTCACTGAAAATGTAGAACATTTGAAAAATGTTCATGTTCTCACGACAATGTTCATAAATTAATTAATAATTACTCACTAGCTGTCACTGTCAATTTGGTTCCAGTTCCAAATATGATTTTCTGGTATCCAGAAGTCACACAGTATTACTGCTTTAGACAATAATTTCCACATCCATTCAACATACAAATTAGCTACAGACTTGATAATTGGTTATGGGCTTTGCAAAGCTACTGTACCTAAATATGACTCACCATAATTTAACATAATAAATCCAGGATCCTTTAATGTATGTATTTGTTTTTTTTACATTTGATATGAGATTGGCTGTTTACAAACAGCCAATACAATGTCTTACAACAAAAATTATGGAAAAGCAACTAAAAAAATGTTTGAACTTTTCATTTTCAAGAATCACAGAATTCTTTTACTCATGTGTACTTGTACTTTTATACTTGAAGTAAATCCAAGAGTTTATACTTAAATCATATACAGAATTTGAAGCTCTATTTAAACAATTATAAAGTATTTTTAACATTCTGTAGTTGCACTTTAATTTAACAAGGAATCTGTTTACTTCAAGCAGATGTGTTTATGAATAACTAATTAAATGAATAGTTAGTTACCTATATACAGTGTATTCATTTAAAACTACCATACTAATGCCTAATGCTATTAACTTTCAATGATAATATTTTCATGCAACCTGTAAATCTAACACCTGAAGTTAATCAAGGCAAGAAAATTAACTTACGTGACAGCACTATCAGTTTTGTTGCCTTTCCAAAGATAATTTTATCAAATCCTCCAGTCACACATTATGAGACCACAAAGCAAAAACTAAGCTAAAGCTAAACAGGTAATAAACATTACTTAAAATTATACTTATAATGTCTTCACTTAACTGCATTGTAAATTTAATTATCTCTGTAAATGTAAATTAGTGATTGATTTTATATATATAATGTATAAAGCTTAACATATACTGTATGTATATTAGTCTAAGCTATTACGTTCTTTGTTTAATCAGTTAGTGCTCTGAGTTTAGCAAATTAAATTTTAATAGTTAATGGATACACTTACGTGATTCAATTATTAACTTGATCCCAGTAGCAAAGAATAGTTTACCCACTCCACTTCCACTAGTCACACATTAACAAACTACCCAACAATAAGCTCTTTAAGAACACCAGATTCACCTGATCACTCTTCCAACTATATTTACCTTATTTAAAAAGTAAAAATTAAAGTTAACTAACAGAATATCATGCAATATGGACAGCATACTTATACTGTACATGAATTATTTATGAAGCAACAACATATTTGTGTTCATACACTAATATCCATCATCCTGAATTAATTTTAAAGTAAACATAATATAACTTTATGTGATTTTTTAACTTTAACTTCAAGAGGCAGTTATATTCCTGAAACACTTATTTCTATGAATAGTACTTTACAATGCCTCAGTCAACTATAACCTTCCAAATTTGGCTTTAAAATGTAAAAAATGTCACTGAAATCTGACAAAATCTTATATAGTTGAAAAAGTTGAAATAACAATGTGCTTCATATGACCAACCTGGTGAAATATGGCATGTAAAGAATATTATCGTTATGATAAATAAGTACTTACTACAATTAACAGTCAGCTTGATGCCTTGACCAAATATAAGCTTAGTTCCTGCTTTCACACAGTGCTATGTTCATTAGCAATATCTTTCATTTTAAAGGGTTTGTATTTCGCAATTCAACTTCTTTAAAAATATTAAATAAACATAACAAATGTTTAAAAATTTGAAAGTTTTTGTAGTTCAACAGCAATACATATGATGAAACCTCTTTTCTAATATAAAGAGGTGAGAAGTATAAAAGTACAATCACTGTTCCTCTACTTAAGTATGGTTTATATCTTTAATTTATGTTTAAGTTGTTCTTTTGCTCATCACAGAGACATGTGACATAATATATTATATATTTACAAATCATTGTTTAACTACATTTTGTAAAGTTAACATCTAAAACAATGAAATAACTAATTCACTTACGTGATTCAATCATTAACTTGATTCCAGTAGCAAAGATTATTTTATTCAGTGAACCTCCAGCAGTCACACATTATCAAACTACCCAACAATAAGCTCTTTAAAAACACCTCCTTACTTCTCTCACACCTTAAACAATATTTTGTTTGAATATTTTGAAGAACTGTAAGCTAAAACCATATCGTAATTTGTAAAAAGATAAGTGTTTATGTGATTTGTTTATGAAGCAACATTTCTTTTTCATACACTAATAACTTTAATTTTAAATAAAAACAACATAATATTTCTGTTAGCCATTAGCTTATACGAATGTTGTTAAATGTTCTGTTAACTCAGATTTACGTTTTGTGAAACTAAGTAAAGATTGCAAAGTTAATTCTTTTTTATATGTTGCATTTTTGTCATAATTACATTAACATTTTACATTTTTAAATGTTACTTACGTAACTGAACTGTGAGTAAAGTTCCTTTGCCAAATATTATTCGAAAGCCATCAGTCACACTATTACTGTCCTCATATCAAAAACTTACAGCTGTACGATGAAAAAGTGTCCTGTAATCTTTAGTCCTTATCTGTACATTTTGTTATAAAGCTGTTTTGTAAAGTAATAATAGTAATAATAACTGCTTCTCAAGAAAAAGAAAAAAAAAACAATTATCATAAATGATTGTCTTATCCAACAATTTACAGTATACATTTATATAACTGTTCTTGTTCTATTTAGTATTGACAAGATATTTAAAGTTATATCAAGATATTTAAAGTTCAACTCAAGTAACTTAAGTAAATTTGAGTTAGATTTGACACTAACATTATAACGTAGTAAAAAATATGCGCTATATTCATGTCCTTTATCAAAGAAACGTTATTTTGGTCATTTGATTTTACATAGTGCTGTATTACTGTTAAACAGTTACATGTATTCCATGTGGTTGTAGTTTTGGTTCTTGTTTAACCTTTGGTCAAACTTTTGTGTCTTTTAATACGCATAATAATAATAGTACGTTAATACTTCATATGATGCATTTTAAAGATATACTTACCAGACTGAACAATCAAGGTTGTTCCACTTCCGAAGATGATCTTATTTGCGTAATTCACACACTAACAAATGCCTCAACAAAAAGTTCTCTAAACTTCAGGGACTGAAATATGGGTTTTTAAGCCATATTTACTATATATGCTAGGATCAAAACAATATTTAATCTTAGGAACCATAACAGTTCTCTTAATTTAATCCTAAATCATGATCAGTTTGATCAGTTGTTGGATGTTGAATCTTTATACTGGAATAAAACAAGTTCAGTAAATGTCTTGTTGAATCTACAGAATTTAAATTTTTACAAGAAAATGATGAATGAAATAGATTTGTACTCACTGGCTGTCACTGTCAGTTTGATTCCAGTCCCAAATATGATTTTCGTGTTTCCCGGTGTCACACAGTACTAGTGCCTTGTACAATAATTTCCATATCTTTAGTCTATTCAACATACAAATTCACTTATAGCTTACACACTTTACGTTTGTTTGTAAAACAACTGTACCTAAAGATCTATTGTGTTTTATGCAATCAATGTTAAGTAATGTATTTTTTTTATATAAATATTATTTTGTAGTTTTTAAGTGATATTTTAAAGTTGGGTGGCATGACAACCCTATCCTTAACATCAGTTTATATCATCGAGTAAAGTATGCTTTATATATATCTTTTTAAGTTTAATTACAGGCTAGAAAGATGTCAAAGAAACATTTTAGTAATAATACTTAAATCCTATGATTAATTAATATGGATTTCCTTTGACGAAGTGATCAAACACTTATTTTTATGAATACCTCTTCAAATATCTCAAATCCTGTACAGACTGTAGCTAAAATCTGTGTATAGTTCGTCAGTGAAAGAGAATGAAAAAATAACAACTGCTATTAACTAATAATCCTGATTGGCATTTATCATGTATCAGGACACAGGTAACAATAAAATCCACCAACCTTTTAAATGTAGATATATATTTAAATATACAATGCATTTTACATATTTATTTATTGTATTAATTGTTTAATCAGTTATTAGTCTGATTTTACTTTCTACAATTCTTAAATAGTTAAAGCACTTACGTGATTCAATTATTAACTCGATTTTAGCAGCAAATATTATTTTCCCCACTCCAACTCCAGTCGCACATTATTAAACTCCCTACCAATAAGTACTATATATACATAAAGTTATATTATATAACTTTATATAAGTTATATAACACAGCTTTAGAACTTTATACCATTTTTGGCTTTAACTTCAAGAAGCAACTGTATTCCTGAAACACCGTTATTTCTATGAATAGCACTCCAAAATAGAAAATTGAGAGGTTGAAATAACGTAATTATTATAACCAGGTTGGTGAAATATGCAATGCAAAGGACATTATCATTATAATAAATAAATACTTACTATAATTAACAGTCAGCTTGATGCCTTGACCGAATATAAGCTTGTTTCCGACTGTCACACAATGCTACGTTCATTAGCAATATCTATGATTTTAGTGTGTTTATATTTTCCATTCCAGGAAAACTAATTAAACTAAAAAAAAATAAACTTAATAAATACTTTAACAGGTTCTTTCTTGTACGTGTAACATTTAACGTTTATTTACTACATACCTGGGTATATGGCTTTATATTTATTCTTTACATTTTACACGTGATTGACTGTTTGCACAGAGAAATAACTGACTTCTTAATGTTCAAGATTTATAGCGATAAGAGACCTAATATCTATCTTTACATATGTTTTTCTGTGGTTAGTTACGTTTTATGAATTCGAGTTTGCATTGTGACAGGTAGCTATTGGCATGCAAGCTAGTTTATATAATCAGAGTTATCATGCTATATAATGTTTGAAAGTTTAGAGGTATAGCTGTATGTCGTTATCTCGAATTAATGTTTTGTCCGGCAAAAGGCTCAAAAATTTACCCTTAGTAATTAAAACTAGTGTGTGTTTTGAGACAGATTTTTTTCCTGCTAATATATAATACTATTAACTTTACAAGATAAAAGATCATTTCAGGCAAACTGTAAATATAAACTTTAACTTACGTGACAACACTGTTAGTTTTGTCGCCCTTCCAAAGATAATTTTGTTATATCCGTCAGTAGTCACACATTATGAGACCACAAACCAAAAACTGCTTAGCTAAACAAACATTAGTGAACATGTAACGTTTACAGTTATATTATAGTTTTAAGTTCTCTACTTCACCACATTGTAATTTCACTCTTATCTGTAAAAGAGAATTAGAGCTCGATTAAATATAAATATTTAAAGATACCTCAACTCCCTCTACCTCAACGTTTTAAACATAAATGTAGTTTACACATTGCATTCATTGCTTCATCTGTTATTTCTCTGATTTTTACCATTGAAAATCTTAAAATAGCTAACGCACTTACGTGATTCAATTATTAAACTGATTCCAGTAGCAAAGATGATTTTCGCTGCTGCACCTCCAGCAGTCACACATCATCAAACTCCCCAACAAAAAGCTCTTTAATAACACCAGCTTAATTCACTCACACCGCAAATCTTTACTTTTTTTTTTAAAAGAGTTTTAACCTAGTTATTATTTTAAGCTACATACATAGCTAAGATACATAGTATGTATCCCATATCATTTCTGAATTATTTATGAAGCAACAACATATGTTCGTGTTCATACACCGTCACTCATGCTGAATTAACTTTAATTTAAAGTAAATATAACATTACTTTATAGTAACAGGTTAAACTTCAATAGGCAGTAATATTCCTCTAACCTCTGCACAGCAAAACACAAACTCATTTACTTACTACTTTCAACTATTTACTACTTTTTTTAAAAAAAATAATCAGTTCTCTTATAAATAAATTAATAATCATTTCTTACTTGACTCTATGTGTAGTACTGTTCCTTTACCAAAGATAATTCTTCGTCCCCCATCATTCACACACTAGTGAACCCCAAAGCAATAACACTTCTGGATATAATCATTTATTTGTGTTGTTCTATAACCTGATACTGTATAAAATACTCGATAAGGTATGTTAAGTATAAAAAGAGAAATATCTACTACTTAGCTTCACTACTGTTTATAGTAAATCTTAGTAGCCAAATGAATAAATATATGCTTATTGTCAATTTAGTCAAAAGTACATGCAATACTTTTGAACGCTGATGACAGCTAAAATTACATTAAAAATAAAAATTAAATATAAAACATAAATATAAATATAAACTATAACTATAAAATATAAACTGTCATGACATTCAATAACAATTTCCATTATCTGATGTTCCAGTACTGTTATTCTATAATTAACAATATTGAAAGTTTAAAGTTTCTTTTAAGTTCTTCACTTGATTACGTTGTAATTTTAGCCATATATGTAAATACTCACTATATACGTATTTAAAGCTACCTCGACTCCAATGGAATGAAAAAAATAACATTTACTATTGACTAATAATAATAATTCTTATTGCCATTTATCATAAAACAACGTTAACACTAAAATCCACAAACGTTTCAAGTATAAATGGATTTTAGACATACTGAAATAGTTAAAGAACTTACGGGATTCAATTATTAACTTGATTCCAGTAGCAAAGAATATTTTTCCGGCTGAACCTCCAGTAGTCACACATCATCAAACTACCCAACAAAAAGCACCAACGTAAATGTTTGAGTTCACAACTCAATCGATATTTCCTTTATTTTATAAATTAAGCTAACAGCCCATCACGTATATACATATACCATATTTATATATGTTATTTCTTTAGTGAAGCAACATCATAACTTCATACTTCATACATAACTTCTAATATTATGAATTAAATAACAAGTACTCACTAGCTGTCACTGATTCTAGTTCTGAATAAAATTTTCCTGTCTCCAAATGTCACAATGCTTTATATTTCCAATAATTTCCACATCCTTAGTCTATTCAACATACTAATATAAACCAAGAAATTTATCCGTTTAAGGATTATAGATATACTATATGTAATGTAATAGCTATCTTTACAAACATTTATCTATCATTCCAAATGAATTTAATCAGTTCTCTAAATAATTAATAATCATTTCTTACTTGACTCTATGTGTAGTACTGTTCCTTTTCCAAAGATAATTCTTCGTACCCCATCAGTCACACACTAGTGAACCCCACAGCAATAACACTTCTGGATATAATCATTCATTTGTTGTGTTCTATAATCTGATACGGTAGCAAATACTTTACGAGAAATTTTAAGTGTTACTACTTTTCATAGTAATCCTAGTAACCACACCATATATACAGTATATTTATATCTAACATTAAAAGCAAGATCTTTTGAACAGAACCAACAGCTTGAAGTATTTAGACAATCTTACTTTTGAATGCTGATGGCTAAAATTTCATTAAAAGTTTCATTATTGAAAACTGGTGTGAAATCCAAAACTATTTCCTTTACCTAATTTTACTAATCCAGTTACAAATCCTGTGCCTTTGCCAAATATCTCCTTGCCCCATCCATTTCCATTTTCCTAATATCTATTTCAGAAGGAAGTGTGTTTTCCTTCAATAATAATAAAACTATTTAATTTCCCTGCTGACAAATGTAGAATAAAAGACATTTAACAATAAAATAAAATCGGATTTTACAGATCATAAGCTTTTTCTTTTTTTTTAATCAATTATTGCTTTGATTTTAACATCTCAAATTTGAAATTAGTTACACACTTAATGAACTTAATCAGTTCCCTAATAAATTAATAATCATGTCTTACTTGACTCTATGCGTAGTACTGTTCCTTTTCCAAAGATAATTCTTCGTCCAGCATCATTCACACACTAGTGAATCCCACAGCAATAACACTTCTGGATATAATCATTCATTATATCCATTATATCATGGACTATCATGGACTTTCTACACCTGATACTGTATTAAATCCTTGTAAGTTATGTTAAATGTGAAGAAAATGATGTCATGCTTAGTCTTACTACTTTTAAAATTTAAACAGAAATCTCAGTGATCACACCAAATATATGCTTCTTGTCATGTCAATCATAAGCACATGCAATAAGATTATCTAAGGTCAAAAACATCTTACGTTCGAATGCTGATGAGAACTAAAATTACATTAAATGTAAAACTTCCATTGTTGAAAACTGTTGTGAAATTCAAGAATGAATAATTTCATGCCTTTTCCAAACATTCCCTTGTTCCATCCATTTCCATTTTCCTAATATCTATTCACAAGTAATTACTCGTTTGAAATTCTATGTGGCTTTATCAATCAATGATATTTCAAAATAAGCATATGTTGTTGCATACTGTGAAATGTAGAATATAAAAGACTTTTAACAATAAAATCCACTGATATTTTAAATATAACTGGATTTTACAGATCATAGGCTTTTTTTTAATCCGTTATTGCTCTGAATTTAACATCTCAAATTTGAAAATAGTTAACACACTTAATTAACGTAATCATTTCTTACTTGACTCTATGTGTAGTACTGTTCCTTTTCCAAAGATAAGTCTCTGTCTCCCATCATTCACACACTAGTGAACCCCACAGCAAAAAGACTTCTGGATATAATCATTCATTTCTCTGGCATTCTACACCTGATATTCCTGTCAAGTCAATCAACAGTACATGCGATAGGAATATCTTTGACAACCTGAACAGTCTTACTTTTGAAAGTAATTTAAAACAATATATATATCATTGAAACCTGGTGTGAAATTCAGGAACTATTTCCTTTATCTGATGTTACTAATTCAGTGACTAATTCTGTACCTTTTGTAAATATTCCCTATCCACAAAATAAACATGTTATTACATAATGTCATGTGTAGAAAGTAGAAGATACAGTTGACTCTAAACTCCACCTACTTTACAAGTATAAATAGATTTTTTAAAAATGTACAAGTAATTTCTTACTTGACTCTATGTGTAGTACTGTTCCTTTTCCAAAGATAATTCTTTGTCCAGCAGCATTCACACACTAGTGAACCCTGCAGCATTAACACTTCTGGATATAATCATTCATTTTTTGTGGAATTTGACACCTGATATTGTATGAAATTCTCTGAGAAATGCTACATGATAAAAATATATGTAATACTCGATCTTACTATCTTTACGAGGTCATTCAAAATTTTATGCAGTCGGAATATCTGCGTGCAATGAGAGGTCAAAAACAAGCTCTTTAAAACTGTTAGTTTGAACATTTTTCTACTATTAATAAATGTACTTCTTACTAGGAAGAGTTATTAAGGACTGGCTTGCTATGGACAACTGTATACTACATTAAATAAATAAAGATTCGCTCAAATTACCCCAGTCAAATGTTCAAAAAATTCTTTGGTTAGATAAATCTGTGCCTGTTCCAATTATACTCTCATTCAATGCATTATACACAAAATATCTATGTTGTTGCATGTAGATGTAGAACATGGATCTTAGAGCAGAATTATGGTGGCTGGATTGACATCGAAATGTTGTTGACTTTAATTTTTTTAAATTGTTTTGTTATTTACTCTGATAAAAAATTTTCCTGTACGTCTTAGGTTCAGCAATACAATCTAAAAGCATCTTTGTTGAATGGGAGTAAATTATCTTATCTACATTTTTTGCAACGTAACGAGATCATTTTAAACTTTGAAATCATATTAATGGAGGGAATAAAACTACCTGAATTTACAATGAGCTTAGTTCCTTGTCCAAATATCACTTTCCATGCTCCCACTCCAGAATTAGTCACACACAGTGATAAAGTCACACAAAAACACCTGGTAGCAAGCTCCAGTGTTCAAATATGCGACTCCAAATGTTCAAAAACTATTCAAGAACTAAAAATTTATCATGTTTTTTTATTTCCCTGTAAGATCTTGACATCTTGTGTGCAAATGCAACCAACTTATTGAAGCTTTATCAATTGCAAATCAATTCTCTACTAAGATCAATTTCAGTAAACAAAAAATACAGATTATTAGAAATAGAAACACATAAGCATTAGAGTTCAACTAAGTTTCATGAATTTGATTTTTAAATTTGAACTTACTTGCATTAACGGTAACCTTGGTGCCTTTTCCGAATATAATCTTGTCAGAATATGACACACATTGATATCAGTCTAGTCAAATACTATTAGAGTGTATTAGTGCTATCAGAGCTGTACAGAATATATATAGGTTATAGGTTGTAGTATTTTGCGTTATGTTATAGTATTTTAGATTAGGTTATAATATTTTTCAGTGTTAGGGCAAATGTTCAGCAGTTGTGTTCTGACATTTAGTGTCTTTCAATTAGATATTAATTAGAAGCTCATGTTCGATGAAGTCATGAATAGTGTACATAGGAATAGGAGCTGTGATGAAATATGTGATAAATTAAAATATGAAACCATACTACCTGAATTTATTATCAGCTTCGTTCCTTTTCCAAATATTAATTTCACTCCATCAGTCACACACTGTTACACAACCACACAAAAATATACTTCTGCTGCTAACATGGACTGATTACTATGAAGCAATCAAAGGCAGTAAAAGGCAAAGGTGATGTCCTGAAGTTTATAATTATTGAATGTTCTGTTCTCTTATGTCTATTAAGCTCACATCACCTTGCCTCAAACCTACATATAAATGTTACGCACATCAAGACAAGAATTATCTAAGGTCTTTGGTAAAACTAAGGATATTTAAGCATTTTTATCCCACAATTCATTCCAGTGATAAATATAATAAAATACTACTATTTAACTGTGAACTATGAAAAGTAATAATGCAAACGTACTTGTCTCAATTACCAGCTTGGTACTTTTGCCAAAGAAAAGCTTAACTCCACCTCCAGTAGTCACACCATGTGAAATTATCCAACAAAAAACTTCCAACAAGGAGGACACCTCACATAATGTGTCAAGTAAAAACTACCCAATTATGCACATTTAATTTCTATTCTATCTGCATAGTAGATATGGTTATGTATCTAAAATATTAACACAATTAAAACACTACCTGATATTACTGTGAGCTTTGTTCCTTTCCCAAATATTAGTTTCTGTCCTGCTGTATTAGTCACACACCCTTATACAGCCACACAAAAACATGCAGGCTGATGAACATGGCATTCACTGGTTCAAAATACTTTGAAATAATCACAATGGTTTGGAAAACCTGGTCAGAGATCAGTGCAAACCTTAATTAGGTTCTTTAAGTACTCCAGTGATGTCTTGCCAAGCGTGATCACTGTAACTTCCATTATTAGGATTAGCATTATTACTTCTAAATCTAAATAATTGGTAATAAACATGAAAATATACACAATATAATTAACTTGCATCTTTTGATTCTGAATTTAATTTCTTTTCCAAAGATTTTACAGCTTCAAATTTACAGCACGTTTGTCAAAGAACACTGCCAGCATATCTAATATCAAGAGCACTGACCAACACATAAAACAAACTAACTAACAAAAAAGATTTTATTCTACACAACGTCACTCTGTCCAAAATGTTGAAGCATCATTTCTAGGTGTTCTAGCTAAAAGTACAAACAATATTTTATGTAATAATTTATATAGTCCTGTAACGGACAAGAACATTTTGTAGCACCTTATCAGAACAAAAAATATCTTTTCTACCACAGTACTTGTCAAAGACTTACCTGTTTCAACAATCAATTTGGTTCCAGAACCAAAATAAATTTTCCAATTTCCAGAGCTAGTCACACACTGTACAAACCCAGTGCAAGAAGTGTGATCCCAAATTTCCATACACTACAATAGTATATCAAATTTTATATATTTCATTGCTAATGACTTATAGTGCGTTTTTAACATAACTCATTTGTGCTTCGATTGTTTGAGATATAACCAATTATTCACTGAAACGGATGTTTGTTCATTTCAAATAACTTGCAGTAAAAGTTCAGTAAGATTAAATAAGATCAGAACTGTAAATTATACACCATTTAATATCAGTAACTTACTTGTTTGAACGGTCAGCACTATGCCTGTGCCAAAGATCAGCTTATATGCAGCATTCACACATTATGCGGACGTGAAGCAAAAACATTCTTGCATAAGAAATGAATCTCATCAGTCATTATTGTTCGACTTCAACATTCTGCCTTACCTTATCATTATATACTGTTATATTTTACTGTAATTTGTACATGGTTGCAGATGGTTGGCTTTACATTATGCACAGATAATACAATACAGCCTGCGGTTGTGATTTTTATGTAGTTAACATCAGCAACCATACGTGGATCCCAATTTGATAGATTAACTTTACAGTTTTTAACATTATTTCATAATTTATGCAAAACACTTACTTGATTCAATGATTAATTTAATTCCAGAGCCAAAATAGATTCTCGAGGCTGAGCCAGTCACACACTGCACTGTCCCTAAGCAATAACTCTTTCGTTATATGATACGTTTAATTAAAATTCACTGTTGCGTTTCATGATAGAAATTTACAACTGTTTATCGTTGAGATATTGATGATAGCATTTGAATCTAAATGGAAATTTTTAGGCATATTTTGTTAGCGAAAAAATTATATTTCTCGCTGCATTCTCATATTCTCATTGTATATTTATTGCATATTATAGTTCATTTGCACACTACATCACTACTTTAGGTAGATTTATGATTGGTTTTGGCTAAAAGAAAATCTACATCAAAAACACATTACAATATCTTTGAGTATAGAGTATATTATCTATTTAATTTGTTAATTTTTTCCTAATTTTTGTTATCCACTTACTTGTTTCAACGATAAGTTTGATTCCAGAGCTAAAGTAGATTCTCCCGACTCCGTCAGTCACACACTCTTATTTTCCTGAGCAAAAATTCTCTCTTCTAAAACAATATTCTAGATATGTTCAAATTTTGACTTTAAATACGGATTGATGCATAAGATCAAGAAAATGTATAGTTGGTTTTGGGGAAAATGTAATAAAAATGCATTATAACATTGCTGAGTATATTACCTAAAACTTTTTAAATGTATTATTTTCTCTCAATTTTTTTAGCCACTTACTTGTCTCAACAATAAGTTTGATTCCAGAGGCGAAGTAGAGTCTCTGGACTCCGATAGTCACACACTGTTATATTCCTGAGCGATAATTCTCTGGTTTAAAGCCGTATTGGAGCCATATTTCATCAGATTTTATTCTAAACATGGTATGACTACATGCTGGAAACAGAAGTTGTATCCTTTCATCATACAGTATGTGGATAGTAGCTTTAAAATATTGTGTGCAGTAGTATCACTAACTTCAACTCTATCCAGTTTAACAGAAGCCTCAATGTTAAGATCATTATAACTGGTAGAGAATGTTTAATGTAATGTTTGTTCTACCATTTAACCATTTAATCTTTGTAATATGATGCTTCAGTCTCAATCTCACTTAGCTCTTCATATACAAAGCAAATATTTCGATGCAAATTCTATGGATACCAGCTAAAAACAGCTATGCATTCGTTTAATCAGAGAACAAGAGAGTTTAAGAATGCGAAGTTGGAATATTGATACTTTAGCAGATATTACTGTGTTTTTCAAAAGCTCAGAACTGTAAATGATGCACTTTTATTTATAATTTAAGTAACTTACTTGTTTCAACTGTCAGCACTATGCCTGTGCCAAAGATCACCTTATATCCAACTCCAGCATTCACACATTACTTGGACTTGCAGCAAAAACTTTGTTGCATAAGAAACGAATCTCATCAGTCATTATTTGTTCCGTTTCAGCAGTTTAAGTTTCTAACCTTATCATTATATATCCCAAATTTAGTGGAATTTCTACTTGATTCTAGATGGATAACTTTACATTAGGGACGGATAATACAATATAGCTACTGAATGCAACCAGATGCATATCACAATTTGAAAGATAAGATGTACAGTTTTTAAAAATCTTTTCATTAATGTACGTGAAATACTTACTTGATTCAGTGATTAATTTGATTCCAGAGCCAAAATAGATTCTCCTATCTGAGCCAGTCACACACTGCACTGTCCCTAAGCAATAACTCTTTGGACATATAACTACTTTGATATGTTTGATTACAATTCTCTATTGCTTTAATGATATATATTTAAAATTGTACATCAGTCATTAACATATAACAACAAATTTATCTAAATAAAAAACCTCAGAGGGAATGTTTTAGGGAAAGTTTTATCAAATACAAGCTTGTTTGGAGTGACACACACTCACAATATACACTAAACCTTTTAAAAGACAAAATTTACAAAATGTAGCTATCTGAAATTATTGTGAGTTTTGTTCCAGTATATCTGTATATCAAGCATTGTTCTTACCACTACAAGCATAACTTGTGCACTAAAAAAATGTAATATTCTCACTGCATAATACAGTTGATCTACATACAGCATCACTGATACATAATAATGTTCTCATTATTCGTTTGTTCAGTGTCATAAAATGTACGATTGTTTTGGGCTAAAAGTTGTCTTTGAGTATATATTACCTAATTTACTGTTCATTTTGTTTTCAAATTTTTGTTAGCCACTTACTTGTCTCAACAATAAGTTTGATTCCAGAGCCAAAGTAGATTCTCTGGACTCCATTAGTCACACACTGTTATATTCCTGAGCAATAATGATCTGATCTAAAGCAGTATTCTACACATATTTAATCCAATTCATCAAATAATGATGTAAATAGATGTTGTATTCTTTTACTAAGTATTTTTTAGCATTACAATATGTGGATAGTAGATTTACAATATCACATGCCAGTAGTGTCACTAACTTC
Organism: Pangasianodon gigas; assembly: GCA_022758105.1. Lineage (NCBI taxonomy): Eukaryota > Metazoa > Chordata > Actinopteri > Siluriformes > Pangasiidae > Pangasianodon > Pangasianodon gigas. The sequence goes on along the minus strand of CM040457.1, from coordinate 31,893,471 downwards.
AACTCAGTCCAGTTTCACAGAAACATCAGAAAGTTAAGGTCACTTTACCTGCTAGAGAGCGCTTGATGTCATTTTTCTACCATTTAACTATGATCTTTGTGCTGTGATGCTTCAGGGAAACTTTCCAAAGTCAAAGTGAATATTTCTATGCAGCTCTTGTGCAAGTTCTGTGGATACTAGCTACAAGTAGCTATATATTATGCATTAGTGCTGCACTAACTTCGTTACTAAGTTTATTACTTAATATCTGCTAAGCATAAATGCATTTTTTGTTCATTTGTTAAAAGTTATAGCTTGCACAATGACAAGCATGTAGAGAATGTCTTTAGGAAAATTTATAGTTGTACACTACATCATTTCTGAGCATTTTATTTAAAACTTTTTTCATTCATTATTTTTTTCCCCCAATGTTTTTTTACTTACTTGTCTCAACAATAAGTTTGATTCCAGAGCCGAAGTAGATTCTCTTGGCTCCATCATTCACACACTGTTATATTCCCCAGCAATAATTCTCTGATCTAAAGCCAAATCAATGCCATATTTCATCCAAACAACTTCAATTCCAAACAATTACTACATGGTAGAAATGTTAGTAGGGTTTTATCTTTTACTGTGCATTTTTGTGCATATCAATATATGGATAGTAGATTTACAGTATCACATGCCAGTAGTGTCACTAACTCCAACTCAGTCCAGTTATATATTATGCATTAGTGCTGCACTAAGTTTATTACTTAATATCTGCTAAGCATAAATGCATTTTTTGTTCATTTGTTAAAAGTTATAGCTTGCACAATGACAAGCATGTAGAGAATGTCTTTAGGAAAATTTATAGTTGTACACTATCATTTTTGAGCATTTTATTTTAAACTTTTTTCATTTATTATTTTTTTCCCCAATGTTTTTTACTTACTTGTCTCAACAATAAGTTTGATTCCAGAGCCGAAGTAGATTCTCTGAGCTCCATCATTCACACACTGTTATATTCTCCAGCAATAATTCTCTGATCTAAAGCCGAATTGACGCCGTATTTCATCCAAACAATTACTACATGGTAGAAATGTTAGTAGGGTTGTATCTTTTACTGTGCATTTTTGTTCATATCAATATGTGGATAGTAGATTTTAAATACTGAACTTAAACTCTATCCAGTTTCCAGAAGCCTCATAAAGTTTTATGCTAAACACTTACTTGATTCAGTGATTAATTTGATTGCAGAGCCAAAATAGATTCTCCAGTCTCCTGTCTTAGTCACACACTCAACTTTCTCTAAGCAATAACTCTTTGGTCATATGACTGCTCTGATACCTTTGATTAAAATGCACTATTGCATTTATTTCATGATTATAAATCATTAACATGTTGACAAAAGTGTTTTCATGTTAATGACACAATTTCATAATATACACTAAGCATTTGGAAATACAACATTTAATTGCAACAGCACTTACCTGAAATTGTGAGTTTAGTTTCTTTAACAAATATTACTTGTAATGTACTTGTAATGTTTTTTCTTAGTCATGCATCGTTACACAACCACAAGAAAAAATATTTCTGAAGTTACATTTTGAAGAAAAATAATTCTGACTATATATCAAGCATTGTTCACCAGAATATAATGTATATTCTTATTGCATACTTTTAACGTACAGTTCGTCGCATACTACATTTAATTTGTGTCTGTGCCAAAGGTGATTGTTATTTTGTTTATTTCCATTAGCAACAACATAAATAATAAAATCTTTCAAAAAATTTCTAACACAAGTGATGGATTTAAGGTGGGCAATCATACGCGTGTCACAATTTAAAAGATTAACTTCATATTTATTACATTTCTTTCATAATTTAAGTGAAAGACTTACTTGATTCGATGATTAACTTTATTCCAGAGCCAAAATAGATTCTAGTGTTAGTCACACACTGTACTGTCCTTAAGCAATAATTCTTTGGTCATATGACTAGTCTCATACGTTTGAGTAAAATTCATTATTACATTTCGTGGTATGTATTGAAATAGAAACTCATTAGCCACTTTTACTAAATACAAGCTTATTTGTCTTCGTGCCTGCTCTTACAAACTTTAGCAAATACATTAAGTCATATTTCATTGCAACAGTACTGTACATTACTCATTTTATCCACAGTAGCTGTGTTTTTTTTTTTTTTTCTTTTAAAAATATTACTTTCAAAGCTGTTTTAGCCACATAAAATATTCTGAGGTTAAGTTTGATAAACTTGGTATCAAGCATTGCATTTACAGCTATGCTAACTTTGTTACCTAGTAAGGATAAATGTACTTTTTATTAGTTTGTTAAATGTCGTAACAAGCATGTATGAAAAATCCTAGACAACGTCTTTAAGAAAAGTTATAGTTTTGGAAAAAGTAAAATAAATTACCTTATATAGATTCCAAGTACATATTACCTAGCAACTTTTTTATTTATAATTTTTCCCCAGATTTTTCACTTACTTGTCTCTACAATCAGTTTGATTCCAGAGCCAAAGTAGATTTTCTGACCTCCAAAGTCAGTCACACACTGTTAATGTCCTGAGCAACAATTCTCTGTTCTAAAGCAGTATTTCTGATGAATTTCATTGGATTTTATTCTAAACAATGAGCGCATAGTCGAAACATAAATAAAAAAATTATTATTTTCCTTTACATTTTTGTGCGTTACAATATGCGGATTAAAGATTTTCGAAATCAGGTGCCAGTAGTGTTATTAACTTAAACTCAGTCCAGTTCATCGTAAAGTTAAACTCATCTTAACTGCTAGAGTGTAATATTTTTCTATTATTTAACTACGATCTTTGCACTGCGATGCTTCAGGGAAACTCTCCAAAGTCAAAGCAAATATTTCAATGCAGCTTTTGTGCAAAAGCTAAAAGTAGCTATGTATTAGTTCAGAGAGCAAAAGCGTTTTAAAATTATAAAGTTGTAATATCGCAACTTTACCTGATATTACGGTCATTTTTGTTCCTTTTCCAAATATTATTTTCTGTCCAGAGTTTGTCACACATAGTTATACGTCTGCACAAAAACATGCTTAATACTAACAGGATGCATACGAGATGCATGAAGCAATTTGTTGCAAAGTTTTGATTGAAAGTATTGCAAATATTTAAGTAACAATTTTTTTTTTTTAAATTACGGAAATACAAAACTGTTCTTGAATCCAGCCAAGCAGTACAATGGGCTAAACTTATGTTGACATTCTGGCTAATAATATATTCTAGGTTTGTTTTCTAGGTCAATACCCTTTTTGTATCATCAAACACAAGTGAAAAGTGTAATACGTAAAATTATGTTGATCTTGATGTTGGTCGTTTAACGCGGTTAGTTCCAAGTATTGATTTTGAATTGAATTTATACTTAAAGCATTCACTTGTATTCAATTCCAACAAGTTAAATAATCACTGTAATTAACTCAACACTGAACGTGTACTGACTGCAGTAACAATTAATAATTTAAATAACTTACTTGTTTCAACGATTAACTTTGTGCCAGTGCCAAAGATGAGCTTATAAGCTCCAGTCTGAGCATTCACACAGTATAAAACCCAGCAACAAGAAGCCTCCTGAGTTCCATCATGCATTGTATAATAATTTTAAACTATTTAATGACACACACCTGTAATTATTTACTACTTAATTATAACATCACAGTGTGTACACAAATAAATAAGAAGTCCCATTTATATTTGACTCTTTGTGCACACTTACTTTTCTCAACAGTCAGTTTGATTCCTGAGCCGAAGTAGAGTTTCCAGCCTCCACCCTCAGTCACACAGTGTTCTGGCCCTGACCATTAACTCTCCATATCTTTTTCATAATATATTCTAGCTACATTTCATATATTCATGTATATATCATGCATATGACCATGACCTGTGGACGGTAATTGTATCCAAACGCTATAATTTTAGCTAAAAGATCAGTCTTACAGTATCCTATCCTGTGCCACTACCTAAATGTAATCTATCTACTGCATAATATTTTATTTTGTTCTATATTCTACAATAAATACACAAGGCCATAGCCTGATAACTTTACCAAAGCATTAAAAATCATTAGCTTGTTTCTACCAGTTCCGCATACTTCTGGAAGACTTACATCAATTCACTTCAATCAGTTCAATTTATACTCTAATTAGGTTTTTATGAATAATCATTTGTAATAAAAAAGGTCTAAGATCGAATCTGTTAATTACGAACAATTTAATATCAGTAACTTACTTGTTTGAACCGTCAGCACTATGCCTGTGCCAAAGATCAGCTTATATCCACCTCCAGCATTCACACATTATGGGGACTTGCAACAAAAACTTTCTTACATAAGAAATAGGTCTCATCAAATATTATTATCCACTTTAACATTTTGCTTTACCTTATCATTATATATTGCCATAATATCCCAAATTTTAGTGTAATTGATTCTAGCTGATTGACTTTCCAACAATAAAGGACCAACAATAAAGTATAGACATTGTGATTTTTATGTAATAATTCTGGTAACCTTGTATCACAATTTAAAAGATTACAGTTTTTCCTGATCTATGCTAAACACTTACTTGATTCAGTGATTAATTTGATTGCAGAGCCAAAATAGATTCTTCTGTCTCCTGTGTTAGTCACACACTCAACTTTCTCTAAGCAATAACTCTTTGGTCATATAACTGCTCTGATACCTTTGATTACAATTATCTATTCTTTTTTTATGTATATTTCAAATTGTAAATCATTAACCTAACCAACAAACATTTTAATTTAAAAAAAAAACTTTTAAAAATCTTCTAATACTTGGTGATGATGTGCCAAGTGTTCATTAATGTTCATTACTTCATCAGTATCTCTCATATTTCATCCTTTACTGAAAAGAAGTTATCTTAAACCCTAGAGAATGTCTTTAGGAAAATTTATAGTTGGTTTTTGGCTAAGAAAAAGTACATCATAAAAATACATTATATAGCTATATACAGTATATACGCACAATATGACCTAACAATGTTTTTCCCCAAATTTTGTTAGCCACTTACTAATGTTTTGAATTTATTATTTTTTCCTCATTTTTGTTACTTACTTGTCTCAACAATAAGTTTGGTTCCAGAGCCAAAGTAGATTCTCTGAGCTCCAGAGCCAGTCACACACTGTTAACCTCCTGAGCAACAATTCTCTGCTCTAAAGCAGTATTCTAGATCAATTTCATTGAATATGGTTACAAGTAGAAATGAAATTTGAAACTGAATTATTTTATCATGAATTTTTGCGCATTATAATATGTAGATTGTAGATAGTTGCAATATCGTGTGCCAGCAGTGTCACTAACTTCAGAAACATCAGAAAGTTAAGATCGGTATAATGTTTAATGTAAGGTTTGTTCTACCACTTAAATGAACTCAGTCTTCAGATTCTAGGCTAATATCTCAATGATGAACTATACACAAATTATTATAATTAAGTCTTTAAAATACTATTTGATGTTGCACACTTACTTTTCTGAACAATCAGTTTGATTCCTGAGCCAAAGTAAAGTTTCAATCCACCATCAGTCACACAGTGTTCTGGCCCTGACCAATAATTCTAGATACCTTTCTAGATGTATTTCATTTAAATTTATTTTAACAATTGTGTGTGTAATATATATGTGGATTGGTGCCATATCCAAAAACTATGCTTTTAATTAAAAATTTTATTATCCTGTGCCACTACCAAAATATAACATACAAAATCAGATATTTTCCACTGATCCATTCTGTGTATGAAATACGCAAACTTTCTATTGTTGGTGGATAATTAATCTGTAATATTCATGTAAAAAAAATGTTAATAAACACTGGGGTATAAAGTGAAGTAGTTATGATTCAGTAAGCAAAATACCATTAGTTACTACCAAAATGTACTGTTTATATTTAAGATTTTTCAATTATGCTCATTTTCCATGACTAAAATTAATGTCAGTCATATAATATTAGTTCCAAGCATTAATTTCAATTTACATTTACAATATTCATGTGTATTCACTTTCAGCTAGAATTAAATCATCACTGTCAGAGTGAATTTAACTTTAAAATTATACAAACTGCAGTAATGCTTAATAAATATAACTTACTTGTTTCAATGATTAACTTTGTGCCTTTGCCAAAGATGATCTTATTAACTCCCATTCCAGTAGTCACACAGTATAAAACCCAGCAACAAGAAGCCTCGTAGGTTGCGTCATGTGTTTTAATGTACGAACTAAGAAATTAGTTGATTTAAAAATATTTAATAGCTCCAGTATTTAATTATACAGTGCCTAAATGTAACATAGACGAAATCTATATTGTATTTTTAAGGCCATAATTCTCAAAGTGGGAAAGTGAAACATAGCCAGTGGGTTTGTTTGTTTGTTTTTATAACAGTAGTAGAAATCACAATCCATTATCAACATTATAGTTGAATAGTTGAATTATGTTCATAAATCTTTACTAAGCGAATCTATATTAATGATTTTATAGGGAAATGATCCCTGGCTAAAACATTTTAAGAAACATGGTTTTATGGTATGTCTTGTATATTATTATGAGATTTTTTTGCTCCACTGCAACCTAGACTGTAAACAAATAAAAATAACGACATTTTTAATATACTATTTATTTGACTCTTTGTTGCACACTTACTTTTCTCAACAGTCAGTTTGATTCCTGAGCCGAAGTAGAGTTTTCTGCCTCCACTATCAGTCACACAGTGTTCTGGCCCTGAGCGATAATTCTATGGATATGGTTTTCCATAGAATTATATATTCTACAGGCATTTCATTTAATTTTATTTTAACAATCGTGTGTATAGTATACATGTGGATTGTAGCTGTATCCAAAAACCTTTAAATAAGCTTTAAATAAAAAATTAGATTTTTAGTCCTCTGTGCCGCTTTTGTAAATAAAACATACAAAATCAGAACTTTTCCAATGAACCATTATATGTAAGGAAAATGCAAACTTTCTATTATTGGTGGATAATTATTCTGTAATGTTCATATAAAGCATATGTTGATAAATATTGCGGTATAAAATTAATTAATTATGATAGAGCACACAGTAAGCAATAGACCATATCATTTATCAGTATGCTCTGTTATTCATGTCCTACTAAAATGTACTGTTTAAATCAGAGATGTTTTTAATTAGTCCTTTTGTTGTCGATTCAAGTTTAATTTTTGATTTTACTAAAACTTTGAGTAGGATTAATGGGGAAAAACCTTTTCAAACTATTGTGAATGATCACTAATATTTAAGATTCATTGTAAAGCAGAATAAAACATGGTTTTTCAAGTTATTCTCAATGAAACCTACATCACTGAACAGTGAAATTCCTGCTACAGTATGAAATGAATAACATGAACCAAGCAATAATAAATATATAATGAATAAAGCATTATACTCACTGGAATTTATCATCAATTTTATGCCTGATCCAAAGATCAACTTTCCATAGCCACCTCCAGTATTCACACAGTGTCGAACTACATAACATTAAGTCTACAGCAAATTGAATAAGAGCAAAATAACCACCTTTCTGAGCATTTGAACACATTCCACTCAGTTCTGTAGTGTTCTGGTCTCTGAATGTTTACATTTTTATCTATATCATTTTCCAGAGTGTCAATTCTCTGCTCTAAAGCAGTTTTCTACATATAGTTCATTGAATTTTGTTATAAGTAGAAATGTAAATAGAAGTTCTTTTATTATGCATTTGTGTCTATCACAATATGTGGCTAGCAGATTTACAATTTCGTGTTCCGGCAGTGTTACTAACTTAAACTGGCTCCAGTTTAAACGTGGTAAAGTTAAGATTGTCGTAACTAGTAAAGTGTTTAATGTAATGTTTGTTCTATTATTTACATATGAACTTTGGTCTTTTATGCTTCAGTCTCAATCTCATTTACTTCTTCAAATGCAAAGCAAATATACTGATGCAACTTTTGCTCAAATTCTGTGGATACTAGCTAAAAGTAGCTATGTATTAATTTAATCAGGCATAGGAAGTTATAATATTTAAATTTACCTGATATTACTGTGATTTTTGTTCCTTTTCCAAATATTGCTTTCTGTCCTGAGCTTCTCACACATGGTTATAGATCTGCACAAAAACATGCTTCCTACTAATATGATGCATGTTAGAGGCATGAAGCAGTTTGTTGCAAGGTTTTAGTCGAATGTATTGGGAATATTTAAATAATAAATACTTTTTAAATCATTTTTTATGGAAATTAAAAACTGTTCCTGAATCTGTTCAAGCATTACAATCTAAAGTTATTTATGGTTAATAACATTATCTAGGGTTGTTAATGCAGGCGTTTTGTGTCATTGGCCATGAATGAAAAGTGTAATACTTGGAACTAACAGTATTGATGTAGACACTATGGTCATTTTAAGTTCTTAGTTCAAAGTATTAAAATGAATTTACACTTACAGTATTAATTTGCATTCACTTCCAGATAGTATTACATAATCACTTTAGAAGTTAATTCAACATTAAATGTTTACAGACTGCACTAATGCTAAATAAAAGTTACTTACTCGTTTCAATGATTAAATTTGTGCCAGTGCCAAAGATGATCTTAACTCCTCCACTTTGAGCATTCACACAGTATAAAAGCCAGCAACAAGAAGTCTCATGGGTTGCATCATGCATTGTTTTTCGATGTACAAACATTAATTAATTTAAAACTATTTAACGGTTCCCAATATTATTGTACACATTTAAATGATGAGCTGAATCGTTGAATTATGTTCAAATTATGTTACATTTAAAGGGATACCTGGCTGCAGAAATTTTAAGCACCACCGTTTTAAGGTATATCTGATATATTATTATGATTTTTTTTTCACCAACCAGCCAGCACATAAATAAATATGATTAATATGAATGATCTTTGTTGCACACTTACTTTTCTCTACAGTCAGCTTGATTCCTGAGCCGAAATAGAGTTTCCAAGATCCACTGCCAGTCACACAGTGTTCTGGCTCTGATCAATAATTCTAGATACCTTTTTTATCGTACAGATTCACGAAATTTATTTATTTTAAAGGGTGCGTGTGTGTATAGTAAACATGTGGCCTGTAGTTGTATCTAAAAGTATGCTTTTAAATAGATTACCAATATTATGTACTACTACTTAATTATAATGCAATTATTTTCATCACTTGTGGACACTGGGTATTCAAAAGTTAGATCCAGTTTCACTTATTTTCAAAATTATATATTAGAAACAATTACTTTATTTTATGTCTATATTAGACATGTATATTTAAATTTCAATAATATCAATAAAAGTCTAGTAGACACTTTAGGTTTCTAGATCATTTAGGTTTCTAAATTTTACTTATTTAGGTTGATAAAGGACGTTAATCTGTTGCTAAGCAAAGTTTGACTTAAATTTCATGTTGGTTATCTTGTTAGTTTTAATTTTTGACCTAGTAATTACTATATATCTGTAATATTTATATGACAAATATTGAGGGATATAAATAGAATTAACCATTGAAATTACCAGTATGGACACTAGTACTATAGCACCAGAACTACAATGAAATGTCTACCACAGTGTACATGTGTAATACGAGCCACGCAAGCAAAAATCCCTAGACGAGCTCAATGGAATATATCATGAATAAAGCATTTTACTCACTGGAATTAATGATCAATTTTATGGCTGATCCAAAGATCAACTTTCCAAATCCAGTCTGAGTATTCACACAGTAGGAAACTACATGACACTAACTTTACAGCATGTTGAACAAGAGCAAAATATATATATAATCTATTTCATCAGTTGAAATATTCCACTATTTTCTGATTTCTGAGTCTATTTGAACTTGTTTTTTGTTTTTCCACTTCCAATGGACACATTCTATTAATCTGCATATTATTTTATACTTAAATATCAGGGGTAATATAAGATATTTGGTAGATCTTTTGCATTATTTATATTTTTTAATCTAAACATGAAATAACACTTGCCTGATTCTACTATAAGTTCTGTTCCAGCAGCAAAGATAAGTCTGTATGCTCCACTAGTCACACAGACTGAAAGACTATATCAAATATCTCCCTTAAGTAAGGAAGTAAATAACACATAATCACTTACTTGTCCCAATTATCAGCTTTACGCTTTTACCAAAGACGAGCTTATTCAGTCCACTTGCACCAGTCACACAGTATATAACCAGGCAACAAAAAGCCTCTAGCACAAGAGTTGGGTTGCTTTATTGTCGTTCAGTGTGTAAGTTGAGCTAATAGTTTGCTTAAATCTATTGATATACTGATTAAATCTAACCTATCCTAAACTGACCATCATACAAATGAATAGGATTAGGTAATCGTGATGCTATTAAAATTATCACACTTTTCTCAACAACCTTCTTAAATACATTTCTTAAAATTGTCACGCTTTTCTCAATATGTTTTCCTCAAAACTTAAAAAAAAATATTAAGGGTGTAGTAGAAATTTATAGTGCCATTCAATTGTCCAAATATTTGTCCACATTTAAAAGTAAAATATTTCATAAAGACTACATAAATATAGCAAACACATATAGCTATTAGGAACAAATGGTATTGTTAAGCTAATATGGCGCTAGATATGTTTACATAAGTACAAGAACGTACGCTCTACGTATGCTCTACGTTACTTTTTCCAGCAGATACTTACTTGTTTCAACAATCAGTTTGATTCCAGAGCCGAAATAGATTTTGTTAAGCCCAGTGCCAGTCACACACTGTACTATCTCTGAGCAATAACGTCGCATTTTAGTTGAACACTGTAAACTGATATCTTTAATTCGAATTTCATCAATTTTTAAAATATTAAAAACAAAGTTAAGTTTAATATCAGTCTAAGTAATGAGTCAAATGGTTTGAGTGAAGTTTGATATTTATTAAAATCTTAATCAGGTAAATAAAAGGATTCAGATTTCTTAGAATGTAATTTTAACTTTAAAAAATTGTGATTAGAACAAGTTTTGTCCTTTTTACCAAACATGAGCTATAATGTAGTATAGAATTACGTTAATCTGTAAATATAAATAAATAAATAAATATAACATTTGCAAAATGGCTTCACGTCAATAGAAGAAATGGCATGATAATTCTGTGTGTCAAAACAGTTTTAAACTATGTTACATGTTTAGCATATTTGACGTACAGTATACTTTACTATCAAAAAACTAATGAAAAATATCTTGCTGGAATTTTGTGTAAATCCAAAGATCAGCTTTCCATGTCCACCTCTACTATTCCCACACTGTGCAACTACATATTATTGAAATCCCAGTAACTAACTTTTGCACTTTTACACCTGTCATTCACATGACGAAATTCATGTAGTAACTTATAAAACGTACAAAACGGACATTACTGTGAACACTTACTTGACTGAACCAGCAGTTTTATTCCTTTGCCAAAGGTCAGTTTTCCAGCAGTAGACACACACTGCTGCACCTCATAACGTTTTCTCTATAGAGTTGTATGTATGCAATAGACAGTTTTGTCTTCTTGAATAAGGTAATAAACCTACACTTTCTAGAATTTTGCCTCTTTGTGATTTCAATAATCTAAATCCAACAAACAAAACGAACAAGACAGAAGTTCAGCACCAAAAAATAAGTCTGTATCCTACAATATTCCCAGTTTCTGGTATTACAGTATACATCAGATACTCTATAAACACCAGAAGTCAACATTAAAAGTAAAGTCTGGATGAAATATGAGTAAAAAATGGAAAAGAAACACTCACCTGTTTCTACTATAAGTCGTGTTCCAGCACCAAAGATAATCCCGGTAGCACCAGTATTCACACAGACATATACTCTATATCAAATACACCAGGCATGACACACTCATGCAGAAATGTGACCTAGCATTTGAACGGATTTCTTCAAAATATTAAAGATTTTTTAAATGAACTAATTCTGCTGTAGACTAAATCTGATACCTGTAGTTTTTAAGGTACTATTGGGTACTTTTAAGGTACTATTGGGTCATTGTATAGTATTGTATTGTAAAATAGTATTTTGCATCACGACAAACTGACCTTCACACAAAAATAGGATTAGGATCTTTTTTTTTTTTTTTAATAGTTTTTAGCACACTTACTTTTTTCTATAATCAGTTTCATTCCAGAGCCGAAGTAGATTCTGTTGCCTCCAGTATCAGTCACACACTGTTCTGTCCCTTATCAATAACTCTCTCTGAATCAACATATATTACATTAAATTTTACTGTAAACTTTAAGTGTATAATAGAAATGAACCCTATACTGGATTTAAAGTATTCTGTAAGCGCATCACCACTTAAATATATTACGCAAACTAATAAGGCAAGCGGAATGAAGATTCATTTTCCGTAATGAGCATTCGAGTTTTCTGTAATTACAAAACTATTAACATTGTTAATAATGAAAGATTATTTATATCCCACCTGAATTTACTGTAAGTTTCACGCCTTCTCCAAATATTAATTTATATCCTCCTCCGCTCCCAGTCACACAGTTTTTAATACCATGACAAATACATTTGCAGTTTTTGCCTTTAACCATGTCGAGTATTTTGAGTATCGCTGTATATAATTAATAATAAACCTCAATAATTAAGACACTATAGTTAATTGAGGATTATAGAAATGTCAAAACCAAAGTAATGCGTATCCGAATTTATGTTTTGTGCGCGTTATTGTATTTTTTCAGTAAGTGCAATTTAAGCTATACTGCAGTATTGATACAACCTGCATGAGATTTGATTATAATTTTTTTTATTATTATTGTAAAATAGTTAATATTAGGCAAATATACTAAGGAAGTTTGAGATTTTCAGACTTACAACTATGAAATTTATACCTGGTAATGAAATGCATAATGCATGATTTCATGAATTTCAAAACACAAAATGCAATCAATCATTAGAAGTGTGTTTTATACTCACGGGAATTAATTATTAATTTTGTGCCTGATCCAAAGATTAACTTTCCACCTCCAGCATTCACACACTGAGAAGCTACATAACACTAACTCAGTGTACTAAACACAAGCCAAATAACTACTTATACATACTATTAAAAATCAGTTTCTTAAAGAACTAACTGTTCCACTTTCATGCGATATGAGTTCATGGAGTGAATGTAGTGAAATTCCTGTAAAACATTGTGCAAAGCATTACAACAAACACTTACTTGACTGCACCAGCAGTTTTACGCCTTTGCCAAAGATCAGTTTTCGTGCGTTATTATCCACACACTGCTACACCTCATTACATTTACTCAGTGTACGCATGACATGCTTATGCAGAAATATAACCTAGCATTTAAACACATTTCTTCGAAATATTAAAAAAATTTAGATAAACTACTAATAAATTACAAGCTATAAGCTTTTAATTCATTTTAAATCATATAATGAAGTGTATTTGTGATTATATACTACTGAAATAAAGCATATTCTAAATCTGATAGCGTAGTTTTTAAGGCTCTATCCGGAAAAAGTACATCATATAGTATTATATTGACAGACTGACCTTCACACAAATAAATAAAGATTAAGATTCTTTTAAAAATAGTTTTTAGCACACTTACTTTTTTCTACAATCAGATTCATTCCAGAGCCGAAGTAGATTCTGTTGTTTTGAGACACACACTGTTCTGTCCCTTATCAATAACTCTTTATTAATCTAGATATCTATATTACATTACATTTTACTGTAAACATTAACTATATAGTTGAAATGTATATATTAATGGATTTACAGTATTCTGTAAACACTTTACAACCTAAATATATCACGCAACTAATCTAATAAGGACAAGCGGGCAAGTAATGCGCATTCATGTTTTCAGGAATTACAAGACCATTTATACTGTTAAGTAAGAAAGATTATTTATAACCCACCTGAATTTACTGTAAGTTTCATGCCTTCTCCAAATATTAATTTAAATCCTCCGACACTCGTAGTCACACAGTTTTTTATGGCTTGACAAATACATGTGCATTTTCTACCTTCAACCATCTTGAGTGAATGTGCATATCACTGTATATAACTATAAAATACATGATTTCCTAATAGATAATAAAGTAATAAATGTCATAAAGTAAGTAATGTTGAAAGTGTTTTTTATACTCAGAGGAATTATTAATGATCAATTTGGCACCTGAATCAAAAATTAACTTTTGATATTCAGCTAAAGTATTCACACTGGGAAGTGACATAACACTAACTCGGCCAAATACTACTTATATTTACTATTAAACTTTTGCACATTAACACACTATGAATTCATGTTGTTAAGGTAGTGTGTTGTAGTATATTGTACAAAGTGTATACAAAGTGTAAACTTTCTTAATTACAGCACTTACTTGACTGCACCAGCAGATTTATGCCTTTGCCAAAGGTCAATTTTCCTCCATAACCATCAGACACACACTGCTACACCTCATGACATTATCTCTATAGCCCCTAATGTACACTGTAAAAAAACTGTAAACTTTACAGTTATTTTCTGGCAACAGGGTTGTCAATAAAGTACTGTAAAAATATATACACTTACATTGAATCAAAGTAAACTAGTTGTGGTGGCACAGTGATTAAGGATTTGAGTTATGGATTAGAAGATCTGGGTTCAAATCTGCCAGATTTGGGTCTTTGAGCAAGACTCTCTTAACCTTCAGCTCAGCTGTAACCTGCATCAGTTGTAAGATGCTTTTTTTGCTTTATTTGGTGTCAGCCAAATGACCAAATGTACTGGATTGTGTGTTATTTTATACCATGTAAGACATGACAGTAACTTTACTGTAAATATGTTTATAGTATTGTATTTTTTACAGTACTTTGTTGGCAACCCTGGTCCCAGTAAGTTACTGTAAAGTTAACTGTAAAGTTTCAATTTTTTTACAATATATTCAATAGACTATTTTGCCTCCTTAAATAAGATAATGTACATACTTTATAACCTCATCTAACATTCCTCAACTGTCTATCCTGAATAATTATAGATTTTTGAAACTAACAATCTTTTATAAAACATGATTTTTCAAAAAAAAAAAAGTATATCAACACTTGCCTGATTCAACTATGAGTCGTGTTCCAGCCCCAAAGATCAGCTTGTTTACATTCACACACACTTACAGTCTATATCAAATACTTAAGCATGCTGTTCTTACGCAGTAATAGTTCTAGCATGTCTAGCTTTTATAATTGGTATTCCCTAGAAGTCTGCATAAAACATGAGTAGAAAAAGCTGAATATCCACTATAAGATAATCCACTTAATGCCAAGATTCTCATACTGAAATTATACTCTATATATAAGAAAAAAGATGCATGACACACTCGTGCAGAAGCGTAAGCATTTCAACGCGATCCTTCAAAGTGTCATATTATTGAAATTCCACTTAAGGAACTAAATTTTGCACTTTATAGTGAAATTCATGTAATAAATCATACAAAATGTAGAAAATCTCTTAAGTAAAGCAAACACTTACTTGACTGTACCAGCAGTTTTATGCCTTTGCCAAAGATCAGTTTTCCTCCAAAGTTATTAGTCACACACTGCTACACGTTACAACATTTTCTCTACAGCCGCTAATGTACATCATAGACTGTTTTGTGAAATACGCCATGCATGAATATTAATGATTTTGTAACTAACTAATTCTGCTGCACACAGTATAAGAGGCAACAAAAAGCTGAGTTGCATCATTGTGTATAAACGGAGCTATTAACTCATTTTTAAACCATTTTAATGAAGTACACTTGTGATTATAAACTACTTAAATAAAGACTATTCTAACTCTGAAATCTTAAAGTCAAAATACATTATATAGTATTGTATTGTGAAATAATATTTTGCATCACAACACTCGGGCTTTCAGTCAAATAAATAGGATTTGGATCTTTGTACACTTACTTTTTTCTACAATCAGTTTCATTCCAGAGCCAAAGTAGATTCTGTAGTTTCCAGAATAAGTCACACACTGTTCTGTCCCTTATCATTAACTCTCCATTCATCTATTATTAATATATTACAGCAAATTTTACTGTAAACATTAAGTATTTAGTTGAATTGCACGGTATTCTGTAAACACTTCACTAGCTAAAAACATCACACAACTGATCTAATAAGAACAAGCGGAATAAAGATCCGTTGTCCATAACGAGAATTCAAGTTTTCAGGAATTACAAAACCATTTACACGGTTAATATAAAAGATTATTTACCTGAATTCACTGTAAGTGTTGTGCCTTTTGCGAATATTAATTTATTTCCTCCTGCACTCGTAGTCACACAGTTTTTTAAGGCTTGACAAATACATGTGCATTTTCTGCCTTCAACCATGCGGAGTATATTTCAGTATCGCTGTAAATAACTCTAAAATATATTATTTACTAATAGATAATAAAGCTTAATATTTAAAGCACTAGAAACATTTGATGAGTTCTACAACTTCTGCTATGCAAGTACTGAGTTTCTGAATACCTTTATTTTGTTATTTTTGTATTTTTATGTATGCACAGCTAAGCGTGTTCTCACGATGAGAAATTTTAGCATTAATCAATTCATAGGATAAGTTACAAATGCATTATTTTAAGATATAGAGGTTATACATCATTTAAATGAAATTTACATCGCCCTCATTTGTTACTATTCTGAGCATGAACTGAGCATCCTGCTAATTAACTAATTCATAAATTTGTGCTTTCTACACTTTCTATGTTTTCAAATATCTTTAGTGAAATCATCAAGGAATTAATTATAGCACTATATTAGAGCTTTAGGATGTATTTTCAGTTACACTCACACACACACTTATAAAATTACACTTACTTTTTTCTACAATCAGTTTTGTTCCAGAGCCAAAGTAGATTTTGTCACTTCCAGAATAAGCCACACACTGTTCTGCCTCTTATCAATAACTCTCCATTCATCTAGTCTATACAGTATATTATGTTAAGTTTGAATGTATACATTAATTATATAGCAGAAATGTGTAGTTGATTTACAGTATTCTGTAAATGCGCCACTACCTAAATACATCACACAACTAATAATATGTTCATATGAAATATTGAAATATAAAGATTTTTTTATGCCTCACCTGAATTTACTGTAAGTTTCATGCCTTCTGCAAATATTAATTTGAATTGTCCTGCACCTTGAGTCACACAGTTCTTAATGGCTTGGCAAATACATGTGCATGTGCGTGTATTTAAATATCACTGTATATCTACTGCACAACATGCATTTTTGTTAATATACTACATAATCAAAATAACTATTAATATGTACTATTACTAACGTATTATATGTACTAATTCCACTTCTTAAAGAAATAACTTTTGTACGAATTTATATAGTGAAAGTTGTGAAATTCATGTAGGAAGTTATAGAAAATAACAATTACAGTAAACACTTACCGAACTCCACCAGCAGCTTTATGCCTTTGCCAAAGGTCAGTTTTCCAGTGCTTTGAGACACACACTGCTACACCTCACAACATTTTCTTTCTAGAATTTGGCCTCTTTATGATTACAGTAATATAAAACTAATGAGTAACGTGAAGGAATTATTGTGTATCATAAAGAATAAAACTATTAAATCATCTATTCAGATTCCACTATAGGTTTGGCACCAAAAATAAACCTGTATATTTCAATATTTAGCACTAACTGTACTACTATGAACATCTCAGTCCTGCAGAATATCATCTACAAACCATAAATCCCGAAAGTATGAAAGCTTTTTAAACAAAATCTATTATAAAAATGTGAATAGAACAAGTTTAGAATAAACACTTGCCTGATTCAACTATGAGTCGTGTTCCAGCCCCGAAGATCAGCTTGTTTGCATTCACACACACTTACAGTCTATATCAAATACTTACGTGTGCTTTCTACAAGCAGAAATATATCTACCATTTCTGAAGTTTATAAACCTAAAACTAAAAGTCTACATGAAATATTTGTACGAAAAGTTGAAGTGAAACACTCGCCTGATTCTACTATAAGTCGTGTTCCAGCACCAAAGATAATCCGGTTAACGCCAAGATTCACACAGACTTATACTCTATATCAAATACACCATACGCAAAACACACACACTGAAACGTAACCTAGCGTTTAAACACATTTCGTTAAAATATAATATTGCTTAAAGAATGCACTTACTTGACTGCACCAGCAGTTTTATGCCTTTGCCAAAGGTCAGTTTTCCTCCATAGCTATTATCCACACACTGCTACACCTCATTACATTTACTCTATAGACTCCAATGTATTCAATAGACTGTTTAGTCAAATACACAATACATGACACACTCACGCAGAAACGTAACCTAGCATTTAAACACATTTCTTCATAACATTAAATATTTTTAAAGTAACTAAATCTGCTGAATATAAGTGGCAATAAAAAGTCTTACTTTTTTCTACAGTGAGTTTTGTTCCGGAGCCAAAGTAGATTCTGTTGTATTCAGACACACACTGTTCTGTCCCTTATCAATAACTCTTCATTAGTCCGCATATATTATTTTACATTTTATTGTATAGTAAAACTGAATCTGTAAATGGATTTACAGTATTGAGTAAGAGTTACTTTTTTATTATTACCGTAATGTTTAGTATGTGCAGGTTATTTCGCATTACGTTTGCGTTATAGTTATAAATGGATAAGTTTGAGATAAACAGCAAGGTTATCATTTGTCGCATGTTTTATAACTTTATTTCTCTGAAAGAAACTGAAATCTTTTTTGTTATTAGTCCTATGAATATGCTGTTGAGTAACGAGCAGTTGTCACAAATTTGCGCATTCTGCACTTCAGAAACTGCATTGTATGAAGTCAAACATCTTGGGTGAAATCATTAGTGAATAATTATAATACGACATTACAGCTTTAAAATGAATTATGAGCTTATAACAAGAATTTGCAAAGGATTGTTATACTGAATATAGCCTGCCTAAAAAGTGACACTAAAGATTTTTTTTTATTATTAGTTACTAGGTAGTTATTAGTTATTAGGTACTAAGTAGTTACTAATATTTTAAAATTGTTTTGCATATATACACTTAGGAAGCAATGAAAGTCATTTTCATACTTGTATCCATGAAAGTTATACCTGGCAATGAAATGCATGAGAGTAAACAAGTGTAAAAGTGTTTTTTATACTCACGGGAATTAATTATTAATTTGGTGCCTGATCCAAAGATTAACTTTTGATTTCCACCTCTAACATTCACACACTGAGAAGCTACATAACGCTAACTCATGTAGCTAGTACTAAACAAAAGCCTAATAACTACTTATACGTACTATTAAAATTCTACCTGTTAAAGAACTAATTTTTGAACTTTTACACACAATAAATCATACAATGAATGTAGTGAAATTTCTGTAATACAGCATAATTACAGCCAACACTTACCTGACTGCACCATTACTTATACATACTATTAAAATTACTTCCTAAAGAACTAACTTTTGCACTTTCATGTGCCATGAGTTCATGGAGTGAATGTAGTGAAATTCCTGTAATACATTATACAAAGTGTAGAAAATAGCTTAATTAAAACAAACACTTACTTGACTGCACCAGCAGTTTTATGCCTTTGCCAAAGATCAGTTTCTCATAGTTATTCTTCACACACTGCTACACCTCATTACGTTTTCTCTATAGACTCCAATGTATTCAATAGACGGTTTTAATTCATTTAACGTCATTTAATGAAGTATACTTGTATTTTAAATGATACTTGTAGTTTTTAAGGCAAACGTTCAAAGTACATTATACAATATTGTCTTGTGAAATAGTATTTTCCATCACAGCAAACTGAACAAATAAATAAAATTAGGATCTTTGTAGTGTTTTTAAATATACACTTACTTTTTTCTACAATCAGTTTTGTTCCAGAACCAAAGTAGAGTCTGTTGTTTCCAGAATAACTCACACACTCTTCTGTCCCTTATCAATAACTCTTTCTTAATCTATTATATATATTACTTTAAATTCTACTGTAAACATTAAGTATATAGTTGAAATGTATACTATAATTGATTTTCAGTATTCTGAAAAAGCTTCTCTACCTAAATACATCACATGACAGATCGAATAAGGACAAGTGTAATGAAGATTCATTGTCCAAAATACACATTCAAGATTTCAGGAATTACGAGACTATTTACACTGTTAATAATAAAAGATTATTTATATCCCACCTGAATTTACTGCAAGTTTCACGCCTTCTCCAAATATTACTTTATATTGTCCCCCACTCGCAGTCACACAGTTTTTTATGGCTTGACGAATACATGTGCAATTTTCTGCCTTTAACCATGCGGAGTATATTTGAGTATTTTTTTTTATTAGTTTTTTGTTTGTTTGTTTGTTGCAGTATGTACAGGTTAAGAAAATGCTTTTTAAAGTTACACTTACTTTTTTCTACAATCAGTTTCGTTCCAGAGCCAAAGTAGATTCTGTTTCCAGTCACACACTGTTCTGTCCCTTATCAATAACTCTATTAATCTAGATATCTATATTACATTAAATTTTACTGTAAATATTAGGTGTATAGCAGAAATGTATAGTTGACTTACAGTATTTTGTAAACACATCACTACCTAAATACATCATGCAGCTAATATGTTCATATGAATTATTAAAATGAAAGATTATTTATGCCTCACCTGAATTTACTGTAAGTTTAATGCCTTCTGCAAATATTAATTTGTATCCTCCTGCCCCTTGATTCACACAGTCGTTAATGCCATGACAAATACATGTGCATTTTCTGCCTTCAACCATATCGAGTATGTCTGAGTATCGCTGTATATAACTATAAAATATATTATTTACTAATGTGCTAAATAAGCCAAATAACTATTTACATGTACTATTACAATTTCACTTCTAAAAGAAAAACTTTTATACTTTCACACACTGCGAATTCATATAATGAATGTCATGAAAATTCATGTAGGAAGTTATATAAAATAACAATTACAGTAAACACTTACCGGACTCCACCAGCAGCTTTATGCCTTTGCCAAAGGTCAGTTTTCCGAAGCTACCAGACACACACTGCTACACCTCACAACATTTTCTCTATAGTCCCTGATTTATAAAAAAGACTGTTTTGTGTCCATAAATAAGGTGATATACGGCATATACACGTTCTACGATGTTGCCTCTTTATGACTACAGTAATATAAAACCAAAACATGAACGAGATACAGGTTCAACACTAAAGATAAGCCTTCAATATTTACATTTTACGGTATTACAGAATACATCAGATTCTCTAAAAACACTTCAGTCCTGCAGAATATGATCTACTATTCACAAACTGTGTATCCTGAAAATATTGCAGCTTTTTCAAACCAACAATCTATTATATAATATTAAGAACACTTGCCTGATTCAACTATGAGTTGAAGTATATCTTGCATATCTAGAGTTTATACACTTAAAACTAATATTCTACATGAAAGTGCAGAAAAAAATGAATAGAAAATGAATAGAAACACTCGCCTGGTTCTACTATAAGTCGTATTCCAGCACCGAAGATAATCTTGGTATTGGCAAGATTCACACAGACATATACTCTATATCAAATACACCAGGCATGACACACTCACACTCAAAAATAATATAACCTAGCGCTATAAAGTTTCATCAAAATGTAATATTATTGGAAGTGCCCTT
This sequence comes from Pangasianodon gigas, assembly GCA_022758105.1. Lineage (NCBI taxonomy): Eukaryota > Metazoa > Chordata > Actinopteri > Siluriformes > Pangasiidae > Pangasianodon > Pangasianodon gigas. Next base: position 31,871,752 of record CM040457.1, on the reverse strand, counting down.
CTTAAAGAACAAAATTTTTACAAAATGTAGTGAAATTCATTGTATAGAAAATTCCTTAATTAAAGCAAACACTTACTTGACTGCACAAGCAGTTTTATGCCTTTGCCAAAGATCAGTCTTTCTGTGTTTCTATTCACACACTGATACACCTCATTACATTTTACTATAGACTCCAATGTCACATAACTAATTCTGCTGTGAATAATATAAGTGGCAATAAAAGCCTCTAGAATAAGAGTTAATCTGCACCATTGTTGTGTATAAACTGAGCTATTAATTCATTTAAAATTATAGTTGTAACTACCTAAATAAAGTCTGGTCTAAATCTGATACCTGTAGTTTTTAAGACACCTGGTCAAAGTACATTATAGAATATTGTATTGTGAAATAGCACTTAGCATCAATAAACAGGTTTAGGATCTCTGTAATGCTTTTTAAAATTACACTTACTTTTTTCTACAATCAGCTTCATTCCAGAGCCAAAGTAGATTTTGTAGTTGCCAGTATCAGTCACACACTGTTCTGTCCCTTATCAATAACTCTCTCTTACTCTATTATATATAACATTAAATTTTACTGTAAGCTTTAAATGCACAGTTGATATGTATACTAGAGTGGATTTACAGTATTCTGTGAACTTTTCACTACATAAATTCATCACACAGCTAATCTTATAAGGACAAGCGGAATAAAGATCCGCTGTCCGTAACGAGCATTCAGGTTTTCAGCAATGAAAACAAAACCATTTACATTGTTAATAAAAAAGATTATTTCATTCCCACCTGTATTTACTGTAAGTTTCACGCCTTCTCCAAATATTAATTTATATTGTTCTGCACCTCGAGTCACACAGTTTCTTAAGGCTTGACAAATACATGTGCAATTTTCTGTTCTCAGCCATGCGGAGTATACTCGAGTAACAACTCAAATGTTATACAACGATGTCATACAACTGGTGCTGCATAAGTATTGAGTATTTTAATAATTTTTGTAGTGATAGTTTTGTATTTTTTTCATTAGGTGCATGGTCTCAAGAACATGGTCTCAAGATGAGAAATGTATTCAATGTTTCCCATCAAAGTCACATGATTCGACTCGTAGTAAACGTTATAAATTGATAATGTTGAGATAGAGGGCACGGGTAGCATTTGTATCAAAGAATAAGCACAAATTTGTGCACTTCAAAAACCGCATTGCATGTTGTCGAATATCTTTAGTGAAGTTATCACTGATTATTATATTACAATACTACATTTGAGCTTTATGACACATTATGAGCTTATATAAAAGGATTTGCGAAGGATTCTTAAAAAAACGTAAGCACACTTACAGCGGTGCATGGATACAGCCTGCAGAAAATCACACCAAAGCTTGTTTTTTTTAATTATTAGCTACTAGGTAGTTATTAGTTAGTAAGTAGTTACTACTATTTAAGAAAATTATACTTAGGACGTTACAAAAGACAGGTTCATACTTATATTTATGAAATTTATACCTGGCAATGAAATGCATGAAAGTTTAAAGATATATATGTATATAAAAGTGTTTTTTATACTCACGGGAATTAATTATTAATTTGGTGCCCGATCCAAAGATTAACTTCTGATATCCACTTCCACTATTCACACACTGAGAAGCTACATAACGCTAACTCAGTGTACTATATGAAAGCCTAATAACTACTTATACGTACTATTAAAGTGACATTTCTTAATTGAACTTTTTCACTTTTGCATGCGGTGAATTCATACAGTGAATGTAGTGAAATTCATGTAGGATGTTATAGAAATTCTCTTAATTAAAACACTTACTTGACTGCACCAGCAGGTTTATGCCTTTGCCAAAGATCAGTCTAAAGTCATTAGACACACACTGCTACACCTCATTACATTTTTTCCAATAGCTCCCAATGCATGCTATAGACTCTTTTGTCTTCTTAAGTAGCTACATACTCTTGTAATGTAATGTAATGTACATAGACTTTCTAGATTTCGGCCTCTTCGTGATTACGTTAATATAAAACTAATGAGCGCTTAAACTACTCTTTATTTTCAACAAAAATAAATAAACCTATATCCTTCAGCATTCGCTGTTTACAGTATTACAGTGTGTCAGATACTCTATAAGCACTTCAGCCATGCAGAATGTAATCTAGTAATCATAAACTGCACATCCTAAAAGAAAATCTAGATTTTTTTAAAACGAATAATCGCTTACGTAACATGAATAGGAAACATATTGTAAACACTTGCCTGATTCAACTATGAGTCGTGTTCCAGCCCCAAAGATCAGCTTGTTTCTATCATTCACACACACTTACAGTCTATATCAAATACTTATACCTGCTGTGCTTATGGAGGAATACGTCTAGCAATCATAAATGATGTTTCGTAAAATAACAGTCTGCGTGATATATGAGTAGAAAAAGCTGAATAGAAACACTAGCATTTAAACGCATTTCTTTAAAATGTAATATTAATGAAATCCCACTTCTTAACTAAATTTGCACTATGTATTTATACAGTGAATGTAGTGAAATTCATGATTTGTAGAAAATCTCTCATTTACAGCACTTACTTGACTGCACCAGCAGTTTTACGCCTTCGCCAAAGATCAGTTTTTCTCCATAGCTATTAGACACACACTGCTACACCTCATAACATTTTCTCTACAGCCCCTTCCAAATGAATTATTGAAATCCCACTTTAAAAGAAAAAATGTTTGCAGTTTCCCATGCTATGAATTCATATAATAAATGTAGTGAGGTTTATGCGATGAATTGTACAAAGTGTACAAAATCTAAATTACAGCAAACACTTACACAAGCAGTTTTATGCCTTTGCTGAAGGTCATTTTTCCTGATTTCTTATTTATACACTGTTAAAACCCATATAATTTTTCCTATAGTCTCCAATTTATGCAATAATGCTTTTTAAAATTACACTTACGTTTTTCTACAATCAGTTTCATTCCAGAGCCAAAGTAGATTCTTTTGTTTCCAGTATCAGTCACACACTGTTCTGTTCCTTATCAATAACTCTTCATTAATCTATTATTTGTATTTGAGTAATTGATGCATCATACAACTGTTGCTACATAAGTAATGAGTATCTGAATATTTTTAATTGTTAACTTTGTTTTTTTTTATTATGTGCAAGTTAAGAACATGGTCTCGAGATAGGAAATTTGTTTGATATTTCGCATTAACAAATTTGTTCACTTCAGAAACTGCATTGTATGTTGTCAAATATCTTTAGTGAAATCATCAATGAAGATTATAATACTCAGTATGGGCTTATATAAAGTAATTGCAAAGGATTATTTACAAAAAATATATACTTAGAAAGCTATGAAAGACATTTTCATACTTACATCTATGAAAATTAACCCTGGCAATGAAACGCATGACAAAAAAAAAAAGATGTAAAAGTGTGTTTTATACTCACGGGAATTAATTATCAATTTTACGCCTGATCCAAAGATTAACTTTTGATTTCCTCCAGTATTCACACACTGAGAAGCTACATAACATTAACTCAGTGTATTAAACGAAAGCTAAATAACTACTTTTATGTACTATTAAAGTAGCATTTCTTAAAGAACCAACTTTTGGACTTTCACACACTTTGAATTTATACAGTGAATGTAATGAAATTCATGTAGGAAGTTACATAAAATATAGAAAATCTTTTAATTAAAGCAAACACTTACTTGACTGCACCAGCAGTTTTATGCCTTTGCCAAAGATCAATTTTCCCAAGTTATTCTTCACACACTGCTACACCTCATTACATTTACTCTATAGACTCCAATGTATACAATAGACAGTTTAGTCAAATACACCAGGCATGACATGTTCATGCAGAAACGTAACCTAGCATTTAAACCGTAACCTAGCATTTAAACAATATAAGCGTTGCTAATATAAGTGAGTTGTGTCATTGTTGTTGGCAAAATGATCTTCACACAAATAAATAAGATTAGGATCTTTTTGAAATAATGCTTTTTAAAATTACACAGCTAATTGAATAAGAAAAAGCGTGAATGAAGCGTGAATGAAGATTCGTTATTTCTTACTGAGTAGTTACTAATGTTAAAAATATATACTTAGGAAGTTACAAAAGACATGTTCCTACTTATAACTGTGAACATAATTCCTATTCAGTAATGAGTATCTGTTTGTTTTTTGTTTTTTTAGCCTTATCGTATTCTTTCAGACTTACAGCTATGAAAATTATACCTGTTAAAGAAACGCATGACAGTAAAAATGTATAAAAGTGTGTTTTATACTCACGGGAATTAATTATCAATTTTGTGGCTGATCCAAAGATTAACTTTTGAATTCCTCCAGTATTCACACACTGAGAAGCTATATAACACTAACTCAGTGTACTAAACAAAAGCCTATATGTACTATTAAAATTCTACTGGTTAAAGAGCTAATGTTTGAACTTTTACACACAATGAATGCATATAATGAATGTAGTGAAATTCCTGTAATACATTGTACAAAATGTAAAAAAAAATCTCATAATTACAGCCAACACTTACTTGACTGCACCAGCAGTTTTATGCCTGTGCCAAAGATCAGTTTTCCTCCAACGTTATTATTCACACACTGCTACACCTCATTACATTTTCTTTACAGCCGCTAATGTATGCAACAGACTTTTGTTTTAATTCATTTAAAGCCATTTAACGAAGTATATTTGTAATTATATACTACCTACATAAAGCTTTTTCTAAACCTGATACCTGTAGCTTTTAAGGTATCTGGCCAAAATACATTATATAGTATTGTATTGTGAACAAGGATTTTGCATCACAACAAAGTGACCTTTGTACAAATAAATAAGATTAGGATCTTTGTAATGCTTTTTAAAATTACACTTACTTTTTTCTACAATCAATTTCATTCCAGAGCCAAAGTAGATTCTGCCGCCAGTATTAGTCACACACTGTTCTGTCCCTCATCAATAACTTATGTCTTACTCTATTTTATATTGCATTAAATTTTACTGTAAACATTAAATATACAGTTGATGTGTATACTAGAGTGGATTTACAGTATTCTATAAAACTTCATTATGTAAATATAATCACACAACTAACCTAATAAGGATAAGCGCAGTGAAGAGTCATTTTCTGTATTTACAAGATGTTTACATAAAAGATTATTTATATCCCACCTGAATTCACTGTAAGTTTCGTTCCTTCTCCAAATATTAATTTAAATCCTGCTGCACTCGTAGTCACACAGTTTTTTAAGGCTTGACAAATACATGTGCATTTTCTGCCTTTAACCATCTTGAGTGAATCTGAGTGTCACTGTATATAACTATAAAATACATTATTCACAAATACATAATAAAGTTCTATAATTAAAGCATTATAATTAATTGATGAGTTGTACTGTTATAGCTGTTGTTATGTAAGTAATGATTATCTGAATTAGTTTTGTTATTGTTGTGTTTTTTCCTGGATGTATAGGTTAAGAACATGGTCTCACAATGGGAAATTTGCTCCACGTTTTGTTGCAGTTCACATGAATAAAACTGGAGAAGAAGTTATAAATGGATTAAGATACAGGGCAGAATTTGGATTTGTAGCATTTTTCACAACATCGCATGAATGAAATTTAAATCACTCTCATTTGTTAATATTCTTATAAACTGAAGATGCTGTTTGGTAACCAATACTGCATGCAAAACTTCAGAAATCGCCTCGTATGTTGTTAAATATCTTTAGTGAAATCATTGATGAATTAATTATAGTGCTATATTATAGGTTTACAGAGCTTTATGAGTTTATATAATACTTACGAAGGATTGTAAACTTTAAATATAAGCATGGTTATATTGCTGTATGGATACATTCTGGGTACGATTTCTTCTTAATATTGTAAATAGCTACTAATATACAAGACAATTATACGTAGGAAAGTACAAAATAGATTTTCAGACTTATATCTGTGAAAGTCATACCTGGCAATGAAATGCATGGCAGGAAAAAAAAACATGTCTAGAAGTATATTTTATACACTCAGGAATTAATTCCTATGAATTGCGATTTTTGCACTTACTTTTTTCTATAATCAGCTTTATCCCAGAGCCAAAGTAGATTTGGTTTCCAGAATAAGTCACACACTGCTGAGTCCCTTATCAATAAGTCTATATTCATCTCTTACATTTATTATGTTAAATATTACTGTAAACATTATGCATATAGCAGAAATGTATAGTATAACTGATTTACAGTATTTTGTAAACACGTCACTACCTTACTACAGCATGCAGCTAATAATAGGTTAATATGAAAGATTAATTATTTCCCACCTGAATTCACTGTAAGTTTCACGCCTTCTCCAAATATTAATTTATATCCTCCTGCACTCGTAGTCACACAGTTTTTTAAGGCTTGACAAATACATGCGCATTTTCTGCCTTTAACCATGTTGAGTGAATCTGAGTGCCACTGTATATAACTATGAAATATTTTATTCACAAATAGCTCAATAATTAATGCACTGAAACGTAAGTTCAGTGATGAATAATTATAGTTTTTAGTATTATTGTATTTTTTCAGCTTGTGAAAGATAAGCTATACTGCTATATGGACAGAACCTGCATTAGATTATATTCATACTACAATACTATTAATATTATAGGTACTTACTAATATTCAGGATGATTATACTCACAAAGGTACAAGCAAGATTTTCAGACTTATGTATGAAAGTTATACCTGGTAAAGAAATGCATGAGAGTAAACAAGTGTAAAAGTGTTTTTTATACTCACGGGAATTAATTATTAATTTTATGCCTGATCCAAAGATTAACTTTCGATTTCCACTTCCAGTATTCACACACTGAGAAGCTACATAACACTAACTCAGTGTACTAAACAAAAGCCTAATAACTACTTATATGTACTATTAAAATTCTACTCCTTACACAACTAACTTTAGCAATTTCTCACGTTATGAATTCACTTCAAATTCATGTAGGATGTTATATAAAATATAGAAAATCTTTTAATTAAAGCAAACACTTACTTGACTGCACCAGCAGTTTTATGCCTTTGCCAAAGATCAATTTTCCGAAGTTATTCTTCACACACTGCTACACCTCATTACATTTACTCTATAGACTCCAATGTATACAATAGACGGTTTAGTCAAATACACCAGGCATGACATGTTCATGCAGAAATGTAACCTAGCATTTAAACACATTTCTTCAAAAATATTACAAATTTTCAAAACTAACTCATTGTACCATGTTGTGTATAAACTAAACTATTAATTCTTTTAATGAAGTATATTTGTAATTATATACTATTAAAATAAAGACTATCTAAAGCTGATACCTGTAGTTTTTAAGGCTCTATCTTGTCATCATATAGCATTATATTTTGCATTAAGACAAACTGACCTTCATACAAATTAAAAGGATTAGAGTCTTTGTAATGCATTTTTAGTTTAAAATTACACTTACTTTTTTCTACAATCAGTTTCATTCCAGAGCCAAAGTAGATTCTGTAGCCTCCAGTATCAGTCACACACTGTTCTGTTCCTTATCAATAACTCTCTCTTACTCTATTATATATATTGCTTTAAATTCTACTGTAAATATTAAGTGTTTAAATGTATACTAGAGTGGGTTTACGGTATTCTGTAAAAGCATCACTACATAAATATATCACATAACTATTCAAATAATCATGTCCAATGATCCGTTGTCCGTAACGAGCATTCAATTTTTCAGCAGTGAAAACAAAACCATTTACACTGTTAATATAAAAGATTATTTATATCCCACCTGAATTTACTGTAAGTTTCACGCCTTCTCCAAATATTAATTTATATTGTCCCCCACTCACAGTCACACAGTTTTTTATGGCTTGACAAATACATGTGCAATTTTCTCAAGTATATTCGAGTATCGCTGTATAACTATAACTAGAAAATGTATTATTTACCAATAGATAATAAAGCTCAGTAATTAAGGTATTATATTTAACTGAGGATTATAGTAATGTTGAACCATAAGTAATGAATAACTGAATAAACTTCATAAGATTTTTGTTTTTGTAAGTAGTTGCTAATATTCAGGACAATTATTCTGAGGAAGTTATAAAAGAGATTGTGATTTTAAGACTTCTATCTAAGAAACTTGCACCTGGTAAAGAAATTTATGATGTGTACATGTATACAACGTGTAAAGGTTCGATACTCACAGGAATTAATTATCAATTTGGTGGCTGATCCAAAGATTAATGTTCTATATGTGCTTCCACTATTCACACAACACTAACTCGTACCTCATAGCGTATTAAATAACAGCAAAATAGCATATACTATTAAAAATTACACTTCTCGAAGAAATAACCTTTGCATTTCCATGAACTATGAATTCATGTAATTAATGTAGTGAAATTCAAGACAAAAGGTACAGTAAGGAACACTTACTTGACTGTACTAGCAGTTTTATGCCTGTGCCAAAGGTCAGCTTTACATTATTATTCACACACTGCTACACCTTATAACATTTTCTCTCTAGCTCCCAATGCATGCAATAGACAGCTTTGTCTCTTTATGTATATAAAATTATAATGTTTCTTCACTTTCTATAATTTTGCCTCTTTATGATTACATTAATGTAACACCAACATGAATGAGATCTATGTTCATACTCTATGTACACTTTATTCCCTGAAGAATTTAATCTAGCATTCATAAAACTGTATATCCTGAAAAAAATAGCTAGATTATAGACTTTTATAAAGCATACATTTTTTTATAAAATGTTTTATTGTAAACACTTGCCTGATTCAACTATGAGTCGTATTCCAGCCCCGAAGATCAGCTTGTTACCAGCATTCACACACACTTACAGTCTATACCAAATACTTAAAAGTCTTAGACAATATTGAAATCTGGGATTTCCTTCATTTGAAACTGGAAATAAACAAAAAGTTTTAGAATTCTGAACATTTTAAAACAAATAAGAGGAATATTCAAGATTCAAGATTCAGCACTCTTGTTAAGTCGCTATTTAAATTTGAGCAAATTGGTGATGTTGACCATGTTAACTTTTTTTGTTCAAAACGTACGATTTTCCTTGAATCTTATCTCTTACGAAGAAAATTGCAATTGCAAATAGGGGACGTATGAAATACTTAGAAATATTTACTTCAGAATTTTTAAGAGTCTACTTTTTACTCAAGTTGTTGCTGATATATTTGTAAATATAATTTGTAATTTAAGAAATTTTTATTAAATAAGATGTAAAATAGAAGCAGTTTCGCTAACAGTCCTAGCCTTTTGGACCCCACTGTCTAGCTAGCATTTGGAATTGGTATTTCCAGCACAAACTTTATACATTTTTAAAACTAAAAGTCTGCATGAAATATTAGTAGAAAAAGCTGAATAGAAACACTCGCCTGCTTCTACTATAAGTCGTGTTCCAGCACCAAAGATAAACCTGGTTCCTCCAGTATTCACACAGACTTATACTCTATATCAAATACACCATACGTGACACACTCATGCAGAAATGTAACCTAGCCTTAATGAAATATTAGCAATTTGTGAAACTAACTTAACTAACTTATACTAAGTCATATTTTAGTACATTACACCAATTTTCAAAATTATTTTGCCATTTATTGTCAAAAATGTACCTGTCCCTGTCAGACAACTAGGAAATTACTGAAGGAATTCCTCTAATGTTTTTAAACCATCAGCTAATAGTCACTGAGATACAGACAGACAACTGAGAATCTTTCAGTTCTTCCCTGAAATATTTAATATAATATAATATATCATATACTGATTTTTTCCACAATAAGTGCCTGTCCCCAGTGTAATATCATAGCATACAATCTCACTCAGATTCTCACATATGTAATATTTTATATTCTTACTTATAACCTAACTTAAAGAATATTTCATGTTAAAGTTTTGTTGTGAATTTCACTATTAAAGACCTTAATATTCTACAATTACATGTTGACCAAAATATTAATACTACAAGAAAAAATTCACAAATGTAAAAATGCTAATGCCACAATGAACCTTAATCATGATAAGTTAACTTACTTGAAGTTATTGTTAGCTTTGTTCCATGTCCAAAGATCAGTTTATTTCCAGCCCCAGCATCCACACAGTGAAATGTGTCATTTCATTAACTTTCCACTACACTTAACTAATATCTTTATGTTGTCCTGATTGGTTTTACACTGAGCAAAACTAATGTATAGCTTTCATTTTGGCTTAATGCCTTAATCTATAAAACTCCAAAAAAAGATTTGCATGAAATTTTCAATGTCAGAAATGGAGACTTTTGTCTTCTAATGGTAGGAACTGAAACAGACACAGCTGTGGTCAATCAACATTTAAAGGCAATTAACTTACCAACTTCAACAAGCAGTTTAATCCCTTTTCCAAAAATTATCTTGTCAGCACCACGAGTCACACAAAGTGGCACGCCATAGCAAATACATCATCAGGCTACTCTGAGGCCGCAAACTCATTTTTTTCTTATAATTTAATAAAATTTAAAGGGAACATGGCACCCTTCTCTTTATTAAACCTCATTAAACCAAACAAATTGGATTATCACATACATAACTTAAAGTTTGTCTGATTTATCACTAAACACTTACTTGAAGTTATTGTTAGCTTTATTCCATGTCCAAAGATCAGTTTATTTCTTCCACCAGCATCCACACAGTGAAATGTGTCATTTCATTAACTTTCCAGTGCACTCTAATCCACTCCAAACCCTCAGTAAATATCATGTTGTTATGTCCTGATGGGTTTTACGCCGGGCAAAACTAATGTTTAGCTTTTCATTTCAGCTTAACGCCTTAATTTTCCAAAAATTTAAGGAAATGGAATTTGAAGTTGAATCAAAAATACTTCTTCAGATGCTTTCATCAGTGTCAGATCCTCAGACTGTTGACAGTATAAACTGTTAAATAAATTGAAACGTATTTCCCTCAAGGATCAATGACTAAAATATAGATTTTTTGAAACAGACGCAGTTATAGTCGATCAAATTTAATGGCAATTTACTTACCGACTTCAACAAGCAGTTTAATCCCTTTTCCAAAAATGATCTTGTCTGTACTTTGAGTCACACAAAATAACATGCCATAGCAAATACTCCAGTTTAGTGTGTACTACATCAGACTACTTTGACGCTACACTAATTTTTCCTTAGAAATTAATAAAATATAAAGGCAAATTAGGCACCTTAACTCTCATTAAAACCTTATTAAACACTTCTCTCTGCAGTAAGGCTTTAGCTTACACTGAAATATCCTTAAATTTCTTTGTGGAGTTAAAAAGTAAGTTTAAACAAGTGCAGTTTTTTCAGTTGTTATTAATATTCTGATCTTAACAAAATGTTAATGCCACAGTGAATCCTCATCACAATAAGCTGACTGGGGATTATAATATTTCAATCTTCGCACACTGGCGGCAATAAAACAAAAACAGGACTATAACATCATTAAAATATACATAGCTTAAAAGTTGTCTGATTTAACACTGAACACTTACTTGATGTTACTGTTAGCTTTATTCCATGTCCAAAGATCAGTTTATTTCTGCTAGCATCCACACAGTGAAATATTTCATTTCATTAACTTTCCAGTGCACTCTAATCCACTCCAAACCCTCTATATGTTGTCCTGAGTGGTTTTACACTGGGCCAAACGAAAATATAGCTTTCATTTCAGCTTAACGCCTAAATATACACATCCCCAAGGAAATTGTTTGGGAATTTGAGGTCAAAAATATTCAATCTCAACCATTGGCAGAAACATACAACATTTCACTCAAGGATAAATTACTGATGGTATAGTTTGTGCTAAAATATATACATTGCATATACACTGCTATGTCTTGATAACACTTGAATAAGAGTTTTTAATATTCTAATGTTTAGAACTGAAACAGGAACAGCTATAGACGATCAAAATTGAAAGGCAATTCACTTACCAACTTCAACAAGCAATCGAGTCCCTTTGCCAAAAATTATCTTGTTATTACTGAGAGTCACACAAAGTGGCATGCTATAGCAAATACTCTAGGTTTAGGTTTAACTACATCAGACTACTCTAAAGCCAATAAATAATCCTTCCTTTTAATTTCATAAATTCAAAGGCAATTCCTTCAGCTCATTTAAGCATTCACTACACACTAAGGCTTTAAGCCCTCGCCAAAATATTCTTAAATTCCTCTAAGACATTAAAAAGCAATTTTGTATTTTTTTATATTTGAATTAACATTTACTTCAATTAACATTTAGTTAATGTAGTATGTAGTATGTTGCGTTCTTACTTATGAGAGAAACCATCAGAGATTATTTTACATCAGCATTTTGTTCCGTATTTCACTATTCAAGACTTTAATATTCAGCGATTTTGACATATTCCTACAAATGTTTTCAACAATATCAATATTTTTAATTTTCAGAACTGAAATAGACACAGCTATGGACGATCAAAATTTAAAGCCAATTTACTCACCAGCTTCAACAAGCAGTTTAATCCCTTTTCCAAAAATTATTTTGTCAGTACCAGTAGTCACACAAAGTGACACGCCGTAGCAAATACTCCAGTTTAAGGTGCACGACATCAGACTACTTTGATGCCACAAACTAACTTTTTCTTTTAATTTATATAAATATAAATGGAAATGCAAACATTACTGAACCATTCAGCATGCAGCAAGCTTTATACATTATGCACTTGTCCTTATATCTGCGAATCATAATGTCTTGCACATGATAAGTGTATCATGTAGGTAATATTTAAATTATTTTTTTTATCTAAATCTCAATTGACATCTATAGAAAGATTACTAAACAATTCTGAGTCATCAGAAATATTCAGGATAGCTTGATTTTCATTGTGAAGTAGATAAAGAATTAGCTTTTGTGGTGTTTCTGATGTTGAAATGCACAGCAGAGCATAAAATATACTGTGTAAACTCTGATCTTATAGCAGGTCTGGTAGTCAGCAAATCTCAACCCAATTAAACACAAACAACAAAAACAAAAACAACAACTGAGGAAATAATATTTGGAGCGTAATGCTGTTACTTATGTTATGATAAAATGTTTAAATCATTGATCAGTTTTCCAGCACCACCAATATGCATAGCCAAACAATTTTTAATTAAGTATTCAGGCAGACTGTTTATCTCAAACCATACTATAGAATCAGATAAGCGTACAAAACTTACGCGACTCCACAAAAAGTTTAATGCCACTTCCAAAAATGATCTTGTCTCCTCTAGTCACACAAAGCTAAACGCCATTACAAAAATTACCCTCTCCAGGTGATCTAATGCTCAGGATAGACACATATTTTAAAATAAATAGTGGATATCAATCAATAAAGCATGTGTATTCACCCATAGAAATATGTATATAGTTGAATTTCATTTGAAGTGTGACATGAATATAATTATATTAGTATTTTTCCACAGAAGATGCCGCTGATACTTTAATAGTACCAAACACACTTTAATGCTGTTTCAAAGTTAAAGGAATTTGTTTAAATGAAGTTTTAACCTAATTAATATGCGCTGCACATATAACTAATGTTAACATCACCATGAAATCTGTACAGAATTAAACAGCTCTAAAACAATAATCGCATTGAGATATATCTCTTGCACCTGCAATGACCAGAATTATGTATAAAAAAGAAGAAAAAAGATTGAAAACTTACTAGATTCCACTATGAGCGAGGTTCCTTTGCCAAATATGATCTTGTTCCCTCCACCAGTATACACACTGAGATAAACTCCACATCAAATACTCCCAAAATATATCAACAACACTGTGCAGTTCTTCTCCATATAATAACTTACTTCTCTCAAAAATCACCAAATCTGACTGCAGGTAGACAAATAATATAAAACAAATCTTTCTGTAATATATATATCACATTAAACTGGGGTATTTATGCATTTTTAAATTTGTTTGATTGTTTTTAAGGATCCTGCGATATGTTTTTTGTTTGTTTGTTTTTTATGTTTTAGATCATTCTTCTATTATCATATTGTTGTAAACTAAAGAATTCATCAAGATAAAACTCAAAGAATAAGTCACCTGTTTCAACGAAGAGCTGAGTTCCTTTGCAAAAAATAATTTTGTCCCTGGTAATAGTCACGTAACACAAACCTCCACAACAAAAACGCTTCGTGGTTCATTCTGTAGAAAATCTTAAAGTATTTGTAGAAATATTGTAATATCTGAACTGCATTGATACAGACAGCACAAGATATTTACAGTTAAATTTAAAGCAATTGTTTTATTTTCTATAATAACTACATTCATAGTGTCGAAGGTTTATAATAAAAGAATGACGACTGAATCTACTAGTGAAAAAAAATCCATAATTTTGACTAATTATTTCCATATTTAGTGACACTTTACAAATAAATGTCTTATTTCTAGTGTATGTAAAAGGTTACAGATAAACGTTATGTATTCACTGTAAACTTATTACAGTATACTACGATACCATTTATCAATCAAATAGCCATTAATTAAATAATTTCATAAAGATTTACATAAAGAGCTGCATTTTTCTTATGAAGAATCTTTCATTTTCTGCATCGATTTGTCTACAGATTTATTGTTATACTTAATGTTACATTTTAAACACAAGTCTCGTCAGGTTCTATCACTTTTCTTTCAGCATTAACAAAAAAGTGGATTTATTTGAGATATAAATGTTGAACTCACTTTTTTCAATGAAAAGCCTGATTCCGTGACCAAAGATGAGTTTACCACTCCCGCCAAATGTCACACAATATCACAGATCAGTACATTAACCAGGTACACTTACTCACTCCAAACTACTTTTATAAACTTCAACTAGGGTATGACAAATTATTCTTTGTTTAATGTGCTTTTGACTCCACTGAATGGCGCAATTGAGACAAAATACAAAAAATAGTCAAATAGTCAATATAAAGAATTGATTTTAAGATTTTATTGTTTGTTTTTAAAAGCCTTGCGTGGACTCGATTCATATATATTTCAGATCGTCTCCACCTTCGCTCTTCCCAGCGAGCTCACAGATCCTCTTCTCCGTTCCCCAGTCACGATTAAAAACCAAACGCGATAGGGCCTTTTCTGTTCACTGAGTTTACCGAGGCTTTGGAATAGTTTGCTCCTCTCTATCAGATCTTCCCTTAAAATAAACTTATTTAAATCGTCTCCTAAAACTTATTTTCTCTCAGACTTATCTATAATCTGTCCTATTTCTTGCCACTGTCTAGCTGCTCATTTTCTGCTCTTAGTTATATCTGGTTTGTTTTCTTATAGTAATTATTTGTTTATATACTTATTTTTATTTTGCATTTTATTGCTGTTATGCCTGATATGCAGCACTTTGGTCAACACTCGTGTTGTTTTAAATCTGCTATATAAATACATTTGACTTTGACTTTTGACTTTGAAATAAAAATTGCCACAAATCACGCTAGAAGAAATGATGATACAAAGCAAATTAGATATATAATATATATAATATATAATTAGAAAAGGAAGTGATGCATAACACTAGATTGCAGCACAAATGCATATATTCAATGCATTCTTTTTTGTCATTTTAAGTCATGAATAAACTTCTATTTTCTTACCTGCTGCAACATAAAGCTGAGTTCCTTTGCCAAAAATTAACTTGTATTCACCAACAGTCACACATTCTCAACTTCCATACAAAAAACCTGGGGTTAGTGAGCTTGTGAAAGTTTACTAGATTAAAGCTAGATTAAAAACAAACCATACTATAGAACCGAAGAAGCGTACAAAACTTACGTGACTCCACAAAAAGTTTAATGCCACTTCCAAAAATGATCTTGTTGCCTTCTCTAGTCACACAAAGCTAAACACCATTACAAAAATTTCTCTCTCCAAGTGATCTAATGCTCAGGATAGACACATATTAAAAAAAAGGGATATCAATAAAGTATCTGTATTTATTCATATAAATATTTAAATAGCTGAACTTCATTTGAAACGTGACATAAATATCATTATGTTAGAATTTTCCCATGTTAAGTGCCTAAGATATTTTAATAGTACCAAATACAATTTAATACTTTTTCAAAATTAAATGATTTTTGTTTTGTTTTTTTATTATGAACGTAATCTGAAGTTTTAATCTACGTGGATTACACCTACAACTAATGTTAACGTCACCATGAAATCTGTTAACGTTTAACATCTTAAAAACTGTGTAATGATACACTTCTGCACCTGAATTGATCCATAATATGTTACTAAAAGATTAAAAACTTACTAGATTCCACTATGAGCGAGGTTCCTTTGCCAAATATGATCTTGTTCACTCCACCAGTATACACACTGAGATAAACTCCATATCAAATACTCCCAAAATACATCAACAACCCTGTGCAGTTCTTCTCCATGTAATGAATAACTTCTTTTAAAAATCACCAAATCTGACTGCAGGTATGCAAATAGTATAAAACAAATCTTTCTGTAATACATTTATTGCAGTAAAAAATCAGAGTATTTATGCACTCCATTTTGCTTTATTGTTTTCTTCTATGAAATATAATCATATTGTTGTCAATTAAGAAGTTTATCAAGAAAAAAATCAAATAATGTCACCTGATTCAACGAAGAGTTGAGTCCCTTTGCCAAAAATGATTTTGTCCCTGTTATTAGTCACACAGTACACACCTCCACAACAAAAACTTAATGCATTTCATTCTGTAAAAACTCTTAGAGTATTTGTTGAAGTATTGTAAATATTTCATGTTCTATATGAACTGTTTTAGTTTCTATTATAACTACATTTATAATTGTGAATATTTATAATTAAAAAAAAAAACAATGGTTAAATTTCCTTTTGAAAAATCCATAATTTTGACTAAGAATCTCCATATTTCGTGACACTTTACAGTGAAATGTGTTATTTCTAATAAACTTACTGGTATCCACTGTCAACTTAGTGCTGATCCCAAATATAATCTTATTGGTCCCTCCAGTCACACAGAGATTTAATCCAGGCCAAAAATTGCGAATCATTTGGATGCAAACTTTCTAAAGGTATTTCCTTCATTTAAAATAAAAAAAAAAACCTATTTAACATGTTTAATATTGTAATATCGCAATGCTGGTAAAAATATAAATTAACAAAGGAAGCACTTAACTGAAAAATATTACTTGTTTGATTTGTTTTGATGAAATTTGTTGCAAGTTGTACTTTATAATGTCATATTTACAGCTAAGTATTAAATCTTGCTGGTGGGATTTTTTTTTTATTTATGCTACATACGACTTACTTACTTGCATTAATGAAAAGTTTAGTTCCATGGCCAAATATCAGTCTTCTATTATCAGCAGTCACACAACATGGCATGCTCATACATTAATCTGGAGCTAACAAGCTTCCAAACCAATCACTGATTCTTAATTTCAAAACAGGAGCATTGTTTAGAGTTCTGTAACTTTCTCATATCTATTAAAATTATTCAAAAATGAAATCACAGGTGATTTAGTCCCAAAACTAGGTCTTCTTCTAGTCATAATAAAAAAAATGAAGGCTTAGGGATTAAAAAAGGCAATAACTTGTTACTTCTTTTGTAATGTGCTTGGTTTAAAGTACATATCACTTTATTTTACACTTTACTAAACCTCATCTCTGGTATACTACATATATTTCTTGCCAGTCAAACAGCTATTAATTAAATAATCACATAAAGCTGTATATATAATCAGCACATTGTTCTTGTGAATTATTTTCTATTTTCTTCTATTAATCTGTCTAATTTTAAGGTCAAATCTTAAACACAAGTATGTTCCATGTTTCAACATTAACAAAGGTGGACTGATATACATATAGATGTATATGTGAACATATAAATATAATAATATAGATATAAATGTTGAACTCACTTTTGTTGATGAAAAGCCTGATTCCGTGACCAAAGACGAGTTTACCATTAGTGCCCGATGTCACACAATATCACAGATCAGTACATTAACCAGGTACACTTACTCACTCCAAACTAGATTTATAAAGTTTAACTAAGCTGTGACTTAACAAAATAATCTTTTGACTCTACTGATTGTGCGTGATATTATTAATTAATCTAACATATTAGTCACATTGAACAATGGTGCAAGTGTGACAAAATAGAAAAATGGCGAAGATATAAAACATACTAGATTCTACCATTTCAAAAGGAATTGAAGCAGAACCTTAGGTTGTTTTGCACAAATGAATATATTCAATGAAAATACTATTCTTTTTGTCATTGTAAATCACTCATTTAGCAGCTTTGACCCAAAACATTGTGGCACAAAAGTTGTCATTTCTTACCTGATGCAACGTAAAGCCGAGTTGCTTTGCCAAAGATTATTTTGTATTCACCAGCAGTCACACATTCTGAACTTCCATACAAATAACTTAAGTATGTGAATGTGTGAGTTTGCTAGATTCAAAATCTGTCAGAAAATCATTTATTAACTCACATAACATCATGTATAGCTATTTTTTTTTCTTTTGTTGATATACTTTGTCGTATTTTCTGTCTTTATGTAACTGAATGTTATGTATGATACCATGTTTAAGTGTCAAGTTACATAGTAAATTAACCAAACAATCAGAAAATACTGAACCCAAAAATATGCAGTTTTTTTAAATATCAAACTTACCTGATTCTACTATTAGATTGATGCCAGAACCAAAAATGACCTTATTGTTCCCTTGAGTAGTCACACTGAGCAACAAGCCATGACAAAAACTTTCTTTGAAATCTTGCTAAATATTTCAGGTGCATAGTAATACAAGAAAACAATGTGGTGCATGAAAATAGATCATTTTCAATTACAAAATATACAGTAAACTTTACCTTAATTAGCTATACTGAATTCTATGTTAAACAGTTTTGAGTTGTTATTTTTAAATAGTATTAGCTTGTGAAGTTAAAATTTCATTAGTTATATTTTATAGCAGGTACGTATAGCAAATTGTACTGAATTTGGCACAGTATATACAACTTTACACCATCTTTAAAGTAATTAAATTTGAATGAACTGTGCATTGAGTCGAGTATCTTCATGTAAGCTGATGCACTGATTATCATGACATCAGCTATTTTCTGAAACAGAATTCATATAGGTTTCCAAAGTGTTTACATTTTGGCAAAGAAATGTGTCCTACAGTTTAAATCTTTAAGCATTTGCTTTATGTCATTTTAAAAAAAGCCATACAATGGACAACCTCCTAGCAAATAATGGTCATGTGTAATAAATTATACTCACTAGATTGAACAACCAGCTTTGTTCCAGCTCCAAAATAGATCCTGTAGCCAGAGCCAGAAGTCCACAGTGTCACACAGCAATACATAAAACACCGTCACGCCATTTGAAAAGATACAACGACAAAAAAATCAAGAAGAGAAAAAGAAATGAAAAAAAGCCTTAGGTTCCATTTGCACTGATGATCTTTTGAAAAAATTATTAATGAAACTAGCAACTTTAGCAAAATTACATGCTATTACATACATGCCTTTGGAATCGCTCGAATTACTGCAGCTTGATAGCTCAAATATCACCAGAAAATAATAAATAAGCACAAAAAGTTACTGAAGATGAAAGAATAAGTGAAAAAATGTATTAAATGTTAATGTAAATCTCGATTATGTTACCTGAGTTTTTATGGTTGCACTTGTAACCGGATGCCTGATGATTTCTATATGATGAATCTCCTAAATGGTACGTAAAAAGCAGTTAAATTTGTTTTTGAGACAAATCTGCATCACCATAATACCACTCAGTTAAACGCACAGCTCAGACAAAACGTCAGATGAGAGATACTGATGTGCAGCAGCCGCTTTGATGAAGATCTGCTCCACTGCCCCACTTTCTACAAATGAACATACGTTATCCTGCAGTAACCTGTGCATATAAGAACTGCATTATTTTAACACGGATTGTTTTTGTTATGCCATTTTGCATCTCCATTGCTAAATATAATACAACTATTTTTTACTAGCTTGTTTGGCCACTCTTTGGCTCTTAGGGCTTCTATTCTTCCTGACATATCTCTTATAACTTATCTCTTATAACTTATCTCATATCTCAAACATAATACACAGCCTTGTGATTGAGTTGTAGCAAAAAATTGAATTTAGGTTTCATTTAGACTGTATATTTAGTCTATATTGATTTTTTTTTCACCCAGAAGCCATGAGGAATAGAAACATTTGGATTTAACTGTATATGTGTAGTGGTCTGGGAAAACCCATTGGATGTCCCTGTGACTAAATTCTGGAAAACAATCAAAAGTAAAATCTCTCCTTTAAGAAAACATAAAAATATTTTACCCAAACAAAGTGCAAATGTTTTATTTAGTCTATTTTCTAAACTTTCCTTGGCTGTCCACCAGCAAAGATCATGCTGTGTAAGGAGCCAGTTTAACGAACAAAGTGACGAAACAGCAAGTTGGTTTTAAGATGTCTAAAACCCTGCGAGCTAAGTGTGCTAGTTTGATACTCTGATGAAGTTCTTTGATAGTTCTATGCCATAGCAAAATGGACATCTAATCCTAATCGATTCAGTTCTTGATCTGCACGAGCTGTCAGAATTAATGCAATGCTCCTGTGCCAAGAGATCATCAAAAAAGAGAAGAAAACTTACACACACTCGATAGGCAAAGTTTTAAAATGTTTAAATGACCTAATAAAAAGACATTGATTCCAAAAACTTTAGCCAATAAAACAGAACTGACTGATTATTTCCCTACCAGTGTAAGAGTGAACAAAGATCAGTGCAATGACAAGATGATGATAAGGCATGTGGAAATGCCATGAGTGACTTTTACCTCAGGTGATGCTGATAATCAAAGTGCCCATATAGGTGTATCTGATAAAAGGATCATTTTGGACGTGTACAGTTACTCATTGTAGATGTAAATCAGACAGCAGCGATCGGATCAGGTACAGCAGCGCTGATGGAATTTTAAACTCCACAATAACACTTCTGGGTTAAGAAACAATCCACATCCAAAACGTTTACTGTAGTGCTGAGGTCAGAAACTGAGCTAGAGAACGACTAAGACAAATGTGCACAAACTACACACCTACAAGGTGGACTAACAAGAAAGTGTTCTCTATATCTAAATCTATCTATCTATCTAAATCTATAGCCACACTGCAGCGCCAGATTCACTTGTATCATAGCAACACCCACTAAGAGGCCACTTGAACACCAGGGTCATTGCTGCCACCATCATAATACCATCCCATTAACGATGGTCCTGTGGTGGTCTGTTCCACGGGTGGATGGGGTAGAGTGCACATGTGTGGGAGGTAGACCCCTGGTGGCTAAAAGGGCTAATTGCCACAGGTGCCATAGGTATAAATGTGTGGGCCTACTGTAATAAGCCATTTTATCCTGGTCAGGGTCACAGTGGATCTGAAGCCTATCCCGGGAACACTGGGTGCGAGATGAGAACACATCCTGGATCTTACACACATATTGTATACCAGGGATGGAAAATATTTCAGTATTTGTACTTCGTTATTATACTTGAGTGTTGTTTTGGAGTATTTATACTTTAACTGGGTAGTATTAAATGTAATTACATTTTCAATCAAAACAAAATTACTCCTTACATTTTTATTTAGACATTCAGAGTACGCATTACAAACAATCTCATCCAGCCAGTGACTGTAGGCTAGATACAGATCGAATGAGTTCCTGTGCATTTTATTTACATTTCAGTTTAAAGCATCCATCATTCTAGAAACAACACTCATGAATCAGAGGCCTTTCCCTGCTACAGCTATAGTTAATACTATCTGTGTGCATCTGTATATGGATAAGCTACCAGACTTCAGTGTGGGACTTGAGGATGAGTATATTTACCTCAGTAAAATGTTTCAATATGCTGGAGAAAGCAAAGACTCTTATAAAATGCCTCAGGCATGAAGTCCATCTCATTATAAAAGCATGATGAGGTACGTTTTGCTAATTTGCTAATATTAACTGCTTATATTTAACTAAGTTAGCTTGTTTTCTTTGCTAAAGCCAGGTTAGACTAGCGCCACTTCCAGTACCTAACATAATTGGCTAGACAGCCAGTCAAATTGTACCTCATGGTAAACTTTGGTTATTTACATGATTGTGATTAATTCATTAGCAAATTATGTGGCATTATTCATGCATATGACCCGCAAACTTACAGACATCGAATGACCTTTTTAGGCCAAACATCATAGTTGCTTCTAACACTTGTAGATAAATAATAGAATTTGATTTCTACATAAAAAGGATAACATTTACTTAATTTCATTAAAAAAAAACATTTAGTTACATCATCTGTACTTTCACATATACAGGATATATGAGTATTCATCTCCAAATTCTAAACACACCTTCTCACAGCCAGAAGAGGGAGTCAAATAAACCCAACATCATTATTTTGGCAAAGAGCACTTTTATTGTTTTATATTAACTCATACATACTCAGCGTTCAGAAGTACACATTCATCCCCATTCATCAAAGCCCATACACACATGTCATGATTGTTCTTTTTAGATAGATTTGTATTAGTTTCATAAAAACAATTGTTCTTTTTGGTTAGATCCATATCATGAAAAGCATACACAAATACAAAACAACTGAATGCATTAATGGAAGATTTTTAGATTGCAGCAATGTATTGTTGCTATAGATGAAGCCAAAGAAAGAGCGTTGAATTAAGCATGAACTTGCTGTTGCTTGTTTCTTCATTGCAGACAGAGTGCTCACTCGAGAATTGTGAATAATAATGAAACACAGTGTTTCCTAGAAACTGAAATGTGTGGTAGATTGTTATCTGAGAGCGAGGTTGACATCGTGCATTGCAGGGTTATGTGCTGTTAAACCTGTGGTTAATGCAACAGCTTGCAAAACTGCTGTCTGTCTGCACGCCCTATTTTAATGTTGCACTATTTCTTTTTAACATTTAACCCTGTATGCACACTCTGTTTCATATAGACAACATAATATAAAAGCATATAAAGATAAATATAGCAAACAGTTAAAGTAAAGAATATTGAAATTAAATATCATACAAAAATATCAAATATCTTCTTTTTATAAAACTTGTTAAAACAAATGTATGAATAGAAATTGTACTAACATGAACACTGGGTAACTTACATTTTAACCAAGACAAAGAATCTGAGCATAGAAAAATATGCTTTTCAAAAAAAAAAAAAAAAATTAATGAAAAAAAAATGTAAGTTTCTTAGGAAATGTCAATGAACACTTACAGTTTGGAAATTAACTGCCTACAGCTTTCATTTCTGTCCATCTAGACTTATTTAAACAGCATACATGTTAATTTACTGGAGGTTTTGCTGTGTAATTGTATATCAGCAGTCTTAGACTGGGCAAGAGGTTGAAGGGAAGGTTCTGGACTTGTCTAACTTTAGAAAAGAAATGCTTTAACTGTCATCATTATATTTACACCAACTGCTTTAGCCAAAGTAATTCTGAGAAAAGTCACAGTCAATGCCATCATGTTCCCCTTAGGATCACCTGAAAAAGAATAAAAAACATTTATAAAGCAAAACATACAGGCATGGACTTTACAGTCATCATATTTATAGTGCATACTCACCTTTGATTTCATTTGGTCCGGTCTGATTACCAGATATACTGTCACTGATAGAGCTGGACAGCTCACAGGTTTGGGTTTGTGCTGTTTCTGTTTCTGTTTCTTTTGCTGAGAAAAAAATCCCATGAAGATTCTCATGAAAATGTATATAGCCATATAGATTTATCTTATAGATATTACCTTATTTGGGAAAAACAATCCAGAAATTATGAGTACTTACTTTCTCCTCCATCAGTTATATTTTTCATTCTGCATGTTTTAATTTCTTCTTCGGAAAATGCAGCGTAGTAGTAGGTCTTAGTTCTGGACAGCACAGCATTTTCAAGAGTGTGGTTGTGAGGCTGACCTTTGCTGTTATACAGAGATAATGTGCCTTCTTTTGGATAGAAGCCTGCAGCCAGACACATTTTCTGCGATAATATTGATAGAGTAGGCAAAGACGGAGGTGCGTCCTCTAAAATAAATAAATAAATAAATAAAAGATATGTGTAAGTGACTTAGAGCAGTCAACACATCTTTATGCTGTCAATTCTTAATTATAGCAATTATAGCAATGCCTCTTATTCAGATTTGATTTGAGTGGTGGAATGATGTGCAAATAATTCAACAACACTGACTGAATGAAACATTTTTAAAAAATTAATGATTTGAGGGCATGATGAATCAACTTCAGCTGCATGGATGCAAGCTCAACACACTTAGTACTGGTTGACTTTATAGTATACGGTTGTGGAAGAGGAATGATTTAAAATCCCAGGATTTTAAATGGTTTCCGCTTTTTGAGTCTGGTTCCTTTCATGGTTCCTTTCTCATCATCGTCTTTGAGTTTTTTTCACCTCTCTAGCTCTCTGGCTTTCTCATTAAGGATCTAATGATATAGTCTGGATTCCTGTGAAGCTGCTTGTCTATTTCTAAAACCACTATACAAATAAAATTTAACTGAACTGAATTCAAGCCTGTCATATGTATACATACATGATGGATGTACAAACTCTATTCATTCCTAGGTTTATACTCATATTAGGACTCGATCACTCAGATTTAATTAAAGAGCCATTTTAAATATAGACAAGTTCTGGAGCCCATAGTACCGAACCTCACAATATTCCATCTCACACAGATAGAATAAGCTGAAATAACAGAATAAGACTGATATAAGCAAATCCTTCATTCAGATAAACACAAATCTGAATGAAATTAATCAAAATCTGAAAAGCAGACTACCAAAATGAACAAAATGTACCATGCTTGGTCTTCAGCCCAAAGTAGCGTGTCTCAGTGCCTTTTGTGTAAATATGCGCCTATTTCTCAACTGACAAATGTGTTGATAAAGACTATTCGAGTTCATAAATTACATGTTGGCACTATTTAATCTGCATTACCTACAAGTTCCTGTGCACATTTATGATGATTAATGTTATTTTCTATACTATTCTGCCAACAATTTTTTTTTATCAACATTGATATTGATATTGACTGTTAAATGTTATGCCCAAATTTACAATTTTCAAAAGACCTAGAAAATTAGAAAACATTAATGTTTCATTAAGATAGAGAAAGTCCAGGAGTCCTTTACCAAGACTGATCGCCATGATTTGGAAATTGACGATACAAAAACACTAATTGCACAAAGAGTGGAAGAAATGACTTTGAAAAAATGCCTGAAAGATTCACAAAATGCTGAACAAACATTAGGAGACAAAGTTTTTAGAGGAAAGTGGCATTTGTGATGTTTACATCAGTTTCAGAATAATCACTATTAATATCTTAACACACACTTTTTGTACATTGTACTTACTTATGAGAGTAAGTAAGATCCTATACTGCATTAAGCATCTTGCATTCAATATTTTGTATAAATGCCTTATACAAATGCTTTATATAAATAGCTCTGAGGTCAGAAATTTTAATGTCCACCAAGCGCTTAGGGGAAAAATGCTGCTGCTCATCTGTTCTAGTTATTAATTACTGTACGTTATTTATCCCCTAGAATAGAATGTTAGTTTTGCGCATATTTGTTCAACAAAAGCAGTCCACTGTGTGTGTAAATATAATATACAAAACAACAAACTTCTCAGTTCTATAATTTAGAATAACTAGATAAACCAGATGATGAATTAATGGGAAGATTTCTACTCTATTGTTCTTTAATATGAAATCAGTTCACTTTTAAAAAACATGAAAGCAATAATAAAGAAATTTCTGCAATAGTGATTTTTGTGATTTCTGAAATTTCTTAAATTATGATATTTTCTATTTTGAGGCTAATAAAAAGCTAAGTTTCAATAAGTAGATATGTAGAATGGTATATTTTTGCAAAGGGCCTCATACTATATGTTTCTTTAATATAAATTCAAGTCAACGTCATTTTTTATGAAATATGAAAGGAAACTCTTCAGAACTCTTGTAAACCAAAATAAAATTAAACAGTCTAACTGGAGTCAGAGCATTTTATAGAAGAATGGAAGGATAAGATAATGGAGATCAGAAATTAGTAAGTGATTCAGTAGACTTTCAGCTTTATAGAATATTATCTCTGTGGACCACACTATAATTTTGATCCTTTTTATAGTATATTATATATGGCAAAAAAATAATCTAGATAGATAGTTAAATATTTTTGCCACTTTCCCAAATAGGAGTCCAGTGACAAAACAATAAACCCTGACAGCTGAATACATTTTTGCCAACAATTTTAACAACTTATGAAGAAATCTCATGTCTTTAGGATAGCTTTGACTTGCTGACTTTTTTTAATTATTACTATTATTGTTATTGCATTTGTACTTCTGTTTCTATTTTTTTTTTTTCAGATGTAAAGCGCATTGAGAGGCCTTTTTAAAGGCGCTATACAAAAATAAAGTTTTAATATTACATTATTATGATCAATTGCGTCAGGATTTTTTCTCCACTGAACTTGAATATAATGTTAGAGCCAAGAAACATTTGAAATAGTTCACAGAAGTTACTCAAATAACTCAAATACAGTTAAACTGTAATCTGCTGGCTGTAATTTCTGAAAGATTACACAGAAGAGAGTTTTAAGGGAGACGGACAGGGCAAAAATTATTGGTCATAGATTTTATAATGCGTTATTTGTCTTTAAAGTCTACACTGCACATACAAGACTTTATACACTAACATGTATTGCTATGATTTTACTGTATGATAATAATACAAAACTTACATTTTATCATAGTAAGTTATATGAAAGATCCTTGAGGTTATAATATGCAGGTTAGTCCAGAACAGACATTTATATTCTAATAATGACTCAAGAAAAAGTATTAATACCCTCCAAAAACAATGTTACTTCAAGCACCAAGTTGCTACCAAGTTAGTATCAGTTATATTTATTATTATAAATATATATATATATATATATATATATATATATATATATATATATATATATATTTTTATATTAAGGTATTATTATTACTGTATCACTTTTTAGCTTATTCAGCATAACCTGGCATTAAAGTGAAATTTATTACGCTCTATTTCTTATTATATTCCTTTTTTGTTTTTAAAGTGAACTGTTTGTCAATTAAAAAGCTACATCATTATTACAATAAAGTTTTAAACACTTTGAGTAACTTTAAGAGATTATTTTTCATACTCCACAAATAGGGAAAATGAATTGTGTACATATAAAATCAAACACAACTCTATCATGGTAATTAATTCATTTTTATAACGTGAATGACCGTGCTAGCATTTGTCATGGTTTCTTCGCAGATATTTTTGTCTTTTCAAATATTATGTTTATTTTAATATCTCTTCCTTGCCAGCGTTTCTGACAGCTGAATTTTTTTTATCGAGAATCCTCTCAGATCCTCAGACCAATTTTTTTTAGTTTATCCTCCAGATATACCTTTAGCATGCAATTTGTCTTTCTAATTACATACATAAACTACATCAACTACACGACGTTATACAGGAAAGTGGAATTTCTTATATTTATACATTTAAATATCAGATTTATTTTCATTTTAGGTTAATTTTATATCATACTACATTTAAGGCAGGTTTAACTATAATGTACAGCCTATATTTTATGTGGATGTCCCCCATATGTGTCACATAGGACTCACGCTATACTACAGCAAACTATACGAGTCTATGTTCATTTTGCACCTGAATGACTATTACCACAGTTTTTCATCATCTCTTAAATGTCCTTAGCAATAATAATTTTGTCTCCATAAACATACAATAAGCTTTATGGTACAAATATATGGTTTTATGGTTGTTTCCAAAGCTATCAGTACGTAAAAGTCCACAGTTTTCATAGTCTCTAAGCTAAACAGTGACATTATTTAACTCTTGGAACTAATTTTTTCCTTCCTTCAATTAGATTTACCCAGTTACAACATCTGCATTGGTCATTTTCTTTTTCACACATAGCATCTAAAAATTATCACAGCTAAGCAAAATTTTCAAGGAAAATTTTTTAAGTAACAAGGTGCAATTTACTTACTTCAGCAACAAGAAAGGTAAGGTGAAAAATTACTTACTTGGTTCGACGGTCAGTTTAATCGGTTTTCCGAAAGTCAGAGCATCAGTGTCACCGTGATTCAAGCCTTTACAAAAACCCTGTGCCCCAAGATCGTCTCAAGAACAAGAGTTTTAGCATATATAAACCTAAAATACTGTTATATTATTAAAGAAAAAGAAAATATTAAGCTTAATTACATCAAATTAAGGACAGGAACATTTTCAGTGACTTTTTTAATCATTAATTGAAAATGTCAGCCTGGTACACCTTCAACTGTAGACTATTCAGGTTACTTTTAAAAGATTACATAGAAAATAGTTTCCAGTAATTCTTTGTCCTTGTCCTTATCTAATAATGTGCATTAGGCTACTATAGGTTATCAAAATTTTAAATTATAATGAATCTTTCTACTTACTTGGTGTGATGATATGGCTAATTGGCTTTCCAAAAGTTTTTTCTTCTGCCCAAAAAAAGTCTTTAAACATATTACCATGGTCTCAATGCTTCTTATTGAACATCCAGTAAGAATATATAGTGTAGTTTGTAGAAATCTCCCATTTCCATTTCATTCATCCTCCATGCAAGCACTAACATTTCTCCACAGTAAAATCCCCAAAAATATTCCAAAAACACACAAAAATACGTTCCATAGAGTAATGCAGCTGTGATTATCCAGCAGTCCTGAGTCTTCAGTTGTTTAATGCACTTCCAGATAAAGAAAATGGCACACAGGTATTTTGTACAGGGCTTAACTGTGTTTGAGTCACTGTGGTAGTCGAAACACAGTGATAATCCTCAGCACAAAAACCCTCTGACAGTTCAGCCTAACTTTAACTATAAAAAAGCACTGATACAAACTACTTCCTGGTAAATATCAAGTAATGGATGACTTTTCAGAATCGACCCACATTCCTTTCTGGAGAAAAATTAAGAAAATCCTCTTTATACAAGTCCATAATTATCCATTCTGGCCTTAATGAAGTACAAAAAATTTAATAAAAATGTAATAAGAAACAACCTAAAGATGAACCAGAGATGAAAAGTTAGATGAAAAATGTAGCAACATAAAGACATTTGAACACTATGGCATTCCTGTAGCAGGTTTTTGTACAAACCCAGTAGTGAAATGAATCAATGTGGTACGTCCACCCCACAATGACACAACACTGAACAATAACTCACCGACTCCCTCTATATGAATACTCCAGTGGAGGATACATGAAGAGATCTTGATTATGCACAATATATATTATATATAGTAACAATAATAATAATAACAACAATAATAATAATAATAATAATCAGGAGTAGCTGGTATAAATGCATGGCATGCTGTGATTCAGTTCACAGTAATGCATATGCTCTATATAAAAGATCTGAAGTATTCTGAAGATGCAACCATTTTGGATGCATATATTAAAATTTCTTTCAAAGGTTTACATATCCAACTGGGAGCCATATACTAGAGCAGATTTAATACCTTTCTCACTCAGAATTTAAGGGTAATAACTAATTAAGTTAAGCAAAGTAACAGATATTTATGTTAATATATAGGGGCATGTACAGTGAGGGGAATTAGGTGTTCAGAGACTTTTATTATTTAATATACAGTGCATATATCCATAATGCTTTTTAATTTTATACTTATACAGTCTCCTCTGAAAATATTGGAACACAAGACCAGTTCTATTTTTTGTGCTATACATTAAAGACATTTGGGTTTGAGATCACAACATGAATATGAGACGATAGATCAGAATTTCAGCTTTCAATTCCTGATATTTACATCTAGACGTGTTAAACAACTCAGAACATGGCATCTTTTGTTTGAACCCTCCCATTTTTTAAGTGATCACAAATATTGGAACATGTTACTGACAGGTGTTTCTTGCTGCCCAGGTGTGTCCTGTTAGATTGATTGTTTAAGCAGTTAATATCTCTGAATGTCTACTCTTGGTTTGAGCCCTGGGTTTCATCTGTGAAGACTGCATTTGTTGTTAAAAAGGATAAACCAACATGAAGACCAGAGAGCTGTCTATGGGAGAAAAGCAAGTCATTTAGAAGCTGAGAAAAGAGGGAAAATCTATCAGAGCCACTGCACAAGCATTGGGCATAGCCAATACAACAATTTGGAATGTCCTGAAAAAAAAAGAAACCACTGGTGTACTAACAACCAGACATGGAACAGGTTGGCCAAGGACAACAACAGCAGGTGATGATAGACACATTGTGAGAGCTGTGAAGAAAAACCCAAAAACAGTCAGTGACATCACCAACAACCTCCACAAGGCAGGGGTGAAGGTATCACAATCCAGTGGCTGAAGAAGACGTTGAGAGCAGAAATATAGAGGCCACACCACAAGATGCAAACCTCTCATCAGCAGGAAGAATCAGAAGGCCAGACTGGAATTCACAAAGAAATACAGAGATGATCCACAAAAGTTCTGGAACCAAGATTAACATTTACCAAAGTGATGGAAAGGCAAAAGTGTGGAGACAGAAAGGATCTGCTCATGATCCAAAACATACGAGCTCATGGGTCAAGCATGGTGGAGGTAGTGTCATGGCTTGGGCTTGCATGGCTGTTTCTGGATCAGACTCACTAATCTTTATTGATGATGGAACTCATGATGGTAGCAGCAGAATGAATTCAGAAGTCTACAGAAACATTCTGTCTGCCAATTTACAGAGAAATGCATCCAATCTAATTGGGAGGAACTTCATCATGCAGCAAGACAACGACCCAAAACACACTGCAACACAACAAAGCACTTCATCAGGGGAAAAAGTGGAAGGTTTTAGACTGGCCAAGTCCATCAGCAGACCTTGACCCAACTGAGCAGCATTTCACCTCCTGAAGAGGAGACTGAAGGGAGAAACCCCCCAAAACAAATTTCACCCTTGTGCAAATTTTACCTGGTGTCATTATAAAAGACATTGGCATTGGTTGGGAAGATTTCAGGTAAGTAGCAATCATCATGAAGGTGAAGGAGCTTTCTAAGGTTCTCAGGGACAACATTATTAAACAGCATCCAAATGGAAAACACTACAGAGTCATATCAAATACTTTAAACATGGCTGGTTGGATAATGTACAGGTGGAAGTACAACTAATCATCCCTGGACAGGTACACAAGGTTTCACAACTCACTATCAGAATAATAATATGGAAGGTAGGAGAGAAGCTAGCAGTCACTCAAAGAGTTGCAAGACAACCTGAAAGCAGCAGGAACAACAGTTACACAGAAAGCAATAAGCAATGAACTGCACCACAATCAACTCCAATCTGCACCACAATCAACTCCAATCTGCACCACAATCAACTCCTCTGCTATAAAAGAAGGACAGAGATGTGCATCTAAAAGTTGCGCATGAGAATTTAGACAAATCAGCTCATCATGTTTGGAGAAAGAAGGGCTGTGTGTATGATCCCAAGAACACCAGACCCACAGTGAAGCACAGGGTTGGGAGCATCATGATATGGACTGCTTCTCTGCAGATGGTACTGGGGCATTACATGTCAAAGGAAACATGAATGGAGCGATGTACCAGAACATACTAGAGGAGAATTTAATCTCATCGGCCAAGAAACTGAATCTGGGGGAAAAGGACATTTCAAGGAGAAAACTACCTCCATCTCCTGACTTCATTTATGGAGGATTTTGAAACTGTGAGTCCATCATAGGGACACTCATCACCTCGGGGAATGTTTGCCAAGAGGAATGGGCCAGAATTGAAGCACAATGCTGCAAAAAACTAATTTCTTCTGACCGTAGGACTCTCAAAAAACAGCTTTACAAGACTAAGGTATTAATGTAGTTTTTTCCCTAATAATTTTGTTTTTTAAACATATCTTTCTTTTGTTTTATGAATACATAATTATCATTCATATTTTTAGTACAAAGTCAAGACATCACATGTGTAAATTTGAAATGGATCTATGCACTGAAATATATTAAATAACAAAAAACAAATGTACCCAAATACTTATTTCCACCAACTTTAAATGTATGTTTATACACAAAATTTATTTTACTACTATTATTGATTCACTTTTGACTTATTCTACTTTTAATTATTAATATTTAGAATCCATGTAGGCTTTGAATGAAAGTACACTAATAATAGTAAAAAATAAAGTTGTAACATCATTCTGCCACAACCATTCTGTAATTTCATTTCTATGTGTGTGTTGATTTCCATAGTGAAAAAAAATATATATTTTTTTAAAAGATAAAAAGACATCAAAAATTCTGGTTCAAGAGCCATACAGACTATAACAATGATGAAACCTGCACAGCAACAACTCACAACTACAACAAAGGCTTGCCAGATAGATGCTGAAAAACTAGGACTTAAATAGTGGCACTAACGAGGCATAACGAGACACAGGAGAGAGTGATTAGTGAGACATGTGACTTGCTGGGGCTGATGGGTAATGTAGTTCTACCATGACAATCAATAATAATACAAAGGATAAACATCCATTTTGACCCGTAAGGAGAATAAAAATTAGATTAAAAAATTAATAAGAATCAACATAAACCATGGCTAACATCATCATCTTAAGAAAAGTGAATAAAGAACAATGTAAACTGGATAATGAATGATGAATGATGTGTCAACACAATGTTTTTTACACACCATGGCTCTCTTGTGGCAGCTTTTTGTACAAAGTCAGTAGTGAAATGAATCTCTGTGGTATACCACCCCACAGTGACACAGCGCTGAACAAAAACTCACTGACTCCCTCTATTTGAATACCTGCGTGAGATATTCTGAAGAGCTCGTTTATGCATTATTTATTAAAAGACACATTAATGAACTAATCTACAGTCACTAATGAATGAAATATAAATTAATGAGAATAATAAAATGTTTATTTACCTATGAACTATGAATAGGCCAAACTATCCAAGTACATCTGGCTAAGAGCTTGTATTCCTAATGTTCTCTGAAACAATATTTCCGTGATTAGGGGCAATATAAGAAAAATATCTTACACTGCCTGAGCTGCAGCTGATCATTGGGACTAACAGTAGGCATGCCTCAGCTGAGCACATTTTGGATCAGCTATACTGCTTCAGGATATCAGCAAGTTACACTGGATGTCGATAGCTTTAAAGATAAGGACTTTGTAATCAATGCAGAATAAGACGAACTTCACATCACTGCTTCACAAACGTCTACAAGTAACATTCCTCTTAGTGCTGTAAGGAGGTGGCCATACAGTGCTTCAATTCACATTTAATGGAAGAAGATACTTCTTTTCCTACACTCAAGTATGCATGCATAATCACTTTGTTTACTCTACCCTACACAGACGGCAGAACTTTCTCCTACAAATCCCCCCGTCTATGGAATAACCTTCAGTCGCAATCTTTAAAATTTACATAGATTTGACTTGTTAAGTCGATTAATGAGGATATAATGCTATATTTCAAAAACTGTAAGAGCTCCCTTGTCAAGATTATTATGTGAGGATGTACACTCCTTGTAATCCCTTGAGATAAAGGGGAAAGTTGGAGATGAGTTGGAGATAAATGTGTGTAACTATGTGGTTGAGCTGGCTGTTAAAGGGTTAAACCCCATGACTCTTATAGCAGGTTTTTGTACAAAGCCAGCTGTGAAATGAATCGCTGTGGTATCCCAGTCCCACAGTGACACAACACTGAACAAAAACTCACTGACACCCTCTATGTGCATATATCAGTGGAGGATACACTGAAGAGATCTTGATTATGCCTTACTTCTGGCAAAGGCACATTAATGCTCTAATCTACAATTACTAATAAATTAAATATAATTTAACAAGAGTCATAAAAAGTATATTTAACAAAATAAAAGACCCATGAACTATGAATTGGCCAAATTAAACTAGTACATTTTAAATCTGGATTAAGTCTTACAATCCCAACGTTCTCTAAACAATATTTCAGTGTTTATGGACAATATAAGAAAAATATCTTCCACTGGCAATTGATCCTTATGGTAGCCCTGCCTCAGCTGAACAATTTGCTAGGTAGTAAGTGTTATTTTATAATTGCTTATGCCTCAAAAGTATAGAAAATGGCTATTAATCCCCTCAAACTTTGCTTTTGTGACCAGGACATTGGTATTTTGAAATTTACCTATTTCCATTGAGAAAACAGGTGAATTTGCATGTTCTCGTTCACATAAAGTCAGAAAAAAACAACATATGCATAAAAAAATTAACATGTCTTTATACTAAAGTTACACAAAAATGACCACAAAAGATTTAGAAGTGAGTAGTTTTTCGATATTTATGATTATATTGTAAATCACTTTCATGAAGCAACCCCCAAATATCATCTCCCATTCAAAGTCCAGTATATCCTAGTGGAAGCGCTCGCCTTGCTCCTTGAATTTATCAAGATGAACATCGAGGATATGGATTTTGAGAGACCTCCTGCAGCCGATTGTGCCATAGTTCTTCACCAGATTCTCAATCAGCTCCACATAGTTTCTGGCTTTGTGATTTCCCAGGAAGCCCTGAACCACTGCGACAAAGCTGTTCCCAGCCACTTTCTCCTTCCTACTGAGCTTCTTGGGGAATTCCTTGCACTCCAGGATCTTCTTTATCTGTGGTCTGATGAAGACATCACCTTTTGCTTTTGCCTCAGACAGCTTAGGAAAGAAGTCCTGAAGACTTTTTTATTTATGCTTATGCTTATATAACATCCTTTCAACACACTCGCTACTGTTTGACTTTATATTATATGATTGCGGAAGAGCAATGATTTATAATCCAACAATCTGGTATCACTCACTCAAGAGCTCCCTTGTCAAGATTATTATGTGAAGATGTACATTCCTTGTAATCCCTTGAGATAAAGGGGAAAGTTGGAGATGAGTTGGAGATAAATGTATGTAACCATGTGGTTGAGCTGGCTGTTAAAGGGTTAAAAGCCATGACTCTTGTAGCAGGTTTTTGTACAAAGCCAGTGGTGAAATGACTCACTGTGCTCTCCCACCCCCACAGTGACACAACACTGAACAAAAACTCACTGACACCCTCTATGTGCATATACCAGTGGAGGATACACTGAAGAGATCTTGATTATGCCTTATTTCTGGCAAAGGCACATTAATGCTCTAATCTATAATTACTAATAAATTAAATATAATTCAACAAGAGTCATACAAAGTATATTTACAAAATAAAAGATCCATGAACTATGAATTGGCCAAATTAAACTAGTACATTTTTAATCTGGCTAAGAGCTTACATTCCTAATGTTCTCTGAAACAATATTTCCGTCAGAAAAATATCTTACACTGCCTGAGCTGCAGCTGATCATTGGGACTAACAGTAGGCATGCCTCAGCTGAGCACATTTTGGATCAGCTATACTGCTTCAGGATATCAGCAAGTTACACTGGATGTCGATAGCTTTAAAGATAAGGACTTTGTAATCAATGCAGAATAAGACGAACTTCACATCACTGCTTCACAAATGTCTACAAGTAACATTCCTCTTAGTGCTGTAAGGAGATAGCCATACAGTGCTTCAACTCACATTTAATGGAAGGAGATACCTCTTTTCCTACACTCAAGTATGCATGCATAATCACTTTGTTTACTCTACCCTACACAGACGGCAGAACTTTCTCCTACAAATCCCCCCTGTCTATGGAATAACCTTCCAGTTGGTGTTCAGGACTCAGTCGCAATCTTTAATATTTACATAGATTTGTCATTTTAGCTTGGTAACTCAATTAATGAGGAGTAGCACTGGTGATATCAACTTCCAGTTTTCATACAGATTTCAAATCTATATTGAAATATATAGTTTCTTGTCAAGATTATTATGTGAGGATGTACACTCCTTGTAATCCCTTGAGATAAAGGGAAAAGTTGGAGATGAGTTGGAGATAAATGTATGTAACCTTGTGGTTGAGCTGGCTGTTAAAGGGTTAAACGCCATGACTCTTGTAGCAGGTTTTTGTACAAAGCCAGTGGTGAAATGACTAACAGTGGTACCCCAGTCCCACAGTGACACAACACTGAACAAAAACTCACTGACACCCTCTATATGCATATACCAGTGGAGGATACACTGAAGAGATCTCGATTATGCCTTATTTATGGCAAAGGCACATTAATGCTCTAATCTACAATTGTTTTGGGATAAGCTATACTGCTTGCCTGTTGTGATGTTCCGTCTCACCCTTTCTTCAGTGTATTTATTCTCACCTGAATACTGTAGACAGAGAACTGCCACTACAACACTATGTAGCACAATTTCTGTTCCTAGGTAGTAAGTGTTATTTTATAATTGCTTATGCCTATTTTCATTGAGAAAACAGGTGAATTTGTATGTTTTTGTTCACATAAAGTCAGAAAAAAACAACATAGTCAGTATATCCTAGTGGAAGCGCTCGCCTTGCTCCTTGAATTTATCAAGATGAACATCGAGGATATGGATTTTGAGAGACCTCCTGCAGCCGATTGTGCCGTAGTTCTTCACCAGATTCTCAACCAGCTCCACATAGTTTTTGGCTTTGTGATTTCCCAGGAAGCCCTGAACCACTGCGACAAAGCTGTTCCCAGCCACTTTCTCCTTCCTACTGAGCTTCTTGGGGAATTCCTTGCACTCCAGGATCTTCTTTATCTGTGGTCCGATGAAGACATCGGCTTTTGCTTTTGCCTCAGACAGCTTAGGAAAGAAGTCCTGAAGACTTTTTTATTTATGCTTATGCTTATATAACATCCTTTCAACACACTCGCTACTGTTTGACTTTATAGTATACGATTGTGGAAGAGCAATGATTTATAATCCAACAATCTGGTATCACTCAGAGGAGGATGGCTTCCCATTTTTGAGTCTGGTTCCTCTCAAGGTTGGTTTCTTATGTCGCCTCAGAGAGTTATTCATTGCCACTGTCACCTTTTTGTGACTTTTGTCTTTTGAGACTTTTGTGCAGTCAAAATTTATTGTTATTGCATAAGTCAGGAGCAGAGCTGTGTTTTTGTAGGGGCCTTATATTTCCTTGCATAACTGTGACCCCCCGTATATACACAATGAAATATGCTGGTGCAAAAACTGTTCAAAAGAGATTGCATGGGTAGGAAATAAGATAAGGCAACTGATGTATGTGGTAAAAACCACTATGGTTTTCTCTGAGGAAGCAGATGAGGTGGTATCTTTTGTCTCTATAGGCCCCAGGTAGAATAGTATTAGAAAGCTGGGTATTATGTGGCTGATAATTTCCCCTTTGAATTTGAATGTGTAATTGTGTAAAAAAAATTAATTAATTAAAAAAATAAATTTGTTAGCTACATTAACCTCATAGCAGTGAAAAGCTAGTCAGATAACTCAATAACTCTTGGCTAAATGATTACAGTTGAGGTCTAGGGAAAATTGTATGAAGTAGACTTTTTTGCTGAATTATTCCTTTAACCTGCAGCCCTAACTTTTTTACTTATTTACTTATTAATATTATTATGGGTCTGAGCACCAACAGTGATGGGACCTTATTGATTTTTGTTAGGATTTTTCTTCTTATTCTGATTCTCAGCTGAAATGAATCATGCAGACCAAACTTTAAGTTGTATGGACGTGAAACTTTAACAGGTAGTACTTACTCAGGCAAGCGAGATGGGCCCAATCGGCCTGATGGTGGCACTATAGAGCAAGAATTTACGTTTTGGCCCATATCTCAAGAAATCCTACACTAAAACTAATGCTCATTGTTTCCTTGGGTTCTCCTAAACTCCGCCCACTCAGATTTTTTGCTAATTTGCATAATATGCAAAACCTACTTTTCCAAACTAGTCTTAGGACTTTTGGCCATTCTTCACAAATTTTGTGTCAAACGACTCAGCAGAGTGAGAAACTCAATAATTGTCAAAAACATTAACATTTGTAAACAATATGGCCACCACATGCCAATCAGTTCTAATAAGGTAGAGCCTAGAGGGGTGGAGCTAAGTTGAGATAACTGTTTCTGAGGAACCGCAAGTCCCATCAGGCTGAAATTTGGTATGCTGCATCTGT
Source organism: Pangasianodon gigas (assembly GCA_022758105.1). NCBI lineage: Eukaryota > Metazoa > Chordata > Actinopteri > Siluriformes > Pangasiidae > Pangasianodon > Pangasianodon gigas. The sequence goes on along the minus strand of CM040457.1, from coordinate 31,833,554 downwards.
GTGTTAATCTGTAAGTGGATTTTTGATGATGACCTAATTACTTGAAAAAAACATGGTCACCACTGGCCAATCAGATTTCAGCAGGCCTTTGACAAGGTTACCATTGATCTATCATTATGAAATTTGAACACTTTGTTCGGGTAGGTACCCATTACGGTCCATGCAATCTCATTCAAATTGGGGGGGAGTTGGGCATGGGGGAACTGATCGCACCACCCTTTTCAAGGCTTTGTGGTCCAAAGGAGAGGTGTTTCCATACCACAAAATGATGTTGCTTGTTAGGATGCTTTCAATGGTGCTCCTCTAGAAGGAGGTAAAGAGGTAAGAGGGCAATCTGAACTTCCTCAGTCTGCAGAGATAGTAAAGGCACTGCTGTGCCTTCTTCACCATCATCTCAGTGTGTGAAGTTAAGTCATCAAAGATCTGAACTCATGAAGTCTGGGACTCTCTCCACAGGGGTTCTGTAGATCAAGAGTGTGCTGTAGCTCCTCCTGCGATTCTTCCCAAAGTTGACCACCAGTTTCTTCATCTTGCCAACATCCAGATAGACCCATTTGCCTTTGTTGGAGATCAGCCCTACTATGGTGGTGTTGTCAGCAAACTTGACAGTGATGTTGGAGTCATATGTGGGGACACAGTCGTGCATGTTAAGGGCGTAGAATAGGGGGCTGAGCAGACATTCTTGCGGGGCCCAAGTGTTGAGAATGACAGATCCTGAAAGGTGATGGCTGACTTTCACCACCTGTGGTCTGCCTGTCAAGAAAATTCAGGATCCATTTGCACAGGAATATATCCAGTCCAAGGTCTGTGAGTTTGCTGGTTAGCCTGGATGAGTGTTTGGTGCTAAATACAGAACTAAAATCAATCAATAACATCCTTGCTGAGGTTCCTTGCCTCTTGTTTAGATGTGACAAAGTAGTATGCAGGACATGGGCTATGGCATCTTCAGAGGATCTGTTATTCTGTGGATCTGTTAGCAGACAAACTGCAGGGGTTCCAAGTTCTTTGGTAGGAGCAACTGAAGTCCTTGACTAGCCCTTCAAAGCATTTTATAGCTATAGAAGTGAGTGCTATTTGGTGGTAGTCACTGAGGCATGCTGGAGCTGATAGGTGGGTTTTGGGTTTATATATCACAAACTGCTTTGTTGATCCATGGTTTCTGATTCTGTTAGAATGGAAACTGTTAGAAAAATATTGTTCACCAGCGTACTGATGAACCCCATCGCCACTTCTATAAACATGCTGATGTCATCAGAGCTGACCCAGAACATGTCCCAGACAGTCAACCCAAGTGCGTCCAGAAGAATGGCCTCTTGGTCAGACCTGACTTTGACCTCCCTTGTCACCGGAGCTTCTTCTTTGAGCCTTTGTTTATATTTTGGCATAAGGAAAATGGTGTTGTGGTCAGACTTGCCAAATGAAGGCAGCCCTATAGCTTTATATCTGTCCTTAAACTGTGAATAGCAGTGGTCTAGAATGCAGTTTCCTCTGGTAGAGCATGTGACATGTTGGTAAAATTTTGCTATTAACTTATTGAGGTTTACCCTGTTGAAATCCCTGGCCACGATGAGGGCTGTAGCTGTGTTAGCAGCCTGGTGCAAATTCAGTGCCTTGTACAGCTCTAATAGTGCGCTATGTTTGTCTGCTTATGGTGGAATGGAGACAGCAGTCATGATAACCGATGTGAATTCCCAGGTGGAGGTAAAACAGACAGCATTTGATGATCAGGAGTTCCAGGTTGGCTGAACAGGAGCAAGATATTATAACAACATTATCACACCACTTCCCGTTCACCATACAACACACTCCGCCACCTTTTGTTTTCCCCGCTGCTGCCATTCTGTCCATGCAATAAACAGAAAAATAGCAGGCTGCACTACAGAATCTGGTACCAACGAGGACAGCCATGTTTCGCTGAAAGTCCCTGATGTCCCGCTTGTACCTGATGCTCGCCCTGATGTTCATCCAGTTTGTTTTCCAAGGATTGGACATTAGCAAGCAGAATACTGGGCAATGGTGGTCAGTGTCCTCAGCCTGCTCCGAATGCTTACCCATTTCCCCCAATGTTTTTCCTCTTTGGAGCATGTTGTCCATTGTTATCACTGACATAGTAACTCTGTATAACTCTTTCCCTGAGACAGCTATACTTCAGTACTAAACTTTAAACACGCTGGAGTGTGAATGACTCAGCATTTTTCATAAAACATAAAATTACCACTTTGAGTTTCACATACAACATTCACAACATTGAGTCACTCAATTGATTGATATAGATATTTCTTTTGCACAACATCATAACACATACTTGTGAAATAGAAGAAAATAAACAGAGATCCAAGAAAATGAGTCTGTCTCAACTCCTCACTTGGAATGAAGAGTCATGCACAGTAGCACTTCCTTACCCGTGATCTCCCGAAATACCCCACAAGATGTGATCACAGAAAAACTCAACTGCACAAATGTACACATACATTGTATGTGTCACAGTTGCAAGCCCAGCGGCATCTTAAACATCATTAAGGAAAATTAGAAGGAGGGACCATCTAACAGCAAAAATGAAATGCAGTATATTCTGGACCTGAGAGCAAAACTCCGCACCTTGGATCAACTAAAACAGGAGAATTTGCGTCAGGCCCAGAAGCGACAGTACCAACTGTATGACAGGGAAACTCGGCTACAGGAATTCTCACCAGGAGATAAAGTGCTTGTATTACTTTCCATGTCGAGTTCTGAATTACTCGTGAAGTGGCAAGGGCGCTTTGAAGTCATGCGAAGAGTTGGGGAAGTTGATGTGTAAGGTCAGGCAAACAGAAGGAAGTAATGCCCTTCAAATATACCACATCAACCTAATGAAAACATGGAGAGAGGTGGTTCCTTTGCTCTGGTCACAGTGATTGCCTGGCGGGGGGGGCTAAGACTGGAGGTACCCTCTCTGTCCCGACAAGAACAGGTTGAACAGAGGGCACTTGAATTTGAACTTAAAGTTGAACTATAGTACAAGCCGTGAATGGCTTAGCCGTGAGTGGATGGTGCACACTGACAAATGTTCTAGGTAAAAATTTGGAAAATAAAAATAAAAGAAGCACGAAGGTCCATAAAAACTCACTTGCCTCCTGAGTCCTTGGGAGCACCGAATCCACAAGCTGCTGGTTGTATTGAACATCCAAGAATTTGGCAAAAAAAAAAAAAAAACAGGAATAAAATGGACAAGGTAACCTACCCCTACCATGTGGTTGAAAAACTGTTTGTGTTTTTACTGACAGGCATTCTAGACTGACTACTAAATCCCTTTAAGCAGGACCCTACAGGTGTTATCTAGATGCAGTGACCTGTATGCAACACTAGAGGTGGGTATTCAGCTCGCGGATTATCACTGAATGCACCATTTCAGTGATCCTTCTGCTGGTCAAATCAGCAGAAGTGGAGTGCAGTGAACCCATCACTCATCCTACATAGATGACTTGGATGTAACAACTATGTCAGTGTCTGGGTGCAGATGGATTCTCCAGGGTCTAGAGAGGATTATGACCTAGGCAGAGATGTACTTCAAGTCTGGCACATCAAGATCTCTTGTACTTAAGAAAGGAAAGTTGGTTGACAAATTCTGCTTCTCTGTGGGAGCCACCCCAATCCTTACCATCTCTGAGAAACTAGCTCTTGACCTGTATCTGCATGATTTTTGCATCGTGCTGCTGCCACATGATTGGCTGATTAGATAACTGTATGAATGTGCAGGTGTACAGGTGTTTCTAACAGGGAACCCATCCTCATCTGGGTGACACTGGATAGTGCAAATCAATTCTCTTCTATAACTTTATACTACAAAGTCAAGAAGTGCAAAGTGTGTTCAAAGGAACTTGAGTATGAGTTCAGTACAATCTAGTACAGCCTAGATTTAATGACTGAGACTGGGTCTGATGAAAGAAGGCTATCCTAGTAATATTATCTACATGAGCTTCAAATGACATTCTGATGTTTGATGTGATTCGCGTCACTTGGTGTGAGGTCTTTTACTGCTGCACATGATGAAACAGAAAGGCCATCCAGAATTACTATTTAATCAGAAAGCTTACTTCTAGCTGCATGTGGTCCCAGCAGAAGTACTTCTGTCTTCTCAGAATTAAGTAGCATGCATAGAGAAGTCACCATTTACATCTACAAACTGAGTTTATATTATGATCTATGTTGTCAAAAGCTGCACTAAGGTCAAGCAGCACCAGCAAGGAGACACAACTCTGATCAGAGGCCAGTAGTAAGTCATTTACCACTTTAACCAGCGCTGTCTCTGTGCTATGATGAGGCCTAAATCCTGACTGATACATTTCATGAATGTTATTCCTATGAAGTTATGAGCATAGCTGCTGTGCTACAACCTTTTATTGGTTTCAGAGATAAAGGGGATGTTTGATATTGGCCTACAGTTGGACAGCTGACAGGGGTTGAGGTGAGGTTTTTTTAATCAGGGGTTTCATAACTGCTAGTTTAAAGGATTAAGGTACTTAATCCTCAGTCCCCGGTCATGTTACAGATGCAGTCATGGGTGTAATAAATGTGAACAAAGTGGATTATTTATGCCATTATACTTTTTCCCCCAAAAGCCCTGTGAAGGAGAAGCTAAAAGTATATAGACTTAAGTATATACAGTCAGGTCCATAAGTATTTGGACAGTGACACAATTTTGATGATTTTGCCTCTGTACGCCACCACAGTGGATTTGAAATGAAGCAATCAAGATGTGATTGAAGTGTAGATTTTCAGCTTTAATTCAAAATATTGCATTAACCATTTAGGAATTACAGCCATTTTTTACAGAGTCTCTCCATTTTCACAGGCTCAAAAGTAATTGGACAATTGACTGATATGCAGTTCCATGGCCAGGTGTGGCCTTTATCTTCATTACATAATGACGAAAGGTCTGGAGTTGATTCCAAGTGTGAATTTGCATTTGGTATCTGTTCTTGGGAACTCTCAATATGTGGGGATCATGTTTGAATGAAAGTGTTACAACTTTTCTGTTTTCTGTGCTTGTTATTCAGAGAAAACATGCCATGAAAATGGTAGCGCATTACAGACTTGAAACAAAAAAAAATTACTATTCTTCTGCTTTTTCTTCTTCTTCTTATTATTATTATTATTATTATTATTATTATCAACGAGACCTCTGGAGATCATTTATTACTCAACCCTTTTTTAGCCCTCCCATCTAATATCACCACCAGCCGCCACTGGCTTCCCAAAAAGTTTAATAATAAAAATGGAGGCTGTAGTGTATGTATTAGGAATTTAATGTAAATACATTATTCAAAATGAACAGATGTGTTCTCTTCTTTGTTGTTGTTGTTTTTTTTATGAAAGCTAGAAATCTGGTGGAAACATCCATTAACATGAACGTGAGGTGCTGTGCGATACATTTTCGAGGTTCATTCATTCATATTTACTAAGTGCCTGGCCAGGGTCACAGTGATTTTAAATAGGATACTAGGTTGTTTGGATTTTGGGAAATAGAACTAAATTAGTTCAAAAATATCATATGCAGCACAATTATAACTGTGCAAACGAGATTAAAATACAGTCCCGCACACCTCTCTAGTCGAACTCGAGTGATGTAGCTGAGGTTGAGGAACTGTCAGAACAAGAATTCACACAACAATTTGCTGGAATGTGCTGGAATTTCAGGGTTTTTTCCAGTGTTTTCCAGTGTTTCTCAGGGTGTGGACAAAAAAAAAACTTCTGGTTTAGGCCACACCCACTTTGGATTTAAATCCAGATACAGAGATATGGATATATGGAGATTTGGAATATGGAGAAACAGATACAGGCATTGCATTACATCCTTAATACATATAGGCACATACAGAACCAGGATGGGATCCAATTAGAACTCATTTTTCATTGACGGTGGAGTGGATGGCTGCTTTATATCCCAGGGTGTCCTCATGTCTATGTTACCTTCTGGATCTCCCTTTTATTTACGCTGTCATAGCTAGTCATGTCGGAGTCCAAGTACATTGTCCTTAACCATTACCTGACAATTAGCATACCTAATAATCTCTCCATCTTTCTCTTTCTCTCTCTGTCGGGCTATACATGCTACTCCTGAGATGCCAGTGATCCTGACTCCTTCTGCTCTCAGGACCTGCCTGATCCATCCTGATGCCCTGCTTCTGGTTGAAGTTCTCGTCATTTGGAAATCACTCGCTGCTGCTGAGGATGGCTTCACATGAACAGCCTAAAGATACATGAGATTACTGAGGATGGTTCCACTTAGAAACCATGAAGATGGCTTTGGACCGCAACTGCTGTGAACAGTTTTACACTCAAGTCTCCATCAGTGAACAGTTGATAACTTCAACAAAACAGACTTCATGTGAAAACTGTAATGAATTTACGGGTTACACAATCGCACTATTTGTCCATGTAGTACACAGTTATAGAAGGGAATGATTTATAATCGCACTATCCGGTGTCACCCAGATGAGGATGGGTTCCCTTCTGAGTCTGGTTCCTCTCAAGGTTTCTTCCTCATATCGTCTCAGGGAGTTTTTCCTCACCGTCGCCTCTGGCTCACTCATTAGGGATAAATTCATACATTTATAAGTTTAAAATGTATTTCTGTAAAGCTGCTTTGTGACAATGGCTATTGTTAAAAGCGCTATACAGATAAAACTGAATTCAATTGAATTTTTAAGGGATAGTTGAATATCATCAAATTAATATTATCAACATATTGAATGTCTGTGCTGTTTAATTATTTTTATTAAATATGATTACAATTAATCAATCAAATTGTATCATTATTTTCTGCTGCCCTTAAAATCACTTCAATGAGCATCAAAGATCCAGTCCAACACATCCTGAGCTATGTGCATTTTGGAGAGCTAAGAATAATAAAAAATAAAAAAATAAAAAAAATACAGATGCAAAGTCCATTATTTTATTTGCAAAACAGAAAAAAAACAAATTAACAAAATGTTTTTGCCTTTTTCTGCCCCAATTTTTTTTAAACCTAAAACCATAGCTAATTATGACCAAAACATTTTAATGCAATACAATAAATATACAAAAAATATAACCTGCACCCTTACAGAACTGTTTTTTTTTTAAACACACAATTTTAGTAGCTATATTCCATGAATAAAACTTAGCCATGAAAAACAATGAGCAGGCCTTACTGAAGACATTCACTGCAAAAAAAAAAAAAAAAAGTTCACATTTATTTTAATCCTATGAGGAATTTCTCAAACTGAGAGCACTTTTTTTCCATGAAAGTGTGTTATGGATACACAATGTTATTTCACTGAATGGCCACTAGACGGCGCATCATTGATCAAATATACTGTTTTTAGGGATCTTAGAAAGTGCTCATGAAATTTCATATGCAAGGTGTTTTAGGGTTAATTAATTAATCCCTAAAGAAGCAATAAAGAATCTTTTTTCCCCTAAAAGGGCAAATTGTTTTAAAGACAATGCTTAAAATTATTCTGTAGTATTTCTGAGCATTCCCAAAATTCCCATCTAATCAATGCACTAGTCATTTCCCCCTGAACACACAGGATTAAGACTTGCAATATCATAAGCGTCAAAATGCATAATCCATAACATTAAATCTGGAAAAGAAATGACAACAAGTGAAGAGGACATTTTTGAACTTTATTGAAGGCATAGCTGATTTCAGCATGTCAAAAGAGGCAGGAACAATAAATGAAGCCCATCTCAGGAGGAGACATCACCACCTGATCTAACCTCTTGCAAAACCCTCTGAAAGATTTGCTGGATATCTCCTTGACTCCTAAATACACAAAACTTTATTTTCATGCAGACTTCCCAAAGAGATTCTCATAAAAGGTGGACGGGCGTCGTGGTAGCTTTCACTGTACAGTGGCTGTAAAAAGCTGGTTGTTTCTTTGACATGTACTGGAATGTTAATATTGCCACTGTCAGAAACGGAGGAGAGGAAAAGGGTCTTATTCACATTTAATACGCCGTGATCAGCAGGGCTTCAGGAGGAGAACCCGAGCGCTGTTTATCAAACTCGTATGTTTGGGTGAGAAAAGGGACAAAGAGGGACTGACTAAAGCCTTATTGTGCTCATAGATCTTTTGATACATTATAAAGTAATTATTTCCTAAGTTTTTAAGTTTTATTAAGTTTAGCTTGTTTTATTATGCCACTTTAAATCTTTTAAATACATTTGTAAATGCAACGAGAAGCACAATCACACAGCAGATAGAGATATCATTTAAAGTCGTCTTCAATAAAAGTCTCTACATGAAAATAAAAATGTGCTTTCCCTTCATACATGACACTGTCGTCCTTCCGGCCGAAAAGGCTGGTACAGCATAACCAGAAAAAGAAAAGATGCTCAACATGTTTAGACATCGAAGCTTATCCAACACCGACCTCCGGCCAGAAACTGTCGTTATTAAACAGAGGCACAAACCTAGGCTTTACATCACCAAATTAACACTTCTTTTTTTTTTTTTTTTTTTTTTAGTGCTGCATGTCTAAAGGTCAGAACATCATCTCAGCAGATTATAACAGACAGGAACTGATTTTCAAAGAACGAAATCTTCAAACCCCTTGTTTGACCAGACTAGAGAAACAAAGCGAACTTCCGACAGCGAGAGGAGGATCAGCAATGGGGACACAACCTTGTAGAGCTTGTCCAGAACCAGCGCTAGCCTCGAGAGCCAACAGCAGAGGACATCCAGAACTGATCAGAGTGCAGCTAGGTCTGTATTTATCCACATTATTTCATTCGGCTTTATACAACGGCTGCTATTTTGAAGAACAGCACAAAAAGCTTTTATAATGTAAAACAGTGATGGGTGGAAAAAAAAAAAAAGACTAGTTTCTCTTTAACACCAAGTACCTAGAGGGACTTTACCATGTTTCCTCTGATCAGGTTACAGTTAGTGGCTGTGGAAATGTTCTCATCCCTTCATTCACAGAACAGTTCCTTCTGCTTGTGCCCCCACAATGCTGAACCAGCAGCGTTGACGCTGGACCCGTTGTTTTTTTTTTTTTCTTCTTCTTTTCGCTAGTTTTTACCTTCGAGACGCTGCCAACCATGATGTTGGTGATTCTTTTAAAAAGAAAAAGAGACGAAGCGAGAGAGAGAGATACTACAAACACTGACGAGGCACAAAAAAAAAAAGAGCTGAAAAAACTGCTTAAAAGTTTGAAAGGCAGAACATGAACAAATGGAGCTGCTTCGCAAGCAAGTTAAAGTGTTGCTCAAGAAAACAAGAAGAGCTAGAAGGGACGGGGAGAATAATATAATATATAAAGCTCCCCTTTAGCAGTAAACTACTGAACAGATTAATCTAATATTGTCTCAAAGCTAAAACTGCTACATAACAAGTCACAAAATACAGTATTGTTAAATGCAATCTCTATTGCAGCTAATGATACTACACTCAATATCTATAGTCTAAGCCCTACCTCCGTTTGATTCGTTTTTAAGCTATAATATCATGGTGCAGTTCATAGCAGTTCCTTTTCTAGAAGAGCAGGTAACAACAGATAACCCCCCCAAACCCCGCAAAACAAAACCCTTCCGATAGATGTGCAGCTATGTCCTGTGTGCGGTCCGTAGAGACGCACTCGTTACACCCACTGCAATATACACAGCACTTTATTCTTACTATAATCTTTCCCACCCCAGCTACAGAGCCCTCCAACCTAATATGTTCACACTTCTGCAAGTTCATCCTTCTGTTCTGCCCTTCCATTTCTACCTGTCCATAAACGCCCCATTCTTCTCCCTCACACACACACACACACAAACACACACACATCATTCTCTCCCATGTGCTGTGAATCAGTCAAGGTAAATGCAGGTGGTTTTGACGAGGTCCGTTCCAGCGTCCGGAGCCCAAATGAAACAGGAGGAGTCCTTTTTTTTTTTTTTTTTTTGTCCCTTAGAGGAAGCAGAGTGGTGATCAGAGAGGGAGTTCCCTCAAAGTCCCCCTCCATGTGACCGGTTCTGCAGCGGCTACATGCTGAGCAGTGCGGTATATCAGGTGCTTTTTATGCCCTCCTTGCCTTAGAGGCGCAGAAAGACAAAGATAGAGAGACAGAGAGAAAGAGAGAGGAGAAGGCTGCACCTCCCCTGTCGCTCAGACGAGCGGTTGCTTTGGAGCGTGTCGGTTCACGCCGGCCGCCGTCTCCAGCCTCCACACGCAGATTAACGCCGGAAAACAAATTTCCGATTGGAGCTTGTGGTTTTGCACCTCTTCTTTGTCTTCGGTATCATTTTCGCACAAGTGCTTTGCACCCGCTTTGTGTATCTCTTCAGTGCGGCGGGTTCATAGTGCCGTGGCCGCGCTGCTGCTTCTGCTTCTGCTGCATGAGGAGCTGCTCCAGCGCAGAAGGGCCTGGCTGCATCATCGAGCTTGACCAGATAGACTGAGGAGACACACACAGGCTCGTTTATAAAATCAAACTGCAGAGAGAACGATTCGAAACAAGACAAACCCTGCAAATATTACGCTACACTTCACCTAATCACCATTATAGACCTGATCACTGATTTCAGATGAGCAGGTCACAAATTCACTGCTCCAACTTCAACACCCATCCTGTAACAGTGAAATTTACCTTGAAGCTGTCGAGTAGGACAGTGGACGAGTCGTCCATGGGCATGTCCTGAGCTGCCCAGCTATTGGTTGGGGCACTCTGGTGCCAGCTGTTTGGCTCTGGGGCAGACGATCCAGCAGGCAAGTAGTCCAGCCCAAAGCCACTTACGCCTGCAGAGGAAAAAGCGCCCCGAGATTGAATAATTATTACCATTATTTCTATTCTCATGTTGAAGCCTCAGTTTTTTTTTTAACAAGGTCTGTTTATTCAAAATTTTATAATATGCAAAAAAAAAAAAAAGTCAGAAGAGACCAGAACAGTACAATATATACAGTCAGAACCCCAACATGACCCATCCCTCTACCCATCAGACATACACATGAATTACATTAAACAAAGACAAGGAGCAAAGAGAATTTTTTTTTTAATTAATTAATAAAACAAATAAACAGAAGGAGTAATTCCAATAATAACAATCAACATTAATATGTACAACGAGAAAGCAGATAATTAAGCATAAAAAAAAAATTTTTGGGACTGTATTCTCTCTTTCATATTTTTCAACAAATGACAAGAAAAGTTGCCAGATTGATAAAATCTCTGGGTAGACCCCTGGAGAGAGCATCTTATTTTTTCTAGTTTAATATATTGCATGATCTCTCTAATCCAATGAAAGAAAGTCGGAGGAAGGGGGTCTTTCCATTTAAACAGTATTAATCTTCTGGCAAGTAGTGTACAAAAGGCCAACAATTTACTGTTATAACTGCTTTAGGTGCATGTTTTGTGCAGTGACACCAAATATAGCTATGAAAGAAGATGGCGCTATTGGCATATAATCCTATTATATTAATCCAGAATCCTATTATTTCTGAAAATGCATCAAAAATTGACTTCCAAACTTTATACAATCTTGGGCATGTCCAGAGCATGTGTAAAAGGCTTGCAGGTGGGACCTGTCGCAGATGGGAGAAGCCTCAGTTTAAAGAGAGCTTACCAGTCTTCTCAGGCTTCCAGCGGTCTGCTGTTCTGCGGTCACGGCTGTCTGGTGTGCCGATGGGGCCAAAATTGGAGAAGGGCAGCGCGCCATGGCTGTGAGTGGGAGGTGACGATGGCAGGCTGCTCGGGTTGGACGAGTGAGGTGATTGGCTGGCTGGGGTCGAGTGATCTGCCAATACAGGACAGAACTTCTAAACTCTTTATTACAGAATACGCGTTTTAAGTGTAAGAGCGGCAGAAGCTTACTCTCAAGTTTAGTGATATTCAACAAAGATCATTCATAATCACAAACAGCTGCAGAAAATACTGAATGGAAAAGAAGGTTTTTTTTTTCCTTTTCAGTGAAGCAATCATTAAACTCATTATTAGGTAAAACACCGGTCCTCTAGAGAGAAGAGGCTGAGAAGGACGACATACCTGAGCTGGCAGGAAGAGAGGGTGACCATGGAGTTCCTTCAAACAGTGAGTACAGCGAGGGCTCCTGGTGCATCATGGGTACATCAGGCTTCGGTGTGCTCGCCATATTTTTACCGTATGCCTCGCTGAATATGCTGTTGTTTTGGTAGTTCTCCTAGAAAACCAGCAAATGATAGCTTTTTATCATTGCGAGAGCGATACAGCTATTTGTGTCAGTTAATAATTCGAAGACTTGGTGTTAAAAAGTACTTCTAATCACACACAGAAATTTCAGCTGAACACTAACAGGCTGCTGTTTTCCACAGCTTTACAGAGCTAGTGCTATTAATCACTGACCAGTAACCAAATACAGTAACTCCTCTTTCAAATAGAAATCACTCTGCACCAGATTAATGAAGCATTTCTGTGCATTATGCTGCCATCTAGTGGTACAAACACAGTTCTTCAGGCAGTGGAAGAAAAACCATATGTGTGTGTGTGTGTGTGTGTGTGTGTGTGTGTGTGTTTGGTAATAAACTACATTATTGATTTACCTGAATGGGAAAGACGGAGCGGTGTAGTAGAGACGACTGACCCATCACCTCTGATCCACTGTCTAGCCTGGACTGGTTTGATAGCTACAAAAAAAGGAGAAGCAAAGTGATTATGCTTGTGAGGTAGAAGAGACATAAAAATACATGTTCAAGAAAACGTTCATTTCTAATATTTTAGGTAAAAAATAAAATAGAAAAAACAGAGCCGTGATGACAAGCAGCTAGAGATGCACCAATCCAATTCTGAGATTCTGTGAAAAATTATATTTTCAGATACAATCTACTGGATATTCCTTTATACACAGGACACATGGTTTTCCATTTTATAATTCGATGTGATGCACTTTATGTCTTGTGTTCAAGAACAGACCCAGACCTTACCTCCACCCTTTAGCACCAGTGTTAAAGTCTCTTACGCTAGCAGTAGAGAACCATTACAGGGGGAAGGTCGGTTTCGGATCAGTATCAGTTGGTACTCGATAAATCAATAGCAGTTTCATATTCGAAACGGAGAAAAGGGATTGGTGCATCCCTACAAATAGCTACAGACTGAATGGCTTTGGAATTCCACCATTCTCTAATATTACACCTGAAACATTCTTCTGATTGTCCACCAACCACTAACATCAACACCAAAAAGCAGATGTGAAGCAACAGAGTTTGTAAAAAGCAGAGAGAGAAATAAAAAAAAGCCCTGCCTAAAGAAATAGGAGGGAAAACGACATACAAACATGTTTCTTCCAGGAGCAGAATTAAGAGGGCCGGCCAAGGCCTGGTAGAAATCATGAGGCTTAGAAAAGACCAACTCCTCCTCCTCCTCAAAGTCTGCCAGAGTTTTTAACAGGTCTGGAGGAAGAAGAGGAGAGCTCTTGTTGTCCTAGTGAGAGATGGAGCACACAGGAAAGGAAGGAGACAGAAGAGAAATGGAAAGAGAGAAACAGAGAGAGAAAAAAAAAACAGCCCTTTAAGAAACGAGAGCACCTGACAGAGAGCCTGAGAAATGCACCAGTTCCACTTATCTCTACTGGACTCACGGAAACAGCCCGATAGAGACACATGCTTCACCAAAATACTCTTAAATTAAATTTTAAAAAAAAAGACTGTGTAAATCATAAACTGGATTAATAATCAGTCTCATGAAATTTCACTATTGCAGAGGACAGCTTAGAAAGAATAGAAAAGAAAAGGTTTAAGGCATGCACACATATTCAGCCTCCGACTGAAATACATCAGTACATCTCACTCACTACAAAACACACTAACAAGTACACACACACACACACACACACACACACACACACTCCGACAGGATACCCAGGTTATCATGACAATCGCCCAAATATATTTCACCCCATAATTGCGCTCTTTCCATCAGGAGCTTAAACACTGATCTAACAGGATAAATCTACTGATAACGTGGTTTTTCGGCGGCCTGTATTTCACTTCGCACACATACACTCTGCAAAAATGTGTGCTAAATTTAATTTAAAAATAATAATCAGAAAGAGGACTAATTTCTTTAAGAAGGATCTTTAATTGAAGTATTCTGGAGCTGTCCGAAATTGTACGAAAAATCATAGATCTAATTATTCTTTAATGAAGCTAGAACACTGATTTAAGAGAGAAACTCATTAGAACAAAAACTAAATAAACTTGATGAAGATATAAATGTGGAAATATTACCATAAGTACTATGTGAATATAAATTTTAATTTTATGAATTTAAGTTAAATGTTAAAAGGAAGTAATGATAAATCATTTTTAAGTAGTATTTTTGGTTGAGGAAGGTGATGAGAGAAATTCTTCATCACACCCAAAATACAAAACAAAAAAATTAAAAATTAAGTACAGTGTTATCAAACCTCATAAGGTGGCACTCGAGGTGTGTTCTCCTGCTCTGGGCAGAAGACTCCAGGCTGGTGTTTTCCCATCCTGTCCGCCATGCTGCCCCTGTTCTCAGTCATACGGTATGGTGGCTCCCAGTAAAAATCCTGCATCTTCACTTCTTGGAAATTCATCTTCTTGTCCATGCTGGGCTGCGGAGGCTGCATGGACACGGCAGGGGGCATGGAGTGCTCGAAGAGCTTCATGTGGTCCTGCGCAGGCATGAAGAACGGCGGTTTGACGGGCATGGGCATCTTGGACATTGACGGCGGGGCCTGGTGTTGGCTCCACATCTGGCCAGCTTGCTCAGATACAGGCAGGTACGGCTGCGTAAGGGACAGAGAGAACATGGTCATGAAGACAGCTTCATAATTAGAAGATCAGTAAATACGGCCCTCAGTCTGATACTACGTGTATTCATTAAAAAAAAAAAAACGCTCCGATAACATCAGATATCTCATGATACTGCATGACATAAACCTAGTGTGAGAAGGAATTGAAAACCCGAATGTAGTTTTAGCCAGAAAGGGAATATAAAGTGTTATCCAGAGATATAGTCATTATCTGAAGTGACCTGGGTACCTGCTGCATGCCAGTGTGGTGAGGTGGACTCTTGCCCAGCTGAGAGTTCTGCTTGGTGGGTGACTGCTGCTGCTGCTGCTGCTGCTGCACCTGAAGCTGCACACTCTGCTGTAGGGCTTGTTTGGAAGGCTGTGGAGGAGCTGGCTGTGGCTGCTGGGGCTGAGGTGGGGCTTGAGGTTGAGGAGGCCCCTGAGTGAGGGACCCAGGGCCAGAGGGCCTCTGCTGGCTGTAGGGAATGTGTGAGGGCTTTCCAGACTGCACCTGGTTGGGAGACTGAGGATGGGAGGCAGGCTGCAGGAAGGACGTTGGGACGGACACACCGGTTGGGAAGGTGAAGCCAGGGCTCATAGAAAACGCCACAGGGGGTGGGATCACATATGCTGGCGGAGGAAAACCTGGTGTAGAAGAGAGGAAATGATTCAAAAAATTGTCCATGTGTTCATAAAATGTCTTTAATAAAACCAGTTAGAGTTCAGTTTGACTTTAAAATCTCTCGACATCGTTACAGAAGTCACTGAGAGTGTGTGTGTGTGTGTGTGTGTACCTGGCCTGCTGGGGAGAGGAGGAAACGCTCCCGGGTGATGTATAGGGATGAACTGGGAAGAGCACGTCGTCTGTGTCTGTGTGACCGGAGTTTTCCTTGCCTCGGACACCGGAGTCTTCCTCATTTCCGCCTGAGTTTTTACCTTCACAGAAGCCAAAAGAGTTTGAGAAATCCAACAGGCTGAACCTCCACAAGAAGAAACGCATACAAATACTAGATGAGTGATTCCCGTTACCTGTTTCCCTGCATCCGACGCCTTCTCATGACTGTTCTTTTTAACCTCACTCTTCCTCTTGCCATCCTTCTTCTGCTCGTTTTTCAGCGGCATTCCGTTGCCCTTGCCGAAGCCGGTTCGCTCCTTCCCTCCATCCCTGTGCTGCTGGTTACGGCCCTGCTCACGGCTCTGCTCGCGGCTTTGTTCGCGAGGTTTGATGTTCTCCTTGAACGTGACTACAGGCCTCTCACTGCTGTCCAGACCGCTGCTCTGGCTCTTCCCCATGGAAAGTACCGATTTGAGGCCGGAAGAGCCATCATTAGGATTCTGCTCGCCATTCGATGATTCCTGCAACACAGAGGGCTCCTTCTCCTGCGGCTCCTCCACTGCCAGCTCAGGGATGTCGGTGTAGAAGAGAAGTAAACCGTCACTGATGCGACACTGGATGAGGCTGCAGAGACAGAGCGAAGTGTACGTTAAAACTGTTCATAAAATTCTCTACATGAATTCAAACCTGGTCAGAGAAAAGTGAAAGAAAATAATATTAAACTCACCCAGGATGGTTGTCTGCCACCCACTTGCCCAAACTGATGAGCCTCTGATGACGGGCGTGAACGATGAAGCTGTCTTTGCCAACTGCAATGCCCTGGTGCCCTTTGGAGAAGTCTAGCAACCTGGATAATGAAATTGTATTTCGATTACCAAACAGGTCACAGAACCGAAACAGAAACATAAAGTAGAGGTCTGGCTGGACACAGCGTGACAGACTTGCAGTTACAGAGAACAGACAGAAAAGCAACCAGGAGGAGCGCAGAGTGAAGAGAGGCGCAGCAGCTTGACTCCACTCTCTCTGTCTTATCTCACACACATCGGCACTTTCTGAACAAAGTGAAATATATAAATTTGATGAACACGTACTGTAGCTTAGAGGGACGAACGAGTATAATGCAGATGTGGGACTTGTCCTGCACAGACCTCTACTTCAAGCTCTCAGAAAGTTCCTTGGTTTCAGTTTACAGGTGCAACGGCTTCCGATTATGATAACGATTATGATAACGTAATAAAGGTTAAATTACCTTAACGCAGGCCTCAAAGCCAAAAAGCCTTGGAGCTCAAACTCTTCTGGGAGTGGAGTAGCTGTAACAGAACCGGACAAGCAGCGTCAGAAATAATTACCATTACACATGACTCAGCAACGAGAGACGCGATAATGCACTGCTAAATGGATCCACACATTACCTGATGAATTTGACACATCCTCCTCCTTGGGCTGGAAGCTGTTCAGTATGGACACCAGCCATGGCCAAATGCTGTGTGAAGATGACACATACATCACCATGATAAATCAAGATGAGACACATAATCAAACCTGCTGTCCTGCCAAACACCAATAACCATGTCAAAACTCATGAACATGGAAATGAATGCATGCAGAACGTCTACGCAAATTAATTTTAGACATCATCCAATAGGAGCATGTTGAACGTAGCCAGTGTTGCACCTTAACGGCACTTTTTCACTGGTGGTGAGGGTCAGAAAATTATCCATAATACTCCACAATGAGGCTATTTCCACCAACATGTGAGTCATTCAGTACTTAAGAACACCCACAGAACTAATTTATTTATTTATTTATTTAATCCCTCTTATCCAGCCAATCCAGGATATATGGGTGGAATTGGTTAACTGAGTGGCACAGAATTCCCGACTACTGCATCTGGCTGAATCCTACACACACAATAATGCTGCAGTGAAAGGCTTGTAGTGACTGACTGCCTTTTTCCCCCCCAAAGTGTTTCACTAGTTGTGTCCATCAAGTCACCACCTGATAACCTCCTACCTCTCACAGGTAGATTTAAGTAACAGGAAAGCGACATTCAGGAGAGATACAATCAGTCCAGGGCTCACACTTGCTGTCGAAATACACTACAACTAAAAAGGAAATGGAAAGGAAGAATCATCATACTATTGTCTCTGGTCAACCGCGCTCTCGGTAAACACGCCAGGCCGCAGCCTCAGCCAATCCAGGGACACCTTGATAGCTGGCAGAGGGCACTCTCCCATGATCTCCTCCTGGTTCTTATTCAGTAAGGCTCGGCTGCACATCACACCCAGGAAGGACACTGGAGGAAAAGCCGCTTGCATTACAACACACTCAAGAAGCCAGTTTGTTTACACAGCACTGTGAAAATCAGATTCTTTAACGCTTGATGGATTTAAAAACTGCTGCAATTTGCAATATTTCAGGCATATCCCAGTGCTTAAATACGCACTATTTAAGGCAATTTCAGTAATCCGTTAATCTGATGGCTTTAATCTTGCTTAATGTAGCGGGTAATGGATCAAATAATTAAATTCAAACATGACGTCGTAAGAACATAGCTCTATTTTAAATCTAAAGAAATACTGTAGTTAAGGACAGTGTAATTAACCTGACAGCTGTTTATATTTAACCTGAACAACGTCCCATATTTCACTTTACATGTTGCCTGGCTCAAGAATATTTGCTTATTGATCGAAGCTTCAGGTAAGACTGTAAATTAACGTGCACTTACTGAAAAGGCCGAGTAGCTGGATCCAGCTGATCTGTTCGTCCGAGCTGTAGCTTTGGTCGTCAGTCTCGTTGCTGAAGTCTCGGAGGTGGTGCAGCTCAAACAGGTTAATAACGGTTATGTGGACGAGCTGCTGAGAGCTGAAGGCTTTCTGGAGAATCAGTCGCTGTAATAAAGCCATAAAAAAATGAGACTGTGTGTATACTCTCACTACACGACTAAACATTTGAACCGAGTGCGTAAGTGCGTAATACAAGCGGTGAGCTTAGGGACAGAAAAGATCCAGATGCACATCTACAGTTAACTAACATCAGCCATTAGCCAGAACATTAGCCAGAGGGCCAGAGCATCAACACAGCGTTGAGCAAAATTCCCGCATATGAGAAGATGTTTCAGTAAAGCGGGTTATACTCTAAATTCATCCTGCTCTCTTAACAGCCAAAAGGTGTTTTTTTTGTGGTTCATGTTATTTTATTTTGGATATTTTGTCCTGAGCCATGTGGAGGTTAGTATAATTTATAAATCAGCAGCCCAAACTGTTACCGCTGTTAAATTTTACATTTTAAATGCCTTATATTGTGCTAGAAACATACATACAGTATCCACTGAACTAACAGCCTTCATGAATGATTTAAAAATGTTTTGGTTCAAGCACATATTACATGCAGCCTAAACCAGCTGCACTACTTCAGTGATGTTTTTCACCTGATCTCCATATGATTAAACACTTCCTTCTAAGCACATCCTCATCAGAGTAAAATCTGCATCGCACAAGCCGAGCGCAGATGCTGCCCGTGTACCTGAAACTGCTCTTCCAGCTTCTCCCTCAGCGCACCGAGTTTCTCCAGGCTTTTGCTGAGGTAAACATGTCCGTGGAACTTGATGAAAGCCTTGATGAAATCGGACACGTTCCACTTCGTCTTGACCTCATCACGGCTGCAGATAGAACAGCTCATAAATCTCACATCACATCATTAAACCGTCAAAATACTGTATAACTGCTGCTAAAATATATAAATATTTCCCTAATTTATTGACTCATACCGTACATCTGCGATACTACAGATATAAATCAAACACCAGTGTTAAAAATTTTTAAAGAAAACTCCGTATACCTCTCGAGAGCCTTGGAAAGAGCTTTCTGTAAGTTGGTGGAAGCTGCTGGAAAGGGGAATTTGACTGCGATGCTCCTACAGTAGTAGAAGATTGTTGTGAGATGGTCTCCTTTAGAGGAGGCCAGGATAGCCAGCTGATTATACGGTTGACCTGAGGGCAAAACCAGGCAATTCAAGACCTTTCTTAAAAAGCTATTAGATTTTAATATTCTAGTATAGCATTTCTCAATATAGAATGGCAGCAGAGGTGAAATCACTACTAGATTGTTGCTAGAGGTTTAAAAAAAGCACAACGTAGAGAGACGAACCGTTAGATGGAACAAGCTGAGCTGCGTGTCTGTAATAAGACTCCGCCTGGCTTGTCTGGTTGCGATATCGTGCTATAGAAAAGGGAGAAAAAATTTAAAACCTGAAGGAAAAACCACCCTAACACACATCACTCTTCCCCTTCAATCCTGAAGGTAATGATTAATAAGCGTGTTGGAGAGAGAGTCTGAGTGCAGCACTCACCGATGTCCCCCAGGTGGACGAGACAGTGCTGGCAGATGTAGGAGCAGGAGCTGGGCTGTGGCTTTACGATAGCGCTGGAGTTGCACTGTTTATTGCTGATTATGCCAAGCTGAGACGACTTCACACGACACGGCAAGTCCACGTTGAACACCGTGCACAGCTCCTGTAACAACTGAGGAACGAGAGTTTCCATAAAGCACCATTCTGACATCACTGAAATGCTTCTACACACTTTAATGAATATTGAATAAAATTCAAAATTACACAGTCATCTTATAACAAGAAGCTGCATGCGGACAGATTTAATCGTAAATCGTTCCGGTTTTCATGAAAATCCCATAAATTCAGAAAAATGTTCGTATCCTACTCGTGCTCCTGAGTGTGTGTAAATTTACACTCGAGAAGACTCACTGATGTAAACCTCGACCTGATCGACGTCAGATCCTATAATCTGCATGGATTACTGCACTCTTCTATCTGGAATATTCTGTGGAGTTTAAACTGTTTATGTTTATTACGCTTTTATCCAGAGCGACTGATAGAAGAGCTTTAGCGTCTCGATCAGAAACACGTCCTCATGCTAGTTCACTCGCTCAGGCACTCAGAGCTCCATCCACAACATTTACTCAAAGCCAGTCGCTTTATTTTATCGCCATTGAAATATATACAACAAAATAAATAAATAAACGAAAGTGAGCAACACAAACCCATAAATAGAGACAAATAAAACTGATCATTCAGTTATTACAAAGGAAATGGTGGTGTATAAACAGAGGACGGGCCGCTCTGTCTGCGCAGAGCCGTAAATAAACACCTCAACTGACGGAAACTTTAGCTATTTTATTTATTTATTTATTTAAGTTTTTCAGCCTTTATCCTGATCGTTCATTCTGTGCTCCCGGTTGTCTGTGCACTTAAACATTTACGGAGTTTTGCACTATATATGCAAATGAGCGGTGTCGGGAACGCACTGTGCACTTTACTAGTGATCAACACACGCACACACACGCGCGCACGCACGCACGCACACACACACACACGCAGGTACGAACAAAGCATTTCCAAACCTGTCGGATATTTTACTTTAGTTACGCAAACATTTACACACAACACCCCAGTTATGTTTAGCCACGAAGTGACAGCGTGCTGTAAGTTATATAACAGCTTTGTGTTGCATTTTATTAGGGGGCCAAGCACCAAAGGTGCGTCGCAACCCTGTAGTAACTGTATGTTTTTTTCTTCCGATTACTATTATTATTATTGTTATTATTATTATTATTATAGAGACCAGAAACCTCAATAATTCATCGTAAGCTGATCTGTAACTCACCTGTGTGTAGAATCCACTAGCTGCCTCGAGAAAAAGCGAGAGATTGGCCTGTACTTCACTGCGATTGGGGTTAGCTCTGTTTTTGGCCTGACTCTGTAGTGTTGTTATCTGATTCTTAAAAGCATGGTTCCAGCTGGAGGGGAAAAATAGTTTGGAAAAGATATTTAGAGCTTCTATACACATTAAAATACAGCTTTAAAGCATGTTACAATTCACTGATGATGCCTCAGATTCACTGATGAGGTAATTAGAGACGATTGATACGAGTAAATGACGTAATTATTATAAAACGACTGTAAGTGAGCAGTAAGTGATGGGTTTCCCGTACAGGTCCTGCTCGACTTTCTTGTCCAGAGCGTACTCCAGGTCCGTCACCAGCATCTTCTGGTACAGGTCCTGAAGAGCCTGCCGTGATGTCCAGACCTCAGCAGCGCCCAGCTTCGAATCTGTAAAGCACACACGACACTAAAGCGGCTGCGAACACACCCGGACTTCTGGAAAATACTTTAGCTACATGCTACTCTTTAATATCACAGAAAATGTATATTATATATTTTATTCCTTTTTATTTATAGTATATTGGGAGTTTATTGTGCATTTTTAAAGACTTGTGAACTGTTAAGTCTTAGTCCTCCCTGCTGCTCTCGTTTCGCTGCACCAACTTTCCCCTTAGGGATCAATAAAGTCCTCTATCTATCTCTCTCTCTGTCTCTCCATCTCTCTGTCTCTCTCTCTCTCTATATATATCTCTCTCTGTCTGTATCTCTCCATTTATCTCTCTCTCTCTCTCTCTCTCTCTCTCTCTCTGTCTATCTATATTTCTCTCGATATCTCTCTCTCCCTCTTTCTATCCCTCCTTCTCTCTCTGTCTATCTCTCTCTATATCTCTCTCTCTCTGTCTCTCCATCTCTCTGTCTCTCTCTCTCTCTCTATTTCTCTCTCTATATATCTCTCTCTGTCTGTATCTCTCCATTTATCTCTCTCTCTCTCTCTCTGTCTGTCTGTCTCTGTCTCTATCTGTCTCTCCATCTATCTCTGTCTCTCTATATATCTCTCTCTCTCTCTCTGTCTATCTATATTTCTCTCGATATCTCTCTCTCCCTCTTTCTATCCCTCTCTCTCTCTCTGTCTATCTATCTCTCTCTCTGTCTCTCCATCTATCTCTGTCTCTCTATATCTCTCTCTCCCTCTTTCTATCCCTCCTTCTCTCTCTGTCTATCTCTCTCTATATCTCTCTCTATCTGTCTCTCTCTCTCTGTCTGTCTCTCTCTCTCTCTCTCTCTCTCTCTCTCTCTCTCTCTCTCTCTCTCTCTCTCTCTCTCTCTCTCTCTCTCTCTCTCTCTCTCTCTCTCTCTCTCTCTCTCTCTCTCTCTCTCTCTCTCTCTCTCTCTCTCTCTCTCTCTCTCTCTCTCTCTCTCTCTCTCTCTCTCTCTCTCTCTCTCT
>CM040457.1:31788617-31803823 GCA_022758105.1 Pangasianodon gigas | reverse complement strand
TAATATGTACAGTAAAGGGTTAATATGTACAGTAAAGGGGTTACAGGGAATTTCCTAATCCACACAACAGATAAAGTATCTACTACCTGTAGAGATGAGATATCCTAAAGAGTGATAAATTAATCACAGCTTGAGCTCTCTATCAGCTTTGCATCTGAAAATGAGAAGAACAATATATCTTTTGGTTATATTTATAAAAATAAGTGACATATTCTGGATGTGTAGTCTCCACTGGAAACAGTTTTATTTTCTTAATTTTAGCTCCAACCCTGAGTGAAGGCGTATAATTAGAGATATGAGTGAACAAGTGTGTGATTGTGTGTAAACTAGCCATCAAACCATCAAGGGTGTATTCTGGTCTTGTGCTTAGTGTTCCTGGGATACACGCATTGGGACCCTGATCATGAGAAAGCAGTTACTGAAGATGAAATAAATGAAATGACATTGTCAATAAGATATTTAAATGTAATGTTTAATTAATTCAGAGCCAGATTTTCCCAACCTGGTGTTCTTTTTGTTTCAGTGCCAATAATGTGCATTTCTGTTCTTTCTGTCATTATGTTCATTAAGTTTTTTTTTTTTATTAATTTCATTTAATTCCAGCTCATCCATTTAATTAAAAACTTGTACTATCTGCCTCATTGTTGCCACACAATGATATGTTCAATTCCTCGGCTCTGTCCTTGTTCAACAGAAGCTCTAGCCACAAGCAATGAGTATCTAATGAGAAACCATTTACGACAATACACTGACAGGAGCATTGTTAAAGAATTTAATAAAGGATAAAGGATTTTGGGGTTTGCTCTACTGAGAGACACTCGTAAACACTCTATGTAGGATTACTTTTCAGAAAAGGTTTCTCAAGTAAAACCTCTTAAGGGTAACATTCCAAGAACCCCTGAGTGTAATATTCATTAGTGTGATGCAGGACAGAAGTGTGTATACTCGACGTGTCGTTTATTACGGCAGATACGATCATCATCTTCAGTGTCCATAGTGTAGGTCAGGGAACACGTAGGGAGCATTAAACTCGCGTAATCTATATTAAAAAAAAAGCAAGAAAACACAACCAGGAGACACAGAAAAACAAGAAACTAGGAAAAACCGTAAAACAGGGCTCAATAAGTAACACACGATAACACAGATACATGACTAGACTTTATAAAGACAATCTAATCAAGGGCTAAACACAGAACACATGCAGAAAACACAGCAGTGACAGGACAGGGGTGGAGACGAGACTCAACACACACGTGATCAGTGTAAACAACAAGACAGAGCAGCGCAGAGTGCAGTGCAGGAATCTAATGTCTAAAATATTATCACAACCTTGCAACAGGAAATGAAATGGTTAGCTTGGTTAGCCTTGCACCACGCTCGGTGAAAAGGGGTCATCAAGTGTTCCTTAGATGGTTAACGGTTCTCTGTACTGAGTCACCAACAGCTTCTTCAACATTACGAAGATTATAGTCTAATCACACATCATGTGTTGAACACACTCTCTACAGGTGTTTTCACGCTAAGTCTCAGCGGTTACGATGTTTAACTACTGATCAGAAGGTCATGAGCTCAAATCCCAGCACCACCAAGCTGCCACTGCTGGGCCCTTGAGCGAGGCCCTTAACCCTCAGCTGCTCAGTTATATAAATGACATAAATGTAAGTCACTCTGCATAAGATCGTCTGTCAAATGCCATAAATATAAATGAACACGAACACAACGTGAACTCAAACCTCTCTTAGGAGGCCCACAAGCAACCAACCCAGACTTTAGATGTAGTTTGCTTCTGGTTCTTTTTTTTTTTTTTTCCTACTAGAGTCACGTCTTGAAAACAAAGTGGTCCTAGTTGCACTTCCTGTTTGCTTTATGGCTAAATTTATTTATGATGCTGCATCTTTATGAATACATTCATGGAACCATAACTAATAAATGCTAATTAATACTTATAAATCAGTGTATAATGCATTATGAGCATGGACACTGAGAAAGCAAGTGCATCGCTTATTAGTAATTATAACAATAATATAAATGTAACTATAACTGTTATTATAATGAAGTATAGGTCTTGATGTGTCTTTATAAATGTATTTATACAACAATAATGCTTGTTTATAAAGAATTATAAATGGAGCTATAATGCATTATGAACCTGGGCTTCACAGAAGGAGTAAAATTAGTAGCTGTGCAACCAGAAACACGATGATCTGAGCATGATGGTGCTTTTGGGAAACGTGTGCTGTAGGGGTTTACACGCAGTCTTTAGGTTTGTTTTGTAGTTTTTTAGAGTTTTCTAATGTGCTGCACAGCAGCTCTGTTGGTTGAAAAGCCGTGTGTGTTGCTTTAAGACAGCAGGACAGGAAGCCTATCAGCGCCCAGCTCTGCGTCTGGAGGAGTGGAGCAGCTCTGCCGCAGCTGAACCAAACCTCGCCTTTTCCTGGAACATCCAAACAAAAGGCCTGGAAATCAAGCCCGCATGTGAAGAGAGACGAGGTGGAGCACACTCAGCATGACAGAAACCACCAAAACCCACGTTATCCTGCTTTCCTGCGGAAGCTTCAACCCCATCACAAAGGGACACATCCATATGTTCGGTGAGCAGAGGAAAAACCGCAACACACCCTGAATCCGCGCGTGTGTGTGTGTGTGTGTGTGTGTGTGTTTGGAATATTTCTTCTGTGCTGGACTTTGTGGACGCCACATGATGTGGTGCAGGTTAGTGGGTGATGTTTAGGGGAACACTTGGCAGGAGGTCGCTGTCCAGACCGCGGTGCTGAAATGGGCGACGGCTGCTGACTCGCCGAACAGCGGCCACGTAGCGTCATGTGGCGCAACTAGGCCTAGATGATTTATGCACCTAATGATCACTAATACCTAAATGCTCTTTTCTCTGCTTTTTTTCCCATTACATGCAGTGAGATCTTTTATCCAGGATTAACCAATGCTTGATGCGCTGCTTTACAGGCTGGGCTTACACAATCTGCTCTGAACATACATCAGCTTTGACCTACGCAAAATATCAAGCAACTCCAACAGAGTTTATAAAAAAATTCAGTAATATATAAAGGATAAAGCCTGTTTTTTTATCTGAAGTGTTTACGAAGTCCCTCTGCGTCAACGCTGGACATAAAAAATTAAGCTGCCATTAACAGATCTTCATTACAAGACTTAGTTTATTGATTTCCTCTGATGAGATCAAATCACACAGAAAGGATGGGTTTGGGTCCCTTCTGATTCTGGTCCATCTCAAAGTTTCTTCCTCACGTGGTCTACACTAAGATGTGGTTTACGCCAGCTATAAAGCAGATCATCTGAATCCTGCATTATTTACTAAAAAAAAATAAGCAAATCTATTTTTGTCTAAAATGTTTACAACCCTTTGCGTCACCCGGAGAGGAGTGACGTCCAGTCATCACTGGAAATAAAATAAGCTTCCGTTAACAGATCCTAATTACAAGCCTTGGCTTATTGATTTCCTCTCATGAGATAAAATCAACCAGAAGAGTTGAGTCTGGTTCAACCAGAAGACACGACTCCCTTTTGACTCCGGTTCCTTTCAAGATCTGTTTCGGTTTTTTTTTTATTGCCAGCGTCACCTCTGGGTTTCTCACCAGGGATCTAAATGTACTGTACATTCAGATTTCTGTAAACATGCCTCGGATAGGTTCTAGCTTTCAAAAAATACAAAGCAAATCGTTTGAATCCAACATTATTTACTAGAAAATGCAAACCTGATTTTTTGTCGGCGATGTTTACAAACCTTTGAAAAGCCCCTCTGAGTCACCCAAAGGGAAAAGACATCCAGTCATCACTGGAAATAACATAAGCTGCCATTATCAGTTCCTAATTACAAGACTTCACTTATTGATTTCCTCTGACGAGATTAAATCCCCTATAAGAACATGGGTTCAGGTTTGAGTCTAGTTCCTCTCAAGTTTTTTTTCCTTGCCAGCGTCACCTCTGGGTTGCTCACCAGGGATCTAAATGTACTGTACATTCAGATTTCTGTAAACATGCTCTGATTACAGTGGTGGGATTATAAGCTTTGACGCATGAAAATACAAAGCAGATCATTTTAATGCCGTTAACAGATCCTAATTACAAGCCTTAGCTTATTCATTTCCTGTGACGAGTTCAACTGAACCAGAAGAGGATGGGTTTGCGTGTCTTTTGAGTCTGGCTCATTTCAGGGAGTTCTTCATTTCCACCATCACCTCTGACTTGCTCAGGGAGCTAACATCCAGATTTCCGGAAAAGCGCTTTGTAACAGTGCATATTGTTAAAAGTGCTATACAAATAAAATTAAATGAAATGAGAATGAAAGTTGCAATGACTACATCAGATGGAAATATGTTGCATTATCCCATCTTATACTGCGTAGCCTATTCATTAAGGAAAACTCTCATCATAGTTGGCCTGGCAGATAAGATTGTGTAGTAATGACCAGAAGCTTGAGGTCAGATCCCAGAAATCTCCGACAGCCACTCGATACGATTCTGCTTCACAAATCAATTAAAAAAACTTCAGTTAGGAATTTGATGACTAACATCCTGAGGTTTGGAGTAATACTGAAAGGAAAATGACCTTTAGAGCCTGGAGACTAGACATTTGGGGCCTTATCCTACTCTTAGTAAAAGGATAAATCTTTAGTTTCTATGTAGAATCCTACACCTGCGAAACCTTAACTGAGGTAATAACCTTAATTATCAAAGTATTTAATGGTAATTCATAGAGAAGCATCAAAACCATTTTTTCAGACAGAATATTAGTATGAGTATTTTTTTTGGTACTCGTTGATACTGATAATGATACTGATACCAAAACTTGGTCAATCAGGGGCTTTATGGAACATTTTATTTAGCTGTGTTTAGGTTAGTTGCTGATGGATGCTGCTAGCATGAACTCCTCATGCTGCGTTTTATGTTTAACATGTTATGCCTTTCAAATAGTTACTTGTATTGCAGGAAGATATAGCGCTTGATTTTCGCAGAGTTTGCAGTCTGCTTTGCTTTGATTGCCATCATTAATCATGAAATAAATCCAGATTGCTGCCATCATGTCATCTGTTCATTAGCATGGCAACATGGGGTTACGTTATGAGTATCATGTGGTATTAGATGTTGGTATTGGAGCATTTTTTTAATAAATAAGCACTGTTTTTGGTGAAAACCTTATACCAGTATCAGTATCAATCAGGGTTGTGCCATATCGTATCGTCCATGATATACCGGTACAGTTCCTCCCCATGATAAGAATTTGTCATCCGGCAATATTGACGATATAATTGATGACGTGTTTACGCTCCGCAACGTGGACATCTCACACGTAGAACGAGAACAAGCATGGCGGAAGGCGGAGATCCATCCCCTAAGGAAGAAGAATTAATCCCCAAAAAAAGGAGCTTCCTCCATGATATGGAAGTGGTTCGGATACAGATCAGAAGATGAGATGTGAATCAGACGGCTCTCGAGACTCATGTATGCTGATGTGACTTCTGACCAAAAAGATAGTGTTGAATGTTACTATTTTCATATCGTCCTTTATATCATTACCGCAAAAAATACCATGAAATATCGTGATATAGTTTTAAGGCTATATCGCCCATCCCTAGTATCGATGCATTTATAGTAATTGGTGTTTGCTGTGCATCCTAATGTACCAGGAGTGATTACAACCCCCTTTTAAAGGTCTCACTGTGGCAGCTAGAGAGATATTCGGTAGTTGCCAGGGACAAAATGGTGCAATGTGTTTTAAGAGGGTATTAGGCCATTGTGTATAGACTAAAGACAGATTCAAATTTCCTTATAGCCAGTGCTGGGCTCTTGAGAAAAGCCTTACTCACCGCTCATGGCAGTGAATAAAAGCGTCTGCCAAATGCAATTTATTAAATACAGATTGTTTGGCAGAATATTTTGGGGACTTAATGTAGTTATATGGTAGCCTAGAGATTATAAAACGTCCAAAATATATTTAAAATAAAGAGATGTTAAATATTTTAAGACCAGATTTATTGATCATTTGATAGATGTTAGACTCAGATCTGAAAGGTCTTAAAGTCATTGCAGGCCATAAGGTCACAGAGGATTGACTGTGCAAGTCAGGTAACATCGCCCGGTGGAGTAGCTGAGGATCAGAGCGAATGTCAGTACAGCTAGACCGCTGTGTGCTGCACCCTTCAGCTTCCATTTGCGTTAGATTGTCTAAAGATTTCTGACCCACTTTTTAAAGCCCTCTTTAATGGCTGTATGCTTTGTGTAGAAGCAGAATCATTTTGCAGACAGTTTAAAAAATATATCATATCAGAAGGTAAAGAAATCAAATATTATCAGTGTGATCATTTAGAAATGAATCTGATTTGAAGTTAAATGTATGTTAAAGACATTTTATGCTAATAATGTATATATATAAATCACGTGTCATTCATTACTGTATATATTATATACCTGTATATTTTATATTATACATAGAAAATATTAGACAATATTAAAAGCTTGCATTAGTGCTCTCCCTACACATAATCATTTCTCAATACTCTGATGGTTTCCTTGCTAAAATAAAGCATCTGATCTTTCCACAAACACATCTCAAGAGGACGTCTTATTCCCTGTGCACCCCCTTCCCCTGTATAATCCTCAAAATGATAAATGAGAAGAGAATATTTTTTCCTCCAGTAACAGTCTGAAAACAGTGCTGCTTATGCTTGGAACATCTGAGTTGTTATTTGTGCTGTCTGTCTGTGTTTTAGATATTATAGCTGTTGTTTCTGAGCTTGGCAGTTTGTCCCTGTCCTCATGTTCACACTGCTATAGATAACAAGTCAGTTATCCATCTGGAGCTTCTGATGTTGAATTCTCAAATCTGAAGGTGTGGATTAATTTTCTAAAACAGTGCAGTAGTTCAGATGATAGTTCCAGCTGTGATTCAGATGATAGGTTGATATTAATGCGCTTGTTCTAATACATTATTGTTTCTATGGTAACTGCTCATCCACAGGGACTTGTCGATAATCTACATAATTTAACTCTAACAATAAATGGATTTATGTAAAATATATAATTGTTGATATGGTGAAGCTTTCTGTAAGGAGATGTTTATTTAACATTATTGTTGGAATTATTGAAGGAGTCTCCAGTGTCAGTGCTTTGTAAGAGTAAGACTTCTGGTTTTCTCAGTCTCCTATTAAAACATGATGATAAGAGCTAAGTTTCTCCTGGACGTTCAACACCATTAAAAGTAACTAGAAACAGATAAAAACATTTATTTAACATTTATTTAACATTTATTTAACAATTATGGAAGGAGTCTCCAGTGTCAGCACTTTGTAACAGTCAGTAAGTTTTCTACCACAGCCACGTCTCCAGGACTTTGCGCTTTTCAGTTTCTCTATAAGATGAAATGTTTTTTTTTTGTCTTATTAACTTCAAGAGAGAGAAAAAAGAGAAGCCAGTGACAGAATGACTGTATATATATCTGCTAGTATGTGATTACAGGATCTAATGTTTTGTGGACATTCCAAAATATTAAAATGTAACTAGAAATGGTTAAAAAGCACATGTCATTCATTAATTAATTAAAAATTATAATCACTGTGCTATAAGAGAAATAAAACATTTTACGAAGTGCTGTTATTGGAAAATTATCCACTTCACTTCACATATTGCCACATCACACCACCCTATTGTGGATTATTTTCCTGTAACTGCATAGCCCCAAGTGTTTTATTCCATACTGAAAGCATGGTAACTTTGAGCACTGCTGTACTAATCATGTGACCATGTCTGATTTGCAGAAAAAGCCAGAGACTTCCTGCAAAAGACAGGGCGCTTCATCGTGATTGGTGGGATCATTTCACCTGTACATGACACCTATGGCAAACCGGTAAGTGCCAGCTGAAACTGAAGAGTGAATCAAATGTACAGAAACGGATCATGACCCGTCTGAAATGTCTGCAAAGGGAACCAAATTAGAACTCTTTCAGGGAGTTAAGGAGAGAAGAGAAAGAGTGTAGTAGTCATCATTCACAGCAGTTACTGAATTCTGTGCTTTATCCTGAATTACTCAATAATAATATTGTGCATCATCTGAGTTAAGACAGTATTAAACATAATTATGCACTGGGTTGAAATATATATGTCAGTGTTTGTTCTAGTTTTAATAAGAAATCAAGATCTCTTGGGCCTTGTGTGGAATTAATGAGAAGCTTGACCTAGTTTCTGTCTCTCTGCATACCAAAACGCTTAAAAAACAAAAGCTTCTACGCAGCAAAACATGGATTTGTGATAAAGGTTCTACACTCCTATCTATTAATTAGTGAAATCATATGTAATGAACAGGAGCATATCTACAGAGGATTCGATTCAGTGGCACTTATTCATCAGGGTTGTGTGTGGACAACATCTGATCCTGAAACAAGCACAAGCGAATTACACAGACAGTTCTTATTCATCAGGTTCATGTTTAAAGTGTGTGTACGATCAAACTCGTTTCTGGTCCGAGTATACGTTTAAGCATAACATTTTAACAATGCTTAAATAAAATCAATGTCAAAAGTAATAAGTAGAGTAAATAATTAACTAGAGTAGTACGTATTAGCAACTAGCATGCAGATAATCACAATTTTGCATGCAGGAACCTCGAACTAAAACACGAGTTAATCTGTAAATGTGAATCAGAGGCTCAGAAGTGGATCTTTATCACATCATTAGTCATTTGGTTTAATAATAGATGCATTTGAGTGTAAGAGGTAACACACGTGGTTTTAGTCATGTTGTTCTTTTTTGTGTTTTTCAGTGTTTGATTAATTTCTAAAATGAAAAAAGCAGTAAATAACTGTCTTCAGGTGAACTTGGAAAAAGATTCAGTTTTCTACCTAATGCTAGCCATAAACCTTATTAAACTTTTATAAAATTATTATATTATTAAAGTTTTATCAAATAAAACAGCACACACTTCCAAAGCTGTCTCTTTTTTTGCAGCAACCTCAGCATAAAAAAGCACCTCCAGCTTAGCTCCACTGAAATTAAATTTTTTTTCCCCTCCCTGTTTACTTCTTTCCTCGGATCTTAATAGCTTGCTGAATGTTATCCAACTGAAGCTGACTCATCATTTGTGCACGATTTATTGTGGACTCACTAGTTGTTGTACAACAATTTCACGAATCAGATGCAGTTTTGTTCATAAGTCACTCTGTGTGTTACGAGCTTTGGTCATGTCACGTGATGTCACAAGCCTAATTCATTACCATGCTCATGTTTCTGTTCAGAGTTGACAACTTTCCTTTAAAAGTTAATCCAGTATTTGCATGTGGAAAGTTATGAGTATTCAGTGTTGGGTTACGCACCTGCTTAAACTGATCAGATTATCCACATAACCTGTGTGTAGTTCACACCTCCGAGGACCGTTGACTTTAAACACAAGCAGGTGCCTGAAAAAAATCAGGTGATTAAAAGAAAGCAGACAGAAGAAGGAGGTGATAATTTTTTAAATCTTTGATCTCAAATATAATACAATGTAAAATAAAAGCATTCATCTGCTTTGCTTACAATTAACTTTAATTTAATTAATAACTAACTGTAATAAAAAAAAAACAGTCTTTGAGGTAAGAAATGTTACCTCATTAAATGTCTGATTAAGCAAAAAAAAGAACAGTGTCATATTTATGTATTTAATATCCGCCTCAAATATCATTCCATAACTTTTTTTTTTTGTGTATTCATAACCCCAAACTTCAGCATGACGTATCGTGGTTATATCAAACTGTTAGACAGTGGTGCTGGATTTAATACTGCTCCTCGCTCGAGCCAATATCGTACAGAAATATGGGCTTAAATCCAAGGTTAGAATCATGAGTAACTGAGACATACCTATATGCTCAGCACACTCCATCCACTTAAGAGAGCACTTACGTCTGTAGTTACGTCTGAGATCTGAATATCAATGTGTGTAATTTCAGTAATAACGCCTCACTATGTGCACTTAATTCAGCTCTGAGGACAGGGTCTGAGCTTGATGTGTGCTTGCTGTTGCCGTTCTGCTTGTGTAATGCTTGTGGGAATAACAGATGATCAACTGTTTCATCCATGTGGTTTCTTAGGGTCTTATTTCTAGCAGACACCGGCTCACCATGTGTCAGTTGGCAGTGCAGTCATCTGACTGGATCAGGTATCTATCACTGAGTCAGAACAACATCTGTTGTAAAGTTATTTGTATTTTAATATTTAATAGATCATTTATGAGAGTAAAAAAATACACACAATACATGAACGAGATGGTTTCCGATGCTGTTTACCTGTGCAGGGTGGACCCTTGGGAATGTTATCAGGACACCTGGCAGACTACCTGCAGTGTACTGGAACACCACCGAGATCTCATGAAGGTCTGAGTCACACATATACTGTACCACAATAACCGTCAGATTTAGCATTAAACTCTCACTTTCCGCTTTAATACTGAAGCGTTTAAACCGTCTCCCTGCAGAGAGTAACAGGATGCATTCTGTCTAACGTGAACACACCCTCTACCACTCCTGTGATTGGCCAGCCCCAGAACACCACTCCTCCTATCTATCAGAACCGCAACACAGCCAACAAGCCCACAGCTGGTAAGTGTCTTTCTAAACGCTTTCATTAAATTCATTTTATTTTTAATCATTATATACTACATGGACAAAAGTTTATGGTAGTATGTAAGTATACATATATACAGTGTTAAAAGAATAGCATTAAGCACAGGAGGCTGGTGTAAAAAAGCCATCCCTCTCTTTCAAGGAAAAATACATCACAGTAGCTGTTAATAAATCCTGATCATTTTGGACTATTTGTGGAGCCAAGAACAATAACGCCACCAGCGATTTGTACACAGTAATGAGACTGGGACTGATTTCTTTCTAGCCCAGATTAACACAGCCTTTCTTTAACAGTCATGTCCAGTGACAAAGTGAAATATTCCCAAGAGTTAGTTTGCATTTTGGATTTATTTTCTAAAGGCCACTGTGTATAACAAGTCCTCAACAGAAGGAGCATATGAAGGTGGAATGAACATAAAGGAAGCAGATTATTTACTTGGTGACACATTTTGCCTCTGGAGAAAGTAAAAATAAATAGATTAAGTACAAATGATGCAAAAAAACAAACAACAGAAGTGTAAGTTTTATGTTTCTTGATTGTTTTTTTTTAAATATCACTACCTGTTACTGGCATTAAGCACAAGAGATGAATTTTGCATGAAAACTCTTGCATGTAATGTACGAAGCTGATGTACGAGGTTAAATGTGATATTTAAGTAAACAGGCGAAGGGCACCTCTCATACACGTTCATTTAAGGGAGGATTGCACAAAAAGTGGGACGTCAGTGCAAAGAAAGTATTTTTAGTCATATGAACATCAAGCTTTTGAAAAGCTTAATGAGTAGGAATGAAGAAACAATGAGACTGGAAAGTGTGATCCTTTATACAGTATGGACGGCAATTCCTCATGGACAGTTACAGGCACTTCTCCCCTTCTCAGATTAAAGCCACACCCCCAGGTACAGCTGAGGGCTGTGATTGGACAGTGATTGCTTTTTTGCGTGTCATGATTGCAACTCAGTGATGAAAGTGAAATGCAATGCAACCAGGAATTACATTCACTTCGGATGCAAAGTGAGTGTTTAATTCTTAAAAAAAACAGAAAGCAAGTCCCCGCTGATTGTTCACTAACACAAATGACGAGCAATGCAAAGGTTCTGATTTTCAGTGTGGCACATTTTCCTCATTTCCCAAAGGAAAAGCAATTCTATCTGTGTATTGCATGACACATTTTCTCCCAGTGTGATTGCTTTTCTATTTGCAGTGGAATTGATATCAGTTTTGTGATTAGTTTGGTTTCTGATTACTCTCTCTCTCTCTCTCTCTCTCTCTCTCTCTCATCCAGTTAAGCTGTGGGGAAAGATGAGTGAGAGTCTGGGCAAAATCTGCTGTGTTCGCCCACAAGTGGAGCGCTTCACCTTTGTTGGTGTGTACTACAAGATTAAGATATGATAAAATATTTTCTTT
Source organism: Pangasianodon gigas (assembly GCA_022758105.1). Lineage (NCBI taxonomy): Eukaryota > Metazoa > Chordata > Actinopteri > Siluriformes > Pangasiidae > Pangasianodon > Pangasianodon gigas. Next base: position 31,791,795 of record CM040457.1, on the reverse strand, counting down.
TCCTAACTGATATGTCCACCCCATAATTATCCTACATTACTTACGAGAATATTAGAGAAACAGCATACATATTACATGAGCATGTATTGGATAAGTCATTTCCACAACTGCTTTCTGTTTCATTGAGCAGATGAAAACGCAAACCTCGGCACCGCAGTCCGCTATGAAGAAATCGGTGAGTGGATTTGATTTATTGTGTCTTATCTTGTGTTTTGGTTTCTAGATCAGCGCATGGCACCATAGTGAGTCACTGACAGACGCACCGATGATGAACAGATACGCATTCATTTTGCCTCCTAGTGTTCTCCTCACAAAGCAACCGATTTAATCATCTTTAGTCTTAGTGTTTGGCCTTAATGTGTATTGCCTTCCTTTGGTTAAATATATTTTGAATGATTGTTTACTTCATGTCATGACAGTTAAGGATTTTGTTCTCTGACCCTGAGTCACTCCACAAAGCTGGGCTTTATGGAAGAAAGGCACATTAAAAAGATTAAATCCCATTTGGAGATTGCCAAAAAGGCATGGCAGAGACTCGGTGGAAAAAGTTTCTCTGCTCTGATCAGACCAAAATGTAACTTTTTGGCATTGGCACAAAGCATAATGTTTTGTAGAAACCAACACTGTTCATCACCCTAAGAACACCATCCCCTCAGTGAAGCATGCTGGTGGTAGCATCGTGTTGAGCACTACCCTCGGTTGTACCATATATGCTACATTTTACTTAATATACCGATCATTCCTCATCGTCTGAGGGATCCTACTGACATCGTCTGAGGGTTTCTACTGCAGGATCCTCAACCTTCCTGATTAACATTTGCAGATGAAAATAAATGCTTGTCCATACACTTGTGTTGTACACAAGAGCTTGTGAAACTTTGATAAATCTGTAAATATGTCATGTAAGTGTGCAAGACCAACTTGGGACAGCACCTTAGTTCAGCTGCTTTAACAGCTAGGTGCTTGGAATTTACAGCGTACTGCTCAATGAGTAAACATAACTGTATTGTGTTACACTGTGTGATTTTATTGTGCTGCGTTGTACAGAGTTGCGTATCCTGCTCCTGTGTGGCAGTGACCTGCTGGAGTCCTTCTGCATTCCTGGGCTGTGGAACGAGAGTGATGTGAGTATCATTAATACCCACACATGCAAAAGATACAAACATACAAACAGGTTTGAAAAATTCAGGAGCTCCACAGTGTGATGTTTATGGGGCTCTTTCAATTTTATAGCTATAGAGAGATTCATGGCTTAGTTTTAGCATTTTTTAATCAGACTTAAAGGTTGCATTGAGCTACATTGTTCCTTTCAGGAGTGAAATACGGTGTCTTGCACATAACTATTCACACCTTGAGCTTTTCCTCATTTTGTAGTGTTACAGCCTGGAATTGAAATGGATTTAATATGGGTCAATACTTGCTTAAAAAAATTACAGTCTTCTGGAATATGTGTCTATTGGCTTTACACCTCTGGATCCTGACATTTCTTGCCCATGGTTCTTGACAAAATTGCTCAAGCTCTGCCAGACAGTTGGTGAACAGCAATCTTCAAGCCTTGCCATAGATTCTCATTTGGATTGAGGTATGAACTTCAGTTCATGGCAGTTTCCTGAATACTGAAACATGGCTAGATCCAGCTTGTCCTCAAACTTGACCAGTTTCCCAATCTGTGCTGATGATGTTACCACCACCATGCTTCACTGTGGGGATGAGCAGTGATGGGTGTCCACCAAACGTAGTGCTATGTGCCAAGGGCTGAAAGTTTTGGTCTCATCAGACCAGAGAACCTCTCCATCGCGCCTTTTGGCAAACTCCAAATGGGATTTCCTATGGCATTCTTTAACAATGGCTTTCTTCTTGCCACTCGGTCAAAAAGGCAAGCTTTATGATATGTTCTCCCATCTGAACTGTGTATCTCCCCAGCTTCTTCAGAATTACCGTTGGCCGCTTGGTTGCTTCTCTGACTAATGCCCTCTGTACCTGGTCACTGACTTTTGGTGGATGGCTTCCTGGATTTAGACATTCTTGGAATATTTTTTATAACCAAACCCTGAGTGATTCTGACTTTTCTAGAATTTTGCCCTGTACTCATTTCAATAGCTTCTTCTTGAGGAGCATCTTCCAGGTTGTAATATTATAAATGCTACTGATTACTCCATCCCCCCACCACCTCAATTCTATTAGGTATTTTGTGTAGATTCATGATATATAATCCCAACTCTATTCCACTTCCAGGTTGTAAGGGGGTGAATACTTATGCAAGGTACTGTATTACTAGCTACAAACTGAAGTAGATGAATTTCCAGATTGTAAAATATTATGTACTGGGTGATTTTGCAGATGGAGGTGATCGTAGGTGACTTTGGGATAGTGGTGGTGCCTCGGGACGGAGCTGACACAGAAAGGATAATGAATCATTCCTCTGTGCTTCGTAAGCACAAGGTAACGTGCTACAAAGGCAACCTGAACCATCATCAGATCTTCAAACATTTGGATTTGTTAGAATATTATTTTAGGATTATTCTCCTAAAACTATATACTGTCACTGACTGTCTTAAACACAGTGCTGAAGCAAACTGATGGAGAGTTTTACTTTTTCTTTCCTATGACAGGGCAACATCATTGTGGTGAAGGACGATATGAACCATCCGATGTCAGTTGTCAGTTCAACTAAGAGCAGGTGAGGAATATTGTGCATGTTCCTCATCTGGCTTCACATCAGGCCACACCACACTACCCCATCAGTGACTATTGTTCTGTAACAGCATGCCCGCAAGTGTTTGATTCCTCTTATACCACAGCACTTTGCCAATGATTAAAGTTAATGCTGTTGATCAGAACTGCAGTCATTGTGCTATTATAGACTGTGGTGACTGATTTAAGTATCTTAAGCAGTTAATCAGGGGATCAATGAAGATATACAGTAAACCTCAGTAATACATCACCGCCTCTGGATAGGAGAGAGGACGCAAGCGGATAATACAACAAAACTTTAATATTCTTCAACTTCACTGTTCAATTCAGTCAACAGGTTTTCAGACTGAAATGAACATTAGAAAACATTGACTTTTTTGTCTTTCAAAGAGAAAAAGACATCAGTACACACTATATGGCCTAAAGTTTGTGGACACCTGACCATCACACCCATATGTGTTTATATCGAACGTCCCATTCCAGG
>CM040457.1:31763684-31788517 GCA_022758105.1 Pangasianodon gigas | reverse complement strand
TGTCGAGGAGGTCTGGGGTGCAGTCGGTGTTCCAGTTCATCCCAAAGGTGTTCAGTGGGGTTGAGGTCAGGGCTCTGTGCAGGACACTCGAGTTCTTCCACTCCAACCTTCACACACCATGTCTTCATGGAGCTCGCTTTGTGCACAGGGGCATTGTCATGCTGGAACAGGTTTGGGCCTCTTAGTTCCAGTGAAGGGATTTTGTAATGCTATAAAGACAAAGGCATTCTAGGCAATTGTGTGCTTCCAGCCTTGTGGCAACAGTTTGGAGAAGAACCACATATGTCTGTGATGGTCAGGTTTCCACATATTTTCAGCCATATAGTGTAATGTGTTGAATATTTTGGATTTCTTGGAACCAAGCACAACAGCACCACAGAATAGTATGGAGAAGTGAGGCTGGGGCTGATTTCTTTCTTGCCCAGACTGTAGATTCCCCCCTAGATTTCATCTGACACGTCCGTAACATATCCTCAGCACTGATTGAGAAGGCGCATGTGAAATATTGTCATGATGTAATGAAGGTGAATAAGTGGGATTATTTACTCTATCATTCCTAAAATGCCAACAGTGTTTTTCTGGTTTGAATGCAAGTGTTATGAAACGTTTATGTTTATTGTGTTTGGTATTCAGAGGAGATAGCGAATGAACCTAGTAGAGGATTACGGAAAAAATAGAAATCAAAAATTCAGCTGTCTATCTGCCTTTAAGCATCATTTTTATTATGCAATCAATGTGAGTTCTCTGAACTCTGAGTTCTCGGAGTTCATTTGCAGAGAGTCTGTGTCACTGTATTAGTGTCCACAGGGTAATGTTCACCTTTCTTCTGTAGACTGGCTCTCCAGCATGGAGACGGCCATGTGGTGGACTACCTGACCCAGCCAGTGATTGACTACATCCTGCAGAACCAGCTCTACATCACCGCCTCTGGATAGGAGAGAGGACGCAAGCGGATGCCTCTCTTTAAGCTGCCCCGTTTGTCTCCCTGTGTGTGATTAACAGTGTAGTCCTGCCTCACTCTACCACTGCTTTTTCCATATAGAGGAGCGTAAACTATCTGTCATCCTTTCTAACTGTATCATAGTGACTTGTCAGGAGTAAGGGTGCGCCGCGCTGTGCCGAACAGAGCCGCCCTGTACCAGTGCGATGCGAGGAGATGGAGCAGGTGGACGTAGTGGTCTAATGAGGTGAAGGAAAGGGGGGTGTAAAGAACAGAAATTGGAAGAGGGAGTGTGTAATACAGGAAATGTTACCGGCTTGAATGTTGGCCTTGCTGTCAGTTTGATACTGTCTTTTCCTCTAATTGCATGTCTAGAGGTTTTCTTTTACCGCACGAGTGCTTGAATAGCCTTGTAGACTGTAGTCTGCTGTGACAGTGTTTGCAAAAAAAAAAGAGTGCTTAGGTGCCTCTCATCACTAACTTCATTTTCTATTTAATATGACTCTGTGTACAAAGGAATTTGGATTGCTGTCATTTATGCAACTGCAAATATTATGCTGCACTGTTCTTGTCTTCAATGTGCATTCATGCATATGTCATTTGTATTTGGTTGCACATTAAAGAATGACCTTTCCTTTTGTGCAGTACTTCTAATAAGGCTGTCTTTGCTTGCCGAAACGCTTAAGAAGCTATTAATATGTTTTCAGTAAAAAACAAATCACTGCCGTTACTTTGAGTAGTTTGTGGCTGTCATTTTCAACTTATTTTGACTGTGTAAAAGTAGACACACCTACAGGCTCTCCTCTTGCTTCCAAACTCCTGAGTTGGGTTTGTTTTAAGAAGGAAGTCGAAGAAGAGCACTGTGTTTTATCACTTTGACAGAAGTGCACATAGTCCCTGATTCCAACTTGATTTCGATATCTGAAATCTGAAGCACTGTTTAAGTGATGCAGTGAATAGAACAGGTAAATAATAGAGTAGTGTAGTGAGTTTAAACAGGGCATATAAACGTAATATACACTGACCGGCAGCTTTATTTTGAACATGTGTACACATTCACGTTCGTGTAATTATCCAGTCAGCCAGTCGTGTAACAGCAGCGCAATGCCTAAATTCATGCAAATGCAGGTCAAGAGGTCTGGCGCTGGCGAAACTGTCCAGTATCGGTGAGCTTGTGCCCACTGTAGCTTCAGATTCTTGTTCTTGGCTGGCAGGAGGGGAACCTGATGTGGTCTTCTGCTGTTATAGACCATCCACCTCAAAGTTTGATGTATTGTGCATTCTGCGTTGCTTTTCTGCTCACCGTGGTTGTAAAGAGTGCTTATTTAAGTTGCTATAGACTTTCTGTCAGCTCAAAGAGCAACACCGAAAGCCACAGGAGATTTGTTTTCCTCCAGTGGCAATCAGATTCTACAGCGCCCCAACTTTCTGCCAGAAGGGGTTCTCTAAAACCTAAATGCTGCTTAAGTCAATCATTTTTGTACAGTTTTTTAAAGAATATTTTCATCTCACTTTTATTTACAGTTATATTTTTACACTTATATCTCCACTTTATTTACATTGTTAAGTTGTACAGTTTTAAAGAATATTTTTATTTTTATTTAAGGACTAGCATATGTTTGTATCTATATATCATTTTTTTAACCAAATATATTCATTGTTATCTTGAACTGTTTTTTTTTTTCTATTGTCTTGAGAAAGCTGGCACTAGAACTTCCCTCGGGATGAAGAAAGTTTACTTTATCTTATCTTCGAACCAGTCTGACCGTTCTCTGATGAATCTCTGATGAATCTCTGATGATACTGCTGTTTGATGTGAACATTAACTGAAGCTCTTGACCTGTATCTGTATGATTTTATGCATTGCTCTACTGCCACCTGATTGGCTGATTAGATAATTGGATGAACGAGCAGTGGCACAGATAGCCGGTGATTGTATGTTTCATGTAAAAGTAACTTTATTAATATAAAAGTAGCTATTAATATTACCATTAAAGAGCAGTGAGAGAATTTGAAGGATACTAATTAGGAGTCTGAAATATATTATAACAGGTTAAACATTTATTTAACATGGCTGTTTAACATAAGTTTGTTTTGCCCCTTAATTGCACTATAAATGATGTTTATAAAAGATCGACAGTCATCGTTAAGTAGGCTTCAATATATTGCATATATAACCATCCCTTAGTTAGTTTAATCATATTTTATTGGCTATGAGCTGCTATGGTGAGAAACAAACAGGATTAATCTGTCAGAGTCATGCTTTTTTCCTGAATACTGAGGTGACAGGCACTGAAGAAGTAGAGGTTTACAGCAGGAGGTGATAAAGAATGGGAAGATTTGGCGTTATAAGATAAGAGATCATTCCCGCCCCTATTACTAGCACGGTATTTGAATCATTTTTAGTGCTTAAAGGTTTTTGATGGTAATGTTATTAATATGGCAAGACTGGTTGAAGGTAGATTGTGCCTTAAATGGCTTGCACGAGTGTGTCGCACTTCTCAGTTGTACAACTGTACAGTCCATGCAGTGATATTATTCCGTATATTTCCTTATGCTCCACCACTGCTTCGGGGTCTTATAGCTACACATCTCTTATTTAAGCTGCAATACATAATTGTCATGTAATATTATGTTAATGTATGAATTTTAAGCTTGAAATTTATGACCACATTGGATAAGTGAAATATAAACTAGTTCATTTTTAGTAATTTTTACAATAAGTAAGTAAGGATAGTGATTTTATCTACGTGAAGGCTGATAGAATGGAGCACTTGGTTAGGTTGTATTGGCAAGTCTTTTGTAGAAGGTATATTTTTTCACTGTTTCGTGACATACTTAAACTGAATGAATTCAAACTGAAAACGTGTATTGTATACTTGCTACTACTTAAACTTCACAAAACCGTGACCAGTGACTGTACTTCATCCAAGTAGATGTTGGTTTCTTCAGCTTCAGATCTGATCTCTTCATCAAATCATCATGCATGATGCAATAATATGGTTTAACACAGGGTTAGAACGGATACATGCTAAACATCTCACTCTGCATGGCTTACACATACTCCAGATTTGCTGTAATATACCTCTATAATCCACTCAGCTTACTACACATAACTCTGATGTTAGTGCAAATCATAATCTACACACCAGACTTCCTTTCAGTTTAGTTTCAGATTATACAGATTATTTTATCTCTGCTTTTTACATTTATTATTAATGCTTGATTATAAATGTATGTGTCTGTTGATGTGCACATAATGGAACAGATATATAAAAAAAAACACATCGTGGTGCCAGTGTTTTATTTCATGTCAAGTCATTCTTTACAGTGATGTGTGTAAGAGGACTGAGACTCTGAGTTTTATTAATATTAGCACATTATGGCTAAAAATAGCATATTGCTAATTGCGGTGTATTAAAATTGATGAACTCATGATGAGTCAAGGGGAAAGACTGACCTTCAGTTAATTAACCAAAATTGTTTGGAACCAAGAACCGAAGGTGTATAGGCACCCTATTGTAATTTTATGTTTATTTCTTATTATCATTATACTTTGATATGGGTGTCTATGGCAGCCTTCATGCACTTTTTATGAAATTTGGCACAATGTTAGAGGATAGTCTCAGCTGCCTACACAGCAATTCAAGTAAACTAGCGTCACCAATAGGGCAAATTTGGACTTTTGCAATAATAACTCTGCAACACATCATCGAAACCTGATTCCACTTTCCTCTGACTCTTTGGGTCATGTCGAGTTCAATGATACCATGATGTTAATTTCCACAATTCAGTTTTTTCCTGCTTCTTGTCCTATTCAGGCCAAACTCCGTGTGTGAGTGACAGACCAGGACCCAAGGGACTTCAACATACTTTGTCTAAATTCACCTCTAGGGGGTTCTATAATTCACAGATTAGTAAAACTGTTCATAGGAATAGATTAAAAATGTGAAAATAAATTATTTTGGTTTTTAAAAATCCTGTTTATAAGTATTGAACTGCTCAACATCAAATAATGATTCTACTTTCTTGTGTGTTCTTGATGTAACAGATTTGTGATTCGCCAAACAGAAAATCAGCCATTTTGAGGTTTTTACTTAAACAGTTCTTTCAATTCTTCTACACTGACAGTGGTCACCAAACAGGAAGTGAGGGCATATCTCAGCAAAAGTCTGACCTATTCAGACCAAACTTTGTACATGAGTAAAGGACCATATCCTAAAGAACTAGGATAGTAGTTCTAGGAAAGTAGTTTTGTATAAGTTTACCTCTAGGGGTGCTATAATTTACAAATTAGTAAAAATGCTCCTAACTTTTAAGCCACTTTATGTCAAATCATGATTCTTCTTTCTGATGATTTGCAAAACAGGAAGCTGGCCATTTTTTATTTTTACCAAAATGTTCTTTTTTTCTTCTCTACCTAGAAATTGCTTCTAAACTTTGTGAAATTTGATCAGGAAGGGAGGCTATATTACAGAAATAGGTTAATAAATTGGCATTAAATTTAGTCTATCTCCTTGGATAAAGCACTGAAACACCAGATGAGACTTTCTCCATCACTAGAGGATGAGGCCAGAAAGTGCTTGGCCCCTCTATTGCTGCAAAATATTCTACAGTCTACAAACAATCCAGACGCCATCTACACTCTTAAAATAAAGTCCCCAGAAAAGATTGTTTTTTTGTTTTTTTTTTTTAAATAAATGATGCCACAGAAGCATCTGTTTGTTTGGTAGATAAAGGCATGGTAAGCCAGGAAACCAAAACCTGAGTGAGTGTTTGTGAGTCCTTTATATAGTGATTTGTGTGATTGGAGACAGGTGTCCATGATTAGAAATCCAGGGACTGTGAACGTGACAATCGGCATGTGAGTTGAGAAGTGTAGTCTGTGGCAGCCATGTTTGTAGGCTGCAGTGTATTCTGGGAAATGGAGTCCAGCAATGAATCCAGCACTGATATGACATCATTATGTGGGAGAATTTTTGCAATCTGTTGATTGTGGTGACAGAAAAAAGGTTCTTCATGGAACCTTAATGGCTCTTTCAAGTAAAATCAATTAAATTTTTGTGACCTCAGGTTTATAAGGTTCTATCTGGCATTTTGGTCAAAAATGAGTTACCACAACTTCATGAGGAAATGCTTTTTTCTCCTGTTGCACTCATTGACTCCAGAGCAGCAGGGAACTTCCTGGATGAGAAAATGGCTCAAATGCTTGAAATCCTCCTTGTTCCCCTGAAAAGCTGTCTAAGAGCGCATGTGCTGGACGGAAAGCTGCTGGGCAAAGAAACGCTCACTCAGTGCACTCTTCCCTTGAAGATGTGTTCCAGAGTTATGCATACAGAAAAAAATTAATTTATGGCCACATAATCTTAACAGAACCCCATCATCTTGGGTTCTCCACTCATACCCCAACAATCGCCCAGAAGGAAGGTGAGCTCATATCTTGGAGTCGTCACAATGCTTGTCTTTCTCTCACATGTCATACCACTCCAAGGTCCAGAGATACTTTTAGCAAGTGTTTAGCAAGGCAAAAGCCACTGAACTAGCTCCTCATTGCCCATGGGAGTCTGCCATTGACCTTCTGTCTGGCTCAGCTCCTCCTAGACGTAGAGCCTACCCTCTGTCTGACATACAGGAGAAGAAGTACATCAAGGAGGCACTCGAGCAGGGGTACATTTGCCCCTCGATGTCTCCTATGGCCACAGGTTTCTCTTTGTGGAAGGAAAGATGGTGGCCTTTAGCCACATATAGATTACAGAGGGCTGAACTCTGCCACGATCAAGTATGGGTATCTTCTCCCACTCATAGCTTCAGCTCTGGAACAGGTGAGAGGAGTCTCAGATTTTCACTAAACCTCACCTTCGAAGTACCTCATTTGCATTAGAAAAGGTAATGAGTGGAAAACAGCAGTCATAACCACATCTAGACACTATGAATAATTTGTCATGCCATATGGACAAGTTAATGTTCAGTTTTAGTGAATGTTCAGGTGTTCATGAAAGAGATGCTAAGAGACTTCCTGAACCAAGTTCTCATAGTTTACATTGATGACATTTAGATATTTTCACTCTCAGAAGAGGAGCACATCTGCCCTGTCAGAAACATGCTCAAGAATTTGATGGAGAGCCGCCACTTCATCAGTTTACAGAAACATAAATTTCACCCCCCTTCTGTAAAGTTCCTTGTTTATATCTAAGACAAACATCAAGTAAAGATGGACCAGGAAATGGCGGGTGCCGTAACATGAAGACCACAACCCTGAACCATGAAGGAGCTACAAAGATGACTGGGGTTCACCAATTTCTAACAGCAGCTCGTATGAGGATTCAAGACAATCGATCCCTACAGAACAAAACTATGGTCTAGGAACTCAAGAACTGCTGCCAATGATTTGTGTTTAGAGTTTTGAGAAAATCAGAAAACGTGTAAGCAATCAAGAAAAACTGTAATCACTGTTATGCTATGCTCTGTGTGTGTGTGTGTGTGTGTGTGTGAGTGTGTGTGAATGTTCCATGGTTCCAGGTGTCCTGTGCCACATTCACTTCCAGGGTTCTGTCGCGTCACCTCCCATTGTCTGCAGGTGCGCTGATATCAGAATCGCAGTGGCATATACGGCACGGCTGGAGCACGTCGGATGCCTTCGTGCTCATATGCTGTGTTGTGCTTCGTGATTAGTGACTTGTTTTTCACTTATGACTTGGTATTTGACCCTAAGCTTGTTTGTGTATTTTGAGATTAGCCTGTCCCTCTTGGCTTGGCTGCCATATTTGTTGGGCGCGGGTGTGTAGTCTTTGTTTTTGGATTAGTCAGGGAGTTGTATTAGTTACGTTGTACAGGTAATTTGGCTTCTCTTTGTACAGTTTGGGTGTTTGTTTATTATTTTGGCCTCATGCAATTTACTGGTGACTCTATACATTTATATATGTCCATCTCTGAGAAATACTTACCAGTGATCTTTATTCATTCCACATTTTCCCCATTACACTTTATCTGTTATTGACCCCAACCCTAGACGGGGGCAGAACAATCACGATGGGAACACACCTGTGCTAGATGACTGTATGTTGTTGACTCTCACCTGTCCTTTATGGGGTTACTCAAAAAATTCACTAGCCAGTAGCCTATAGAATAAATCAAGTGTGATAGCCTCCAAAAAATTAAGTCGAGAAGCTGTCATCATTAATGTCCTGCCCCACCAAAATCTATGGTCACGAGCCACTGTTGTTTATCACAGGAAATGGATTTGGGACCATTAAAAGTCGTCAAAATACTTTAAAACAAATGAAATAAATTGTGATTTTTTTTAGTTCTCATTTGCATACTGTAGAATTCTATCAATTCTGCATGAATAATTCATAATTAATGTAATAATAGTGCAAGCTCTAAAGATATATAAGGCTTCTAAAATTTAAAAAAAAAAAATTAGCAATGATTATAATGTTTAGTTTAATAAAAGATCATCAACATTTTATTCAAAAGCACCATACATATAATAAATACTGACAACTCATTTTCAAAATTACATGATTGTTTGCAGACTTTGGCTTTACAGACACATGCTTTAATCGCTGCATTATACGTGGGTTCAAACAAACAAAAAACTATCCGAATCTTTCATACCTGCATTAATATTGCATGTGTCTTACACATCACAGTCATCTTTTTCTCTCAAACAAACATAAATATAGTTAGTAGTAACAGCCACTGACTCACAAACGTCCAGTATAAAATACACAAAAATAAATGTAAAGTGGTGTCAATTTTCTAAAAGTCTCTGAGGCGTTTTCTATGCACAGACCCACAGTCCATTTCTTGCATTATGCCACTAAGCCCTCTCGATGGGCGGCGTGTTATAGCAGCCACCTGGAATGGCTCGGTTAATGTGCTCCAGGTTGTCGATATCAGCCAGGATGGTGTCGATATCGTTGATCATGCGTGTGATGGCAGCTCTCTGCTGAGCCTCTTTGTCCTCTAGCTCTCTGAGTCTGGGCCTGAGCTCTGTCTCCACACGTCTACGGCTTGTAGCTATAGCCTCCTCCAGATCCGTCACCTTCTTCTCATCTACAGCTCCTGGTGTTCCTGTGGGACATGTGCCACACTTTAGCAATGAACAAACTCGATCATATATCACACAGAGCTTTGAAGTGGAGTTAAGATAGACAAGTCATTCCCACATAACCTTAGCTTATAGAAATAAACACATATATAAATACCATTAAGATTGGCTCTACATTCGATAGCAAGCGCCAGTCACTCGTACCGTTTGTAGTTTATAGCACCAATACTGTTGTTGAATGTTGTTTTTTTTTTTTTTAAGTTAATGAGAAACGCTTGTAGCTATACTGTATATAGCTGCTAAAGCTAAATAGCTAAACACAAATTAAATAAAGCATTAAACTGTGTGAAAATTGGTTGTTTGATTTACATCAGTTATATGCTAGACTTCGTGCTAGCTTTGTTGGCAGATTAGGCTAATTTTACTAATTATTTACCCGAGGAACCACTGATCTCTGCTGCATCCTTCCAAGCTTTATTTTTCTTCATAATGTTTCTATACACTAGGAATGTAGCTGAATACCAGTGTAAGGAGGTGCACAATTTGTTTTTCTTGCTTGCTAGGAATCTGGTTGAAATTAGAGGTGTGCATCGGGACTGGGATCCAACGGAACGTGACAAAAACTTCACGAATGAGAGGTGTTTTCTTTCATGTGAGCAAGCGAACAGACATGAAGCTCATTCATTAACATGAACACGAGTCGCTGTGCATTGCGTGCAATTACAGGGTTCGTTCATTCATCCTTAGGAACTGCCTGGTCAGGGTCACAGTGGTTTAAATTAGGCTGCTTTAAAACCAACTATATTCGTTAGAAAGGTAGAAACAAAAATAATAATCGCTTGAGCAGGATTAAAAAACCAGTAGCTACTGCCACAGCAGACAAATTATGAGCTCGAGTCACGTAGTTAAGGTTGAGGAAGTGCTGACATTCCTACCTCTGATTTTCCCCCCATTGTTTTAGGTCATTTTGGTTTAAATCCAAACACAGATACCAATAATGGTGTTGTGTTACACCCATACTATACACATTTGATGAGATGTTGTATAGGACAGGATAAGACGAAACCAAGTTTTCTTCTATTTCGGCAAGTCAAACAGTAAAAGGAAACTAAAGGAACTAGAGTTGTGAGCTGGGAAGTTAAAAAAGTTCCAGACTTATACAGAAAATTGAAAAATCACTTTTGTCGCTTGCAAGTGTGACTGTACGTAGGGTAAGATAATTAAAATAAGTTAATCAATGAATCAATGATAATTTTAAACTTAATCAGAATATTAATTAGTGTCTAGTTTGTAGTTTACATGTAGTGTTAAAAAAATTCCTTTAAAATATAACTGAAGCTGATAAACTTTTACAAATACATTAATCCGTTAAATAAAAGCAGCATGTTTGTCATCAAGACTCACCCAGTAATCCTAGAAGGTTATTAACGGTCTTCAAAGCATCTCCAACAGCATCTCTAGTGTTATGTGCTTTAATATATGCTCCCCTGGCTTCCCAATTAACCTGAAGTGAAAAAAAAAAATATGGAATTGAGTACACTCAGGATTGAACGTGATTTAAAGTTCACAGGAGCAGGCGTGTAGGTGTTACCTCCTCGGCTAGCTTCCGCTCTCTCTCTGCATCTGTTTTCTCTTCAGTCAGTTTATTCCTGGTGGATTCTACTTGGGTATCTAGCCCTGCCAGACCTCCCTTCAGCGTCGTAGCTGCTTTCAAAAGATCTGACGAGGACGGCAGGGAACCGGACATTTTCTACGGAGACAAAGAGAACAGCCTCGTGAGCAAATTCAACATGTCCGCTTTTCAGAGTGGCGTCACGGCACAACTCTAGACCGTCACTGACGATTTGCTCCAGCAAGACTTTATTCAGTGTTGCCACTCAAGCACGAAGACAGAAAGAAAACAAACTTCTTTCTAGAACAAACGTCAAAACTGGCCATTATGTTGTGAATAATCAGCACTTGCTGATGGAGTTCTCAAGAGATTCTTCTCTCTCGAGTTAACTGGACTTAAACATAAAATGAGATGTAAAGTGTCCATTTCTCATACCTCTACTTTGGCCAGAGAGATGTTCAGCTTGTTGAGCGTGGCCTGAGCATCACTGTAGTCACCCAGCTGGTCCAGAATGGCCTGAGTCTTGTCATTGTTGCCCACGGCTTTCCCGATGATCCCGCTGATTATGGGCAATTTACTAAGTGCATCATCAGCCAAAGCCTTACTACTGTTGATCTGGGCTTCAAATCCTAAGCAAAACATAAAGATATTTTTTTAGCAATAGTTCTACCAACATTTCTAATGATAATACAAAAAGACTTAAAGTCACCCCACATATCCAATTGTCCCAATTGTCTGGCTGTCCATATATATGGGGGAAATTAACACCTTTTAGCAAAATGACTTCCAAAATGTTTCATACTTAGTTTATATTATATATATATATTTTTTTTTTCAGATTGCCTTTAAGAACGCCTTTGACAAAAGAAGAAGGTATTGAAATCATTCTCATGGCTGGATCGGGAAGCTCTCGCAAGGTTGTGATGGACATGCAGTTACATGCATAACACCAGATGTTTAACACGAGTTCTTCATGAGTGGGAGAGACGACTCCGTGTGTGTGTACAAAGAAATAGCAAAATCATGTAGAGGATAAGTCACATTTTGCTAAAAAGTGTTAATTTCCCCTCTGTATGCAGACACCCTGTATATATATGTATATAAAATGTCATAAACATGCACGGCATAGTAACAAATCTAGGACTGTCTAGTGTGTCGGTTTTCCATAGACATAAGTAGTAAAATGCTTGTAATTTTTTTAAAAATAGTAATAATAAAATGAAACCAGGTATATCTCATTTAATGTTAAAATGGCTATAGTGTATGTCCCAACTCGGCTCATACAGTACCTGTGTAAAAACACTAAGCACACTACGGCATGACACAGGTACGGCTTGGCAGTGGAAATGTAGTCTCACGATTAATTTGCTGTCTGATAGAAGAGTGAGTGCTATTAGATCCAAACTGTATCCTAACCTTTAAGTGTCTCCAGAGCCTCATCCACACTGGCCAGACTGTTAAAGAGCTTCAGGGCTTTATCTGCGTCTGCTTTGGCAACGTTGGCCCTGGCAAGCAGGTGATCCTGGACCTTAAAGCACAAGGCAAGGGTAAGCGTAAACACTGGTTTAATATCATTTGTCAAAAATGTGTTTACTGAACAAAAACTGTGAGGTTATGTTATTTATTATGTATGTGTGGAGTTATTTCTTTACCTGCTGAGCATTTTTGAGCTGATTCATTAGCTCCACTGCCTCTCTCTGATCAGCCCCAGCCTGATTATGCAGCTGCAGGAATCCTGACACGTTACTCCCAAATGCATTCTTCAGACCATCCAGTGTGGCAACCAAGCTGGTGATGTCCTTCTGTAGACAGAGAGCTGATTAAAAATACTCACAGTGTACTCATTAACACATTGTTTAAATGAGCATATCCCATATCACACAACAAATATACTGTTGATAACACCAACACCTTTTGTGTATGGGTGAAAACTGAAATGGCAGGAGAGCTGTGAACTGATTCTGTATGTTTGGCGCATTTCCTTTTGAAACAGGAAGGCAGTGAGGGAGTACATCTAACAGCTTGACTACTACCATATAAGGCTAATATTTAAAAAACCCATTCATTATGCCAAGCAGAAATGTACAGCTCATTGCTCAGTACCTTTGGGGCCTTTGGAAGGTTTTTCTCCAGGTCAGATATTTGTTTCAGAGTATCCAGGGCCACTGTGCTTTCAGTCTCTGCTGCCTTACTCAGACGAGCTGCCTGCTTGTTCATGGCATTCACCTGGGCTATGTCTGTCTCGTACCTGCCACAGTGATTAAAAAAAACTTTACATCAGTATGCACTGTATCTATGCATATATGTCGTGATGGAATCAGCAGATAGCTGGCGTCAAACAAGCCAAGTCACTTACTGAGTCCTGAGGCCATTGAGCTGCTCTGTGACTTTGTTTTCTCCGCTGATGACAGTACGCATGAGAGCCAAAGCTTTCTCAGCCTCGAACAGAGAGCTCTTTGCTGTCTGCTCCACTGTTGCTGCCTCACCCACGTGCCTAAAGAGAAAAACAACACTCTGAGGTCAATAATGCAGTAAACAAAGGTACTGTAATAAAGTTATGTACTTAAACGTTACTTGTTATTGTCATTTATATAAAGAAAATGCTCTATACAATTCTTTCTTTTTATTTCACCCTTGATTAATAATACTTTTTGGGCCATTAAATAAATAAGATAATGATATTCAAAGTAGCATCATCTGAAAACATTCATAAGACAAGCATAAGAAAGATGCTGCACTCACTTCTCAGCGAGATCGCTTGCTTTCTGAACCAAATCGGACACCATGTTTGCACCTGGTGGGGCATCACCCAAGGGGAGCTCCTAAAATAGAGAAATACAAATCAAGGATTTAACACGGAACAGGTGAACACAATAGGGCAGCAAACCAGTAACAGAGCGTGCGCAGAGACAGGACTAGAACTAAAACATGTGCACGTGGCATCATAAACAAAACCTGGATGTAAAAACAGTGCATGTTGCCATGGGAACTATGATGTCAAGGGGGATAGACATTCAGCCCCATTTTATAAGATCAACAGAATTGCTACAAGAGCTATTAAAATATCGCAAAACACTCACAATTGATTGGATGTCCCGCTTGGCCTTTTGCAGATTTTGCCTAATATCACTGATGAGCTTCTGGATGTCAGTTACTTCTCTCTGATACTGCCGCTCCTGGCTGACAACGCTCTCTACGATCTCCGAGATGTCCTCTATTTTCCCCTCCTCTTTCATCTGATTGTTGCCGATGGCTAGCAGCTGGGCTTGAAGATTCTTCTCTGCCTCTACAGGATGAATGATGAAAATTTATAATCAGTCAGCAGAGGTGGAAAAGTACTGAAGTGCTTAAGTAAAATGCTTAAGGATCATTAGAGGAATGATCATTTACCTGAGTATGATTATAATGAATACTTTGTACTATTACACAATCACACTTCCATATATATTTATAAAAATATATATACTTTTGCTCCTTGTAAGTACTTCGAAGTATTTTTTCCTGGTACCAGTTCAATCAATCATGTTTTTGTGCACATATCTTTATTCATTAACTATTTTAAACATCAAAAATCCTTATCTACGGAGCCTCTGAAGTGACAGTAGTTATTTTTTAATAAGGCATGGCCATGAATTAATATATTGAGGCCACAAGATAATATTTCGAGGCCACAAACTAAATATAGCATAAGTCCTGGCCATGAACTGTGTAACTTGAGACCATGAATTAATATGTTATGAGTTAATTTTTTGGTGAGAATGATTGAAAAAGGAAATTCACTTTGTGAATTCACTTAAGATGACACGGCTGATGGTATATCCACATCACAACATCAGTGACTTTTAATGTTTTAATGCAACATTTCATTATTGAAGTAAAGTGTAATATTATTAATAATCTTCTTGCTTAGTTTCCTGCAGCTACAATAATCTAAATTCATTGATTTCTCAGTTTCACTCACTTTATAATATAACACTTGCCATGACTGAAGTTTATTAAATCATGATCAGTCCTTATTAAAAAGGAACCATCACAACCAATTATTTTTACACATTACTCTCACTTCTACTTTATACACTGGCCATATATAACTTTATTAATGAAGGGGAAATGACCTGATCTTGTTAAAAATATCTATGAATTTTAAAAAATGAGAGTAAAGTCATTAGAAAAGGTACGAATGCTACCATCCCCCCAGTGCTAATCTTAAACTCATTGATTTTTTTATGCAAATTGAGTTCTGTGAATCATGACACTACGATCATGTTGGGAAAATATATTTACTTTTACATTTAAGTGTGGCATTTTTAGTAGTTTTTTTACTTTCAGTTAATATGGTGTACTTTTTTTTGTCAATTGGTATATCACATTCTTTATTTTATTTTATTTTACAGATTAGTATAATAAATTAGTAGAAGGATGTTTGAATTTATATTTTATATCAGTGTATTGTCTTGTAACTGAATTAACTAAATAGACATCAGTAGAGATGTTTTTTTTTTTGGACTCCGAGAATATAGACAAAAAAGAAAGCGAGTGTTTTACCAATCAGTGAGTCTGCTTCACTTTCCACTGTCTTGACCATTTCCTCAGCAGTGCTGATTGCCTTCTCTATGGCGCTAGTGATGTCCACACCACCAGTCCCCACTTCATTAAAAAGAGCCTCCACCTGCTGCAGCTTCTTCACATACTTCCCAATCTGTTCATCAGAACATCGCGACACAGCCGTTAACTACGTTTCTCATTCTACGTCTTCATTTACAGTTGACTGAACAAATATAAGATACGCATATTTCCCTTCATGCATCACTACTGGCCAATCAGTTCGCGTGCTTTACTTTTGGACAGTTACTTTTCCAAACTGACTTGTGTGAATGGGAGAATTTATTCAGACGTGAACTGACTGGTTAGGTCTGAAATGCAGTACGCATTTCCCTCACCTGGCTCTTAACAGGGTTGAAGCATGATGGACACGTGGATCTGACACACTTTTTTCCCTCAAAACCCTCTTTACACTTGCACTGGCCCTGGTCGCTGCAGGAGCTGGCGATTGATCCCTTTGGGTTGCAGTTACAAGCTACAGGACAGAGAGGAGAACATAATGAAACGCTTGATTACACCAGTACAACGTTCTACATAGTTGTAGGATTTGATTAGACTCCTTCTTGTGTGTCGGTATTTGCCTACGTTACCTCGACACGCATCGCCGGCTTTGCTGTGGAAGAATCCCTCCACACACTTCTCACACTGAAAGCCTGTGGTGTTGTTCATGCATTTGAAACACTCCCCCGTCAAGCGGTCGCAGTTGCCCACGGCATTTAAGTCCAAGTGGCCGTTACAGTGGCAGCGCTGGCAGGGTCGCTGAGCGCCACTCTCTCCCAGAGGATCACCATAGAAACCATCGCTGCACTTTTGGCACCGAGAGCCTATAATTCAGCAGAGGAAAATGAACAGGCAGTTACTCTTACAGAGTCATACAGATTCGATGGGAACAGTGTATATGGCTCTGTAGTGATGCTTTACTCCAGTCCTGCTGCTTGCTACTCACCTGTAGTCCCAGGTGGGCATTTGCACTTTACATTCAGAGTCCCTGCAGTGAGCGAGCAGATGTAGCCTGCGGGGCATGGGCACTTCTTGCAGGCTCCAGGGATCTCAGGGTCACTGTAGTAACCAATACCACAGGCTTGTCCACTAGGAGTCTCATCAGCCGAGAAGCAGTCCCCTGGAAAGGACACACCGCATCAACCACGTGTTAACATCATGTCCTGATGGCTTTGGCCTGGGTTTTGTAATTACTAACATCCCAAAAAGTAGGCACATCCTGAATCCTTTATTTGGTCTAACTACATGCAAAAGATGAAAAAAGTCATCTAGTTCACTACTTACTTTTTCAACTTACTAGTAAATTGACTAGTAAAAACAAATAGTCCTCCAACCTTTACTTTACAGTTTAAATAATTCATCCATCAGTACACTAATGCTGTTTTCTGAGTAGCGTACCTGTTTCAGGATCACAGCTTCCTCCCCGACAGGCACACGGCTCACACTGGCTACGGACACCCTGTCCAGGGAAACGTCTTTTATAGCCTGCAGCGCAGCGCTCACAGAACTGTCCTTCATAACCTGTCGGACAATGGCACTTCTCCACCCAGGTTGCAGGGAAGCCAGAACCCATCCGAGCTGAGACCAGAGTGACGTCGTCCAGATAACCACGACCTGGTGTAAACACGTAGCGATTAAAAACATACAAACTAACCATGCCTCTCCTATTAAGCATAGTCACAAAAAAAAAAGAGAAAACATGATGTGAATGAACGTTAATCAGTATATTTGCATACGCACCCTCTTCCCCAAACGTGACTCGGATCTTGATGGCTGTAACGTTACTCAGAAGGGTTTGAAATTCTGGTGCTGAGAGCCGGGGATTCCATCTGCTGCTGGGTTGTTCATCCAGCCTATAAAATAAATAACAATACTGTGTACTCATGTAGAGAATGTATAAAATAAACCAAATAGACTGTGTAATAATGTATATTGTGGTTGTTGATAAATACAGTATTTAGAATACAGGCAAATTTATCTAATATTTCTACTATTATGAGATTATTATGAATCAAATCTAATATACTGATCTGATATTCAGCCTGTTGTGAGATTTTTCGTGTTGCTTCTTTCTATTAATAAATGCTTAAAATCTGCCAATTAAAATGAGACTATTTCAAGCTTGAAATGAGTAAAAATGCGTCTGTATATTGTATAATATCTTCATGGTCCTACTGGAATAACAACTTATTCATCAGTTGTACGTGGAAGTAGTTAATTAATGTGTCGTTTTCCTGACGTTGTTGGTACTTGTTCCTTTCGGATTCTTTAAAGTGCTGAACTCAGGCAATACTGCAGCTGGAAGGCTGTTAATGCTGGCACTGCACCAGCTGAGGCTTTTTTAAACATTGCTCTGCCCAGACCGCACCCACTAAACCCAAAATATTTATCTAGCATGTTCTCTGTGAGTAAATGCAGAGCCAGCACTGAGAAAGTGTGCTTTCATTCTTCTAGCTCCTAATGAACATACAAAAAGAACCAGCAAGACATTAGCACCTGAGGATGCGTTTCTACCATTTCACTGTATACAGAACCAAAGAGTAATCTCTAATATTAAAAGGTTTTGAGTGAATTCCATAATCATGTAACCACCTCATAATCATTTATCCAGAAAATCTACTACGATCCGAATCTACTACAAAGCTGCTGCGAGTCAAAATGGGGTCCTTTAAGCGGCATTTCATTATAATGCTTGTATGATTTTCATTTCATAACAATGAAGACTTTTATTTTTTAAGAATTTTTTTAATTTATTGGCCTAACTGCAAAACATGATATCAAGTGAAAATATCTTGAGTATGGGCAAATATATATAATATTTTTATTTAATATTTGTATAATATTTTTGTATCTTTCTTGACATAAATGGTCAAAATGAAAAAAGTATCGGCCAATAGAATAAGACTATTTCAAGCTTGAAATCAGTAAATACATATCTAGGTTTAAATATCATATATTTGGTTTATTGTAATCATGTAATAGCTCAATTTGCTGCCTCGTACACAGCGTCTGGTCTGCATGGGTTACATGGAGATCATGTTAGGTCAGATTACTGAAGCAAACCGAAAATGCTTACCTGAACGTGTAGGTGATTTTCTTGCCACAGGGGATGACAGTCCTCATATTTCCCAGCGGAGCAGAAACCTTTAGTCCAGCTCCTTCTAATACGACATCTGAGGCAGAGGGATAGCGGACTCCTCGGTTCAGACGGAGTGTGAAGGACAGTGTCTGACCGTAGCTCAGAGCCTGATTTCCCAGATACTGAGCTGAGCATGACGCAGAAAAGGAAATGTTAAAAATACTTCATCATTCCAGTCATACTGATGAATGGTGATAAATGGTTAACTGAGTAAAACTTGGAACCTGGAGCAGACAGGTAAACAGGCAGGATGTCTGAAGAGATGACCTCGACGCTGTGGTGTGCTGGAGACCAGCGGGATTGCACCTGGGATGGACTCACGCTCGGAGCAGTGACGACTCGCCAGCCCTCCATCCCTGCATTTAGACCACATAGCCTTTTCATAAAATATCCCTGAGGTGTAGTTTCTTGTCATGCAAATGAACCCACGTAAACCCTGACTCACCTTGATCAAATGTTGAGATGATGTTGTAAACTGAGTAACCTTGAGCTGGGGAGCACTCGTTGGAATGACCGTTACAGAAACAGGGTTTCTGCCTACACACAATAAACAAATCTGTTCAGTGATAGACTTATAAAATGACAGGACTGCTTGAGTAACTGTACGCATCATCCGTTACTCACTGCAGCGGCTCACAACCGGTAGCTGAGATTGGAGATCCGTTAGCGCAGCGGTCACACTGGGCCCCCTGCACACCTCGCTTACACACACACTGCCCCTGACTGTCACATCCTGGGCCCTCAGAGCCTACAGAAAATAAAGCAGGTTTCTTTAAAGCGCCTGGCAACATGGTTAGAATATGTCTGTGGCAAAGATCAGTCATTTAATATGCATTTATTTTATATGCATACATATTTGTGTATGTGTGTGTGTGTAAAATATACAGGGTATAAAACTATATACACTTCATTTTGTATTTATTATTAAAAACACATGCTCTACATGTCCATCCTTACACTTAGCCGCATTTTTTCAGCCACTGTATCACGTTTTTTGCACATATTGCTCAACATATTCCCATTGGTTCCTGATTTTCAGACACTCTGTAGTATATAAAATGGTAAAAATTCTAACTAGATTCAGTTTGTGCTAACGTTCAGACACAATGAGGCTGAGTAAGCAGGAAAGAAGTCAATTCCGTTTCTGTGTTTGGAATAAATCTGCGTAAACAGATGTTTGATTCTGAATGGAACTTAAACTTGATGTCATCTCTACCAAATATCATTCCTCCTAACTCAAATCATCCAGAGGAAAAGGACAGAAAAAAAAGAAATTCAAAACAAAAAACAAACAAACAACAAAACAAAACATGGTGTTCTTTTGCAGTCATTGGTAAATTGACCAGAGAAGTTGTTGCTAAATATAAGAATCTAATTCCAAAAATAATTTGGCTTTAATAAGGGTTTAGACTAATTTGAAAGTAAATTCATTTTTCATTTGTCAGAAAATCTGAGTTGGGATATTTAATATAATATTGAATATTAGGGGAAAAGCAATGGAATGGAAAATGATCTCTTTAGTTCCTTAGAGCAATAATAATAACTTTTTCATTGTAAACGTCGCCTCTGCCTTGCTTATTAGGGATAAATTTAAAATTAAATGTTAGATCCGGATTTCTGTAAAGCTGCTTTGTGACAATGTGCATTGTTAAAAGCGCTAAATAAATAAAATTCAAATGAATTGAATATAGTATTAGAGTACAGTATATAGTATATATAGTATAGAGCCTCTACCAAGTTGAGACACTGATCAATGGGAAAGGTATATTCCATATATATATATTCAAGATTCAAGAGATTCAAGATTCAAGAGTTTTACTGTCATATGCATGGTGGAAACACAACAGTTTAGACCATACAGTGAAATTCTTACTTTGCACATCTCCCTTAAAAAAAAAAAAAGTATTAAGAAAGAAAATATAAAATTTCTTTAATGAAAAGATTTTAATTTACTTTATACAGATAAAAATACCATAATAGTTATTATATAAAAAAAGCATCATGCTTAATTGTGTGGTTCAAATGTGGCAGCATCAAAATATGTTAAATAATAAAAATAATAAATAAAGAAGTCATAATATACTTCAACCGTGGGGGAGTTTAGATTTTAGGCCGAATGCACTTTTCAGTATATATCATTACTAGAAAGGTACTTTACCCAGTGGTTGAGCAGATGATTAAAGGAATGAGCTCCATGCAGATGTTTCCTTACCTACAGGGTTGCAGTAGCAGGGCAGGCAGCGCTCTCCTGCTCTCTGGTGGTAGTATCCTTCCTTACAGCTCTCACAGTGCCGGCCTTCAGTGTTGTCTTGGCAGTTTGCACAGCGCAGACCCAAGGAGTCTCGCACGCAGTACAGAGCCTTTCCATTACACGCACACCCCGAGGCTTCAGGTAAACAGAAATCAGACAAAAAATAAAGTCAGATGAATGTAAATTCTACAAGCAATTTTCACATGTAGTGTAGTTACAGTGCTGTGTATAAGTATTCCACCCCAATGTACTGTAGTGTTAAAAACCTGATACTGAAATGGACTTAACTGGGATTATATTATGAATCTACACAAAATAACCCAAAACAGTGAAATGGGGGAAATTTAAATATAGTCTGCAAAATTATTTCCAAATAAAAATATAAAAGTAGTGATATTAGTGTTAGTAGATATTAGTAGTGATAAATATTCCACCCTGCTGTTGTGTAAATTAGTTCTGGTGCAACCAGAAGTCAAATAATTAGTTGAATGTAATTTAACTTTGTGCAAATAAAGTGTCATATCATGTGATAATAAAAATACACCTGTTCCTAGTAAACAAACAGCATCATGATCACCAAGGAGCTATCAAAACATGGAAAAGCATTAAGGGTTTGTTTATTTTAAAAAAATCCCATTTTGTGTTTGCCAAAAGACATTGGCAACTCACCAGACACGTGGAAGACGGTTCTGTGGTCTGATAAGACCAGAGAAGCATGGTGGTGGTGGGATCATACTGACCCAGTCACTGACTTTTGATGGTCTCTATAGGAAGAGCTGAGGTTGTGCCATGTTATTCCCATTTCTTGATCATTTATTTAATAGTGTTCCATTGGATGTTTAACGTTTGGGATCATTATTTTTTATAACCAAACCAAACCAGATGCATTTATATTGAGATCACATGACACTTTTCAGTGCCAGGTTGTAACAAGGCACAGTAAACCACCAAGACAATGATGGCAATTACTCGCTCAAAAACTTTCTGATGATGAAGCTTAATGTTTAGGAAAAAGTTTTGCAACTTGTGCAAGTTTAAATGACATCATAATTAAAACTTTGCAAAAAAGCTGGTATGTGTGAAGTTCTAGGCCAGAGTTAGGCCACGCCCTGAGACAGACACCTGCATGCTTCAGCAGCAGGCAATGCAATACAAACACAAAGACTGTGAAAAGGATATGGCAGAAGGGGCAACAAGAAGACATCCAGGACCATCGCAAAGTGAGTATAGTGAGTCAGTCACAGGCGTGTCCACATAGCAACGTGAAGTGAACTTGCTTTTGTTGGCTGAACAATAAATAAGTAGTGGCTTTGGGCAGGTTTTTTCTTGTACTCTGCTGCACTTAGCACCAGGCTGATCTGGTCCAGTGGATTTAAGCATCAGGAATTAATGACCATGAACTGCACACTGCATCAGCTCCATGCAGACATAACGCTCTTACTAATACACCAACACTGCGCTGATTCATTCCCCGCCAGGTTAATAATCAAACAGCTGGTTACTGAGGCTGCAGTAACAAGTCTGAGACAATATATGCTTTATTTTTTATCATGGCCTTGTTTAAGTAACACAAAAGTTTATTACAACTAATTACAATTTGATTTAAACTGCCATCAGTAAAATAACTGTTTATTCTTTCCTACCTAATGTATCATCTGACTAAACATCTGCCACTCTTCTGTATCTGTTTATGGCTCCAAATATCCGTATCTGTAATCGGATTTAAAACTTTTTGTTTTGCCTTTAAATTAAATATAAACCCTACCAGCTCTGACAGTTCCTCAACCTCAGCTACATCACTCCAGGTCATAACTGACCTCAACTACAGACGTGTGCAGGAGTGTTTATTAAATCCCACTTGCTCAGTTATTATTTTTGATTGTACCTGCCCATTAAATTTAGGGGGCCAAGCACCAAAGGTGTGTAGACACACTTTATTGGACTTGTATATTTGTTTGTTTTTTAAATAATTCCTAATGAATTTAGTTGGTTCCAAAACTAAAATTTTCCAAAATATAAAAAACTAGTAGCTTAATTTAAGCAACCACAACCCAGTAACCCAAGCAGTTCCTAATGCTGAAAGAATAAATGCTGTAAATCCATTGTGTTGATATTAATAAATCATCTAACACACTTCTGTTCTCCATCATATTCCCTGTGAACCTTTCTGGCAAGCTTTCTGAAAAAATTATATCTGTTCATTATGAATAACGTATTCATACACACTGCAACATGTTGAGGCATTTAAATAATACATGTAATTAAAAAAGAAAAAAATTCCTGGGTGTGGTGATGGAGGATACACCAATCAGTTACTACATCTACACACTCAAGATATATCATCTGATATACTACCAATTTCCTGCAACCAAATGAGTAAAGACTGACTAAAAACATCACGTTAGCTCATCCTCCTCCTTTCTTTTTAACTTTTTAACATTTTAGGATGCAAATGGGTTCAATATTGATTCCTAATCTTGTATTATTTTCAATTTTCTGCTTTTTATAATTATTATTTTTTGTTATTGTGTCCAAGGAGCATCATTTTAAGTCAATGATTAACAAAGACATATCTAATAACCCTTTTGTATTATTAGCTAACCAGATAACTTCTAAAGGACTGTAGATAAACATGTACAGTGGAAACCATGTTAAATCTAAAACTCTTTCCAAAAGCGTTTGTCCCTTTGAGGAGCTCTTTAAAGATCTGTACAACCCTACAGCAGAGGCTTTCAACTGTTTCTACTATTTTTTTTTAAATCTCCAAACAAACCTTGAAGAACCCCTTTTTTTAAGAGTGCAGGTTCTCCTGATCTACATTACTCAAACTGCAGAATGGAGCCAAGGTGTGAAACTTTAAAGCGAATCTTTTTAATACTTTAAAGCTGAAAAGTATTTGTTTAAATGAAACATACTGTACATCTTGAACAGATGACATACACTACGCCATTAAGTTATTTTGCCATTATTTGTGCTACGATTATTCAATCACTGAACCACTGATATGTTTTTTGGAGACATTGGTACTTTCCTTTGTCGCTCGAGTGTTACCATTAAGGGTGTGTGTTTTGTGTTTTTAGCATTTACCTATCTTTGACCTAGGAAAGTAAATCTGTGGTTCTTAAAGTCCAATTATGTCCCATAAATTATTTTTTAAAAGTTACAGTACCCTTCATGGTTCCACCCCAGTGACAAGAACAAGCACCTTTATCTATCTTACATGTCACACTGGTTTATACCACAGTGCTGATGAATTCCTGATTCTGATTGGTCAGGCGTTTTCTGTAACAGCATCTCGGTCAATAGTTCCAGCTTCTAGGTTTATATTAATGCATTCTTCTAATACTACGGTTTCCATAGTAACAACTCATTCGCAGGAGTTTGTACGACAGACCATCTACATAACCTAAACCTAATAAAAACAGATTAATAAAATGGGCTGTTATTAAATGAAGAAAGTGTATAATCACTAATCTCGAGAAGTTTTCTGTAAGGAAGTGTTACTGAATCTTTATGGAAGGAGTCTCCAGTGTCAGTGCTGGAGTAATGGGCAGTAAGTTTGCCAGCACAAGAACATCTTCAGGATTAAAAAGAACCTTATTAAAATAAAAACCTGTAATTTATTCTTTGCCAACTCACTGTGGTATAAGAGGAGTGAAAGGCATGGTGTGTGCAGTTACAGGAGAATAATCAGCAGTAGTGTGGCAGTGCAGTGCAGCATGGGCATCGTGGATTACTTTCCTCTAACAGCACACCACCGAGTGTTTTACTCCTGAGGGTTTGGGGTGTTGTTCTGCACAGGTACTGCAGCAGCTCTCTGGCATATTATTCACTTTAAATCAGTTTCAGTAAAAATAAAACTGCACTTACAGCGATGAGTTCCTTTAACCGGCCAAAAGACGCAGATTGCGCACAGAAAGATCCACGCGCTCCTCATGTTCCAGACACTCCGAGTGAGTGTGTGTGTGTGTGTGTCCCGGTGTGTGTGTGTGTGTCCCGGTGTGTGTGGTGTAGTAAAAAACCTCTGCACGGTCCCGCGAGACTTCTTCGCTTCCTCACCTCTCAGTGCGCGAGCTTTTTAAACTGTCTGGAGGCTCGTGCATGCGCCAACACGCCGCGCGCGCCTCACTGACTCACTGACTCGGATCTGATTCAACAGCGCGCGAGCCGCTGACTGGCTGTTAGCTGTTAGCTGTTAGCACACCCAAACCCACCCTGCTGGAAACAAACAAACAA
>CM040457.1:31672914-31763584 GCA_022758105.1 Pangasianodon gigas | reverse complement strand
TTTCCGCTACAAATACCATTACAAACCATCAGAAACCATCAGAAATTCTAATGGTTTCCGCTACAAATACCATTACAAACCATCAGAAAACATCAGAAATTCTAATGGTTTCCGCTACAAATACCATTACAAACCATCAGAAAACAGAAATTCTAATGGTTTCTGCTACAAATACCATTACAAACCATCAGAAAACATCAGAAATTCTAATGGTTTCTGCTACAAATACCATTACAAACCATCAGAAAACAGAAATTCTAATGGTTTCCGCTACAAATACCATTACAAACCATCAGCTAACCTTTAAACCATTACCATTACTGGTCCTTAATGGTATCCACTAGACGTAACATGCCATCAGTAGAAGGCATCTCAACACTTGCTCTGATAAGTAATGGTTGTTATGCTCTCAGTGAAATCGGTACTAAACTGTACCTGTCCTCTGTCTTTGGTTTGGTACTCTCAAGCGTTCCCTCGTTTGTACCTTTAATCTTTCTTTTTTATCCTTCACCTGGAATGGTGGATATAGTAGCGTAACATGATCTCGGCTAGCTTTTAAACCTTTAAACCTTTCCAGATAAAAGATACACACTCAAGGTACTAAAGCTGTACCCTTGAGGGTACCACCGCAAAGACAAGGAAATGGTTTAGTACCCTTTTTCAGAGTGTGCTGTGGTGTAACACAACCAACAAAAAGCTACAACCGAGACCAGAACAATTTCCCCTCTGGTTCATAAATGATATCAAACATTATTTACTAATCCAATGTGCTAATTATAGCAGTGGAAACACACTTACTCTCAGAAAAAAGTATTAAACTGTACCTTTCTTCCTCTGTGGAGTGGTACTCTGAAGGGTACATCGGTGGTACCTTTAGTACCTTTAGTACCTTTCACCTGGAATTGTGTTAAATAACTTTAAATATGATTCAAGCTGCAAAAATAGACCGTAATTAACTTTTAGAATAAACCTTTCCAGATAAAAGGTACACACTAAAGGTACTAAATGTACTGAGGGGGTACCTTTGAGGGTACCACCACAAAGACAAGAAAGTTTAGTACCCTTTTTCTGAAAGTGTATTGTAGACCAACAAGATGAAAACACAACCGAGACCAAAATAATTTCCCGTTTGTTTGGTTCATAAATGATATTTACTGATGTCCTGCGCTAGTGAAAGTGTACCTTTTCACCACAGTAGCCTCATCAGTACATCTTCTCTACCTTTACTGTGTATCTTACATGGTACTGTACATGCAACAGACCTTTAAAATGATCTAAGTTACGCAATCAGACCTTCAGGACCACGAGTCTTTGACGTACCCGCGAGGTTCCTCCTCAGTGACAGTTGTCGCTTTTTTCTGATAGTGTACCACTGAAACACAGTTTTATAAAAAGGGTTGTGCGACGGTTCTTTGGCTGGTTTATGCTCTTATCTAAATCCAGCTCAGTCTGACCAGCTATCATCTGACAAAACACAGAGCGAGCTGGTCAAACTGGTAGACCATCTTTGCAGCTACACCATAGACAATTTATTTTTAAAGAAATTAACACAACAGAAAGGTGATTAGAAAATCTCCAACATTTACTGATCACTTTAGTCAAGTAATAAAACTGGAATATAAATTACCAGCTAGCAGAGATGATCCACCAGCTCCAGAAGATCAGCCTGTGGTTTAGCAGCTGGTAGTTCATCTAATCTCCATTTTTTTCCTTTTTTTGTAGCAGAGACGGGGTTCAGTTCTACTTATGGTCTTTAAGAGTTAACCTACTCAGGGACAAACCAAAGAACCACTGAGGAAGGAAATGCTCTACTTAATGATGAAATGAAATGTTGTAAATATTATTAAAAAAAAAAAAAAAAAAGACAAAAAGACAAAACACTGGAACAGATCATTCATAATACTGTAATACTCTGGTATCTTCAAATCAATTCATTCTTCTAAGGAATTTTATATATATATGTATATAAATGCTTTATACAAACTTTGTTTTTGTATAATTCTCTCAAAAGCTATCATCTTGAAATGAGTGAACATTTCTCTGAGAAAAACAAGGAACATTCTTCAAAAGCTTAAAAAAAGCTTAAAAAAGCTTAAAAGCTTTTTAAAATGCTTGAAAACAACAACCAAGCGGCATCAAATCTTTATTTATCTTTAGTTTAGGGGGTCATTATTTTGCATTTTATATAATAGACAGTACTTATAATTTAAGCAACGTTACATTAAGCAGTGTTAAGCTGTTTAGAATGGGAAAAAACTTAACACCAAACTCTTTATATTTTCAGAATAGAATTAATTATGATTAATAAATTAGGGGAGAAATTTGATGTTTCTGTCTCACCAATTCAACTAATTATGCATTGTCATCCATTATAAGAATTATATATTGTTATATTTCAGTTGCAGTTTTGTCTTTTGCACAGCGGATAGTGTTTATAACCAGGTAAGTGGGTGAGAGAGACTGGGTGTGGTTTTATTGTTGTTATGCTACATTATGCCACATTACACTTTTTTTCAAGTTAAGTGTTTGAAAAAGAAAAAAAAAAAGTCTCACAGCGGTAGGATTCATAGCAACAGAAGAAAAACAGAAGGAAACACCCTGGAAAAATATCTAAGCTGATAAACGCTGAAAGGGAAGTTAAGAAAAGGGCAATGTATAGCATGTTAATAAATACAACGTGGCTCGAGGCTGCGTTTGAACATGAAAGACTGGGTGTAATTCTTCATTTGGACAACAGCCAAATTTATTTATTGACACGGCACTGAATCTTTTCCTTAAATAAGAAAAATGTGCAAATACTGTTTATCATTTTTGTAGAATTTGTAAAAGGCCCGAATCAGCTCTACCTGAATGCAGACTGTAATGCGTACAGTATTTGTGTTGTGTGGTCGTTATTATATATAGATGGCACAGCCACACCTAGATATTATGAAGGAGATGAGTGAAAGTTGCCAGCTCGTTGGGATAAAGACATAACCTGCAGCAAGGAAAGAAATTCCAGCTGGGTGAAAAAAAATGCAGCACCTCAAGGCTGTGATTTCATTACCGTGTACAAAAAGCTACACCCTGTGTGTCACACACCAGCAAAGTACTTTAGACATGGGCTGAGTCAGAGGTTTCCAAGCATACCTGAACACACACATACACACACACACACACACACACAGCCACGCCTTGCTCGGTTTGCACATACTGTGCCCCACCTGAACATGACCTCACACACACATACACACACACACTACACTCATGGAGCATCCCAAGTCACATCCTGTCTACGTCTATCCTATCAATACCACACCCTGCATAAACACACATCTTCAGAAAAAAAAAAAGAAGAAGAAGAAATGGTGGCTTGCCTTTCTGTGTACGGGCGTCTGAAGCCCAGCTCTTACATGTGCATGATTTAGCCTGTACAATTCACTGTTTGTGTTCTAACAGTCATTAAGGAACACTTATACAAGAAACAACCTGTCTAGCTAAAATTAAAAATGTGAAGAATTGGTAAGCTCCACTGAAGTAGAATTAGTTCTTGATTAATACCATATCAGCTTTTAGGACTTCTGTGTGAATAAGTCTTACTCAAATGTCAGAGAACGTTCAGCATTCCGTGTACCACATGCTGAATTTGATTATACTTTTTATAGTCTAAATGCCAGATTTTAATGGCCAAAGAGTTGAACAGGGAAATCTTTATGCATGCTTTAAAGACAGAATGACTCCCTAACATGTTCAAGAAAGCCCTTTATTTTAATGCATGTAAATAACTTGGGGGAAATAAGTGGTGTTCAGTCTGCAGAGACCAAAAATGGAACAATGATGGCTCTTGTAATGTGTGTTACAGGCTTCAGCATAGAGAAATAGAAACGAAGAGAAACGAAGCCTTCGGCCAGTCATCAGCATGACAAGCTAACCATGCCTGCTGAGTCAGAGATAAGAGCATGCAGATCATCATGATTAATTCTTAACACCAGTGATTCTATACAGCTGCAAGTCTCAATTTGTATCTGCTCTCTCACTCTGCTATAATCAAACTAGCCAAATCCGGTGACCCATCCAGCTTCCATCACTTATCAACAGCCATAAATATTCCACAGTCAGTACATGTGATCTCAAGATGAATAGCCCTCTTCCTTAGAGTCAGAGAACAGATCTAAACAAACAGCATTATGAATATCAAGGAGCTATCAAAACAAGTATCTTTCAGGCTTTGGTTATAAAAATATCCCAAACTTTAAACATCCCTCAGAGCACCATTTACTCTGTTATTTAAACAAAAAAATTAAAGAATATGGCACAACCGCAACCGTTCCTAAAGGAAGCCGTCCACCAAAAGTCAGTGATGGGGTGAAGAGGGGATCAGTCAGAGAATCAAGAGGCCAAGGGTAATGCTCAATGTGATGCTCCCACCACCATGCTTCAGTGAGAGGACAGTGTTCTCAGAGTATTGGGTTTCTACCACATGTTGTGCTTTTTGCCAAAGCCAAAATATTCAGAGTAGAGAAACTTTTTCCATCTTTTTTTTTTTTTGCTGAGTCTCCAACATGCCTTTGGCAAACAGGATTTCATATGGTTCATAAAGTCCAGCTTTCTGGAGTGTCCAGGCTAAAGTTGTCCTGAGAACACCTTCTCCCATCTGAGCTATGGATCACTCCAGCTCCTGCAGAGTTAGCCTCCTGGTTACTTCTCTTTTTCAGTGCACAGATTATGGTGGATGGCCTCCTCTAGCCAGAGTTTTGGTTGTGCCAAATTCTTCTATTTTTAGAGTAGAGAGTACTTTACTGATCCCCAAGGGGAAATTTGGTGTCACAACAGCCATAAGAGACGTAACAGTGCACAATAAACTCACAACATACCACAAATAAGAAGGAATTAAAAAAATTATACATATGAATAGCTCTCCAAGTTATTTACAGACCGAGAGTCCTGTACAGATTAACTGCGTGAACTATATTACAGGTGGGCAGGTTTAAAACTAGATTTTAAATGGATTTAATAGGGATTTTCAAAGTATGGGATATTTCCCAAATTTCCCCTTGAGGATCAATAAGGTAAGTCAGTAAGTAAGTCAGTAGGTCAGTCAGTAAGTCACTAAGCAAGTCAGTAAGTAATTAAGTAAGTTATTCAGTCAGGAAGTAAATCAGTATTTAAGTAAGTCAGTCAATCAGTAAATCAGTAATTAAATCCGTCCGAACTTCATCCTGGACTGGTTTTGGTATCTCCTTGGTGTTCATGATGCTGTTTGTTTAGTTATGATCTCTAACAAACCTCCAGGCACAGGTGTATTTGTACTGAGATCATGTGATACTTTAATTGCATACAGGTCGACTCTGTTTAACTAATCATGTGATTTCTGATAACGAGTTGCACCAAAATTAATTTAGGGGGTTCACACTAATGCGGGTGTTTGGGTCCCTGGAGGACTAGTGGTTAGGCCACGGCGCTCTCACCGCTGCGGCCCGCGTTCGATTCCCGGCCAGGGAACCAGCCCCAGCCACAGCGGGCAACAGTGGGCTCTCAGTGCCAGTCCCGGATAAAAGTTGGTGAGGTTTGCGTCAGAAAAGGCATCCGGCATAAAAACTGTGCCAAATCAAATACATGGACCAATGATCTGCTGTGGCGACCCCTAACGGGATCAGCCGAAAGAGGAACAACAACAACACTAATGAGGGTGCTTATGAGGATGTTTATGCAATCACAACATTTTTTTAAATTTGTAATTATTTGAAAACTATATTGATTACACAAACTGTACTAGGAAAATCAAAGTTTTCTTGGTTTATAGGCCATGAGTAATACAGGTACAATATTCAGAGTGGATAAATCTAATGATTTATAGTTTAACCGCTGTGTAGTTAAAGATTTGTGAAAGGTGAATCAGTGCCGTCTAGACGACTCAGTGAGTCACAATGAAATGATTCCCATTAAATGACCATGATCACACATTATCAGGTTATCAGGAAATAACCACTGTTTATTATTCAAATGTTATAATTTGATTTAACAGGCAAATGGGTGACAAGCTGGAGTTTCTCAGGCCCTTTCGAGTGTGTGGTGTGTGTGAAGAGTGCCTTGAAGATCAACAGAGGAAAGCAGGAGCTTAAAACCAACTTAAAGACTGTGCAACACACACCCACATACTGAAGAACAGCATAAACAAATACTTGTTCCATTATATAAATTAGAAATACTGTTGTATACATAACTGTGTACATGTTGCACTCGTGTCCACAGTGGTAAGGCGAGAGGTTTCGAAGAAGTGTTCAGGATAAATTCACCAGAAAATATACATAAAGTAGGAGTGTCAAAGCCATTAATGACCAGAAATGAGACAAAAAAATGACTAATAATTTCTCTGAGAAGCTGTATCTGTAGTGGAGTGCTTAATACTCTTCCTGCTTCTTCAAAACAAGTGACAACAAGAATCGCATAGTGTGTGCACATTTTCTGAGTACAGCCTTATAAAAAAAAAAAGTATATAAATCTTGGAGTAGGTGGGCTGACGATCTTCTCCAGCAGTTAAGGCACAAGACACCATTATATCTGCTAAACTAGTCACGTGACCAGCTAGCTGTCAAAACACTTTTTGAAATGTTAGCCATATTGTACATGTTTAGGCAGTTTTAGTTAAGGGAGTGTTCTTCTTACAAAAGCATTATATCTTTTTTATTTATTAATTAACCACCCGCTGAGAATTAAACACAATTAAAATAAATGGCAGCGCTATGAGGCAACAAAAAATTAGCCATGTATACAAGCAAGCATATTATACCACAGAACTTATATATAGATTTATATATTATGGAGGTGGAGATTTTAGCTGATTTTCTCGTGTGAAATAACCTACAGCTGGCTGGGTGGTGGTGTAATTTAAAAAATCAGCCATTCCTGAAACATTTAAGAATATATTTACACAAAAAAAAAACAAAATCCTCACTCTATCATAATAATAATAATTAAAAAAAACATTCACACAAAAATATAACATTTGAAATAATTATTAGCACCAGTGTATCAGATAAGTCTCGCTGCGCAAATGTACAAAGTTGCATAGTGTTGAAATTTTGCCTTGAAAATAAAAATGTGAACGTGTGATTTGGAGTACACCTGTAAGGAAGCAGCAGCTTTTATAGAAAACGACGACGATGTAGCGTTAGAATAACTACACGAGATGTGTTTAGACCACTGAGCTGAATGTGAACGGGATATGAAGGCTGAATCTACACGGCTTCTGTGCATCACTGTTTGCAGTTACGCTCATGAGACAAGATGAGACGAGCTGAATACTGTACTGTAGTGTGTGATACTAACTCTCTCTGCACGGCCACTGATAGCTGGTGTCTATAGCTTTGTGAAAGCGCACACACACACGCGTGTGCGGGCGAGAGAGAGAGAGAGAGGAGAGGCAGATTACAAAGAAAACAGCAACTAAGATTCCTTCACTGTCCGTTTTCTGAACCAATGGTAAATAGTTGGAGTTATAAAGTAATGTGCTGGATAGTAGCTTAAAAAAATTATAATAAAAAAAATATCGCACCCTTCTCCAAGCAAACTGATGAGACTGCTTCACTGGGATTGAAGGCAGGATGGAGAAGGAAATAAAAGTTCTGGAGGTGGTGCGGTCACACAACTCGAGAAGCCACCTCTCCAAGCCTGTCTTTTCAGTATGATTGCATATGTGGTAGTAAAAAGCTGCTATTGTCTGTGAATTGTCGGATTTGATAAAAATGTGGCTTCACTGATGGAGAAGAAAACACAGCTAAAACAAACAAGAAAAAAAAAAAGAGGGAGATTTTGGTAAAGGATGGCATCTTGCCCCAAATGTTAGATGGCGACAGGCGTAGTAGAGACAAGAAGGGGCGGAGAGGGAGGGATGAGAGGATGAGAGGATGAGAGGATGAGAGGTTAAGGCCGCTCGAGGGACGGCGTGTTGAAGCAGCCGTTCGGCAGAGTGTTCTTGATGTCGTTGAGGTTGGCGATGTCGGCACGGATCTCGCGGATCTGCCGGTCGTAATCGTTGATCATATCCTCCTGGCTCTTGGCCACGTCATTCAGCTCCTTCAGCTTCCTGTCCAAGTCGCTGCCTGCCATTTTCTCCTTGGCCTCCTTCAGAGATCTGTCGATCTGGTCCAGCTTACTCAGATCCACCTTGTCAATGTTGCCTGCGTGGTCAGAGAACAGACGAGTCAGTGCTGGAATATAAAATCTTTCCTAGGACACATGTGAATGCAGAGAACACTGAACGCTGAGCTCACCTAGCTGGCCGAGTAAGTCAGCGATTGCGTTGAGAACAGTGCGGACGGAGTTTTTGGCTTTGCGTGCGTTTTCTTCTGCTTCCTTTGCGTTGTCTGATGCCTGTGGATGAGATGGACACATGACGGTTACTGCGTGTGTAGTAGAGCTGTGTCACAGTTTCACAGTTAGTCCCGGGGTATGATCCAACATGTACTGTTACCTCACCGCAGACTTTTTCACAATATCGACTACGGTGCATTTAAAATGCAGAGGTACATTGCTGACTGTATTCATCTTTTTTTTTTGGCTCAGTGTGCCACCTTTCCTCACAGCTACTCTCTCTTTCAGCTTATAACAACAACATGATAAATACTGACAGTTTATTGAAATCAATTATTATTTATTAGTGTCCAACTTTTAGTGTCCAACTTTTAGAACAAAAATTAAGGACATACAGAAAAGAAATTCTATAAAGCAAAGATGCCTTCAGAAATAAAGAAATTAAACATTTGTACATAAAAAAAATCCACTATTTAGAGCAGTAAATGGTAATAAACTAAACAAAGTCAATATTCAGTGTAACAATGCTTTACTGTTTAAAAATGCATCAGGGACACTGTGTTTTGTAATATGTTGCTTTCTTTACTGACTTACAAACATTTAACATTTAATTTTTTGTTGGAAAAGTAATGTTTGGAATCTAAATTTTTTTATTGACTCAATAATACAGAAGTCATAAAATAAATATGTAAGACAAAATTTGTACAAACAAACATATATATATATATATAAAGATTTTGTAATAAATGTTTCCTTTAATTTTCACCACCAGCTTGTATGTTTTTGATCTGAGTGTCTAGACAGTCAATCTGATTATATTCAGAATGAAAAGGTAAAAGGAATGAATTTATTATGAATCAGATTGATTGAAATTGTGCTGCGGTCGTTATCTGTATGCTGCTGTAACACTTCAGTGATCAGTGAGGTGTTTTATTATATTCTCCTTACTCTGTGCCAATCCAATAGCAAACAGCACTCTATATTTACCATAGAAGCCATCATCATGTCCTGCATTGCCTCTTCTTTCTTCTTCTCCAGCTCGTTCTCTGCGTTTGCCAGCTGCTTCATCATGTCCTTCACCTCGTCGTCCAGCTTCATGGTGTCACCAAAGGCCTTTTCTGCATCGGCTTTGGTTTTAGCTGAACCCTGCTCGGGAGAACGGGAAAGCGGTTACGGTGTGTTACTGAGAGACCTACAGCATTCACTCAGCCCTATCTGACCGTCTGTGGATACCTTCTGCACATTGCTGGCGATTTTCTCGGCTTCCTCTGCTTTGGATTTGGCCTCTTTAGCGTCGGCCGCCGCGTTGCCGAGGGCCGTCTCGGCCTGACGAGTCTTCTCACTGGCTGCGTTGATTGTCGCGTTGATTTGTGGGATGCGTTTCAAAGCCTCCTCCGCTGTGGTCTTGTTGTCGTTCACTCTCTTATCGAAATCTGAAGAGAGACACGAGCAACACAACATGATGATGAAAATCAAACACTGCAATCACAAGAGGAACATTTTCAACAAGATCCGACTTTAATTATATAAGAAGGGGTTTTGAGATTATGATTTGACTATAGATGCTGCATGTGACCTGAAACCAGACCTGATATTTCAAGTTAATTTTAACCGTAACAGCTGGGACTCGGGGACTGCTTCTGACCGGCTGAGCTCCTTATGTCCAGGACAGGGGTTTTAAACCAAAGCCAATGTTTAAACGAATAAAAAATACAAATTATTACACTTATATCTAATATACTGATATAAATATATGTAATATTACAAGAAAGTCAGTCATGAGGTCTACTACTAGAGGTATGAAGCTAGAATATTTGGAGAAAAAAAAATTTAAGTCATATTGAATCCTATTATGAGTTGGTTCACTGTAAAGATCTATCTATCTATCTATCTATCTATCTATCTATCTATCTATCTATCTATCTGTCATGTGACTATTACAGGAAGGCATTTCATCTGAACATAATTAAAATAAATATATACTTTTTTAATTTAAATCAACACTTTCAGCATTTACCTCGGAGGTTGTTGAGAATGTCCTTCGCCTCCTGGTATGTGGACAGGCCTTTCTTTGCTGCCTCCTCTGCCAGGGCCTTGGCTGCATCGGCCCGTGCCAGCAACTGATCCGCTGTCTGAACAACACAAAGTAAAAGTAAAGAAACGTGAGCAGGCAAGAAAAGAAAAGAAAAAAAAAAGGAACAGATGGAGACTTCATTTAGCCGTGCAATTATTAACCACCTGAATTAACGACATTGCACAGAACTCTTTTCTGTTTGAATAACTATAATTATATGAACAGTAAAAATCCAAGGAAGCACATAAATGAAATAAAAATGTACAAGCAGCAAAACGCAAGCGTCGCTTTTGATTTAATCTGCCAGGATCCTTTTATAAAGCCTGGGTGTATCCATACAGTGTAATTTCCTTACTGTAAAGTGTGTGTTCAGGGATCAGCTCTTTCATTAGCATGACATTTCACTCAGTTATAACAGGACGAGACTGTAGACTAAAAGATTCATCATCTTTCTCATCTTTCATCCCTTTTAAATCTGGACCTCCCTGCAGCCTGGCCTTCATTCTCTCTATTAACTGTCTAATGCAGCTCATTAAACAGTCTCTCATCCTGCACATCGGGTTTTTAAACAAATAACTTGGGCCACTATTAAGAAATTGAAGGAAATGTTGCTTGTTTAAACACCAATTATCACTAATACATACAACTAAAGGTAAAAATAAGTGGTGGCTGGTGGTATAAAGAAGTATATAAATGAATATGAGCATCAAAAGACTTTTCTAAAATCAGGTCAACTTTAGCAGTGTCTGCCATTTAGTGCCAGAAAGTAGCTAAGCTGCTAGCTGAAGGAGGACGCGACAGCTAGCTAGACTTATAAACAACAAAATTCAGAAATAAGCTACAAATAAGCTATCTAAATAAGCTACAAACAGTTTCTTTTTTGTTTAAATTTTCTAACAACACCACTACAGCAGGCTCCGAGCGGTTCCGATTGACGCTGATGTGTTTAATTTGGACGTGTCAGTCATGTTCATTACTGTTTCAGTTGCTTACAAGGTTCCACCCCTTTGAGAGCTCGACCAATCATCGTAAAGAGAACCGTACAACCAGGCTCCACAAACGAGGGGCGCGCTGTCCAATAAATTTGTTTTTCCTGTGTAAAACACACCCGCCCACACACCCATCCACTCCCAGTGATGCCGTGCATCTGAGTGGAGCTCAAACTGATGCGTTAATAGCTTGTTATAAACCAATGAGTGTTAATCTTCCGTCCCATTAAACACCGTGTACACAAACTCAGAATAAACACTACGAGACTCAGAGGCTTCACTGGGGGTCTCTGTGTTGGGGCTTCAAAGGAGATGTTCATGCTCACGAAAATCAGTTTGAGTTTAATGAACAAGCGATATTGCCGTGAGCGATATTGCATCTGATCATTTGATTTGCTAAAATATTGAATTCCAGCATAATACAGACTCTCTGGTAAACATTTCAGTGCTGCATTTTAATGAACTTTTAGCAGAACCTGGACTCTTCATCTCCTTTTCTTTCCCTGCTACTAAATATTAAATTTACAGGCCTAAAAAATGTTATGTAGCTTTTTATTAGACACCAGAACAGTGACAAATCAACACCAAACGCAGGGGATTTACGGCTTCCTGACACACTGAACATTATAGTTTATAAAAGTGTGTGTTTAATTTAGCAGGAATCAGTCTGACATTCTGTATTATATACAGTGTTGAAAACTACAGACTTATCTGAAATGTCTGAAATCACAGGTAAACGTCTAGAAGTTTAAAATCTGTTGGCCAAAAATGAAAAGGCTGATAATTTATACAGCTTTAGGCAGACTGACTGTTTTTACAGCTGCGTTTGATAAACCGGCTCTTAAAGCAACATGCTGAATCAGCAAGTGCATAAAACGTCCACAATAAGATAGGTACATAAATTTAAAGGAGATATATAACAGCAATCAAGCCTGTTACACAACACCGGAAATCAAACCGTCCGCACATCTGAGGTGTAGCTCAGAGAGTTCGGGGGAATGTATCACATCTTCAACAAACATGATCTCCTCTACATAGTATGAGGAAAATGTATTTACATTTAGGAGCTATTTATTAATCTGGTGAACTAATACACTGTATGATTATGCTTCACTGTTTACACTGTGCTGACTGTCCTGCTTTACACCTGACCCTGTACAACGGCTTTTGTTTTTTTATCTCTTTCCCACTGGATTTATCTCGATTTATCTCTGTAATCAACTTCTGAATAATTTGTCTATTGAAAACAATAAAATGTTATTATCTTATCTGACTCACAATAAGAAAATATGACACTCCCTCTTTAAAAAGAAAAAAAAACCCTTCTAAGTTTTGTTGCATCCTTACTGATGATCATATTTTATACAGAAATAAAAGGAAGAATCTATAAACTCCATAGTTTTAATCCAAGACTAAAAGAAAGGCACCTGTTGCTCAGTCTTCCCCTTCTCCAGCAGCCTGCGCACATCGTTTTCTTTTCCTCTCAAGTCTTCTCTTAGATCGTTGTATTCCCTCTCGGTTTTATCGATAAGCTTATCCAGGTCCGATGCCTCCTTCTTTATTTTATTGGCTTCATCCTAAAAGCACAACAGTTATTCAACATGTCATTTTAGCGATATCTAACTATTATATGTGCTGGAGGTGTCCTTGGAATTGATTTCACACTCTAAAACATCTAAAATCTTTTAACTAAAAAATTAAAGTGTGCATCATTAACCAGCATCTCTACCTCCAGTGATCTGATATCGAATGGAGGCAGGCTGGTCAGGTTAGCGTAGATCTTCATAGCCTTGTCTCCTGCTTCTTCTGCTTCAGCTCGTACTTTAGTGGCCTGTTTCTCCAGGTTCTTCGCCAGATCCTTGGCCTCGTTGTACCTGTGGAAGATTTACACTTCATGAAGGATACTGCATATACAGAGAAGCAACTCTACTCTAAAGACACATACTTCTTGTTCAGGTCATCAATGTCCTTGTTGATCTTGTCCTCGCTGTCCAGCGTCTTCATCAGCAGGTTGTAGGCTTTAGTCGAAGTGTCGTTAGCATCTTTTGCAATCTTCTCAATCTGATCTGCATCTGTCTTATGCCTATGGAAAGATAAGGTAAGATGGAACTTTATTCATCCTGAGGGAAATTCTTGTGCCAGAGCTTGCTCAAACAGATACATCACTACAGTGTAGGAATAAAAGACAATATAGTAATAAATGAAGTAGTAAAAATAACCGCAGTGTGTAATAGAATAGCAAAAAAAAAAGTGAGTAAAAAATAAGTAAGTACACAAAAAATAAGTGGAGAAGTAGAAAAGTAGAGTGAAAAGTAGAAAGTGACGTTACACATGATATTGCACTTTATATTGCACATGGTATTGCACACTCAAATGGTAGAATAGCAGAAAAATGATAATGCCCACGGTATTGCACATTATTATTCACAGATGTAGTGCAGTGATATTAAAGTAATAAACAGTAACAGTAATGCTATTGCACATGATAGTGATACTATTATTCTCCGTGTCCGATGTTACAACTTTACTCCCTGCAGAAGAGGGAGGAGTTATACAGATTGATGGCCATTGGTATAAAAGACCTCCTGTGGTGCACCTCGGTGGTCTTAGTCTTGGCTGAAGGTGCTCTGATGTGCCTCCAGCGTGGCGTGCAGGGGATGAGAGACATTGTCCGTTATACTGAGCAGTTTCCTCAGCAGTAGTTTCCTCAGTAAAGTACTACTCAGATGGAGTAAGTTTTCTGGACACGGCTGTTAAGTAATGTCGCTGGAGGAGGTGTGTAGTGATCGTGATCGATTCGCACGCTCGTCTTCACTATGGACACGTGATCGTCACACTTAAAAGTTCCATGAGTGCTACACACACCAAATTTTAACAATCTGATTGTTTTGCCCTTTATTATTACTGCTGTTGTAGGGTTTCTCGCCATGCAAGTTGCAATTCATCATTAGTATGTCACATGACCATAACACGTTTGTAGGATGTACCTAAAACCCACCCTTTTAAACACGTCTATGTTTTATTGATCGGTTTTAAACTCGACATATACGTGGTTTCGTTTGGGTTTCAGCAGATGATGGGGAAAAGGGCTCTTCCTAGCGTGTCTTTATACTTAAGAAAAAGTGCACAACCTCTTTTCCCACAGGAAATGCTGTAACAGAATCTTTACCGACATGTCAATCAGATATAAAAATGTGATCTCTGTGACTTTATGTCTCTTGGGTTTCAGTGAGAGATCCGAGGAGAATGACCAGACTGGTTTGAGTTGACAGGAAGGCTAGAGTAACTCCATCACTCTTTACAACTGTGGTGAGCAGAAAAGCATCTCATGTGACGATTGGCTGATTGATTAAAGTGGCCGGTGAGTGTGTATATTAGGTGCGGTTACTTCTACTGGTCATTTTGCATGCAGTTCATTAAAAATTCGGGACGGTAATCAATCCCGGGGATAAATAATTACATGACTCCACCTCCGCATATAAAACTAGTCCAATTCAAATTGTTGTTTTTAAATCTTACTTCTCTGCCAGACTGCGCGCCTCCTCAGCCAGGAGCGTCATGTTGTTCGGATCTCCAGTGGTTGTGGGAATTTTGATATCCTGGTGAGATGAGAAACACATTCATTACACTCTCTCTCTCTCTCTCTCTCTCTCTCTCTCTCGCTCCACTCCCGTTATCACGTTAGTCCAAAGTAATGGTAAACTCTATTAAACATGCCGTCTTCTAAAATCTCTCACCACTTTGCTGATGGCATCCTTCGCCTTGTCCAGCTCCTCTCTAGCCCGCTGGATGAGTTTTTCCGTCTCGCTCACTCTGCTGCGTGCCTTATCCGCCAGGTTTCCGGTGTCTTCCACGGTGTTCCTGATGTTCTGCAGCCGGTTCCACTGCGTCGTCAGCGTGCTGTTGATGCTCTTAAGACGATCCAAGAGGTCTTTGTCCACCTCTGCAGCAGTGAGCAAGACATGAAAGAGCAGCAAGCGATGAGTTGGAAAATCGTGTGAAACAGTACATGAGCGAGAGTGTATGGTGTCTATGGCAGGTACCTTTGCTGGCCTGAGCCTCCTTCAGTAAATCCATGATGGTCTTCTCAGCCTCTTTGAGGCGGTCTTCGAAGGCTTTGTCGCTCACTGTATCCTGGCTGCCCAAGTTGTCAATCAGATTCTGCAGGTCATGGAGCTTCTGTCTCTGCTGGTTCACCTGAATAACGAACCGAGAAAAGATAAGTTTCCTGCTGCTGCTGTTACAACAGAGGCCACGATGTCAAAAGAATATTTTATTTACTGACATGATCCTTTTTACTGTCTAGTGTAGTACGATTTTTTTAATTTACAGAGCGACAAAACTTCAAAAGATTTGTAAACACACTATTACATATTAAAACCTGAACAATATGTTTAAGAAAACATGATTCTCATCTATGGCCAGGAATTCAGGAGGATAATTGATCATGCTCTCTGGGTGGAAAGTCAAAGTCTGTTCATCTGTTAGCTTAAACTCTCTTTCAAAGTCTGTTCATCTGTTAGCTTAAACTCTCTTTCAAAGTCTGTTCAGCCACCATGTGATGCTGCAAAAGCATCAGATTGGAAACACGAGGCCATTTCGCAATACGAGTGAGTGCGTTAATGGATCTCGTTCCGGTTTCTACTTTATGGCAGCAGCGCAGTGCATATCATCATGCAGGTACAGATGATACATATCTGATCTAATGGGGTTTTCACACACAACAGCCTCTAGAGTTTATAATGTCCTTCACCGGCTGTGCAAGGAAAGTGCTCCTGAGCCTGAAGGACGTAAAACCTCATAAACTAAGGCTATCACTTTTTATTCCTCTGCCACTTTGTATGACTTTATGACTTCTCAAGAACTAGGGGTTGAATGTTTGTAGCATTTACATGGAATTTACTTTGCAACCAGCGGATGAACTGATTAGATTTTAAAATTGAGCTAAACAGGGTCAAGGACACAGCAAGGTCAAATGTCTGAAATCTTCAAAAGCCTCCTTCCTGTTCGAAGTCTATTTTAAGGGTGTTTGAGGCATACAAATTAGTAACAAGAAGAACTAGACTTGTTAACAGCAAAAATAACCTGAACGTTTAAGAAGAGTATAACATGTCCTTTGCACTCCCCAAAATATTTTAGCGGTCTCTGTACTAAGTGATATGTTCTGGGATTTTGGAATTCTAGATATTACTGGTCTCGTGTAAAAATGTTGAGTTGTAGGTACTAAAGTTCATTTCATTATTATTTGTTTTTTTTTATCTTCATAGCAGGCTGTATTCGAGTTTAACGCCTACATAAATATCTTCTCTGCAGCGTTAGAAAGGTCTTACCTTGTCCCTGACGAGACTGTAGCAGTTGGGACACTGTTGGCAGCCAGAGACAGAGCGGTTGTAGAAGTAGTTCTCCTCACACATATCACAGCGATTACCGACGAAGCCGGGGCGACACTCACACCGGCCGTCATCTCTGCACTGAGCCGTCCGCGAGCCCTCAGGGTCGCAGTCGCAGGCTGTGAGAAGAGACAGAGGTGCGAGATGACGGAGACTTCCACTAAAGACCGAAACGCACCTAATGACTGCGCACGAGATGAGAATTAAAATA
Source organism: Pangasianodon gigas (assembly GCA_022758105.1). NCBI lineage: Eukaryota > Metazoa > Chordata > Actinopteri > Siluriformes > Pangasiidae > Pangasianodon > Pangasianodon gigas. The sequence goes on along the minus strand of CM040457.1, from coordinate 31,746,628 downwards.
AAGCTTCTTACGTTTGCATCCAGACGAGCTGAAGCTGAAGAAGTTGACTTCACAGCGCTCACAGTGCTGACCTGTGACCCCAGGCTGGCACTCGCACTGTCCACTCACAATGTCACACTGGCCATTCGTGGAGCCAATAGGGTTGCAGTTGCACCTAAACACCAATCATTTAAAAAAAACACACATCAGAAAATATATTTGGCAAAATTACATCAGCGTCATCGTTGCTCTAAAGTGCATTAAGGTACCGTTGGCAGCCTTCTCCGCTCTGAAGGTTGTAGTAGCCGGGCTCACAGGCGCTGCAGTCTCGGTTGGTGACGTGAGGGAGACACTCGCACTGCCCCGTCACCTGCGCGCAGGTCTTCTGTCCGTCCACCGTGCCGTACCGAGAGCACGCGCAAACTACAGCAGTGAACAGGAGATACAGTCAGCATCGCAAATTACACGTTACTCTGACTGCTTTTATCATGACGTAGTGCACTGGCATCTCCAGGTAACGTCGAGACGTGAGTGGTAATAATAATAATAATAATAATAATAATAATAATAATAATAATAATAATGCTTTAAAGTGTTGAGTGAAAAAATAGAAATAAAAGAGTAAAATATACAAATAATTATGATATAATAATCACAAATAATACTGACAGCAGAAAATATTGACAGAAAGAAGAAAATAAAAAAATAGTACAACAATTAAAAATAATATAAAAGTAATATCAAAGTAACATGCCAGGAAACTAAGACAAATAATAATAACTAGCTAAAAGTTGTTAAAAAATAAGTTGTTTTTTTTTTTAAAACCTGATCTTCCATTTTTCCCCTGAAACACACCTGACTCCAGCGACTAATTACCATTATCGGGTTATTATTCCACTGATTTGAAAAAAAAATACGCTACTAAGATTTAAAAAAAAAAATTATCCAAGAAATGTAGAAAAATTCTTCAGGCTTTGGAGTACTCTTTCATGGGTGAGTGTTTAGGATTGCTTCAGAGTGTCTCAGATTGTTAAGAGTAGCAAAAGGTGGCAGCACTGAGACAGAAACGATGCACACACTCATAAGGATGTGCTGCAGTCTGATGCACTGCTCATGAACACAGGAAGTGGGACCAGCTGTAATTACAATACCGTTTACCTAAAAACCAGACGTGACGCAGTGGGATGGTGAACAAACACCATCCTTTTTGTGTTTACTCTGGTCTTTGGTGTGAACTGGCGGTCCTGGAGGTACTCACGTTTGCACTTTTCAGCTGGGTTGCTAGCCAAGGCGTTGCCATAGTAACCATCTTTGCAGCGATCACAGAAAAAGCCGTCCGTGTTGTAGATGCACTTGAGGCACTCGCCACTATCGCGGTCACAGTTGCCCACGGCGTTGGGGTCGATGTTATTGTTGCAATTGCACGCCCGGCACACCCTCACTGCACCGTTAACTTTTTGTGGGGGGCCGAAGAATCCGTCGTCGCAAAGCTCACAACGTTTCCCTAGGTACAGACATGAGACACAGTTACTGTCTATAGAAATGATAATCGCACACAGAACTACTCGCATAAGCAACAGGCAGTGACTGGGATTCGCTCGGCGCTCATCAGCTCATCAGGTACCTGTGGTGCCGAGCGGACAGTTGGTGCACACCACCTCTTTGGTTTTGGGCACGATCGCGCAGGCGGTTCCTGCAGGACACGGGCACGGTTTACAGTCAGAAGCCGAACCCACTGTGGCATCGCCATAGAAACCATCCTTACACCTCTCACAGCTCATGCCAAATGTATTGTGCTCACAGTTACACATTCCTGTAAAATAGAGAAAAATAGTGTGACAATTTGGCCAAATTACACCACGGCTTATGTAAATAAACTAAACGCTGCAGGGATGAATGTGTCATGAATGTGAGTGACCTGTTACAGGGTCGCAGGTGTCGCTGTGGCCATTGCAGTTGCAGGTTTCACAGGGGCTGAATTGACCCAGCTCTGGTTGGCTCCTCCTGTATCCCAGAGCGCATTTCCCACAGTGCTGACCCTCGTAGCCGGGAGGACATGAACACTTCTCCACCCAGCGTGCTGGATCCCCGTGTCCTCGCCGCGCAGTCACCAAAGACATGTTATCCAGATATCCACCACCTAAACGCCATGAGAGATTAGATTATGCCTTATCAAGGGGTGGGTGATATGACAAACCTATCATATCGAAGGCATTTCTACAATACACACAACACGATATATAGGCTTCGCACAAACTGCCAGCAACCCTACAGTACGTGCCTGATTCATTCTGACGCTCTACGTCTGCACTTTCTGACTCACTTTCTCTTGCTGTACGTAGTCCTACATGTCCCACTCTTGCCTCAATGGATAATCACCTGGATATTGTAAATTTGTACCTAAAAACTGCTGCTGTAATCATAAAAACTGTCCTGTGCTCATACTGAACATCCTTTCAAGTACTGTTTTGTCTTTACTCTTCTACACCTGTATACTGCAGTGATTTCTAACACCACTATCCGGTGTGATGGGTTCTCTTTCGACTCGGATTCCTCTCAAGTTTTCTTCCTCACGTTATCTCAGTAAGGTTTTCCTTGCCTCTGTTGCTCGTGGCTTGATCGTTAGGGATCTAAGTCTACGTCTGGGTTTCTGTAAAGCTGCTCTGAGACATGTCTAATGTTAAAAACTCTATACTATGTAGAGGTGCAGAGGCGTACTTCTCTCGCTGTAGGTTCCACGGATCTTGATGGAAGTAAGATTCTGGAGAAGCTTCTGGAACTCTGTGTGTTTCAGCGCTGGTCTCCAGGTAGAGGAGTCTGGGGTGTGATGGAGCCTGTCACAGACAACATGCATATTTCAACTCCAACTTATTACCTTTAATGTTGATGACTGATGAAAATATTGTCAGGAATCAGAGATCAGGATTTGTGTCTTGTAATTTAAAGGTAAAGGTAACTCACATAAGCATTAATGTCACATTTAGAAACCTGTAATTATATATATTTTTTTATTATGTATATACACTCACCATCCACTTTATTAGGAACACCTGAACATTCATGCAATCGTCCAATCAGCCAATCATGTTGCAGCAACATAATGCACAAAGATCACACAGATACAGGTCACGAAGCTACACTGGGCATGTTTTATATCTTCAACGGTCCAGTTTCCGTGACCTTGCGTCCACTGTAGCCTCAGATTCCTGTTCTTGTTTGAAAGCAGTGGAACCCGATCTAGTTTTCTGCTGCTGAACCCTAAACGTTCGACATACTGTGGGCTGTGTGATGCTTTTCTGTTCAGCACGGTTGGAAAGAGTGGTTATTTGGGTTACTGTATACTTCCTGTCACTTCGAGCCAGTCTGACCATTCTACTCTGTCCTCTCACATCAAGCAAGGAGTTTTTGCCCAAACAAGCACCACTCACTAGATGGTTTTTGTTTTTCACACCAACTCTAGAGACTCCTGTGCGTGAAAATTCCAGATCAGCAGTTTCTGAAATACTCAAACCAGTCCGTCTGACGCAAACAACCACGCCACGGTTAAAGGCTTTGAGATCACAGTGAACATTGACCGAAGCTCTTGACCTGTATCTGCATTGTTTTTATGCACTGCGCTGTGCTGCTGCTACATGATTGGCTGACTGGATAACTGCATGAACAGAGTGGTCAATGAGTGTATATTTAATAATATACATAAAAAACTCAATATTTCAGCCTTAAATTTAATTTTAATGTTAATGCTTTCATTTAATTTCAACACCTTTTCATTAATAGCATTGCTTTGTGTTCCAGTTGGCTACAGTCCTGATATTATTTTATTATGACCTGAACATGAGCACAGCTCTCCTAACATTACTTTACCTGAACACATAGGTCTGCATCTGGTCGTCAGGATAAGCGTTTCCCTGAGCGATGAGGGGCACAGCGATGCGGCGTCCTGCCCCCTCCAGCACCACATCCTCGGCTGAAAGACGAGTGTCACGGCGATCCACCCGGAAGTTGAGTGTCAGGTTCTGACCGTAGCTCAGGATGTGGTTCCCCAAAAATTTCTCTACAGGAACAAGTAATGCATTAACCAGTTAGCACACACTGTCCTCTCTGTCACACATCACTTCTGGACTGAGGCTTGAGCTCCAACACTGGGCCTCATTTACCAATCATTTAGTACAGTTGGTAGTAAATGTTTTCCCAGGCCAAACAGAGCTAAAAATTCCTAACAGACTTTGAAAAGTTTCCGTATTCCGTATTAATTACCAAGTGCATTCACAGCACAGCTGACTGATATTTAATGACCCCCACAAAACTCCATAAAAGGCAAAGCTGAATCACAGTGAGCTGAAAAGGAGAAAACGATGACTAAAGGCAAAGTAAATATTCCTCGGCCACTGCAGGGCGCCATTTCTTTTGTCCTAATTGAATAACAAGCCCTATTTTGTCTTCATTCATGGGTTTGTTTTGGATTGCTTCCTTTCAATGTGAAAGAATCAATGAATTTAATATGAAATGACTGAAACGTTTGTTAAATTCATGTATGTAACTGAAATAAATAAATCTAAACTTGACTACTAGTGTAAAATATCTACACCTTTACAGTAACTCTCACCAAACTCACGAGCTCGTGTTGGATACGAATGTTTTTCCGAACGAACTGGATTTTCATGATACCCTGTTTCTTGCGTAGGTTCTCCTACGAATAAATCCATTTGCATCCAGCTTGTTAAATGAATCAGCAGCTGTACCTGGAGCCACAAAGTACATGGGGAAGTAATCATCTGAAATGAGCGAGATCTCCTGAGAGCTCGGAGACCAGTGCACTGGCACGCTGGAGCTGTCTCTCTGCTGACCCTTCCAGCCTTCATCACCTGACAACAGCAAAAACACAACGCGTTTATTAGCAAAACATGAAGTGAAACACGTACACATGCGTGAACACGATTTCTCAAACGTGTGTGTGTGTGTGTGAGAAGAGACTCACCTTGATCAAAGGTGGACTTGATGGTGTGTATGCTGTAGCCTTCTGCACTCTCACACACAGTGGAATGATGGAAGCAGAAGCACGGCGTGCAGCCCTGAGGATTCTGGGGGTCCAGGTTGAAGAAGCCGAGTTTACACCTGAGTGGCAAACAGTCACAGTGTGTTAGTTATGATCTACTGAACTTCCAGGACCAGCGTACTGTTCTTCAGGAACTCAGGTAGGAAGACAATAGCATTCGAGATCCAACGCACTTCCTGCTGAATCCAAAGTAACTCAAAAAAAAAAGCTAAATAATGCAGCTAAGAGGTTAAATGGAGCTTGGTGTCAGCTGTGTAGGATTTCTCACTACCACTTCCACATCTGTCCACTTCCAAACACTGAGCCTCAGACTGTATGAAAGCTCTGAACTGAAAGTTTGTAAGGGAAAAAAAATTGTCATTATTTGTCATTGTCATTATTACTAGTCCATGTCTTTATTTCTAGTTATTATCTCATTATTTCAGGTTATGTTATATTGAACATTTTCATTTCATAAGAACTTTAAGGCTGGTCTCAGAGCAACACCCAGGCAATCTGATCACACTGCACTGCTAGTAACTAATAAACAGCTTACTGGTGCATGAACGAAAGGGCAGGTCTGTCCAAGTCATGCGTCATAGCTGCTCTTCAGATAACAGTCTACAGAGCCAAACTGGATGTGCATCAAACTATTACACACACAAACACGCAGCTGCATTCATGACTTCTAATTTGTTACGTCTTTCAAGTCCATAATACTCTACTCTCAGCGTCATTCTGCGTTTCCCCTGAACACCAAAAACGCTAAACAGAAACGTTGTTATACTCGTGGTTCTGTTGTCTGTCGTTTTGTGCAATGTGACAGAGCAAATAATCGCGACTCGCGTCTGCTGATGACGTGCTTTGGATGTGTCAGTGACACGAACTGAAAGAATATCAGCCTAAATGGACATCAAATCTGTTTCACTGAGTAATCAGGGAGGTGATATAGGTGTTACAGGGTACCTACAGCTACAAACAATATTTTTTATGAACTTTTATTCCACAGGCTGTTTCCTTGGTGAAGTCCTAACTTGGTTTTTAAAGGTATAAACAATATAAACAATGTATTTATTTCTATCTAATTGCTCACTGCATTTTATAACAAGAGTTTGAAGCTCCTTTATTTGTTGTGTGTCGTCTTATGTTCTGTGTTTGGACTGTCAATCACCTGACTGATAGGATGCCTAAATCTACAGTCTGGGCTAAAAGGAAATCAGCCCCAGCCTCACTTCTTCATACCCTTCGGTGGTGCTGCTGCGCTTCCTTGCACAGAAATCCAAACTAATCCAACACTGCTTAATAGCAGATAATCTGAGGTGGAAGGCAAACATAAAACGGATGCCCTGTAACATGTGAAAGCGATGATTTCCCATTTATTCCATCCACTACTGGTTGTGTTAAACCACAAACTTCCCACAAATGTTTCAGATGTGCTGGTTGTGCATGTTTATTCATTTACTTATTTAGAATTGAATTCTGTTTACATCATTAATGTGAACAATACATTCGTAGTCTTCTTGTGATTTAATGATGTATACATGAAGACAGTTTCTTGTTGAAAATCAGGAGTGGTGTGTGTGTGTGTGTGTGTGTGTGTGTGTGTGTGTGTGTGTGTATGCATGTATATATAAAGGCGGATGGAGTGTATAGTTTGAAGGCCCTACATGGCATTGCTCAGGGCAGTTGCTCCTATCTCTGCGCTATTTTCTCCTGCCTCCAACACTACCCCTAATTCTGTCTCACACACATACCTCCCCAATTAGCTGTCTGTCTGCCTCCCACACACACACACACACACACACACACACATACACACAGGGACTTTCCATGTTTAAAAAAAAAAAAAAAGTAAACATCAAAAAGCTTTTAATAACCAGCAGCTGATTAAAACCATGTTTCCTCAGAGACGTGTTTAAAGCAGACTTTGCTGGGAATCTTTATAACACGTTGATGACATGTTCATTCTGGGACACAAGTGTTGGTATCTAATTTGAGAACAATGTGAGCTGGCGGCTCTTTTTCTCCATGGCATGCGTCAGCACTGCGGCATGTCCCAGTCTGCACGGAGAGAGAGAGAGAGAGAGAGAGAGAGATCTGAGCGTGTGCTAATGAGTGCTGACCTGTCGCAGCTGAAGCCGTCCACGTTTTCCTTGCACTGGCAGCGTCCTGTATTGACATCGCACTCCTGTGTGCTTCCGGCAGGGTTGCAGGAGCAGGGGCTGTGGAGGAGCAGAATGAAAGAGACGTTATCATGCAAGAATTTACAGCCACTAACTAAATGGATCTGTAAATATCATCTTCCAGGAAGAAAAAAAAAACAGAGAAGGAGAAAAGAAACATTAGAATTAGAACTAATTAGAATTAGTTCAATCGTGAACATGAGTCTTAGCATTTAAAGGTGCAATACGAGTTTTTTATTTCTGACTTGCACAAAAAAAATGTGGAAACTACAGCATGTACAACATGATTTTAAAAAAATAACGCTTTAAGCCATCGCCTGAGCACAAGTTCATCATGTGGCTGAGATGTGGCTCGTTTCTTGTTTTGTGTTTACATGATCCTCTGTGCTATAAAATCAGCAGGAATGGAGGACGGACTCAAGGAGTAAAAATAAATAAATAAATAATCATTCAAATCTTATTCAGCTCTTCCTATTTAACCGTTAGAGACCTAATATTGACACATTTTGACAACTCTTGCCTAATGTATCTTTAACTCTATAACATTTATACGACAAAATACATGTCATATTTTACAAATTCGAGTTTGCTGATTTGCTCGACATGATTTGCAGCAGTTCAGAAGCGGTCCTGAAGGTGATGATCATCAGGTACAGGCTTTAAATGAGGTTAAGGTCTGCTCGACTTTAGTGTGTGTGGAGGAGAAGGGCGTGTGTGTGGTGTGAATATTTTGCTACACTACACTATAACACTACTCTTAACACATCAGGTTAAGTCTTTTACTCAATGAAGGAAAAGTAAATTCATATTGTCTGTAATTATTTGGAGCATTTTACAGTTTGGAGTGTACCTGCAGCCTGCCTCGGTCAGGGAGTGGTATCCGGGCTGGCAGCGGTCACACTTATCTCCCATCACACCCGGTTTGCAGCTACAGCGACCCGTGTTGTCGCACTGAGTGCTCAGAGAGCCTGGAGAGGAGATGAAAACAAACACAAATCAGTTAGAAAGAATACACACACACACACACACACATACAATCCTGCGTCGTCACTCACCAACAGGGTTACAGCTGCAGGGCAGGCAGCGCTGGTTTGGACCCACTCTGTAGTAGTTGTCCAGGCAGCGCTCGCAGTTGGGGCCGTCCGTGTTATCGGCGCAGTTGCGGCAGTGACCTCCGTGACCCGTGGCACGGTACAGAGCCGGGTCGAAGTAACATTCGCTGCTCTTGCCATTGCAGTTGCATGCTGAAACACACATTCACTTTTTTACAGTTTACACAGAAGAAACAAAGACTCCTGAAATCTCTGAGGTTACCTTAATTTCATCCTTTTACACCCTTTTTCAAAAAATTCTGCAAAGTGTCAGGCAATGAGTAAAGTGAAATTTCACATTTAATGTTGTGGAAAGTCCACGAAACAAGCAAGCATTAGCGTCATATGTGTGTGTGCAGAACAAGTTCATTTGTATCACAGGATGAGAGCACTGTTTCAGGATCAGGGATGAGTTTGCACATGATGAACGCAGTGATGTGAAACGAGAAGGAGCTGCTGGGAGATCAGCAGGCTTCCTCTGAGGGAGGGACAGTGAAACAGGAGAGGAGAGGCAGGGTGTGGGAGCGCTGTGCTCTGGGACACTCCGTGCTCACATGTGCACATTAGTCATGCATTTCTAGGATGTGCCTGCTTGTAAAGCAAAAAAAAAAAAAAAAAAAGAGAGAGAAGCATTAACTGTCCATTTTCAACCCTTCTCAAACCTGCAGAGGATTTTGGGGGAGAAAAAGTGGGAAATTTACTGGACAGAAGCAGAATAAATTGATTATCAGTTTCCACTGCACTATAAGGCCACTATAATGGCACTGTAACATCACTACAACGCCAGTACATCATCACTATAACATCACTATTTCATTGCTATAATGCCACTACACCGTCATCATAACGCCACTGTAACACCACTACAATATCACTATAATGTCACTACATTGTCACTATAACGCCACTATAACACATGACATTGTGGTGGTGTTATAGTGGCATTAATGCCGCTATGTCTTCACTAAAAGGTCACTCTTAATGCTGCCCCTATAAAATCACTATAATGCCGCTATAACACCAGTATAATGCCCCTATGATTCCACTATAACGTCACTACAACACCACAGTAACACCACTACTACCACTGTGGCTAGAATGTCACTATGGCGCCACTATGTTTTAAAAACATCACTAAAGTCACTAGAGTGCCAATATATTAGCAATATATCACTATATGCCACTATAACACCCCTGTAATATCACTATAATGCCACTATAATGTCACTACAATGTCTTTATAACACCACTATAAAGCTACTATAATGTTGCTACTATGATTTCACTACGTCACCACTATAATGTCATCACTATAATGCCACTATATCAACATAACATCACTATATGCCACTATAATGTCATGTCACCACTGAGGCCACTATAACGTCACTATATGCCACTATAATGTCATCACTATGATGTAGAAGGATTTTACGTCTTGTGCCTATCACTTGTTTCCACTTGAGAAACCCCTCCTCCTTTCACAGTAGCATTGTGTATTGAGAAAAGTCTGGACAGTTCTGGGTTCAGGTGAGTCAGCGCACCGTGCCAACTGCACCGTCCTGTGTAGAAAGCGTTATATACGAGTTCACACTCACGCAGACACTCGTTGGCGTTGTCAGTGGTGGCTCTTTTCCACGGCCGGTCGTTATAGAAGGGTTTACACACGTTGCAGTCATCACCCTCTGTGTTGTGCTTGCAGTTACACACCAGCCTGCTGTACTCGTTCTTCACACACTCGCTGGCGTGGCCGTTACATTTGCACCTGAAGAGGCGAGAAGAGCAGGTGGTCATACACACAAACGTTCTATACCATATCCTCTAGCACTATGATAAAGCACACTGGCAGTGTGTGTACACATCCTGTCTGTGTTTTGGGTTTAATATAGACGCAAGGCTGTGAGACGTGAGCGGAAAGACGAATGTCATGAAACAGTGAACTGTTCAAACAGTGAACACGTCAGACTGTTTACAGGGCCTATCACTATGTCACCACGGCTTTGTAGTGCCTAATGACTTGTCTTTATAAGACTGACCTTTGAATCACTCACCGAGAACAGCATATTGTTTTCTATTTTTTCCCCCTCAGTGCATGAATAAAGAGCTCTGCACTAACAGGCCCACTTTAAACAGTTTCAGGTAGGGCTGTCTGAACAAATTCCACTCGTTGAATAAGATGTTTTTCTAGTTTTTATGTTGCCGAAAGCAAAAAAAAAAGCACTTTCTTCCAAAGCTTCATGCTAAAAACAGTAACTCAACACTGCATGCAATCTTTTGGCATTTGTATTTCATACTTATCTACTTAAACATTAAAAGGAACCTCCAGAGAGGATAACAAAAGCAGGTCCTTCCTGTCACCCGGCTGTGAATGCTGTCAGATTACCAAATCAACTTTTCGACTCTTCTGTAGTCATTTAGAAGCAGTCTGTCGGAGCCGTGGCACAAAGCTTCATTTGTGCTCCTGGCCGCTGCTCAAGCACGAGGCAGCAGGAACATTCTCCTGCAGACACTTTGACGAGGGGCTCCACCGAACAAGAGAGGACTTGTGTGGCTAGTCACCTCTTGGCTATTGTCTCAGGTGTTTCTTGGCAAAGGCTTGTGGAAAATGTGGAGGATGGAACGGAAAAAAAAAGTGTAGGTCATGTTCCACTGTCAAAGCACTCTGAATTGTGTGTGTGTGTGTGTTATAATTAAAGTTGGTGAAGAATCAAGAAAGCTGGGGTGGAATGCAATTCCATTATCTGTATTTGTTTAGTGCTTCAAATATCTGGATCTTTATTCTTCATTCTTTATTCTTTAGACCAGAAGTGGGTGTGGCCTAAACAAGAATTTGTTTTAGTTAAATATGAACCCTACCACTATGTCTCGAGAAACATTCAAAAAACTCTAGCACTGCTAAAAAAAAAACACAGAGTTGGAACCCAAGCACTGTCAGCATGGTGTGTGAGTTCTGGCTCTGGCAGTTCCTCAACCTCAGCTACATCACTCGAGTCATGTGCATGAGTGTTTTAAATTCCCCAGGGTTATTATTTTTGTTTGTACCTGCTGGCGATATTTTGTAATAAATTTAGATTCCCAAAATATAAACAAACTAGTAGCGTAACTTAAACCACCACAAACCTGCCCAGGCAGTTACTAAGGATCATGTGCCTTTCTTTGAGCTTTACATCTGACCCCTTCCTGAAACCTCCCACTCTCACAACTTCTCTGTCTTTTCCTCCACTTAAAAAAGTTGCTCTCAGGGTTCTATGTCACTAATGTTGTTACGTTCTCACGGTTAGTCATGGTGATTGATCATATAGTTACCTCACTGCTGAGTTTTTATAAATACTGATTAAAAAATGCATCTATTACCTGCTACCAAATCAGGGGACGCGACCCCACATGTCCCTGATGTACAAATGGCGTCATGAGAGAAACTCACAATCTTCTCTTTTGTTTCATTTGATATTGTACAAATTAATATTAGAAATATTAGCTTCTGTGTGCTGATATTTTGAAATGTTACTGGAAGTCTCATCCAGAGAAGCCATGTTTAAATTAATAAGTTCTATTTTATAAAATAAAAATGGACAAATTTCCCTGTCCATCTAACTCTGCGAAACAAACTAGCATTGTGTCTCAAAATCGCACGCTTATGTACTATTCAAGACCATTATTAAGTACCAACACTATACGCTTTGGCTTTATGTTTAGTGTTTGAAAACAGCTCATGTCACTTTCAAACCTACTGAAAGCTCCGTTCTGTGTACCAGCCTTCTGGACTTTCCAGCTTAGTAAATACTTTTGAATGTAAGGTCAGAGTTTTTGGATTTGAGACGTAGCTCATGACAACAGTCATGACGACAGCATAAAGTTTTACAGTTTAACATCGCTGTGGATGAAATCGCTAAACATTTTACACTTCAACTTGGACGGAAACCTGATGGACAGCGATGTTCTGGCTTTGACATGCCCTCTAGTGATCTTCTGGACACACATAAGATGCGCAGCGAGTGTGTGAACAATGGCTGCTGCGGCACGCAAAATCATGCGTCACGTATAAACCAGGCTGCTTCGCGTCGGACCGTATCACACCAACCTGCCATGGATTATTCTCCTACAACAACACAACACTTCCCACCAGACTGCTAAGTTAACGCAAAGAATTTTCCTTTGGTTTTTAGTCACTTACATTACACATATGTTTTGTTACTGACATAATAAATTATTTAAAGAATAATTTATTACAGTAGTCCTATATTATCTATGTGGAATTTGAAATAATATGTATACAAGGATATGCAAAGAAACTTAAGTACAAAGATCTGGTAATAAAATTTTCCTTTTAATTTCACCCTGGCTTGAGTTTATTTAAATGTTGAAACTGATATTTTTGGATTAGGTTATCATAGCGTGAAATTTTTAAACCCTAACACCATGAGGAAGCCCTCTGTGCATTATTACTTGCTGGGATCGGATTGCTGTGGACCTGCGAGATTAATCAACACCTCTGGCTATTATCCCGCCCCTTTCTGCTCCCTCCGCCTTGTAATCCCGCACTCCCGTGCAGGAATGTCAGGAATGCAGGCTGTGTAATGGAAATCTGATCAACGTTTCAAACAGATTGAGGTGAAAAGAGCCGAGAGGGAGTTGCTTAACACACTCTCAACACTAGCCTGATCCCTGCCCTTAAAGAAATGTTTTTTTTAACAGCTCATTCCAGTCTCTTACTGAGTCGTACAACAAAAACTGGACGTGATTAAGGAGTCATGTCTTTAGGAACTTGCGCTCGTGTCCACAGGTTGGCAGTGTGCTCTGTACTTCAGCTCGGGGTTTACATCATCGCTCTTGGACTTGTTCAAACTTGGATGAAAAGCGCTTGGGTTCATTTTTGTCAAATCTGTTTTTGGATTTGAGTCTTGAGAGTTTAATGAATTTTTGTGTTTAGACTACTTCCTAGATTTGGCTTGATCAGAACGACCATGTGCTTAGTGTGAGAGAGACACCAGCCATAACAGAAGTTTTAAAAAATTTAAATAAAATAAAACTCGTATCAGGAACAACCTGTGAAATGAAACCACTGCAATTCACAGTAATGCTTTTGATTACAAAGCTCTCACCTTCCTCCCACAGCAAAGTCGGAGATGGCGTAGTAGTACGACTTGAGGACCTTGGGGTCGTTGAACACTTCATCTCCGAACGTGTTCAGCCTGTTCAGGGTCACTCTGATGTCTGTCGCAGTCACCCAATCCTGCAAACATACAGACAAAGCACAGTACAGTTTCTTAATCTCCTGTGTGTACAGTGAGTCACAGGATGAGAATAAACTGAAGATACCGACAGATGAAACATTTTATTTCACATGGAATGGTTCAAGGCAAGGCAGGAATGGAAAGAATATCATATGGAGATAGTGGAGAGAAAGAAAACACTGTATTCCCTATACATCCAACATCTGGATTTAGGCCATGTGGAAAATAATGCAGTTTAAATGAGAACAGAACTGGATAAATACTTTGAAACTGATACAGAAAGCAAAATGAGTAACCTACTTAGTATTAAGCAGTCACAGATTTTACTGATCTCTGTTTACGTTGGATTATGGATTAATGTTGGATTTGATCATATGATTTAGCAGTGAGGGAAAGCCATATTAGTGCTGCAAGAACACTTCTCACAGGATATGATTTTACAATAAGTCTTGCATGCTTTCAGATGCAAAAAATTCCTAGAAAATCTCTCACGACTCTAAGCATGAGAAACTATCTGTAATGTGTAAAGCCCAGCTGGCAAAGAGCAGCAGAAAGCCCTCAAGCCTTTCTGACACCTTATCCATAGCACACAGCTGTGATTCAGGGCATGTTCCTGCTCAGGCAGGCCGCCAAGGTCTCACACGCACACACACACACACACACACACACACACACACACACACGCGCGCACACACATACACACACACACACATACACACGCACACACACACACGGTTTGACCCACTAGCACATCTAATGATTAGTAGTAATCTCAGCACAATAGCTAACCACAAAAGTAATGCTGGTGTGTAGTTTAGTATAAATAATCCAAACAAGGCGGCACATTAAGTTAATGTGTTATAAATAAATGGTTAAAGCGCCTTAAAACAGAGACAGAAAATAGCTCTGCTACAGATAAAGACACGTCCGAGGAAGCGCCCCCAAATACCAGCCCTCCTCCCCCTTCCTCGCCGCGGTCCCCGAGCGTCCGACTCAGATGCTTCGGATCTGATATACACGACTCCTTCAGACTCACAGCCTGCGTCAAATCCACAAATGGCCGAATTCCAGCTCCAGCATATGGAGCATGTTCAACATCCCATTTATTAACCTTCACCATGTCCATGGGAAGAGGGAGGAAAAACTGAAAGCCAAAGTGACGGGTTGGAGGTCGGGGTCAGGTCCATTTTCAGAACCTTTTTAACAACGTTATTAGTTTATTTTCAGAGTATCATCACTATATATACAGTATACTAGCTTTAGTGTTACATCACATACTATTCAAAGCCCTGTTATTACTCACAGCTATTTCTGCCATTTCTGCTAATACAGAGAGAGCGGTTAAATAACATGGCTTTAATAACTTAGCAATAACTTAGCATGGAACAAGGAAGTGGAGGTGTCTCATGACGGGACAAGGTTTTACACCCATGAGTCCATTTGGCGAGTCAGAATCAGAGTCAAATTCGATTCTTTTGCCTCATGTGCTATTTGGTTTGATTTGTTTTTTCACTGAACGAAACAAAAAGTGACAGAAAATTGTCTGAGGTCCCAAACATTTACCAAATGTGTGTAAAAATAATAAAAAACACCAAACATAGAGAACGCTGAACCAGCGCTCAATAAATTACTAGATAAATATTTTAAAGGAGTTATTTATATATGTTGCTTGTCACATGCAGTTTATTTTCTCTTGTTCGGCGGTCCAATGATCCAGAGCACATCTCTGCAGCGCTACAGCTCTGTCCTTCAGCTCAGTTTAGCAGCTCTACACAAAATCTACACAAAAATATCACCTGCAACCCAAAACATGTGTCATGTCTGGTTCGATTCATACAGTCGGATTGATTCAGGTTCCTCACTGCATTCCAAACACTCGGAAAACGCGCCAGGGTTCGATTTTAAAAACAGAAAGCTAAAATTTGGTGGCTGGGCTGTTAGTTTTTTTTATTTCTAAAAAAAAAAAATCCTTACTGACTTTATTTTATTGTTACAAGTAGCTTTATTTAAACTTGGTGCAATTCATGGTGCTGTGACGCACCTCAATGTGAATCCCAACACCTCCTGCACTACACACACTGACCGAGGCAAGCAGAACAGTTTTACTAGGTGGATTAATTAGCTATAAGCTCTACTTTCTACGCACCGTCACCTCGCTGTTAAACATATTGAGAGAAAATAAAAACGTTAGCCAAACATGAACACCACATCTTACAGCCACGACGACCTGCTGACTTTTTTTTTTTTTTGAGGATGCAAACACAACATGTTAGACTACAGTAAGATATTTATTATATACGTGTTCACTTCCTGTAGTCTGCATCAACTAATACGCGTGACTAGCTAACTAACTCACCATACATTATTATATTACATTAGCTATTAACACTTACTAAAATTGCAAATTTGCTTTCCTAGGAAACCAAAACACGAGACTGGGCAGCACACAGGAGCTTCTACTCGCTAGCTTACTAGCTAAGTTACGATTTTTCAACCCCTGACAGAAGCTGATGAGAAAAAGACTCCAAGGTGGAGAGAGATGAAAAACAAGCAGTCGATTCATCGTACCTAAACCGTCTCATCACTCGACATTAATGAGTTATGACAAAAATCTAATAACTGACAACTGCAACAACAAACTGACGCTATTTCTTCTGAGAGCAAAAGATATTAGGAAACTGTTGCTTTTAAACATTTTCTAACTTGAGCAATAGCTTCATGTGTATTTAATTCAGCATGAAAGTCTCGTAAATTTCGATAACATCAAATTAAGAGCCAAACGATTTCCCCAAGTCTCACGCTTTAGTCACGCATAGTTCGCAACAGAGTGCACATGTTTCACAAGCACATCTGGCTCACACTGGACGCACAAATGACAAGCAGACGTACAAACACTTTCCAGATGTGACCACACGCTGCCAAGTGCAATCAGAGCCAGGGTGGGAAAGCTGGAGGCGTCACCTGGCAACCCGCTGCAACTCCTGGCAGTGACCAGCGAGCAGGAGACATGTAGATCTCCCACACACACACACACACACACACACACACACACAGTGGGAGCTTCTCTTATCGTCAGTCCACGCTCAGCTCTACACCCTCACCACATCCCGCCCTCCCCAAACATCAGACGCTTTCACAACCAGACGACTAGCTGACTCACTGTTCTCACCTCCGTCACCCATTTAAATAGACTGAGGGAAAGTGTGTGTGTGTGTGTGTGTGAATACTCTCCAACTACCAAGGCAACATGGTTCAACAAAAGAGAGTTAGCCCTGCTTCAAGAGTGACCCCAGATTATCAAGAATAATGGCTATAATTACTACTTAAACATTAGGGTTGCCAGGTCTCAGCAGAGGTTCCACCTCAACTACTTAAATCTTAAAAATCGCACCAAAAAACCCTGAAACTAGCCTAAAAATTTGGAAAAGGGAATTTTTTTTCTAAGCATTTGCATCGGAAACAAGTGCACCGTGGTGCGCACGCATTTCTAATTTGCTGCTTTAAAATAAACGCAACCCCAGACACCTTTACACTCATTAAGCCCGGACATGAACGCTATCTTACGTTAGAACAGGTCGATGTTCTGCAATCTGCCTAGCAATAACAGTTTCCTGAGTGAAACTCGGAGCTGGAAAAACACACACTGCTGCTGAGTGAGTGAGTGTGTGAGTGTGTGTGTGTTTGCTCCCAAAAATGACGACTGTCTGAGCACCAGTCAGAGCTAGACACATACAAAGTAAGCAAAACTAATGCTAACAACGATGTCAGCACTAACTGCTAATGCTAGCTGGATTAATGAAAGCCGGACAGCGTGACTACCTGAAGCACCAGGCTGTTGTCGAAGTTGTATGCGCTGGGGCGTCCCTCGAGTGTCGAGAAGGCCACGTTTCCTGCGGTGAGCGGCGAGATGTCACTGAACTCGTCCGTGCAGAGCGCCTGCTGCTCGTCCTCGCCGGTGCGGATGAAACCTCGGTTCACCTTGCCATAGGTTTTCTCGCACGAGCCGCTGTAGTACTGGTACGGGATCCACGGGCCGTCCTCGCGCGTGCGCTTGTAGATGACGAAGCTCTCTGGGCGGCTGGTGTGGAACTTCAGACGCACGTAGGTGATGTCGAAGGCCTTTCCTGAAAAATAGAAAAACAAAAAGTCAAAAACTTAGGAACTGCAATGTAATACATTACGTTATAAATACATTATAAATACATTATAAACACATTATAAATAATGTAATACGTTATAAATAGAAATATACTTGATATGTTCAGTTAATACACCATCATGGCGGCTTGGACCAAGACGACCAAAAAACATATAAGGTTATAAATATGATGCAGGATGGAGTGTTCACATGTACAGCAGCAAGGAAAGAAACGTAACGCTTCAGACAACAGGTTCTCAAATTCAGTCTGGGAAAACTGCTCAGAACAGAGCGTTCCTCCAAAAGGAACATATTAATCCCGCTCCCGCCCGCTCCCGAAGGAATTCCCAACAATCCCAGCCACCCTCACGGACACTCCTGACCAATCCCACTGCACTTGTTATTGTTCACACCTGCACCTGATTTGTTTTAATAGTGAACTCGGTTGTCAAAACATAAACAAAGAAGTATTTGTAATCCACCGTGACTCTGACCGCGATAAAGCAGTTAGTGATGAACGAATGAAAGCGCCGTACAAGCACCTAATGCGCTCTCATGGCAACCAACGTGCCCTTTTTTCTGTCTGTGAGCTTCGTACTCGGCCGCTCGCCCCCGCATGCATCAGAGTTAACGAGCAAAAACACTCCTGCTACTATTTTTTTTTAAATCGGGTTTTGATACAGCTGAAGTCCATCTAACCTACACATGCAAGAAATAAAACACTTCAGGATGTGCGGTTACAGGAAAATAATCAGCGACATGGTGGTGTGATGTGGCCGAACCCTGAGCAGAGTTACTGTTAACAGTGTGGAGATAATTATTTTCTAATCACAGCATGTCCTGACGAGGTTAATTCTCCTTTTAATTAACCACCAATTTGTTATTGATTAGATATTTTTAAAGAAATGATGCGCTGTATTTTAACTGTAACTACAAACTAGCACTGTGCGATATGACAGTATAATTTCATTATTCTTATATTTTTTAATTTAAAAATATAGAAAACAAATACCAATTACAAAATCTCATTGGAAGTAGCTGATTTGATGTTGACATTTTGTTTACATCTTTAAATTATAACGATTTTTTTTACATACGTTTCTCATGCATTTCTCATTCTTTTCAAAGTTAAAAACAGACATTTTTAGAAAAATCATTAAAAAATGAATAAAAAGTTTTCCACAATTATGTTTGTTAGCAAGCCGTGATGCATACTGTGTTTCGAAGAATCGAAGAATGTCTTCAATTATCGTGATATGATATGATATTTTTGTCCTTTTTTTTTTGTTTTGTCTTAAAAAATGTAGTAGAATATCACATATTGATCGATACTTTACGCATTATTATGAGTTTTTACTCTGTTTTAATCTGTTACGTCTGACCAGGAATGAATATTGGACACTGATCCATTCCTGACACAGTCTTTGTGTTTTCACGGTAAAAGTGGAGTCAAGTAAAAAGTGTTAGAACGTACTAGACCTCTACCACATAATAAGTGTCAGAGCGCGTTCCTAAAGAGCCGCTTGTACAAAAATGTCTTTTCTTCTTCTAACACACCATTCTTTCAGAGGATTTTTCAAGAAGGCCTTTCAGTTGTGACATTAAGCAGCTTGCCGGGTCCTCCAGCAATCCCACCGAGCGTGTAGGAACGTATTCAGCAAGCCTGAGCAGGCTAGGCATGCTGGAGAGGATGAACATACATCCATACACTGCAAGCGAACAAAAACCTTATGGAGAGATGTCATTTATTTTGCGTGAAGGAAATGACACCATCTTTCAACGGGGCCACAGGGGGTGACGGCCTGAGCGGTGTTTGCTCTAGCAAAGAATTTGCTCTCCAAACAAATCTGCAAAAGCTAGCAGGGAGAACCAATTATGTGTTGAGCAAACAGGCTGAACTATGTGGATCTAAAGACCAAACAAAAAACCGCAGCTAAAAGACAGACAAGGAAGTCTGCGGAGGCCGAAATCGACCGTTATCGGAGGCGTCCTTCATTGTATTGTGAAGGAAACCGTGACAATAACCTTGCTGACTTCCAGGCACACACGCCGACCTGCGAGGACAAAATTCAGCTCGAGGGAGAGAATATTATAACAGCAGGATGTGGGGCTTTTTGTTAGCATCACACCATGAGTGAAGTGGACAAACCGAGGCTATTAAAAACACATCAACAGGTTCAGTGATGTAAAGAAAGCTCAAATAACACTTTACAGATAAAGCAGAAAATGATTAGAACGCGTTTGGGAAAGAAACTGGTCAAAGCGCTCAAGAGAGCCAGGTGAGAAGCTCACACCAGCGAGAGCGATGTTCCAACAATGCAGGAACTAATCCACGCGTTCTCACGTTTCTAATGAGGACTTTAAATTCCACTCTATACAAATAGCTGGCAGCAGGACAGCTATGTACTTCTCACAACCTTTAGCGCAGCCTCCACCTAAATTACCCTCTGAGCAGTTTATTACAGACGACTGGCCTGAAGAGGAACCATCAGCATTACAATACACTAACTGCACTTTTTTGATTTCCCACTAGTTGCCATGGTTACGCTGGTTTCCAAAACCCTGCACTTGTGTTCGACTCGAGGTCGCAGCTTGCAATTCCCAACCTCCAAACAGCAAACGCAGAAGAAACGCCCTCAACTCGAAATTCCTACTCAACACCTTGGGGTAATCTTCTCAACTGCTCCTGAGTTTCTTCTCATTTGACGTCAAATCAACATGGCCGCTCACAGCATCAGAAGCTAACAAAGCAGCACTTCTTACCTTTAAATGACTTCTATACTAGTAGTTTCTTTAGGTCAATCAACATACAGACATATCTGCTTGCTAAATTTAAAACGCTGACTGTATAGTTCACTATTTTGACTCATCACAGTTAGCTGGCTAGCTTGCTGCTAACAAAAGACAAACACAGAGGTGTCCACTTCATATGTCGAAAAAATTACGTCATTCCGACCTCCAAATTAGTGCTTACGAGGTCAACAGAGCTAAAATACGTCCTGGTTTAGTGAAGCCCCCTTTCAAGGTCTATGATATACTTCATCAAAGAAAGAATCTGTTATCCTTATTGTTTTTTTGTCAAAAAGATTTTTTTGTCAAGAAGATTCTCTAACAGTGGAAAATTTACTGAGTTTTAGAAAAGTTCTGACACTGGAGACTCCTTCCACAAATATTAATTAAACATCTACTAACAGAAAACTTCACCATATCAACAATCAAACATTTTTCCTTGTTAAATAACAGAGATGTTTATTATTAGATTATATAAAACGCCCAATATACAACTCCCTGTGAATGAGCTGTTGCTATAGAAACGATAACATACTAGACTGATCTGACCAATCAAAATCAAGAATGCACCAGTGCTGTGGTATGAGTTTCATAGCGTCTCTTTGTAAGAGTGCACGAATAAATGTACATCAGCTAGGAACTGGCGTATAATTTGTGAAGCGCCTCACGCAATCTCGCAAAGACAAAGACAAGCGTCTGCTGGCGCGGCAGCTCAGAGCTCAGAGCTCAGCAAACACACAAAAGCCCTTCATCTGAGCAACATGGCGGAAAAAATGCTCTCCAAGCTACGCACAAAGAGCACTTCAGCACTCTGACTAGCTGCTCGGTGGAGCATTTCTGGAGTTCAGAGGCATGGCCGAGGCCAGGGTCACGACCTGCGGAGACACAAATGGCTGCGGTAACGTCCTGCTCTTGTCCCGCACACTCCAACACCTTACTGACAGGTGCGGGGTTTATTTGCGTGTTCCGTTTAGAGAGCACGTAGACACGTCTGAAAGTTCTCTACAACTCAAATGCATTCACAAACTGAACTAGATTAAAAATTAATTAAAACATACTGCTAAATAGTTTCGTACTTTCAACAGCGTGATTTGAAATGATGTCTAAAAGGCGTGTGTTGAGAAACGTTTACGTTCACGCTTGACTGTTGACAGTCTATAATGCGCCGGAAAACACCGCATATCCTGAGAGCTACGTATCACTTCCTTTAGAACAGCTGCTGGAAATTCAGCAAGACCAGAACGAAAATAAATAAAGCCGTGCTGTTCTCCACTGCAGCTGCAGCAATAGGTGTTCCTCGGACCTGGGAAGCTGCCTGAGGGAAATGTTCTACTGCTCCGGATCCCAGGAGAGAGGAATAAACATGCAGCAGGACTGCACTAAAAATCATTACACTCTTAAACATGTATTTAAAAACTTACACGCTTCCACACGCTTGCATTCGTAAATATTTGGCAGTTTGTGAGTACTGAACATGGCCTGAACCTCACTGGAACTGAGCGCTAGTGGTGGCTTAAATCCCCAAACACTGAACCTCATTCGACTTAAAGGGCAAGTCAGAGGAGCTGGAACTAAAATGGAGGAAGCGACTAGTCAGTTAATTCATAAAGAATAAAACTAAATGTGGCGTGGAGGAAAATAATCCATATTATATTAATATTTTCTTATAACAGCACGTCCTGAAGTGTTTTATTTCTCTCATACAACAGCCATTTGCCAACGATCACAATTCACAATTAATTTATCAACAAACAACATGGGTTTTTTTAACCATTTTTTGTTACATTTAATGTTGTGGAATGTCCCACTTCACTTACGTTAGAGCAGCTATAAACAGTCTTCCCTCACCGCCTCTCGTCTCTCTCTCTCATCTCTCTCTCTCTCTCAGAGTTAATAAGACAAAAAAAATTGTAGCTTGCGATGTTGCCGAGGAATCGGAAAGCTTGTTCCGAAGACTTTTTCCCCCGTTGCGGAAAACTTACTGACTGTTATAAAGTACTGAAACTGGAGACTCCTTCCATTAATGTTACATAAACGTCTCCTTAAAGACCATACCAACATTTATCTGTTTTGTTAAACAAAAATTTTTTAACCTGTTTATTATTAGTCTTAGGTAATGTAGCTCATCCGCCAGACAAGTCCCTGTGAATGAGCTGTTGCTATAGAAACGACAACATCAGAACAGGCGAATTATTACAATGCCATCATTTTAATTACAGCTGGAAATACCATCAGAGCTGCTGTTATAAAAACAAATGTAATAACTGCTTCATCAATCAGATGTCAAGAACGGTGTGGTACAAACGATTGTAAAAAAAAAATTTTTTGAATGGAAGCAAACAAAGCATCTGTTTCCGTAGCAACTTTCAGACGTGATTAACGTGATGTGGTTTGTGTTTTCTAAGCAATGCGTTGCTTTAGCAGACTTTACGTTCCCTTTAACTTCTGGAAAATAAAAACATACAGTATGAGAGAGTTCACTGAGCTTCACATAAAGCCTTTGGGGCAAACTGTGGGTTCACGCTACAACGTTCTGAGCTCCCGACTGTATGAGTTGCTCTGTGTCTATAAGGTCAGAGACGGAGGAGGGGGTTGTGCTATGTCTCTGGTTCCCTGGTGGAATGTGCTTCTACAGAGCAGAGTGACGCCAGCCGGGGGAAAAGGGGGGAAGCGGGGTATACTGACGATCAAAAGAAAGCGGATGACAAGTGACTACAAGAGACGGTGATTATAGAAGAGGAGCAAGAAGATAAAAAACTGAATACCGCCTGTTGTTTAGTTTAACGTGAAGCGAAATAGCAAAACAGATCTCCAAAAAATACTAAATTATTAAAGCAAAATCCAAAGCAGTTGGTCCACAACAGGTGAGAAAACCGTGTAACACCTCTTTGTCTATAAGTCAGTCATGTCTTTCTAAAAAGCCCCACTGTGTGGTTTAGTGGAGCTTAACTGCTCATTAAAGAACATGGGAAAATGTTACAGCAGCGTGCTGAGGCTTATACTGTGAACATAAATACAGGCCTCGCAACCCAACTGATCTAGGACATGCCTGTGAAAGCACCAGAGCTCTCGAACCACCACAGAGAAACAGAAACTGCTGAAAAGTCGTTATCTCAGCAGTGTCCTGTTCGGATTCGACCAGAACTTTCAGTTTAAATAGTTTTTGGCTTTATAACATTCTGTCTACGTATTTTTGATGAACCTTCCATTAGTATCAACTGAAAAGCAGCAAAGAGACAGTTATTATTTTAAAAAAATAATATTTTTAATAAGTTGGTGTATTATTTCTTAAGAGTCATTATGAAATCCTGTTACACCCGACAGCTAGCTGTTAGTGTGTAGTGACGTTAAGTTAATTTATACAAGGATACTACAAAGATTCTCAAATATTTTTGTTGTAGCCAGGAACTCCTTTAACAGGAAGATAAATTCACCTCAGTACAGATGTATTATAAAGTATTTATTAGAGCTGTAGATCTTTCTGTTTCTGAACTTGCTCCCAACAGAACACTTGAGATTGGCGTTATTTATATTAGGCTACTCGATGGTGAGTTAGTGAGGCTTGAATTAAACACATCTGATTCACTCACAAATGTTCAGTAACTGTTTATGCTCATCAGAGTTGCGCTGAATCCGGAGCTTTTTCCAGGAACGCTGGGCGTGACGGGGGAATACCCCCTGGGTGGGACGCCGGTCCGTCGCAAGGCAACGTGCACACACACACACACACACACACACACACACACACACACACATTCAAACCTAGAAGCAATTTATCATAGCCAATCCACTACCATCTACTGGCATGTTTTCCTGGAGGAAACCCATGCAGACTTGGGGAGAAGATGCACAGAAAGATACTAACCCGACTTCAGGAACCCTGGAGCTGTGAAGCGGCAAAGCTCTGTGCTACGATTAAACAAAAACCCAAACAGCTAGAAGAATGAAACTATTATATTAGACCAAAGTGTCCTTCATTCATGACAATCCAAGTACTCTGAGAGTTTATAAGTCCTGTCATGGATGTCTGGATTAATGTTTAAAAAGGCCATTTGGTGAACAAATAACACAAATAGCACATGCTGAGTATTTAGAACCCCATTTATCATAAATGGTTTGTTTAGTTAGGAAGCAAGAGCAGAAAGCTACGAGAGCTCCTCGATTTATAAGGAACACGGATCCTTCAAAACTGGCTTTGCTTTCCACGAATACACATTTTTCCACGCTAGTGATTACTCAACCAGCGCAGATGTGCAAAGTGTAACACACATGAGACATCAGAGTTCATAATGCAAAACAGATTCAAACCCAAGAGCTCATGAAACAGAAGCTCTGTGTGTCCTTGTGTTTTTCTGCTTTGCATTGCCAGAGCTCACAATCGCGCTGCTCCTCCTTAAATATTCTGCTACAGTGTCTGAGGAAAATCATTTAAAATACAATAAGAGCCTCAGTGAACTCTTGCATGCTACATGGTAGTTTAGCGGTCAAAGGGGCCGCGAATGTTCCAGAAACATTCATTCATTTGCTCAAGTTACAAAAGACTCGTTTATGAAATGGAGAGCTTGTCCTCGCAAAACGTCCACCAATCATCGCTCGAGAGAAGGTGCTAACAACTGGAAAGTCTGATCAGATGACACGCTAGTTTTGCTGGTTTGCGTGTGATACGTAACACTAGCTCACACACAGGAAGTGAATCGAATTAAACAAAGACTTTTTTTAAGCTAGATTAAAAACTGGTGTTAAAGGATAGTCATCCCAGCTTCTGCTTTAGTCCACCCCTAAGATTCACTGAAAACGGCGCTTATCCCATTAGCGTTTTCCACTCATTCACAAGTTTAAAGGTCCGTCCTGCCTTTTTAATTTGAGAAATTCCTTTGAACGTGGACACACACACTTGACAAGAGTTCACGCCTTTTCAGTTCACTTCTGAATCACGCCAGAGACCTTCAAAGGCGATAGATGTTGACTTGGCCTGAGCTAACTCTGCTAAGACAAACAACTGACAAACAAACCAGCAGAACAGACCAAACACACAGGGCCTCTCTGCTAGCTACAACTCACAATCCACGATGTTTACTGGAAGGAGAAAAAAAAAAGGAATTTTTACCACAGAAACCCTAGCGTATGATGATGGAGGAGACAGCTCCATGCTAACAGCATAAACGCCAGACCAAACAGTACATTGTTCTTACTGCTGCTTTGACTGAGAAAGCCAAAGCTCTGCAACATCAAGGGTCAAACATCGTAGATGTTATGACTATAAAACAGATGTTTACGCCTCATTTTCTATTTCACCTTATACCACAGCACTACTGAATTCTCCAATCTCACACACACGATAGCTTTATAGCAATGCGCTCGCTCTAATACGTTATCGTTTCTATAGTAACAACTCGTACACGGGGACTTGTACAGCAGACGCTCCACATAATCTAAACCTAATAATAAACTAATTAAGAAAATCGCATCATTGTTATTGATATGGTGAAGCTTTCTGTAAGTAGCTGATTGTATAACATTTTTGGAAGGAGTCTCCAGTGTCAGCGTTCTGTCAAAGTCAGGAAAGCTTCCACTACGGGAAAGTCTTGCGAAAACGTTGTGCTTTCACGCTTCTTGGTAAATGACAAGCGGTGTTTTGTTAACTTCAAGGGAGAGAGAAAATAAAAAGAGTGACGGAACAGCTGTTACAGTGTAAGTGATAACAGGAACTAACTTGTCTCATGGATGTTCCTCAACATTTAATTTAACTATAAAAGCACAAAGTGATAATATTGTAATATTTGACAAATCGCTGTAGTATAAGAGGAATAAAACATGATTTAAAAAAAAAGGGCAGTTATAGGAAAATAATCAATTTCCGTGTAGTAACAGTAACTTGGCTTTGTGTCATGGTTTTTTTCCCCCATTTGAACATTTGAAACAGCCTGGAAACTTTGACAGAAATTTCTGAGAAAACGATGTTAAATCTGAAGTAGCAAAACACTCCTCATCCGTCCCTCAGCCAAGAGTCTCCACTTCAGGGCCCAAAGCCAGGTAAGGTTCTGCTCATCCTCTAGCACAGTGCTCTGTCATTATCCACAGCACAGGTGAGCTACAGAGAAAAGCAAGCTTCAAACACTTCACTGTCAGCTCTGAAAAGGCAGAAATGGCTAAAAACTCAAGGCAGTGACACACACACACGCGTGAGTCACCGGCGGTCAACGTGCTACGCTTCAGCTCTGTCCATGTGTTTTGTCTTAGCTGAGAAAAACACTTCATGTGACATTACTCTCAGATGTGAACATTGTGTTTCATGACATGATCTTATTTATTTTTCAGTTTCGGTTACTACGACCTCCCAGCTTTCACACTGCTCTCTGAAGAAGTGAGGTAAATGTGAACCTGGGCCTCTTCAAGCATTCCTCTTTCAAAGTCCCAAGTACAGCCTACGAGTGCACGCATGCACGTACACACACACACACACACACACACACACACACAGGAAAGAGAGAGAATGTCCAGAGGAGAAGCCAGGATTAGGGGGCGCTGTGAGAATCCAGAGGGACGCCTCGGCCCAATTAAATTTCCTCCCATGACCTCATCACATTCCTGCTTCATGCACTGAACAATCGCAGCTTTGACTTTCTTGACGTGTGGGCATGACTGTCCCAGTTTTCACCAGCTGCCCGTCAGCCAGCTGCGAGATATGCAGAACATCTGTTTGACTCTTCACTCCCACGGAACCTAGCATGAGACTGACGCATACGGTATTCAGTTACATTTTAAAGATCCTTCTCTAAACACGACTAAGCACTTACTTATATACATCCGGCCCAACACGCCAAACATGTACTAAGAGCTCTTCCGGTGTTAAAGTGTGTCTGTCTACATGATCGACCAACACGAGCATTAATTACTCACTTCCCTGAAGTCGTCCATGTTAACCGCTCACAGCGATCACATCACTCCCACCAGCCGAGAATGAAAAACTGGCAAGAATTCGCGAGGATCAGCTAATCGCCAGTTTGGTACCGACCCAGTGAATGGAAAAGTCTCCTCACGCTGAAAAATGTTATTTTGAAATAAAATGATGGGAAAATGACGTTAATGTTAAAAGTGGAAACAAACAAAAAAAAAATTAACAAATGAACAAACAAAAAACTAAAACTAACAAACAAATACACAAACAAATCATTAAGTACTTAAATAAATTTTGAAAGGATTTATTGTCTTTGGGAAACAATTATTTGAAAAGAAGATATGAAATGTACGTTAATTATTTTTTAAAAATTAAGTAATTATTGCTCGTACTTAATTAATAAATAATCAATAAAAATAACTAAATAAACAACTAAAAAATTTAGCTTTTTATTATAAAATATCACTATAAAATATATAAATAATATTAAATTATATAAACTAAAAGATTATAGAGATTATATAATCTCATTACTATGAAAGATTTTATATATACATATTTTTATAACTGTAATTCTATCAAAATAAAACTATTAATTAACTTAATTATTACTTGAGGTCTGTGTATATTTATTTGTTTATTTATTTATTATTTTATTACTTTTTGGACACTTTCATTCTGTGTTTTGTGCTTAGATGTGAACTGCTGCAATTCTGATCTTGTTCAATGATTTTTTTCAAATCTTCTGCACTTTTTTTTTTTTTTTCTCGTGCACTTCCTCCTTTGTGGAGTAACTCTGGCAGGAGAAGCTCGGGAGTCACGGATACTTTAAAAACCTCTGCACATTAGCCACTTCAGCACAGCTTCCTAGCAACATGCGTGCCCAGTTTAACCTCCAGCTCGTGCAGCAGGGCTTGCTTTAAAAAGATCCAGGACTACATTTCCCTTTCTGTCCTTGGGAAAGAATAGACACTATGATGTTCACTTGCTAAGATTAGCGAAAGGAATAAAGCAAATCTTGTCCAGATTAAGTAGTGAGCAAACAGAGAGGTTTTATTTGGAGATCACGAGTGGAGGAGGAGGAGGAGGAGGAGGAGGAGGGTGCACATTTACAATGGAGGAATGTGAGGAATGCGCTCAAACACATCGTCAGAGACGAGTTTGCTAAACGGCATGGATGAGAGAGAGCTTCTGATGGTGGGATTAGGGAGAGAAAATTATATCTTCTCTCTTCTAATCTCCATATTTGACCAGATTTCTCTTCCGGCTGCTCAAACAAAGGCCTCCTACTCAGTGTTCGTATATAAGCAGGTGCAAATGTTAAGAGGTCAAAGGTGAACGTGGGAGCTGCATGCTTTCAATTACTATGTTAAGATAATTAAAGAGGTCAAGACAAACTCAGTGTGCTTTATTTAAAAAAAAAAAAAATAGAAGCAAGGGTATGTGGGTATGTGGGTATGTGTGTGTGTGTGTGTGTGTGTGTGTGTGTTCACGCCTGCATCTTAAGCTCTTCACTTCTTCGTCTGGAGAAATCCTCTTAAATCATCCTCTATTCAGCCGACACCCAGGTGGCTATTCAGAGCTTCACGCTGGCTTGGGGAGAAGTCAACACGGTTAAGGTGCTGAGCCCTGGGGCCCGGGAGGGTGCGAGACCCCTGGGGTGGACCTCAGGGCAGGGTGGGAAGAGAGGGTGAAGACTGGAGACTGAGGAAGGAGGGACGACGGTAATGACTGAGTCAGATGCTCGTTAGGGAGCAGACGGTCCGAGAAAACGCCGGGGTGAGAATCAATAATGGCCCGGGGTGACATGAAGGGGAGCTTTAGGAATTAACACACAGCAGATAATTACAGAGTTTCTTTAAAGATTAAAGATCTCATCAAGCACAGTTAAATGGAAATTAAAAAAAAAAATTTTTTTGAGGCTTCGTGTGCTCCTACTTCGTCTGCTAGGCCACCCATAAAGCCATGAGCTGACCAACACAGGTAACAAAGATGAGCGCAAACGAGAAAAAGCCCACCCGGAGTAAAAAAACACAAGAGGAACAAACAAAACGACTGAAAGACTTCCTGCTGTGTGAAACAACATGCTGCATTCAGTGTTGATTCTGTGGCTCATGAGATCTGAACCTTTTTTCAAGTGAGACCTCACAATGAATATTAGCTTTTACACCTTTATTTTAGTGAGTGAAGAGATTAAGGGAACAGCACAGTGCTGAATTCTCAAATCTGATTGGTCAGAAGGTGTTGATTAATTTTCTAACAGCAGCTCTGACAGTAGTTTCTGTAGAAACAGCTCATTCACAGGGACTCGTATGGCAGATATGAGCAGGAGCAGTTTATTTAACATTTATGGAAGGAGTCTCCAGTGTCAGCGTTCTGTATCTGTCCTGAAGACTTTTCATTAACTGCGAGAGGAAAAAAAGAGACGCTGGTGAGGGAACGACTATAACCTGCCATTATAACACATCATTATAACTATAAATGGACGAAAAGTACAATGCGTCATTCTTTACTAAATTAAAAACTTTAATCTTTGACACACTGCTGTGGCGTAAGAGGAAGAAAACACTTTGGGAGATATCAGTAACTCCTTTTCACGTCGGGACACATCATTTTCCTATAACAGCGCTCCTCTGAGTGTTTTATTCCTTACGTTCCAAATAAATGACTTCAAAAGGTCCGATGTTCAAACTCAGACACTTCAAAAAGAGAAGAGTTTATCAAAACAAACCGCAGCATCCATTATTGCAAATACCATCTCACATCACCTCGTTTCACTTTTAATACAAATAGAGTTTTGATACCATTGACTGTAAAAAAAGAGAAGCCTGAAGGCAGTGATATTCTTTACACCACAGCACACACACACACACACACACACACACACACAGCAGATACACAGGAACCACATCAGACACGATTCACAGACAAGTCTTTGTGGTACACTAGTCATAACAATGGGCTTTTCTGCTCGCTGCAGCGGCACACATGCTGGTATCTTGTCGAGTTTAAGACAGCTCAAGGACAGCGGCGGTGAGGAGTCTGATCTCTTCCTGTCTGCTGTTAACATCAGCGAGTTACACTTAGTCTCAACACATTCTATTCAATATACATGAAGTGTAATACAGCCTGAAGTGTGGACAATTTGGATCTTCAATAACTGCTCTTTACAACCGCGATGAGCAGAGATGCATCTCAGATGAGCTACAACTGCAGATGTCTACGTTCGGTTCCACTCCTGTCAGACAACAACAGAAATCTGAAATCATGAAACCTATGGGCTTCCACAACATTATATGTAAATATTATATGGAATTATAAATGCACTAAAAGTACAATGCGTCATTTGTTAAGAAATTAAAACTTGTAATCATTGATCACAATATTTAAAACGTTACGGGAAGTCTATGGTAAATTAGATAACCATTCTTTACAACCGCGATGAGCAGAAAAGCATCTCAGAACGCATAACACGTCAAACCTTGGGCTAGAACAGTACAAGACAACAACGGGTTCCAGTCCTGTCAGGAAAAAAACAGGAATCTAACGCAACAGTGAGCAAAGACGGAGAGTTTCGCACAATTTTAGTCGAATACTGATTGATTGTTAGCTCTTCCAGCCTGCTAGTTCATGTTTTATGAAGTTCCTCCAACATATAGGAGCAGGACAATGAAACCCAGTTTACAGTATAGCCCATACAGATAAGGCATTCATGGAGAACCACAAATACTACATGTTGCAACCTGAAACCAGCTTCTTAATGACTTTCTGCTCAACCTATACCTGAGCAGTTAATGATAAACTCCAAATCACACCCACAATGCCACGGCAGTGAAATCTCTCCGAAGGGAGTGCTCTTTTGCCCAGCAATTACTTTGCTGCTCATTAACCTCAAGCTTGCTCGGCATGTGAGGACCTCTTTCCAAATCTACAAACATTCAGAGGCCAGATAGCAACTTGAATTTGAAATCGCACACAGCTCCAAGGACAGGGAGAAACAAACTGTCTCCTTGGTTGGCGAGTTTTCCCACTATAAATCCAGGCCTGCGTAATTTTATTTTAACATCGGTGATAAACATGGAACAGCTGCGTAAACAGTCTGAGGTCCTGTCAAACTTCATATGAGGAGAAGCTCCCAACATAGCACACCCTGCACCGGGGGGATGAAGTATTTTAGGGCTCTGGTTGTGAGGAGGAGGAGGAGGAGGAGGAGATGTCACTCTTTCTAATTAAAAAGGTGACAAAATTGCCCCCGTTTAAACAGCAACTCCAGGGAATTTCAGGAAACATGACTTTAAAACGGTAAATTGTATTAACTAAAGGCATGTGGAATTATTTCATTCTCACGCTGTCAAAATGCATCTTTGTGCTGGTTTATCAGACTTAAATACACTTATCAGTCCCAGTGAAAGATCACCAAAAAAATAAATAAATAAATAAATAAATCAGGCTAAATGTAATTTAGAGGGCAGGAAGTGGTGCGTAGTTCACCGGAAATCTGTAAATGAGAAACCAAAGAAATCCAAGTGGGAATTTTAAATCCCGTTTCTACTGCTGTAGTGAAAAACCACAGAAGGAACTGATGTGTCTGTCTCGTGCTACGCTCAACTAAAGGTCGTAACTCGTAATTTCCAACCTCTGACTAGAAAAAAATAAATAAAAGACCCCCCTAACTCAGAAAACAACATGGCTGCTCACAGCATCGGCAGTAAACATGGTGGCATTTCCTACCTTTAAATGTATTATACGATATCTACAAGTGTCTGCTTTAGATCAACCAACATACAGACATGTTCACTTGTTAAATCTGTAATACTGACTACACAGTTTGGGAAAATATACCTCTTTCATCTCAGTTAGCTGGCTAGCTTGTCACTGACAACACAGGAACATGGAGGAGTTTCCTCATTTGGAAGCTCAAACACACGTAGGGTTGAAAAGGTCATAAATCCGAGCTCGGGCTTCCCGCTTCCGGGGTAACGTGAATGCAGCATTAACAACAGTTACAAACTCCTAAATGTTGTGTTTATTTGGGATTTGTTCCTTTCATACTTCTCCTGAATGTGTAAAAGTAAATCTTCAAACACATTTAACATCTGAAGTCCAGAACCGAATAACAAAAACGAAGAAACTGAGCCATAATCACTATTTATTTATAAGCGTCTCACTTCATGACATCACTCATTCACCGTGGCACGGAGCTCCGTTTCTCATTATGAGTAACTAATCACATCATGATTATTGTCTCTACTGGAGCGTCTGATTCTTATAAACATGCGCTATCACTGTATACGACTGAATAAAGCTCATTCGCTTGAGGAAATAAGCTCAGTCTGTGTGAAGACTCTTCTCATCAGATTTACAAGCAGTGTTTATTAAAGGGGTGCGAGGTGATCACGCTTCAATGAGATTTTAATTCCACATACGCCTCCCATTTAAACACAGACGTAAGAGAGACATAACAAGACTTCCTGTTATCATGTTTTGCTGATATGAAGGCTTTATGAAGTCGTGATCAGCTCCTGGGAATTAATGGACTCCTCCATTTTGCGTGTTGCATATTTAGAGCTGAAAAAGGCTTAAAATGACATTAAATCTGCATGTGTAATACTATTGCGCCATCATTCACACACACACACACACGTATGCACACTCACTCTTGCAAATCCTGTCTGTGTCTGATTTTGCTAAACAACAGTATTCCACTCCCTGAAGCGATTTAGTATTTCCTGTGAAAAACAGCAGATATGGGAAACAAGGATGCAAGCCAAGCCAACAAACACACACACACACACACACAAACACACACACACACAGCATCCGCTCTTTCTACCTACGCTTTTGGAAATCTTGGCTGACTCAGACAAATCAGGGTCAGGGTTAATAGAGGAGGAGAAGGAGGAGGAGGAAGGAGGAAGGAGAACACCAAGAGCCAGCTGTAAGCAGTTCCTGTGCTCCACCTCACTGACTTCATCATCATTAGCAAATCAGTGTCCTGAAATCATCAGGCCTGTATATTAAAATAACATTCTTTATACAGAGCAGCTTGAGAGCATGAGAAGGCCTCACATCTGGCACGGAAACACAAAACCACAGGCACCTCACTCAGCAAAAAGAAAAGCTCATGATAGGAGTCTTATCAGCTGATCGATCTAGAGCAAGAGACGAGCTCAGGCTATCTGCTGCTGGAGATAAAACCTCGCCAGCCTCCTGCTGAACTTATTCTGGTCTGAAGATTGCCATCATGAGCCTCAGACTTGTTTAGTCTGGACCTGCATGTGACGGATTAAAGAGAAGATCCTGGCACGAGTTGATCAGCATTATCACGTCGATACTTTATACATTTTAAACATCAATACAGTACGACGTGCGAGCTACAGGGACTAGAAGTCCTGTCTTCTGGATACGTGGACCACAGTACAAACTAAGAAAAGAAATAAGCCACAGATCTGTCACACTTCGTCAGCAATTTTACGATGACAACGCGCCCTAAAACGGTACACTAATAATAACCAAGAGCTTCAACTAGGCTACCTTCAAACAAAAACTGTTCACATTTAACTGTTTTGCACTGAATGTACTAAATACCAGACGCTAAAACTGTGTAAAGAAGCACTAAACTTACGCAGTTTATCTTTTCTCTTTGCTTATGATGTCTTTGTTGATTTATTACTAACTAAACAATGAGGGTATCAGAAATTTACCAGCTAGCACACTACGCAATTAAAAACTAACTAACTAGGCAAAAAAAGTGGTAGTTACTCTAATATAATAACGTACGACAAGTTAGTTAAGTGTTTTAACACATACTAAGAGTAAAGAACAAGTTTATTATTGTCATTTGGCAGTTTTTAAATGTATCATGTTGCATTTCATCTCTCAACATAAACAAAAAGTTTAGGTAATGAAATAAAATATATGATTATAGTCTGGTCAGCGTTTTTATCATTTTATCCTTTAGCCGTGAGGCGACTGCGTATAGTAAACAGACGAGTTATACGACAACTTTGCGTCAAACTTTATTTTGCTCATACCTCTGTGAAAAATCATCCGAGCTAATTAATGCGCTACTGTGATGCGTGTTACGTTATAAACATACATACCACGTCAAAATGATTGTTTTGTGAAAGTCAGTACGTAGGATTTTTTTTTCTTTTTTGTGCTTCTCTGCTGGACAACTACGAATAAAAAATGAGTAGCTTGGACAAGAAATCTACTTTGAACTACAACCAATTTTGACACGAGAT
This sequence comes from Pangasianodon gigas, assembly GCA_022758105.1. Taxonomy (NCBI): domain Eukaryota; kingdom Metazoa; phylum Chordata; class Actinopteri; order Siluriformes; family Pangasiidae; genus Pangasianodon; species Pangasianodon gigas. The sequence continues at coordinate 31,712,033 of CM040457.1, read as the reverse complement.
TACTGCTCACAGCAGAACACGATGAGAAGTGAAGTTTCTGCGTATCATTACAAAATACGAAAAGATTTTCACTTAATCTATATACAGATCTGTTTTAATTACTTTCCTGTTTATAAGGACCGCCTTGATGACACGTTTCCAGTTTAGAAAGCTTACTGAAGGCTTAGATAAAGTTTGCAAGGCACGTTAATTAGCATAAACTTGAGTATGCTTTTCAGCCCTGGACAAACCAGCCGTGCAAATCCTTCAGAAGAAAGGAATCGCAGATTAATTGGAGTGGTCTTATCTGCTGGTGCTAAATACAACTCTGAAAAGGCTAAAACGGGACAGCCGGCTATTGAACAGCTGCTACGGCTAACACAAGGCTGAAGGAGCGGGAGGGAAAATCTGCCGACTGTTCCGCTGCTTCAGGGCACAAAATGGCTGAAGGGCAGGCGGATAATAATACAGTAACCTGCATTCTCTGTCTCGGCGTATATGACTGCTATTCCATAACATGCACGAGATGTAAAGAGCAGTAATTATCACCTTTAATACCATGTACAGCTGCATTCTTTTGAACTTTGTCATGTCTTGATTTATAAATCACGTCTACTGACATCCGCGTTACACGATCACAGGCAAGTTTCACTCAAAGATCTATTATCTTTAATCAGATGGTCATACAGCGCTGTATTCCGAGCCAAGGTTTCTAATCTTGATGAAAAAAGTTATTAACTAAATTAACGTGAGCTGCAAGGGTAGCAGACGACTGCTTGGTCAGCTTATCCTTCAAACTGTGGGCATGTTTTCTTTACATGTGAGCGCATGAAATTAACAAAAACTTTATTTTACAGTGAATTAAAGCATGATAAAATAGATGATTTCATGACCTCCATTCAGTATCTTCTGGCTTCTTTAAGTTCTTTAAGCACATGTATCTATCGCGGCACGATATAAAAAAATAAAATGCAAAATAATAGGATGTGCTGGATCAAGTGCTATTTTATAAGCTGACAAAAATGGAGGGTGGAAGCCATGTTGTTAAATTAAAGGTGCAACAGTCCATTTTTTTTATTCCTTACTTGTAAAAATAACATGGAAGATATGTAGAACATGACAATGGGATAAGCCGCAAAAAGTTTAAGTTGCTGAGAAAGCTGGTAAAACTTTTCACCCCAAAAAAAAAAAAAAAAAAAAAACCCACAAACATGATTGTTTCACTCCAAGGTTAGTGCCAGTTTGTGTATCCAGCTGCACAGAACGCAGTAGGAAGCAGCCCAGATGTTATTTCCCCAATAATCTGTAGCTCTCTGTCTCACATTAACACCACACTGAGTCACAGTGTATTAACTTCAAGCCAAAAAATGCTGCATGTGTTCAAGGTGTTTTTTTTTTTTGCAGAACACTGCAAAAACTCAGAGAAGCTGTGTATCCTCCATCGATTTTGTTTAACACAAAAGGAATTTGTCTCTTAACAAGCTCAAATTAAACAGGCTAAACTTAAACAGCTTTACTAAACTATTAAACTGCTAAACATTTTACTACTACAAAGAAAACCAAAACACAAAAAACACAAAATATGAAGTGAAACAATATTAAATCTTTTTTCTTTTTTTTTTAAACATTCAGTCTTATTGCTCTGTTTTGTCCTTGTTATGTAAACAAGATCCTTGCAAATGAAATCAGTCGGTCTCTATTGTTTTCTTTAAAGCTGCTCTAACAGTGCTGGGCCTGAAAACAGTTTTGTGCACAGCGCTATGTGGAGCAAGTCTCCAAACTGTGCTCAGTTCTACCCAAGAATAAAGGCCTATGTGCTCTTACATTATAACACATTTCTGTTGTTGGTTAAGTAAACAAATTGTCAAATATAAAAAATCCATGTTGATAATTTTTCAAAATTGATGGACAAAATTGTCAGCCATCCTTTTGGGCCAAGTTGGGTGCCAATCCATTGGCAAGGTGGCGGAAAGTCTCTCAGCCCTGGCGGCCCAACAGACAAAATGATGTTGAGCCAACATTGGTATCCGATCTTTTCCCATCTGAACGGCTGACGATGGCCCAACATTGGCAAGGTGGATTTAAAGACGGCAGAAAGTCTGGTACCCAACATTGACCCAACAGACAAAATGATGTTGTCCCAAAGTCAGCCATTCTGTTGGGCGAATGTTGGGTGCCAATGTCGGCCCAACATAATTTTGTCAATTAGCAGAATGGACTTACGGTGGATTTAAAGTTGGCAGAAAGTCTGGTACTCAACCGAACGGCTGAGGTTGGCTCAGGTGGCCCAATGTGGTTTGGCCCAAGATCATTTAGCTATCTGGACATTTATGTCAACTAATTGTTGCAGCCCTATTTCATACATACAAACAACAGAGAACAGTGTTTTAAATATGTGCTGTACAAATATAATATGTAACTCTAATACGTCATTTTAATATGAAATCTGTGTGAGAACATGATTAAAAACAGATGGCTGTCAAACGAAACATTCCCCGTTTACACTGACAAACATTAGAGAGACATGATGGCAGCCATGTGCCATGTCTTTCCATCTTAATCAGTAACCACTGACACCGCAATCTGAGTTGTAAGACCTTTGTGCTACTAGTTCCGTGTCTGTGCCGAGCTTATCTCTTACAAACAGCCCGAGATGAAGGCCTGTTCTTCATCAGCAATAACGAGCTTTTATTCAGCTACCTGAGGGGGAAAGAAAAGCACAAAAGAAAGCCCCAAGCATGAGCTGCAAGATAATAACAAGAAAACTCTCCCTAATTCAAACTTTATTGTAGGTGACAATGTAACACACTGCTGGGCATGACATGTTTCTGTCATGAGTGAAGTAAGAAGAGAGAGCTGGCAGGCCTCCCCTACCATTACACAGGCTTGTAATCCGAGCAAATTTCCGCTCCAGAAGGAACTCGCAGTGCCGTGTGAGGCCAATATTGCATGCTGTGGAAAGCCTGTAAATCCTGCTTATATCCATCCATGTAATTATGACACGAGGAGAGAGAGAGCACGGCAGGTAGTTTGCATTCGTTCATTTCCTCAGAGTACTCAGCTACTACACTGAGAACTATAAGGTGACTTGGACTGCTAATACACAGCAGGCAAATCAGGACAGTGGGTTTCATTCAGCAATCTTTTAGTAAAGTTATTGTGCAAATGTTTTCATTTAAAGGTTTCAGTGAAGCTGATTTTCTTCATATTCACGTGCGCATGTTGATAAATGCCAATCAATCGTAAATGACAGAGCTAATTTGTGTTTAGTGACACAAACAAACGCAAAATGACAACCAAACAGTGAAAGAACGTTTCCTAAACACAGTGCATGCTAAATTCTCCAGTAATGCAGCTCAGCCACTGCAGCTGTCAGCTACCACAGACACGCACTAACTCCAACCACTTTTATAGAACACTATTACTTTTGGACTAATTGAGGCTGCGTCCACATTAATCCGGATAGAGCCGAAAACTGCATTTTCATTTTTAAAATGTTCTCCGTCAACCCTGGCCTTTTCAAACGTTTCCAAAAATTGTTCATCCACACTGAAACATCTGAAAACGCTTACATCCCTGTACTGCTCATGCGTAGAAACGTAAGAAGTTTTGGCCTGCGTCATTTACGTCAGGCGTTCATTCACTTTCAGTCTCTTTGACTTGATGTGACTAAAAATATGTCATTGTTTTTGAAGATCTCTGTTTTCTCAGTCCACACTACACCGCGAAAATGGCATTTTCAAATTTATCCCCGTGGGAGTGTGTTTTCGAAAAGCTCCATTTTCACTGGACAAAAACGCCGCCTCAGTGTGGACGGAAGGCCAAAACGTAGAGAAAAAGATGCGTTTTAAATTTATCTGGATTAATGTGGATGTATGAATAGCTAAATACAATTAATTAAACGATGTGGAGCTTCAGTGGAGGTTCACATTATTGACTCTCACATATGTTTTTCCAAACTAACTGGATTTTCATGAATACACACACATTTCTTGTGTAAATGCTCCTGTGAACACTTCAGGCCCAGTGAGTTTAGAAGCTTGGCTCTTGCTTTCTAACAAAACGGGTTAAATAAGTAATGTAAACAGAAGGTAGAGTAATCCCAGAGCTTCTACCATAAAGCTAAGAACAGGTCAGGAGTTAATTGGAAGTCACTGAAACACGGGAAGCTGGGTAACGGCTGCTAGCCGACTGTATCCTGAAGGCTGCAATACACTCCGCGTAGAACGAGTCTCGGCACGCAGGATGTCTACCTGTATAATGAAATCTCACGGGTCAGATTTGGGTCAGCGCCTTTAGTCCAGAAAAAAAAATCTGCACTCTGCAGAATGCTTCAGAGTTTGTGTTCTTCCTTCAGGGATGATTGTGTGAGAATATCACCACACTGGAGACGTGGGTGAAGCAGGACGCTGAACTGGCGAAGAGGCAAAACACGGAAATGTAACAGCAATTAATCAATAAAGGGGTTCAGTGTGAACGCGGTGAGATCTAGAGAAATTCCTGGGAAATTATCAGGAGGCTGATTGTGAACAAGAGCAGATGAATTACCGGGAAAGCGGGACAGATGTCCTGACACCTTTTGAATTAGCTGATTAAAAATGATAAAGTAACAACAGGAGGAAAAAGTCTAAAAACCTCAGAGAACAATAACATGAGTGTGGAAACTGAAGCGATTCAGAAATTCCACGGATTAAATTCTTCATAACTAGCGCAGAATGAGAGCTAATGACTCGGAGGATGTGGCGTAAAATCCCACTAAATCCATTTTTTTTTATTTATCCATCGTGTGTGACGGGAATTTTACGGCAACTGTGAAGACTGCGAGTCTGAATGAAGCGACGTTCAAACTCTCAATTTGCTTCCAGTGCCAAAGAATGTCGAGTTTTAACTTCAAAGTAAATGCTAATGAAAGGACAGAAAACTCTTAAGCGGGAGAAATGTGAAGAGGAGCAACATCTCCAGATGAAGCCTTGACCTGTGTGTGTGTGTGTGTGTGTGTGTGAGAGCGAGAGAGAAGTGGGATCATACACAGGAGAGATGGACAGCAGTAAAATGAAAGAAGACAAGAGGAAAAAAAGAGCAAGAGGTCGACAGATGAGTAGGAATGAGCAAACAGAAAGAGTAATTCAGGGAGTGGATGAACCCTCCCCCACACAGAGAAAAAGACAAAGGGGTTTTGTGATGTTATAGAGAGAGGTGGAGAGGTGGAGAGGTGGGTAAGAGACAGAGGGGGAGAGACAGCCCATAACCTCAGATCTAAAGATAGGACCCTGAGTCTTCTCCCTGTCTCTCTCTCTGCTCTGCTCATGCGTGTCTGTGTGTCTCTCTCTGTTCATGTGTCTGTGTCTCTCTCTCTGCTCATGCGTGTCTCTCTCTCTCTCTGCTCATGCGTGTCTGTGTGTCTCTCTCTCTGCTCTGCTCATGCGTGTCTGTGTGTCTCTCTCTCTGCTCATGCGTGTCTGTGTGTCTCTGCTCATGCGTGTCTGTCTCTCTCTCTGTTCATGCGTGTCTGTGTGTCTCTCTCTCTGCTCATGCGTGTGTCTCTCTTTCTCTCTCTGCTCATGCGCGTCTGTGTGTCTCTCTCTGCTCATGCGTGTCTGTGTCTCTCTCTCTCTCTGCTCATGTGTGTCTGTGTGTCTCTCTCTCTGTTCATGCGTGTCTGTGTGTCTCTCTCTCTGTTCATGTGTCTGTGTGTCTCTCTCTCTGCTCACGCGTGTCTGTGTGTCTCTCTCTCCTCATGCGTGTCTGTGTGTCTCTCTCTCTGCTCATGCGTGTCTGTGTGTCTCTCTCTCTGCTCATGTGTGTCTGTGTGTCTCTCTCTCTGCTCATGTGTGTCTGTGTGTCTCTCTCTCTGCTCATGCGTGTCTGTGTGTCTCTCTCTCTGCTCATGCGTGTCTGTGTGTCTCTCTCTCTGCTCATGCGTGTGTCTCTCTCTCTCTCTCTCTCTCTCTCTGTGTTTGTGTCTCTCTCTCTGTTCATGTGACTCTGTCCCTGCCTATCCATGTGTGCGCGCCTCTGTGTGTGTGTGTGTGTGTGTCTCTCTCTCTCTCTCTGTGTGTGTCTCAGTATGTGTATCTCTGTCTATCTCTTGTTCTCTCTGTCTGCACATGCGTCTCTCTCTCTCTCTCTCTCTCTCTCTCTCACACACACACACACACACACACACACAGAGCTGCTTTGAAGTGCCGACTGACGTTTCAGTAGGCTTAAAGAAGGATTCGCAGTTGAAGACACTCCTATTTTTCCTTTAATAAAGCTCCTCAGATCCTTAGATAAGGGCGTATCTGAGGATTTATAAAATTAATTTTATTTATTTAGAACTCCTGAGGGCTATAAACTGATGTGCATGCGGATGATTAACAGGGTGCCAGACTGTGCACACGTGCTGGGGCATTATTCAGGCGTGTAAGCTTGTTAAGAATGTAAACTACATCTGAGAGGAACAGAATATAAAAATCTGCAGGGGTTAAAACTGTTTAAAAAAACTGCAGTTTTTAAACAAGCACATAAATCTGATGACTACTGATCACCAGGAGCAATCTGAAGATACATCTCTCCAAAGCTTGAAGATTAAAAAATGTAAAGGCTACAGGGTTGTGTTTAAGTTATCCATTTACTTCTCCATGTTATCCATTGTCTAACTCTCCTGGAATAGTTAAGTATACATTCCTTAGAGTTAACTTTGCTCTTTATTTTATAGTTCTTTACTGAATCACATGCATGAACCTCAGCCGCAGTAGAACTCCATGTCCTTGGTATTGTGACATTCACTTCCTTTTCTAGCGGAAAGTCATTATCAGCGTTGCTCTGGACTGGAAAATATGCTAAACACAATTCCAAATAACTTCTGCACCACAGAAAGGAGAAGATGACTCTTTGGGACACCTTCAATAGCAGAAGAAACCAGACATTTGGGAGTGTGAAGTCCTGAGGCACGATACTGAACAAACGCCAGGAGAAAATCCAGAAGAGCCGTGTTAAGGCGAGCGTACAAGCCCGGAGTACGCCGAGCACAAAGCATGCTGGAATGTCACAACAAAGTGTAGAATTTGCCTGGCTGATATATAAAAGGACAGCATGTTTAGTCAAGCCAGACAAAAGGAAGCGACTGAGGGGAATCCAATTACAACCCTGGCTCGACTTCTCCAGCGCACCGGAAGCCCCACTGACCTCTGGCTCCACAACAGGAAAAATGTGAATGACTGTAAAGGTGGAGTTTAACAAAAATAAAGACATAAAATTACTGCTGGAGACCAAAATTTTGCTGAATCAGAGTTCACTGTAGGCTTGCGTGATTACAGCTAATGAATATATCACATGGTATCACACTGCTAGGATATCCAGTGACATTTATGCCGAATATATTATATTACCAGATCTGTAAACCTTTACTCATCTCACTTCTTAACGAGCTCTTAACGATTTAACATCAGCGTACACTAGTACACATTGTCACTCAAAAATCCACCAAAAGAGCAGTCTTTCTCTCCCCAGGATAATAAAATGATTTGCACAAGTGCTTCAGACTCGCCCATATGAACTGACTCCACCTGAAAGCCCCGCCCCCTTCTCCCAATCCAAGGATTATATTGATGCTTTGCTGTATATTACTGTTTGAATCAGTTTTTGCAATTGCCACTGCCAGCAAGCAGCTCCCGACTGCACAGCTAGTTATATTATTACGCCTTCCCATACTATCCTTACACCTGAAATAGTGAAAATGCTCGTTTTCATGGCTTTTTAAGGCTATCAATTCTGGGCAATTAAATCGTTTTTTGTGATTTTTTTTTTTTGCTAAATTACGAGCAGGAAAAAAAAACATCTATATCATTCAAGCACAGGCTGGAGTCTGAGGCCCCACATGTATAAAGAGATTTGTTTTAAAAATATAGTTTTTTCTTGTCTGCAAAGCTTTTTGAAATCTGCCACCAATCTGAACTTTTTCACAGCTTTGAACTTTTTTTTGTGTAGTCGGGAAAAACGCATGGCACACTGTGGATCTGCGGATCATAACTGCTGACCACGTCGTTACTTTATGGTCTATAATTTCTTATTAAATGACGTGTGTAATTTCAGTTTAAGCTATTATTACACCCTCATGCAATTTCAGTCTCCTGAAATTTTAGTTGCTGATTATAGAGTCTACAAGAGTCACTAAGAACTGACAATAATCGGTTAACACTAGGGATGCACCGATGTATCGGCCAATCATCAGTATCGGACGATAAAAGCAATTATCCACGCTTTTATCGGACATCAGCTGAATGTTTAAAAACAGCCAATGATCAGGGCCGATTATATCCTGTCAATCAAAAGGGGGCGGGAAAAAAAACACGTCGGACAATTAGCCTGCAACTCGTGTTGTGTGTGAGGAAAATCTCTCATGTGGAAGTACTTTGAATTGAGTGACAGTGACAACAGAATTACAGTTTGTAAGCTCTGAACTGCTAGAATTTCACAAACTGTCGCTAAAACTTTTAACACAACTGACTGATTACGCACCTTAAAGCTCAACACATTATGAGTTCGTTAAAGATAAAGCGGAAGCTGCTTCAGCTAAACTGGAACAAGCTTCATCCCATCCAGAGGCTAACGTTACTCCGTCTACAAGCATTCGACAGCACAAGAACATTCCAACCGGACAGCACAAGAGCTCGAGACGAAAAGTTAAGAAATCGTACCAGTTTAAAGTTCAGAATTCAGTTAATGGGAATTAATGCGTTTTCTGTTTATAACTGAAACTGAGTTACTCTGAAACATGGAAAACTCATAGATACAGAGAGAATACAGTTATTATTTACATTTCTGTCAAAGTCGTGTAATTAATTAGCAGTCATTTGAAACAAGGTATAAAAAAGCAGAACCACCAAACTATCAGTATCGGCAGATGACATTCTTAAATAATCAGATATCGGTATCGGTGCAGAAATTGTGTATCGGCGCAGAAATTGTGTATCGGTGCATCCTTAATTAACACACGTGTAAATCAGATCCATTCCCATTAATGCTGCAGCTCTCAGGGCTACTGGACACTGGACCCTCCATGTTTCACATCATATACCATCAGTGTTTTTTCTTTTCTTTACAGTAATATGGAGTTTAAAAATATGCGAATGTGAAAAAGAAATTCTGCCCCAGTGCACTGTATAAATAGCAAACAGAAGCTGACAAAGCTAACATGGAGTAAATCAATCCGATAGAGAATATGGAAAAAGAGGTTCAGGGTCATGTGAAATGAGTTTAACCCTAGCAATTCACAGCTCCCGAGGACATCCTGTCTCAGGAGGGAAACGATTTGTCATTGGGTTGTTTGCCTCCAGCTAGAGTTAGTTTGTTAGTTGAAGACCTTTACTCAAACATTAGGAAATATTTCCAGAGAGAGTTTATACATTTCTGGCACCAAATGACGCGCCAATATTGAGCAACGTTGATTTAGCGGATGTGGTCAGCCAATCAAAACGCTCCCATCCACAGCGGTAAGTTATGCATTATTCTACTGAACTTCTCACAGATGTAAGCGAGTTAAACCGGGAATGTCTTTGCAGTTTTTTGCTTTGGTAGGCTAGAGATCCAGAAAATAATAAGTAACTGTATACAGGGACCTACTACACTTTTTCAACACTGCCTTCAGAACATCACACACCAGCCTCACCCAAAACCCCATTTCTCAGAGATACACAGTTCAGTGGATCCTTTGTTAATGCGTAGAAACAGCTGTGTTTGCCAATTAAAAGTCTGTAATCGAGCAAAAGCACTCTTCACGGACTAACGGTAGAGAGAAGATTATGATAAATGCATTTAGAGATCAATGCTGCCTATTTTATCTTCTAAATCAAGTTTGCATACTTTTTCCAGAGTCATCAAGCCTTGTAAAAGAAAAGCAGAGGTAAAGGCAACAGGCAGCTTTAATAAACTATACTTTTATGATGGCCATTAAGTCCAAACCACATTAACAACAACAAAAAAACACAACAGCGAAAGAGAAAACGCATCAAAATTGACTGGAAATGAAAAAAAGTGGAGGTTTTTAAACACTTCATGCTTGTTACTGATTGGACACGGCATGTGACTATCACAAGGAAAGGAATTGCACTTTTTCAGTCTGTTATCTAGTTCGTCTAGGGAAAATAATTTATTGTGAAGTTACTCATGTTATTATCGCAAATATTTTTCTTCTGAAGAACCTGGCTTCCTTCAGGCATCTCTTCAGCGTTCGGCAACTCGTATTACGGTTAAAACTGACATCTAAAATACCATCATATGAACATACTCTCATTTTCTCATCATATGAATACTGTTGAGAAAAATCAGGCATTGATTAAGCTCATATTTCCTCTAATTGTAAAAATCCTTCAGCTTTTTGTTTTCTCAAACTGACGCATGCTGTAGCCAATCAGCAACAAGTGTGTGATGTTCATTCAGCTCCTCCTCCTTTGTCTGTTTGAGATAATGTCAATGTTTCCAGACTTGCTGTTTTGTTTTTGGGGTTTCTGTTACGTTTTCTGATTTAACGTTACGTTTCGGTTTGGGAATGTTTTTGGCACTTAGATGTTTCTCAACTCTGCCCCGTAGTACAGGGGTGAACACGTGCAGCGATACAGCTGACTAGCTCAAAACTTGGGGAACTCCCTGATTAATGCTCAACATCTCCAAAAGCAACAGAGCCGACAAACGAGTCAGTTAGGACAAAAGCATGTCTAAGCACGAGGTGTGATGAAGCTGATTTAAATGAAGAAGATGTGACACTATCCCAACATCAGCATGCTTTAAAATTAGGCAGGGGGAAAGTACACCTACTAAACACAGTTTACTGCTGCATGCTGAACACGTATCCCTTACTGGCGCTGACATCCGGAAACAAGACTTTCCATGGCTACACCGTGAGGCTCTCATTGTTAGCAGCACTACCTTAGAGAGGGGAAAAAAAAACATCCCCCTGTAAAAGCAGGTGTTAACAATGCAGCCTGAGGGAGGACATTTTATCATAATACACAGCAGTCAGAGCGGCTTCAAGCGCCGCACCAGTCACAGTCACGGAGGACAAAAAAAGCAAACAAACAAAAAGCAAGACGCCTTCTCATTTTCCAGGGTTACCCATTTCCTCATTACTGTGTAAAAACAGCTGTATTTGGCCACTGACACCCGCTCGGGTTCACACTTCAAGCACTCGCTACTCCACTTTGAAGTCTTTGAAGAGCTGCTTGTTGGGAAATAAAGAAGAAAAGCTCCGGCGGTGGATACGTTCTTAAACACGAGTCCCTTTACGCTGGAGACGTGCGAGTAAATTATAAAGCTCAGTACACCATCTGCTTCGGCGTGATGACGTGACGCGCACAAAACGTCGCTCACGCTTCGAGTGTTGGAAGACAGATTCCTCAGGTGAACTGAAATAAAATATTACATAAAAATGATTAAAGTATAATGATAAATGAATACAAGTGGCTTGGTAGGAGTATCACAGAATTCATCAAATGGTGGACTGGAAAAAAAAATCAATGTATGGAGGAAAAAAATGGCAGTAGCTTTTCCAAACTGGAACCAGAGAAGTTTCTGTAGCAGATTCTTCGCTGCGGTTTATCCAATCACATGCATTTATGTAAATAATTTAGCTTAAGGAAGCTCATCAGACCAAACTGTCCTATTTGTAGCAATAAACTAATCACTAATGGTTACACATTAAAAGGCAAGAGTCATCGCAATCTCCAGTCACGTAAGCTGCTTATCCGGACCTTTCTATGTTTGTTTTGGCAATTCAAAGGCTACCACCTGCACTGTGATTTTTATTATTATTGTTTTTTAATGAAAAATGTATCCTCAGAAACATAAATGTGAACTTTAAGATGTACAACTACAAACCTCTTGGTAAAAGCCACACAAACTCAACAACAATCTCACCCAGGAGGACTTTTCCCACCAATATGCCCTTGGTATACTGAAGTAACTAAAAGCCAGTTAAAACAAAGATAGGCTGAATTCAAACAAACTAATTGGAGGTGAGAGAGAAAACTGCTCTCTCTGACTTGCAAGCGTGCGTCGGTTTCGTGAGCATTTCACAGCCGTGTGTGCCAAAAGGGTGGGAACGAAGTATCTCAGGGTCATTTCAGGGACAATATCTCTTCTTGCCTCTAAATGAATCACACTCACCACTACCAAAGATTTCCTGATAAGATGATCTAAAGGAATGAATGCAGTGTACTCAAGTCCAAATGCTAAATCATCTTTCCTGTCTTTTCAAACAAACATTATAAGAACGGGTAAATAATCTGGCCACAAGGATCGCTCCTTTCATGGTTAAACAGCTCTGTCCGTTGACAAAAGCAGGAGCAGCATGTTTGACAGCTCCTATGAGGTACAATCTGAAAGCAGCAGGAGCTCTTTCTTGAAGTGTTTGGCCAGAATCAGCTGCCCACGATGGCTTTATCACCAGGAGATGAGGCGACGCTTTGCACTCGGTCCACCCTGGGTGGTCTCCTGCTCCAGCTCCACCTCCGGCAACACAATTACAAAAGCAATTAACACTCTCGACTTCTTTTATTGCCAAAGAAGACAACGCTGCCAAGTAGGGGTGTAAGGAAATGCCACAATCTGTATCCGCATCCATTTAGTGCCGTCTCAGTATTCAGACTTAAGCCCGAAAGGGGTGTGGACTAAACCGGAAGTGGTGTTTTTTCTTTTTTTTTTAATTTTTTTAAAATTAAATATGATAGTAGGATTCGTACCTTCCTGCGATGATTTCTAACAAATTCAGCTGGTTCTATTTCGCTAAATATAAACAAAGTAGTAGTTTGATTTAAATCAGGTAGTTCCTGTAAATGCATTCTGCAGGTCTTTCTTTGTCCTGCAAGCTTCATATCTAACCTCTCGGTCGTATGAAAGTAAAAACCTCCTGTTTGAGTGACTTTTTTGTTGCGTCCCAGAGGATCCCAGTCCCCGATGTGCACCTCTACTCTCAACCAAATGCCCTGTGGACCTTCCTGGCAAGAATCTGTCACTTACTTCAACCACTATGGGCTGCGTCTTCCACCCAAAACAGGCCAAGCGTGGACTGCATACCGAGGATTGTAAATGCACCAACAGACACCCAACTTTCACAGTCCTTTATTTACACAAGTTTCCCACAGTGAGATCATACCTTCCAGGCTCTAAGCAGATAACTCACACTCCCTCCAACCTTCTCAAGTGCGACTGGTATAATTTGGCCCAGCTGGTCCCCTTCGGAAATGACAAGGTCTTTGAGTGTGGGGGGGAAAACATTGCGAGGGATGAAGGAGAAGGACCCTAGGGCCCAAGAAACATTCTGCTTTTTACTTTCCCACACTGCAGGACTTCTCCCTCTCCACACACTCGGCCAGTGAGAGAGAGCGCTGCGGCAGAGGACGCTGGGGAAGAGGGGGGTGTCGGTGCGAGCTAGAGAACAGGAAGAGAACTCTCTTCCTAAACGCTTGACCCTCGTGAAGTACACCAGGGACACTCCAAAATCCTACACTGTAAGCTGACAAACAACAACATTCCCAGATTCCAATCACTGCTAGGCAGATGTATGGAGAGCTTCTTTCCTTTAAAACAGCTGAAAACGGGCCAACCTTTGTTCAAAACCTGGATAAAATGAAAAAACAGCTGCACAATCATTGTTTAAAGCCCCTTTTCATAATCAGCTTCTTACTGTAAGCTATAGCTTCTGCGGCGAAATGACCACTGACTGTAAATATAACATCTTCTAGTTTGCGTGAGTTAATAGTGAGTAGTTCTACCACATGATTTTGTTAAATAGCAGGCTGGCAGTAATATTACTGAGATAATCGTGATGTACACCTAGTACTATAAAAAAGACAGGTAGGCCATCGGTATTTTTGTCTAATTAATACATTATAATTTTGTAATTAGGCACGTGTATGCTTTTCTAGCACTAGCGCTGTTCACACTGCCAGGGATAAGCCAAGGTCAGTCACTATTTTGCACTCTGTACTGACTTTTTGGAGCTTTTGATTATAATTAAGTTGTAATTAGGACTATATGTTTCTCAGACCTACCACTGGTAAATTGTATTAAATAACAGATGTTTAGTATCGCAAAGATTTTTTTTTTTAATTTAAACCCGTGTTGCAGCGGGATTTAAGTTCATTAGGAACTGATGGAAGGCTTCCCTGGTCGCTTGGGTGGAAGTGACATATTTAAGTGTAATTTGACGGCAAATGATACAAGATTGGGAAAAGATAGTGGTTATCTATGAGTAAACAGTCCTTTCTTTCTTTTCTTTGTAGTCAGAAAATACAGGATGATAAGCTCAGAAAGCCACGGCACCACTGGGACACGTTCACTCATTCCAGCTCAGGTTAATGAATTATGTGCCATTTCTCAACTATTTCTCAACGGTATTCATTATTAAAGTGATAAAAGGAGTAGAAGGACGTTATCAGAAATACATTTCTGCACAAAGATATGTGAGATTAGAAATTCCAGATTATCGCAGAAGGGTGAAGAGCTTAAGACTACGTATCAAACCCACACATCTTTGGTTTGAGAGAGAAGTAATATTGATTAAACTAGGCTAAGCTGAATTTGGGTTTAAAGTAAACACAGATTTGCCCAATAACAATGTAATGCAAGTTAAATAATCGTAAACCTCGGTAGACCTGTGTTTGCTTTTTGAGAAAAGGACAGAAAAAAATCCTGGCGCTGATGCATTAAGAGTAAAAAGCTCTAATCGGGTTCTAATATGCATCGCCTCCCCATAAACCTACAGATAACGAGTCAAAGTTTCATATTTCACACTCAGATCAGTCGTACGCTCCTCCTGCGCAGAAGACTGGTGTGGACTGGAGAGTAAAGAAGGCTTGCACACATCTGATTGCTAACATATTAAAAAAAAAAGAAAAAAAAAAAACAGGCTTACATAATATAAACATACTTGCTTATATCGAGCCGAGTCATCTCTTATTCTATCTGGCTGCTAGATCAGGCTTCATCCCCAGAGTGAGAGAAGACTGAGGGAACTGTCGAGTCAGGACATGTCTGCTTCCTGCCCAAACCAGGCAGAATGGAGATAAAAGCCATCAAAGGCAAAGTATATAAAAATAAGAGCTTATGTCTCAAAGCTCCAGACTTCTTGTGGTTTCCCACCTACTGAGACACACACACACACACACAACATCCTATCGAAAAAAGAAAAGAATCCCACCATCATTATGGACAGACATTTTAACTTCACTTCTCATGAAGGACAGAGGGGAAAAAAACTATAGTGTCTGAGTTCGGGTATGTGGAACGGCATGAGAGACCACTTCCGCCCGTCATTAGCAGCCAAGTCAGCTGTAATTACAGATGCGGGTCTCCTCAGCGCCCCTGGCCATGCCGGCGTCAACGCGGACAGCTGATCAGCTTTATAGACCACATTCTCCTAGCGTGCAGTGGGGAAGAGGTTCCTAAGGACACAGCAATTAGACACAAAACGAGGCTAAATGACCTCATTCAACACCAAAACTCCGTGGATCGGTTTCACGTGAAGAGCACATACGTGCGTGCAAACGCCGAGGAGAATATTCAGCATCTTACTGGATCTAATGTCTTCAGAAGACATTTTAATTGAATTAAACACAGAAGAAGAACGATGTACATGAAAAATCAAGACTGCAACGAAGGCTACAAACTTCCACTAAAAACACACAATGGCAGCCAATCAGTGATCCAACATTTCGTTATTATTTCCGTTTCCAAGTGACCCATACCATATATATACGCAGCTTTTAGACTTTCATCTTTTAAGATCATTACTAGATGATCCCAATAACAATCTTGGCTGAATTACATACAGACGTTTTCCATGTCAAATTATACAGTGAAGATCCTCTGACGATAGACCTGTGATTAAAAAAAATAAAAATAAAAAATTCTGTCCATTAGCGTGTTTCGATTATGTTTTTCCATTATCACTATTGTATTCGTAGATGTCCCGTGAGTATTGCGTCCTCCTATTGGTGGCTTTTAGACGAGCATCATAGCAACACCATGAGATTTTTACTTCAAAATTTACAACGGTGCCAGAACTTTGTAGCAACGGCACTAAAATGGCCGCCAGTGATCACATTATACGTTCTAAGACCACTGATCTCAACTCACGACCAAAGACGTCTGAACACAGAGGGATGTGACTGAACACAGACATACGGGCGGAGCTACAAAAGTGCAAACGACTGACTAATCCCACGCAATCACCGCAGGATCGTCCTGATGAAGTCTGACATCAATCACTATTCTATTCTGCCAAACAGTTCATCATGTTTGTTTTTCCTGCCAGTTTTAGAAAGAACTGAAGCTTACATTAGAGCTTGTGATTCCAGTTCAAAACTCTCAAATGGCTTTCTATTCACAATATTATTCTCTAAACAGCCTAAAACACAGACACTGTAGGACATATGTAGCGTGCGATTCGTCCGATTGAACACCCTTTGTGATTCAGCAACAGAAAAGGGTGACAACACGTATTTCTGTTGTATTTTAATGTCATCTGATAAACGTAAGTTGACTACTCGGGTATCACTAGTCACTCCACAACCTCCGGAAATCCTCTTCCTACTTTTATGGGTACAGGAAAACGGATAGTCACTCAACCAAGTCTCAGATAGTTCTGACTTTGCGTTAGTAAGTGTACCGTGCTGTACTCCTGCATCTTAAAGCTCTAATGTCTCAGCTCTGATCCACTGCTTACTCTGGTTTACTCCTGATTTGGAGTCTCACATTCCTCACATCTAGCATACTGTTTAAATCTGGCACTAATGACCTGCTTGGTGCAATGTAAACACGTTTAATCAGTGTAGTCGCTTGAGTAGTTTCCCACACGTAGTAAAAGTAGTGAAGAGGTCACTACAAGCCAAGCGCACAACCGCTGCTTTCTCGCCTGCTGTTTCTCTGTGAATTATATAATCACTTATTTAGACATCTGAACACAACAACAGCCATAGACTCCGAAAATGCAGCTCCATGACTCCTGTTCGTGTTCCAAATAACAGCAACGTCGCAAATTAACAGGCAGTTTAACAGTTTTTCAGTCCATCAGCATGAAGTCTGATGTGATTACGATGTATTTTTCTTGCAGTAAATTTCACACCAAGCCTTCCCATCAGGCGTAAACCGTGTCCAGCTGCCTCTAACACACCGAAATGAAGGCTGTAAAGAGAAACGCCAGCCAATCGCTGCCACAGCAGCTTCCCATTCCACAGCTGGAATACAGACCATAAATCACAAAGCAGTACGTCTGAACGACAGGCTCATGTGCAACGCAGGAACATGAATTAAATCAATCCTTCACGTGGTCTGAGATTAAATGAGATTATTAACTGAGATTATTGTGTCACAGTTGAAAACTCCATTTGTCAACTCTGAGGACTTTTAGCAGCCACTGGTTAGTATTCGTAAATAACACATGGTGCTGTTTGAATCCAGAGCTTCTCAACTCCAGTCCTGGATCATTTCACGTTGTGTTTTTTTTCCTGCTCCAAACACACCGGATACAATTTACAGAAGTTTTCATCATTAACTCATGAGCTGGATCGTGTGTGTCTGGAGATGAGATAACACCAAACCCTACGGTTCAGCGTGCCTTCAGGACCGAAGCCTTAACAGGATCGAAGATCTAATATATAATCAGCAGCTCGATGATTGTACCTTTAGGATTGAGAAATGTTTTATATCACGAGCTACATTTATGATTTTTAACTCTTTAAATTCTGTAATGCTGTATTGGTTTTATGGCGTGTTTCCTCCAAATACCAAACATGTTAAAGAGAAAAGCTGTAACTCTTTCATTCAACACAAACAAACAAAAAAAAACAACAAAGTTCAGTCGTCTGTCCTTTTGTGTAATTTGGACTTTGTGTGTTTCGTTTATCGACTTTTAATTTCTCCTCCAAAGGCTTTTTTTTTTTTGCAGAAAACAAGATGATCGACTGAATAATCCGTCTCGTTCACGTTCACGTGAGTGCGAACGTCACCTGTCACGACTATCACTGCACGTATCTACACCCTGCACTGGAAAGAAATCAGCCCCAGCTTTCGCTTCTTTATACCATGTGTAGTTTATCTCAAGACCTGCTGCACTTGATTCCACAAAAACAACAAATTATCACCCTTCGGATATTCGTTAACAGCAAGCTATGTGATGTAGGAGTCAAAAAGTAAACTCTACACTGATCTCTGAAAGACAGTGAGAGGGGGATCTATACACCAGGCTCAGCGGTGTTAATGATTAATTTAGCTGTTTGGCTGATAATCACCAACACAGTGGTCTACACGATCAGCCGCTGAGATACACGATCAGTCTGAGTCGATTCCTGATGTTCTGAGCTGCACAGACTAGACAAGCAGAAGTTTGTGCACACCTGACCATAACACTCGCACACGCTTGTCGAACAGCCCAATCGGGATTTAGCTCCCCGTTCGCCGTTATAATAACCTCCACTCTTCTGGGAACGCTTTCCACTACATTCTGAAGGTTCATCTCAGAGATGTCCAGGTGGGTTGAGATCAGGGTTGTGTGCTGATCATCTCCAGTTCTACTAACCAACCTCGGAAAACTTTAAATGGAACACTATGTACAGTGATCTACAGAAGCAGCAGGTTGGGGAGGATGCACTCATACAGGTGTGATGGTCAGGTGTCTACAAACTTACACACAGTGTATGATTTTAGTGAAGGACAGGCAGGTGGGAAGCCATGCAGCAGAGGCACAGCTGGAGGAGGAGTGTGGAAGGAACAGGAACACGTACCTAGGTGCAGGGTTAAGTTGATGGAGGTGGGGTACTGGACTCCTGCGAGCATGGTCTGGCTCTGCCACCAGGTGATGTCCGCCTGGTTGTTGTAGTCGGTGAGGTAGACGGCGCTGTGATGCTGTCTCGGGTCTCGGGCATCGCAGATGTGGCACGACTTGGTGACTCCAGTGACGCCGGTCTGCACGCAGTACTCTTCAGGAGGAGAGCCGCATGTGTTGGTGGCCACCACGGTCATGTTGAACGCCGCGTTCACGAACTCGGGCATGCAGCTCTGAGGCCGGCGGCTCAGCTCGTCCACGCACTCGTCCATGGCTGCGTGAGCGCGCCGCGCGCACACGGCCAGCAGAGCCAGCAGAGCCAGAGCCACGCCGCGCATTGTCGTCTCCGTGCGTCCTGGCGCGTTCCCCAAACCGAGCACCTTCCTGTTCCTGCTCTCCCTGCGCCTTCTCAACAGCCCTGCGGAGCCCCAGATAAAACCATGCACTTCCACCCTTCCTGCTCTGTATTCTCTCCTTTCCCTTCTCTCTTTTCTCCACTTTATTCCGCTCCTTCTTCTGCTACTGATCCCTGAGCGCCGCCATGAAGGAGAAAAGTTTCAGAGGAAAAGTTCTACATCTGACCAGGCTACAGGCTACAGGCTACAGGCTACACCCTGCCCGCTAGTGCGCAGGTCCAGCAACTCCACTGCGGAAAAAAGTTTCTACATCTACTTCCGGCTGAGAACTCTTTCAACTTCCACCGAGCCACTGAAAAGCCGAGCAGGAATATCTGCGACACGAGTGGGCGTGGTCTATCAGGAGCGAGGGTTCTTATTGGTCAGCTTCCCCGTCAGTCTCAGCAGCGAGTGAGCCAGTGGGCGGGGCCTATTATTATTATTATTATTATTATTATTATTATTATTATTGATAGAGAGAAAAAAACATTTTGGCATATTTTTATGATCACAACAAACAAGAAGACACAAATGTAACAAAATAAAATACTTTATAAATACTTTAAAAGTTAAAAATCCTATTAAAAATATTTATAAAAAAACATTTTAAAATATATATTAAATATATACTATATATTAAAAATACTATTAAACACTATGTTATTAAAAGATAAAATACTTTAAAATTATTAAAAGTTAAAATCCTATTAAAAATATTTATTAAAAAAATTAAAAAGATATATTCAATATATATTATATATTAAAAATACTACTGAAATATTTATTTTAAAAAAAACATATAAAATACTATTAAACACTATATTACTAAAAATACATAAAATTATTAAAATATAAAAATATTATTAAAAATATTTATGAAAAACAATAAAAATATATATATTAAATATATACTGTATATTAAAAAATACCATTAAACACTATGTTATTAAAAATCCTTTAAAATGATTAAAATAATATTTTATATTTTTTATATTTTATATTAAAATAAGGAATCATTCAATTCAAAAGATTCAGTTTGTAAAACAGAGATTGAAGCTTTTTGGCTTTGTTTTTTTGTTTTCATTATTTTGCATCTTAAGTGATTCAAAGTAACTACGTGATTGTTTTCTGGATATAATAAACCTCAGTGAAGCGACGGATAAGTTCACTAACATGGACAGAGTGTATGGCATTTTCTAAACAATAAATAAATAAATAAATAAATAAATAAATAAGAAGGAATATGATTAAACAGAAGCCATCTTCAGATTCATAGAGCTGCCTGGTTTTTTTTTTTTCATATAATGAAGTAAATATTACTTAGATCATATCTAAGACCCTAAAGGTGTGAGATTTTTCTCCTCCTCAGTTTTCCGCTCTGTGAAACGTCTTAAAGGTTCAATGTAAAACTCATTAACCAAGATTTTTTTCTCACTAAATGTTTAAAGAGCTCCTTTAAGTAAACTGATCTTAACCAGTAACTGTTGAGAAACCCTTTTTTTTTCCTAAAAGTGTTAGTAATCAAGTTCCAAACATCTCTTCTGAGATAACGAGCTGTGACATTGTCTTACAGATGAATATTCTCATTCCATAAAGTCCCTGGGAGAAGCAATGTCATAACTCAGGGACATTGTTAAAGAGAAATTGTGCTTGGATGGATGAATCTTCAGTGCTATAAATAAAACAGAAGAAGATAGACATTACACGCTGTGAGCTAAGGGGCCAAAAAGCGAGGTTAAATATACCTTGCCCAGAAAACCAAGAATAGCAGTGGATGTTAAGAATTTATAGCTGCAGAGGCTTACGTTACTATGTCTGACACTCACTGAACATTTTCTTACACCAGAACACACACTGAATCAGACTCACGCATTTGTCATGGGCACCATTTTGAATAAAGAAGCCTAGTTGACCTACTTTTGATTTTATATACAGATTGTTCCAAGCACTGGAGAAGCAAGACCATTTAGCATTTTCCAAAACTAATACGAATTCCTGAACAACAGAAAAGTGTCAGGAGATCGTCTGGAGATTGTGAGTTCGAATCCTGACGATGCCGCAGCCGTCTGAGGCTGGAAACAAAACCAGTAAAACTGTTCTCTGAGTGGGAGGGATGACGTACTCTTTCTCTCCTGTCAATCACAATGACTCGATCCAATCGTAAGCATCGGTGAGCTCATGTATGCAGAAGAGGGCAGATAGCGCTTTCCTCCGAGGGTGTCACGCTGTCCTGTAACGCAGCACGATCAGCAGCTTGAAAAGATGCGATTGGCTGACTTGACATGTCTCAGACGGTCAGATGTTAAAATTTGACTTTTGATCTAAAATATTTAAGGCTGGTTTATATGTTACTTCAGTAGACTTCGGAGTAGTATTGCAGTATCTGGTTTAACAATGAGGAAAATAAGGAAAAATCGAGGCATACATGAACAATTTTCCTGCTTCTGTAGTCAAATTATCTGTAATAAATCTAAAATTGCACTCGTACTCGTACAAATACTACCTCAAGGTTCTTTCCTTTGACCAGATACTTCTGGATCAGTGTCAGAATCACGCAGGCTTTTTGTCATGAGTGGTGAGAAAAGCTGTAAACTGAATAGCAAACACTTTGCTGAACTTTTCATTTCAGAGTAAAATTAAAAGTGCTGTTAAAAATAGCTCAGTATGAAGCTAGTAGAGTAGGTTTGAGTTCAGTTTACAGCTCATTTCTCCATAAAGACCATTTTAACTACAGCTCAAGCGCTAAATTCCTCACCTCTACGTAAACATCCTCAAAGCTTTTGTTCGACTGCTCACACAACATACTTCAGAATTATTGGCACCCTTCATGGAAAATGTGAAAATAACACTCGTAATTACTGATTTTTGCTCTAAAATTCATTTAACACTATACTTTCCAAGTTCTTGAGCTCATCTTAAACACTGGTTTTAAATTGATTCGCACCTCCACAACTAATATTTCCTTCTCAGGAGACAAGAGCAGCACTCTTTTTTTACACTAGGGTTCAAATCTGAGCTGGCCCTTACAGAACTACGCACAAACCGTTGTTTTGATTTGGACGTATGTTTGGAGTCATTATCTTGCTGAAACATCCACCTATGGTCAATTCTTAACCTCCTGGCAGAGGCAACAAAGTTTTAGCCAAAAAATAGCTAAAACTTCTAGCTAAAACATAGCTAAATAGCTAAAACAGTAGGTAGCAGCATGTGTGATGGTATCAATCTTCACAAGAGCCTCTGGACAATTAGCCCCAAAGCATTAACAATCCACCACAATATTGTCCAGTGGGTTTGTGTGTTTTCTAATGTAGTTCCAGTAGTTCCTGGGAAAGTTCAAAATAGCGTCTCCTGTTGTTCAAGTGGAAAAGTGGAGACACTATGATCTCTATTCTCTCTCTGAGTTGCAGGTATTAGGGTCATTGGAGTTAAAGTGGTTGTTTTTGTGTCTGATCTCAGCCTGCTTTTTCCCCTCATTCCTCACCTTGTGTTCATTTAACAGTGATAGTGACAACGTAAGCAACTAAACACAACAGGGCTGTTAACATGCTGTTATAGGAAAATAATCCACGACAGAGTGGTCGGAGTTTTACCACAGCAAGTTGCCAATGATTACAATTTTGAATTTTATTAATGGATCACACATCACGCTTTTTAACAGTTACAGAACATCTGAGAAACAAGCAAGTTCCACTTATCACTTACATTATCACAGCTATAAAGGTGTTTCCTCACCAGCCTCTCTTTTTCTCTATCTTCAAACCAAAAATAAAATAAATTCAGCTTGTCATGCTACCAGAAATTGCACTGTGTTGGAAAAATGCTGTTACAAAGCGCTGACACTGGAGACTCCTTCCTTAAATGTTAAATAAACATCTACTTACAGAAAACTTCACCATATCAACAAGTAGACGTTGTTCTTTGTTAAATAACGAGACGTTAGAAAGAAAATCTCTTTGTTGTTAGTGTCAGAGTGTCCGGCGTAATACAAGCATCTGTGAATCAGCTTTTACAGTAGAAACCATAACGTATTAGAATTTATTAATATAAACCTGTCATTTGAATTACTGCCTGTCTGACCAATCAGATCCAAGCATTCAGCTATGCTTCGGTATAATGAACAAGTGCTCACAGGAAGTGTCATAGTGGGTACAAGTTTGTTTTTGTTTTAACTTATTAGCTAATTCTAAAAAAAGTACTAGAGACAGTAACTAGGGCATGAAAGTGATATTCACAGACTGATAACCAGCGACTGATGATTCCTCTGAAAGAATGTTATCAGGTGAAGCTTATTCCTGACAGTGGTGATCTTTTACACAGAAAGGCACATTCGTTATCATAATTCCATTACAGATCTGTTTGCTCACTGGCAGCCATCTTAAATGATCAAAGGCTGACAATCAATACATACAGTCTCTTAACGATTTAACTCAATCACGCAGGATTCAGCTTGGACTCATTCTAATTCTCATGCAGAACAGCTCTTATACCAGCACTCATGAGATTCAAGCACGTCCTAAAAGACTAAAAACTCAAAAACTCAGTCTCTTTACTGACCCTTTATCTCTCTGTCTACACAAACTGCACCCCCTGTGCTTTGGTTCACGCGTGCATCGATCGTCACAGCGTCCTATCAATCAACCTTTTGTCCTGGCAAATTTGACCTGTCACTCTTTGTCAAAATGAGCGCGGCATGTCAACACCTCAGTCATCTACTGGTTCCACCTTTCCTGTCTGAGACAATCCTCTGCGGTTCGTGTGCAGACTTGCCCCACGTGCACATTGTCTCAATTCCTCAGCCTCGAGAAATTTAAACATTCATTAGCAATTGTTCTCTAAGAGGATTTCTGCAGCTACCACAATTTATCCTGAGGCCTTGTTCTTGCCAAACTTTCATGTTATACGATAAATTTATCTGCTTTATTCAGACAAAAGGAGATTAACAGAGTATAAAATAAATGCAGCGACGTTTATATGGTGCTTTCTGAAATTACTGATGATAACAATTAAGAAAACCGTCAGAAAAAGAGTTAAGAAGTTAAGATGTAAGGACACGTAGTTTAGAATTCTGATTCATCTGCGTTTTAGTGTTGGACATTCAGTTTTACATGGACGTCATATAACATCAATATAAGATAAGATTCCTTTACTCATATACCGACATGACGAATGTCAGGAGCACTACGCGATGGAAGATTATAAAACTCTATAAACATGAGAATATCCATTAAAAAAGATTTAATTGAAAGTTAAAAACAACCAGGATGTTGACCCAGCATGCTAGATTAATTTATTTTTATCTAATTTGTGGGCAAAATTACGATATTGTTGTCTGTAGAGATTATCGCTAGCTGATAATCCAAGATAATATTACACAGAAAATACAGTCATTCTGAACTAGCTAGAACTAACATTAGTTATGTTGTAGCCCAAAAAATGAGCTAATTTAAAGTTAGCTCTTAGTATAAATATGTAAGAATTTAATCTATTAATGACAAGAAGCCAATTTAAGCCGTATTTCCCCCTCAAACAACGTTAGCGTACTTTTTGTCAGCAGGCTACCGCTGGCTACAATAATAATAATAATAATAATAATAATAATAATAATAAACTTTATTTTATATAGCGCCTTTAAAGTAGCATCTCAAAGCGCTTTACGTAAATTAAGATACAGTGAAATACAAATTAAAACGATACAATGAAAATAAAATACAAGCAGAGATAAAATACAAAAATAGAAATAAGAACCATTCTTAACACAGCAAGTATAAATAAAAGCAAATTAATCACATAGATCTCATAGATCCTATCCAGCCACACTCCACAATACAAAGTTATTGCCTATAAAATGTCTATTTAAATGAGTACAGAAACATTCATGTTCAATGATTAAACATTTCTATTACTTCAGATTTTCTCTGGTTGCTATTCTGACTCCACAGACGCAGTGGAATTTTCCAGAAAATGAATCCTGATGCAATGTCCCTGTTTCCTTTCAGGTCCCCAGCAACCAAGCACGCGGAGTTTTCCATTACAAATCCAATCTGGGTCATGTTGATCCAACGACCTGACCCAACAAGCTACAACCCAGCTACTGACATGTAAAATATTCCAGGATTTATTTTATTTTATTTTTTTAGAGTGATCTCAACTGGAGAAAGATGGATGTGGATTGAATAATGGCTTCACCAAATCTTCAAGGATTTGTCATAGTCTAAACAGTTCTAAAGTAAACAGAGACAGGAATATAACCATTCATCCATAAGCACATGAAGAGAGAAACGGAAAGCTGAAAGAAATCTCAAATTTCTACCGTCATGAGGACGTGTTATGGCAACGTGTTGCTTCCAAAATAACGCTTTATAGGTTACAGAGGTTTTTTTTTTAAATAGTTGGGACAGATCTTGTACTTTCATTTTATTTAAAATCTGATTATTCTGTTTGGATCAAACCTAGTGTAAGTTTTGTCTCAGTTAATCTTAGATGATCACGTGAAGCTCTCTGAAAAGAAGTTTTCTTATGACCCTCTTGGTCATGAGATCTAATCTGATGAAGACATTCTGCATTCTGTGACATCTGCAGAACAGATTAAGAACAGATAAACTGGGGAAAATATCATTTGCACTCAGGAGCAAGCAGCGACGTCTGGTCGAGGGCGAAAATCTAATGTTCATCAGTAGCTGGACAAAGAAGCTCTTAGGATTGAGCAGTGCGTCATATCACAAGGTCTCATCAATGGAACAATAAGAATGATGTGTTGCAAACTAATACTATTTTCAGGTTCTCCTCCAAATGCAGAAAAAGAATGATTAATCATAAATAAATGATCCATCTTGTCTGGTGAAGTGTCAGTGAAGCGGTCTGAAAAATATCAGCCCAAATGGAGATCAAATCAAGTGGCATTTCACTCTGTCTAATCACTCTGTCTAATCACATGACACAACTGTCACTGATGAGCTTCATGAATCTACAGTCTGGGATAGAAAGAAATCAGCCCCAGTCTCACACCTTCACACCACCCAGTGTATTTTATTATGACCATTAGTAATCAGATTATTATTAGTTGTATTATATGGTTGTCTTTTTAGGTTTGAAAGGCAGGTACTCCAGCTCATTTATACCAGTTCACCGTGCGTAATCGACAGGTCTTCAGGTTAATTAAGCGATATCTCACGAGCAGGAGTGAGGTCACACTGAATATCGGCGTGTAGTTAATCACAGCAGTGCTGATATTCAGAATAACCGCACGACTGTGAGTGCAGTATTGCTTTTATACAACAGTTCAACAAGAGATCAAGATCGACTAAGTGACATTTCGGACACAATATGGCCTAATGTTCGGTTTATTTTTCCTCCGCTAGCAGAAATAGATCCCGAAGAAGCAGCACTCAGTTTATAGCAGTTTTACATTCTCATTAAAGGTGGAGTCCCTTCTTCCTTTTCATCTTCATCAGACGAGCGTTCATATTTTAAGTCAAAAGTTATATTCCTGAAAAGTGTATCGTTTGCCATGTCCGCTGATGATGTCACTAACAGTACTGTAGTAACGGTTTCGAACTAGGAAGTGGATTTTTACACAGTGAACACAGACGAACGGAGTGATACACACAGTGAAACGTCCCGGTGTGGTTATAGGAAATACAGGCACTCTTGGAACACTGCTCGACCAATCAGATTAGTGGGACGGACCTAACTGCTGTATAATGGAGCATATTTATATCATGTACAGACTTTTTAACTGCGATCATTCAGCTATCATTTGCTTCCCCACTGTTACAATCTTAACATAAATAATCTCACTGTATTTGTGCCAGGAATCCCAGAGAGAGAAGGTCTTTCTTGTTAAAAGAGTGACTGAGAGAAACTGGTCGTGATACTCCCTCTATCAGCAATCACTCGACACTGCAGGTCTTTCAAATATCCGAGCCGTTTATTTACGGACCGGAAAGCTTCTCCATGTCCATGTACGACCTAAACACTGATCTTCTCTTCCAGTCGACGTTACAGGTGATACCCTGAGAAGTTACTTTAATAGTCCAGTTTATTGTCCACGCTGTAATCTGACTCGAGATGCATGAACACTGGCTCTGTTTAAATTCATTCCCACTACAGACATTCCTAATGAAGTGTTTATGTAGTCGATCCTAAATAAACTGAACAGGACACCCGGACTGGATATACACACACTGCTGCGTAGGAGGTTTCATGTGAGCAGGCTTTATTCCAGGTTACAAGCTGCTCAGAAGACATTTTTTTTAATCAAGCATTTCAAACACACACCTGCTTGCTAACCTTACTGCTTAAGTACATTGCAAATAAAATGATAAATGATAAAATTTTGAATATATTGCCAATATACTGTATTATCGGCACATTATGGCCATGAAGTTAAACTTGTGGTTAGTGGAAAACTTTTATTGTACAACGAGTACAATCAGCATTCAGCTACGATTAGCAGGTTTTTTTTATCCGTTTTCAGTAACTTATTTATTGTCTTCCTATGGGGAAATGGTGAGCTGTAAACACAAACCGTTCTGAATAGAGCTACGACGATTTGCAAACCTTATAGATAAACGTATTATAGATAGATATGGAAAGATAAACGTTGATTTATATTTTATAGTTCAGTATTCAGTACATCAAAGACATGTAGCGATAAAGCCTTGGTCACGACGATTTAACAAAAAACCAGAAGGTTCTTTCAGTGAGATTTAATTATTTCTTCAGTAGGCCTTATTATGTGCCGTATAAAACTATTATCTGAAGATACAGGCTGAGGAGAAAAAAAAAAAAAAAAAAAAAAAAACACACACACATTTTAGCTTCTTGTTTTTTTTGTTCTCTCAGGCGTCAGACCAAATACAGCCAGGATCTTTTATCTTAGTGTTTTAGGTTATAAATTTCATTTCATGGTTTAGTTTCCTATGTTCACGTGGGATGATAAAAAGTGCTAAAACTGTTAATATAATGTCAACAACATGATGCTAGCCACCACAACTGAAAGTTCACCTGAAAATCTTTACCTAAGCATTACTGCAAGTGAAAACCCCAATTTTTTTTTTTAACTCCAACACTTAAATTGTGCTTAGGTTTGAATGCTTGATTTTCTATTACAAGTTGACTAATATAATAATTTTGGAAATAGTTAAATAAATTGCATCCAGTGAGCAGTTGCCAGGTTCTCTGGCTGGCCAACAGGAGCAGACAGACATTCTGAGCTTAGCACTGGACAAGAAAGAAAAATTAAAACATGGAAACCAGCAACGTCTTTATGCTCCTAATGTGTGCCAAATAGCCTGCGAAGGTCCCAACTAATACTAGCTAATTAGCTGGCTGTGTTTCAGTGTCTTTAACAGCAAATATTATTCAGCTCTTTCCAGCTGAAGCTTTTCCTTCTCTCATTTATGCCATATTGAGTAGAATTGATCATCTGCATTACACTGCAAGTCTGATTATCTCTTTTAAAGCACTTAAAATGTTTCAACTTATTTTAAAAAAAAACTGAAATGTGTTTTGTGGGATTTAAATAACAAATAATTTAGAAATAATGAACCACGTGTTTGCTCACTAGATCATTCTTCAACCACAGTTCTACATCTAGAACAACAGCTAAGGCTATGGCGTGACAATCCTGATGCCTGATGAAGGTCAGGGGCAAACCGCAAGCGGAGACGAGATCGAAACTAAACAGCTAATCGTTCACAAATTCAGTCTAGAAATCAGCACCAACAGGCTCGAGTCCAACAGCATGGTTGAGGAGGGCCAGCTGGAATAGCAAGCTGATGGAGCTCTTTTAATTATATTTAACTCTTAACAGTTCATAGGTTGATAAATGTACAGTACTTCAGTAAACAATGTACTAACAGCAGTTTAGAGTTCTTAATTCTAAACCAATATTGGCAACATCCATTCATTATTTATGTATTTAAATAAATCACAACACTTATTTCAGAGTTAATGACAACGACTTTACTGTGACATTTCATTCGAGGAACGAACACCAATTTCACAAGCACTCTGCAATTTATCAAAACATTAAACTTAACACATTACAGTAAATGAAATCGATAATCTTGGTCACTTGTTAAAGAAAGAATCACTGTGTAAATACTAGGCTCTATTCTGATGCATAGATTTTTTAAAGTAATTGTCCAAACAGAATAGTTTCTACTGTCTAGTTTAGATTGGGGGAAACTTTTCTTAACACAAAAAAAATTAATCGTGCAACACAACGTTAAACATGGAGATAAAATGACATGAAGATCTGCACAGTCTAAAACACCAGATTTAGATCCCTCACTAGAATCCTCCATATCCACCTCTGTTGAACCCACGTCCTCCACCAAAACCACCTCCACTCCCTCTGTATTCACCTCCACCCCCTCTGTATTCACCTCCACCTCCTCCGTATCCACCTCCACCCCGATACCCGCCCGAACCCCGGTATCCACCTCCACCCCTGTACCCTCCAGACCCTCTGAACCCTCCGGACCCTCTATAACCTCCAGATCCTCTGTATCCTCCGGATCCCCTGTACCCTCCACCTCCACCACCACCACCGTATCCTCCACCTCCTCGGTATCCTCCCCGACCCTGGAACCCTCCATCTCCGCCATCCATCCGGGACATCTTCGGAGGCCGTGGACCGTCTCCAAAACTGGGGAAAAAAATATATATGAATAAATAAAACATTATGGGATAAGTACTACAGCATGTACATTATCTCACAAATCTTCCACTTGGGACTAAAATCCATTCCTTATCATCCTTATCTCTTTTCTTTTCATTAATGCTTTCAGCAGCCTGAAGGAGAAAAAAAACCCTGACCTTCAAATGACAGAAGGGAAAATAGTACTCAAGTAGTGAAGCGAATGGGAATCTGACCGTGGGTTGCTGGTCATGAGGTTGAGTCCTGCAGAGGAGGGTCTGGAGAGAAGCCGCATGACATTCAGCAGGCGTTCATTGGTGGGATCAATACTCCTGATGTACTCGGGGTCTTTAGTCACTTCCACCACGAGAGCCTCCATCGCAGCTCTCAGGCCGGCAATGCCACCAGCTACTTCATGCTCAATACGCAGGTTGATCCTGTGAACGGAACAAACTCGCGTTCTTGGACATGCAACAACAAGCGGGTGCGAGAATTATGCCATTTTCTAAACTCACCAGTCATCGAGTACGACCACCTCTCCATTAGATGTGATTTTCTTGGCGGCAAACAAAATGAGCTGGAGAGGGCTGACCATGGTCATCCCTTTGGCTGAAATGGCTCGGGTTCGAATCTATAATGATTATAAACAACAGCTGATGTTAAGAGCCGCAAGCAAATTATAAGGCTTTGTTAATTTTAGAGGCGAGAAAAACCACCACGCTGACCTTCTCCCCAAAGACGAAGAAAGGTGACGGATAACTCGGGTCTTGACTGGAGAAGGGGCAGTTAACAGAAGACTTGTGGATGAGTGCGTTTCGACCCTCGGTGGTCAGGATTTTCCTCTTTTCTTTGTGGTAGCAGACGTTGGGGTAGCAGCCGTAGGTCAGCAAGGAGATCACCACGTCCAGATTATTGTCTGGTCCCACATTGTTGAACACCTGATTCATCAGGCACTCTGTATAGAAGAAGAATAAACACTCACACAGTTCTTGACAATTGACAATAACAGAAGTAAGGAGGAATTAAGGAAATGCCAGGAGGAGAGATTAAAAAAAACTATTTTATGGAAAGAATTGCCAGCTGTTAATACTCCGCCACGGAGGCCTTAATACATTACAAAGTACCATGCAACAGTGTATGAGATACAGTTATCGTGCTCGCAGTTATCTGGTTTAGTGGAGAATGTTTACATACCTTCAGGAAAACCAGTGTTAATCAGAATCTCCTTTAGCTGGACTTTGGCCTCCCATGTCATCCTTAAAGTGGACATATGCAAACGCTTGTGCTCACAGAACCTGGCCTCTGCCTCCTCTCCTCCCATCCTGAACACAAGATAAACCAAACACATTCATTACTCTATAAATCATTTAGGACATGCAGTACTATCAGGGGCTAGAAAATAATCCGGTTCCTAATATCCGTGTGTATACGTATCCGCACCTGTTTGATTTCAAAAGCAGAACTCTTACCTGACTTCATCCCAGGCTTGAAAGACAGAAAGCAGGGCCACATGGTCAGAGAACCGTACGCCTGCAAAGTTCCTGTGCACAAACCCTAAACGCTTGCCCTCGCTGATGAACGGCTCGGAGAAGCACGAGGCGGCAGAAATGGTGCATGCGGCGTCTCCTACGCTAGAAAGGCAAGACAGACACAGACACACAGAGAGATGACTTACGGAAATAGTTAACAGCCATGACAAGATTTTTTTTTTTATTTCACAAAACAAGTTACATCAAAACAGTTACTTTAGGATGCAGCCCATGATCATCATCTTTCCCAGACGAGGCTCGATGGGCAGTCGGGCCAGGATGCGTCCCAGTGGAGTCAGCTCATCATTAGAGTCGAGGGCATCTAGCTCTGGAAAATCAAATACATTCCCATGTAATTGTGCTTTTTTTAAAATAAATAAATACATAAATGAGTACCATTTACAGTAATAGTTCATTTAATCACTTATTTCTTCAAGGCCACGCGTGGTGAGACGAGTGCAGTACCTCGGAGAGTGTGTTCAGCTTCAATAACAGCATCCAGAGGAGGAGGCTCGATTGCTTTGGCCAGGAAATGGCCGATAGCACCAAGCCTGAGCAGCTTAATGCTGAGCGCCACCTCATGCAGCGGCGTGCGAAAGATCTCTGGAGTCATGTGGGTCTCCAACCTACATAGTAATTGACAAGGGAATATTTTATTCTGTGCTTGTTGTAATACAACAATACAATCGACACAAAAGTTTCGAATATAAATAGATAGATAGCCCAAGACTGGGGTTGTTTGTGCTAAAATAAAAATCTTATTACATCCATGAGAACACAGAGAGTTTAGCTTAGGAGTTAAATAATATATACATACTTCTCAAAGCGTGCTTTGCTGCATAGGTGGAAGCAGAAGCCTGGCCTGACGCGTCCGGCTCGGCCCTTTCTCTGCTCCAGGTTGGTCTTGGATGCCCACACGGTGGCGTAGTTGGTCATGTTGTTATGAGCAGTAAAGAGTTTCACCTTCTGCCTGTGGAGTTCAAATCACGACATTAAAAACAATGTGCTCAAGCAGATCACATGGACATTAAGTACAAATTCAGAACTGCGAAATGGTCATGTGATCAATATTTATACATATAACGTACTTGCAGGAGTCAATGACATAGACCACGTCGTTGATAGTAATGCTGGTCTCGGCAATATTTGTCGATAGAATAACCTGTAAAGACAAAATGTCCGAACCAATTAGTCATGGAACTGGAGGAAAAAATCGAACAGCTGACTAAAACTTCATATAGCGCTTTATCTGTTACTTAAATAGTGTGAAATCAGGAAGTATCAGTTACAGCAAACGCAAATCTGTTAAGTCCTGCTCTTTTTTCTACCATAAACTGCATTCTTATGTAAAATGGCTTTTTAATAAAAGATTATATCCAAATATTCAACTTTAACTTGGAAATTTCTGTACAAAAACCTCTGGATACAAAACACCATGAGCAAAGTTAACTGTAATGCACAAAGCTGATGTTAAACACACACACACACACACACACACACCTTAGTCACTCCTTCAGGTACGGGCTCAAACACCAGCCTCTGCTCCTCTCTGGGGATCTGAGAGTGGAGAGGCAGGATCCGGTAACGATGGCTACCTAGTACACACGATTCAGCACAGATGAATTAGCTTCATTAGCAGCTTAAGCTTACTCAACAATACGATACACGGGATTTGCGAAATTACTGAACTACGACGTCTAACTGACCGAAATGTGCGTTCATCTCCAAGTGTTTCTGCATGGAATAGATGAGATTCCAGCCAGGCAGGAAGACGAGCACGGCCCCGGCCACTTGCAAGGTTTCGATGTACTTCAACAGAGCCTCGATCAACTCAAACGGAGTTTCCTTCTCGTTCATTTGGGCCATGGAGCGTTTGGTCTCCGGACCGTACTCAGGTCCACACACTAAGTTACAGTTTACCTGCGGAAGACAAGATGGAACACCTTGTACTGCAAAGAGGTTCATTTTCCATTCTTCACATTAACATTTGTTCGACAGTGTCGATGGAACGCGGAGTGTGCAAGTGAACAAGGACGTGAAATAAAAGCAAAAATGCAGCAGGATGGATGTTGATGGATGTTGATGGATGTAGTCACAGTGTATCAGCTCACAAACTTGCACTTAATCATCAGAAAACACTTTGGCTCGTCACGTGATGCTGGTATTTACTTAAACGTACTTACACTTGAGTACTTGATGTATAGTGTACATTTGTTGCTCAGGATTTCAACACAATCTAATCCGATAAGATTTACAGAAACAGGTTTGGATCTGATGGACCTGAAATGCTTCTGCATACCTCTTCCTCACCACCTTCCTCATCTTTGTCTTTTCTCTTCTTATCTGACGGCGGTGGAACAAACTGTGTCATCTGAATGCAGTCCTCCAGGAAATACTCTGTAAACATGAGTGGGATCGTTGTTTCAGTATGGCAGGTACATATTCTTACAAACGTTGTTTTACATTTATTCAATACAGGGGTCAGTATTTACATACGCTGCACGGGGTATGTGCGTCCAAACACTTCTATGATGGGACAGCTGAAGAAGTATTCTCTGAACATGGTCGTGTCGATGGTGGCGGACATAAGGACCACGCGGACGTCAGGGAAGGCATGGATCACGTCTCGTAACACCACCATCAGGAAATCGGTCTGGACACGAAGACAAACACACACCAAACCTGCTCATTTTGTACTGCTTGAATTCCTAATCACATAAATTTACGCTTTATGAACTATGCTTTATGCACTAGAAGGGAAATTTTCAGACTTACGTTAATGTCTCGCTCATGGATTTCATCCACGATCACGTGGCTGATTCCTCGGATTCCAGCTTCCAGCTTCCTCAGGAGAACCCCTTACGAAGAAACCAAAGAAAGCTAGTTATGCAAAGAATAAAAAAAAATACTTATTGATTAAACTGATAATTTATTGTAATGATGGCTACAGGCAGCCACTTTTTTTTTCCAAATAACTGATCACATAAAGAAGACTGCGCAAAAGGTTGGCAGGTGTGATATCAACTCACCGACGGTGCAGAAGAGGACGCTGGCGTGCGGTCTGGGCAGGACGGACTCGAAGCGCACGCTGTACCCGCAGCTCTTCCCCAGATCCTCACCTCTCTCGTACGCCACACGCTCAGCCACCGACACGGCGCTGATTCTCCGAGGCTGGAACCCAGATCGTTCCGAGTTAATCACTACAGCCAGTGCATTCAGAGGTAATGTGATTTCATACAGCGTCAGATCTAAAGAATTTTAACTACATCTCAACACTGGTCCTTGTTAGATTTTATACTCAGTCATCTGTACGAGCCTAATGATTAAACTCAGCTCATTCCTAACACGGACCAGCGTAGCGGCTCACCTGAGTGACGACAATGTTGCACTCTGAGGCTCTTCCTCCGCGAATGTACTGGTCCAGGATGTACTGCGGCACCTGAGTGGTCTTTCCGCAGCCTGTGGCCCCACGGATGATCACTACCGGATTGCTGTTGATGGTGTGCATGATCTCCTCCTCAAATTTTTTGACAGGCAGCTGCTCTCGCTCACGCAGCCTCTGCCGTAGAAACAAGAATCAGCCACCGAGCACAAAGCCATTTTCATTTCACCTGATGATTTACTGATCATAAAAGCAGTACGAGCAATAAAGACAACTGTAAAACTGATGATTAGTACACTGGAGAAAGTGTAACTGTGTGTATGATGGTCTTTGAAAACAGTACAAATGGGATCTCAGTGTGTACCCTCATCTCACCTCCTGCAGGTTGGTGTCATGATCTATTTGGTAGTGGAGCTCACTCTGCAGGTCTGAGCTGATCTGCTCTGGGGTGCACTGCCAACAGGTACACAAAAACACACAGGGTCATTAAACACTACAAGAACACTTTCAGATAATATTTAGGCAAAAATCTCTAAACGTTTAGACAGAATCAATACCAATACCGATAACAAACAGCATGCTTACAAAAGCCAGAGGTCCCTCATCAATGTTGCTGCTGGTCCAAGGGTTCCAGTTGACCTGAGGAGGAGACCACTGCACCACACCTCCTGTACTCTGCTTCTGCGACGGCTCAAACTGGGCCAACTTCCCCTGGACCAGAGACACTGGACCACTAGGATCCTGGACCAAAAAAACAACAGGCACATTTTAATACGACATGACAACACCATACACTCACCGTCCACTTTATTAGGAACATCTAGGCAAGGCTTTTCCAATCTATCAAGACACTATCAGGTTTCTGTGAGCGGAGTGCTCTTCTACGGTTTTTAGTGTTTCGAGAGGCTTTTCTCTTCATGTTTGTAAAGAGTGTCAAAGTCACTGAGATGACATTTTCCCCCATTCTAATGTCTGATGTTAAGATTAACTGGATCTCTTATCCTGTATCTGTATTATTTTATTTCAGCTGGTACATGATTAGCTGATTGAATAACTCAGGGTTCTTTATTTGTCACATACATATTACATACATGTGATGTGATGTAATGTAGTGAAATGTTTTTCCTTAGTGCCTCGTCCCACAGTGCAACAGTGATACATAATAAAAACGGAATATAATAAAATCTAGTAGACTATTATGTAAAAAGTTTAGAAGCCTTTAGAAGAATGAAATGTAGACTACGAATATGGATAAATAGAATATGTTTAAAAAGACAGATATACAGAGCTGTAGTGTCTCATAGTGCAACTGTTTCTGTGTAGAAATATACAGAGCTGTACAGTGTAAGAGTTTTTTAATGTAGTGTGCAAAAAATTAATTTTTCCATAGTGCAAACTGTTTGTGTATCTGTATCTGTGTCTCCATGAATGTGCAAGTGTTCCTAATAAACTAGACGGTGAGTGTATGAGATTAAATAATAGATAAATGATAGGACTGGACATCAGCACTTACAGGTGGAGGAATCTGGATGCCGAACTCTTGGATGACGCTTTGTAGCTGATGCTTCAGCTCATCGCTAACATTCACATTATACACGTCCAACTAGCGAAGAAATAGACAACGGTAGCAAATTACCAAAGAGGATCTAAACATACCGTCCCTGTTCTACTTCTGCTAACATGAGAGACGTATCGAACTCACCGTCTCTCCGTCTTTCTTCTTGGTCTGTCCTGTAAAAGCTTCAATGACACCTAGATGGTACAGCTGACGGACCAGGGAGAGAGCGCACGACTGGGCTGCCAGCTTTTTATTGGAGCCATGCTCACGAGCAAAAATATCTGCACATTGTAGAGAAATTATCAGAGAGAAAAAAAACAATAATTAACATTCACTGTATCGTAGAGATCCTAGAGCAGGATTGCCAATGTGCTGACGTTTCCTCTCGTACAAATGCAAAGCTGACATGAAACATGGAAGATTAAAGATGCTTACTTCTACGCAGCTGTTTCACAAAGATAGTCATTTCAGCAATGAAGCTCCTAAAAGCATGAGACGTAGTATAATTAAAAACCCACACAAATTTATTCCGTATCAGAGAATCAAAAGGAAAGGCATTAAGACTACTACTATTAACATCAGTGCTATGTTCAAAGTAACAGAATGAAATAAAACTCAGAAATTTTAAAAAGCAAGAGGATACAAACACACATTTATACAGTTCCATTCAAAGAACTGACCTCTGCCTATCAACTGAACACCATTTCATGAATAAGAGAGAGTCCACATCTTGAGTAGGTATGTTTTTCTGCCAGACTTCCAACCATCAACACTTCCATCTCAGCCACGGGAGCCTCCATTCCTGATGAAGGAGTGACACCAGAAATCACAACCAGCCATTACCACGCTGCAAACACTCCAGCACTCATCCAATCAAGCACTCCATGTGGCACCTTAGTGCAGCCTAAGCGATGCCACATGTTTAGCACAATTAAGGTTGTGATTTCTGGTATCATTTTCTCCCTAGCTTATTTCATTTGACAGCTCAGTAAAGTTAAGTTTAATGTCGGGACAGGTTTATGAAAGTATATAATAGTTTACTAGTAAAACAGAACTTGTTAATGATTTGACGTTTCTTTTTTGCGAGATCCCTTTGGGGTTTAATGTACACCAAGGAGTTCTCTCATTCCATTACAAGTCCAACAGAAAAACATACACTCAAATCGACCAACACTACAGGCCAAAGACGCGGAAGCAAGCAACGGATTTAAAAATATTTTACGATCATGTCGATTATTTACTCAAACACGTTCTCCCAAAATATTTCACTGATTTGGTGATTTCCCCTGATTTTATGGTAACAGTCTCTCACAGTGAACTATTACGATACTATTAAAATTATTTTAATTATCATCTTAAGTCCTAATTTATCCAACTCTATTCAGTTCATCAACCTACAGGAGTTCTAAATGTGAGGGTCAGATGTACAGAGCCTTGCGTAAGTATTCACAACCCGTGAACTTTTCCACATTTTTGTTGCTACCTGGAACTGAAATGGACTGAATTATTTCATAATAATAATAATAATAATAATAATAATAATATTAATAAGGCATGAATCTACACAAAATATCTACATACTTTAGGTCTTGGTACGAAGCATTATGTCTGGTGGAAACCAGACACTGCTCATCACCTCGAAAACACCATTCCTACAGTGAAGCATGGTGGTGGTAGCATGATGATGTGGGGATGCTTTTCATCAGCAGGGAATGAGACACTGGTCAGGGGTTAAAGGAACATGATGGAGCTAAATACAGGGCAATCGTAGAAGAAATCCTGCTCCAGCCTGCAAGAGACTTGAGACTGCAGAGGAGGTTCATGTCCCAAAAGGCAACAACACTGAGCATGTTGCTAAAGCTACACTGGAGTGATTCAAAACCATGAACATCAGTGCGATTGAGAATCGGTGGCAAGACAGAGATTGAACAAGTGTGCCAAGAAGAATGGGCAAAACAATCATGATCCAAATGTGCAAAGCTTTCTCAGAATAAAATATTCTGCACCTTTAAATGTTAGATAAATTATTAAAAAATTCCAATTAAGCACATTTCAATTCCAGGTCGTAAAAATACCAAACGTGGAAACATTCAAGAGGAAGTGAATACTCATCAAAAATTCAACTCAAACGAGGTATCAGTTATCCGTTACTGCTGTAGACATTTAGTTACACCTTTTCATTCCATATAGAAATAACCGTCTCTTATCAATACATTTGAGGTAATTTTACAAAATCACTGTTGCTTCCAAACTTCTGCGGTGTAGTGCAGCTAAAATTTTATGTTCCTTGGTTTTTCTATAAACATCCTGAGCTACGGACGAAGTGTTTCTTTCTTGCGGCATCCAAACCTGTTGTGGTCTGGCCCCACTTGGTTGTATTTGTAGTCTGTTTGGATTTTCTCTTTCTGAAAGAACTGGTTCAGACGAGCCTTGGCATTGTCCAGAGTCCAGTTTCCGTGCAGACCAGCATTTAAATCTACTTCCTCAGACTCCAGGGTCTGGCGAGGAAAAAAAAGATGCACTTAAGAACAAAAATTATGAAGTAAATTGCTTAGAAACTGGCAGATTAAAGTATCCATTAACCATCACATTCGTACGTTAATACTCATGGGTACTCAGTACGGTGCAGATTTTTTTTTTCTTTGCCCATTTAATTCATTTAAATAAAATACTCAAATATCATCATACAGCTTTTGCATCCTGTTCCTCTTTCCTGGAGTAGTAGTCCTGTAGATTAGCTCCTCGGTCCCACTGAGGATTATTCAAGCCCGAGTAGCCGAGACCAGTTACTCCAGGAACCGGAACAGAGCTTGGCTCGGTCTCTGAGAA
>CM040457.1:31628263-31661115 GCA_022758105.1 Pangasianodon gigas | reverse complement strand
TGAGTTTATCATCATCAAACCCATTACCTTATCTGAGATATACAAACTGAACACGAAAACCACTGCGGCTGCAAATCTAATCTATAGGTGTCACGTTTAAGACCAGCCAAGCTGATGTGACATGTCTTGTTTAGATACCTGACCGCTACACATTCCACGGCTGGGGAGACTGAAATGTTGCTCCAGGCAACAACTGGAACTGAAACATGTTTGGAGTTACATGGTCTGACCTAAATAAATAAAAATGAAAGCATTCTTTATATTAAACTTTATATCAATTTTTGTACTTGAATGTTTATTAATGTTGGTTAATTATATTTAATATACCTCATTGGTGTGGTAACAGAGGTGGGTGTTCCTTAAAATGAGAAGAGTGAATTATTATTACTGATGAAGGCTGAATATTATTACATCTTTCACCGGACAGGAGATGTGTTTCACTGCACATGCAATAATCACTGTGAGAAACACAACTGAATCCTTAACCAGCTCTTTATGTTAAGATGATTGTTTAGATAAATATTTGATAGTGTGATGATATCATGTACAAGCATAAAACTGCAATTCTGCTTAATCAGGTTTGTTCAAGGATAAAATCCAAAATGCTTATACGACCACCTATTTGAAATTCTGCTGTAGTTTTTTTTTAATTACAGTAGGCTTCACATATCAATTTGTTGCATGGCAACCAAGTGAAAGCTGATTATTTTGCACACAAGTTAATGAAATGTGTTCTTAGAGCAGTTCCTGTATGTCACTGTAGCTTTTAACCACAGTAACCACAACTTACTAAATCCATGCTCGTTCAGTGAACTCAGGGAAGATACAGACGTGGCTGAATCCAGCGGAGACTTTCACATAAAAAAATGAAAAGAAAAATTATAAAAATGAAAAAAAAAAAGTGGAGATAAATGTAATTACAGTATAAAAGATCAATTAAAAACGCACTGCCATGCTGGGTCTGAAGTGTCGAAACCTCTCCATGGGCTCACCAGAGCCTGGGTGACTATCAAAAGTGAACAAAGACAATCTAACTTTTTAATTTCCAAAATAGCACTGCATGTAAAGTGAGTCATTAAAACAACAATATTAAACTCAATGAAATAATTAAATGTTATCTACCTTACAGTCCTGGAGCGGGGCGTGACTTTGAGAAATGGAAGAGAAAGCTATTATATAATACTCCTGTAAACGAACACATTTATTTATTCAAACAAATACACGTGGCATAGCAGGGTTTTTCCTCTGTAAAGAATTCAAAGGCAGCCATTTTCTCACAAAACAGCCATCCTGGCCCTTTTTCAGACGTAGTGAAACATCCCATAAGCGTAATACATCTAAAAAGCTGCTGCTGATATAAAAATGCATGTCATGTGCAGGTCTGGAACATCAAATCTCAATTAAATTTCCTAAATTACATCACAAGCGTTTTGAAACTTATGGTTTGAATAGATATGGTCGATAAAATCCCAGAGTTTTTAAATCTAACAGCAAACCAGCTTAACATTACGCCTAATTCATCGTTCTTGTTTCTAGAAGGTCTCGGTGGAGGAAATGGCGGCTGAAAGGAACCTAAAGGAACTCAATCCCTGCTTCATCAATCTGTCACCTGAAAAACCCTGTTAGGCCACTGAGTCACTAAATACCTGGGGATGTGACAGCCACTGGTAAAGTCATTCTTGGAATGCTTCCGTGAATAAAAAACAAATCAATCAAATAAACAGGATTATTATTTAAAGCTTCATTACTGCTGTAGAATTACACACTATACACAAATACTAATTTAAAGTGAACAAGTATTGATAATACCCATTAGCCTTAAACGTCCCAGGGGATACCTGTGCATGAGCAGAGAGACAGATTCTAGTATTTTCCAGTAATTTTTTTTAATAACCAAACCCAGTATACACACAAACATAACTGTGTGTCTCACCCTCCTCTGGGAAAGAGGCTTCTTAAGTTCAGCATTCTCCTTCCTGAGCTCTGACACCTGCCTAAGCACAAAGACAAGCACAGAAAATAACCAAGGACTTGATGGATCTATATGAACAAATCTCACACTTCTACACACTGAGGTCAGGAATAAATACAAGCCTGTTATCTTTCGTTCTTATTAGTTACTGCTGCTAATTGCCAGACTA
The DNA here is from genome assembly GCA_022758105.1 of Pangasianodon gigas. Lineage (NCBI taxonomy): Eukaryota > Metazoa > Chordata > Actinopteri > Siluriformes > Pangasiidae > Pangasianodon > Pangasianodon gigas. Next base: position 31,658,974 of record CM040457.1, on the reverse strand, counting down.
TAACACAAGAGATAAGACAGATAAAGTGCTATATTGAGACTAGAGAATACTGCACTGCTCGCACCTGTGGCACTGTTCACTGACTTCCTTTAGTCTTCTTTCCATCTCCACAAATTTGTGTTTGTGGAAGGCTATGACTCTCTCTTTCTGTTTTCTCTGGAATGTCGCAATCTGGGAAAAAAAAAGTTAAAAACCAAATAATGTGGAGTGTTTACTAAAGGCTTGGCCCAAAATAAGCTCACCTATACTAATATTATAGTGTTGCACACATTTCCAAACATTTACAGAAGCCTGCTAAATGCAGATCTTAATGATGTAAGCTCCCAAACAGAAAAGATCATAATTAATGTCTTTGACATATTTTATATATATTCTGAAAAAAAAAAATTCAGTGTAATAATGCTAAAACATTTATTGTTTAAAAGTTATATAACAAAATATCGTATCAAGGGATGTGGATGTAGCATCACGAGAATTCAGGGTCCTGCTCACTAATTGGCAGATTTTTGTTGCAAAAGCATTTTTTCTTTTTTCAAAAACAAAAAATTTGAACAGAACTAGGCTTTGTGAATTTGTGATTATTCGGTTAATGTTAGTCCCCCTTTGTGGACTGAGACCTTGTCATGATGAAGGGGCTTGCTTACTCAGAGCTATGCCACCAGAAGCTTAATGCTCTCAGTAGGACCACCCTTGGTGTCTAAAGGGGAGAGTTCAGACAAAGAGCGATCCTAAAGATGTAAGATGTATGAAAGATATTTTTTTTAAAAATAGACGCAGGCACACCCATGAAAGATGAAGGGTAGGAGCAGGACGAGTGGCAGGCATGTGAAGGTCAGTCTTAGATGGACTAAACTCTTGCAATGGAAACTAGCTTTAGGAAGGAGGAATGTCACTTTGCCTGTGGGGAAAGAGCTTGAGTTAGTGTGTCTGATTGAAAGATATGCAGAAGCGTCGATGAGAGATGAATTTAACTCTCACCACCCAACGGATTTCACCTTCAGGTCTGAGATAGTGAGTCTGAATGGACCATGTTCATGTGCTCAATCAGAATGCCCAGATGTCTGTGAGGACCTGTCATGGTGGTGACCCTAAGATGCACTAATGGACATCAGTGGTGATGGAAGGCATCAAATTGAAAAAGGAGGGCTCTCTTGAGTCAACTGCGTGGTACAGGAGAGCCAGAAGTGTTGCAGCAAAATCAGTTGCAGAAGCGAAAGCTCAGGCATGGGAGAACTTTAAAGAGGTCATGATAAAACACTTTTGGCCTGAAAGATATTCTGGCAATCCATTTGGCGCCTCAGGATGGGTGACCAGACCATGCACAGGCTCTACTGAGCAAGCGCAAGAGAGAGTTTACCTCAACTGGGGACAGGTTTGAGAACTGGAACAAGGAAATCCTTAACCCAGTGAACCCACCATCTTTTCAGGAGGCAGTGCGAGAAATCTGATGTTTTGAGGTCCATCTCTGTGGCTGAAGTTACTTTGGTGGTTAGAAATTTCTCAGTAACAAGGCTGCAGTGGTGGATTGAGATTCGGCCGGAGATATTGAAAGCACTGCTCTACAGTGTTGCATGGAACAAAAGGTGTGATTCTGTTATAAGCGAATCATACTCCTCAGCCTCCCAGGAAAGGTTTATGCCATAGTTCTAGAGAGGAGACTCTGTCCAGTGGCTGAACAGAGGATTTAGGAAGAACAATCTGGGTTCTGCACAAGCTGTGGAACAGTAGTCCAGCTATTTCATTTTGAACATGGGAGTATGCTAATCCAGCGGACGTGTTTTTAGTGGATTTGGAGAAAGCCTATGTTTTGCTGTCAGTGGTATTGCATGAGTACAGGACATCTGGGTCACTACTTCATGCAGTTCATTCTTTGTATGAGCACAGTGTGAGTTGTGTACACTTTCTTGGCTTTAAGTCAATATCGTTTAAGGTGGGTGTCCGACTACTTGAGAGTGAGTCTTGTCTCAGCTCCTGTCTGTTGTTTTCATTGACAGGATATCGGGACACAGCCACGGTTGGAGAGGTGGCCATTATGGAGGGCTAGAGGTAACGAGGTATTTTCTGTGTCTGTGACAGGAGCATGACAATCTTTAAGAGCCTCGAAGCAGAGCCAATGTTCCTCTGAATTGAGTGAGGGATGGCTTTGGCACTTTACAAGAAATCCCCCTGGTCAGTTCCATCTAGAATTATATCAGGCATGTCCCACTGGAAGGAGACCCTGGGGCAGACCCTCAACCCAATGGAGACATTACGTATATCTAACAGCTGGCTTGGAAACATCTGGGGATCACCCAGGAGGAGCTGGAATCTGTGGTTGGGGACAGAGAGGTCTGGGCTTCTTAGCCTCTGGCGACTACAACCCCCATCAGTAAAACCAGAAGGAAAAATGAATGAATGAATGAATGAATGTGTTATATGTATAGCTAAGAATGACATCCCATTATTTCACTTCAAACAGCAGGAGCAACATCAAAACATAGAAACTGAAAGTTTCTCATTTTAGAACATTCAAGGAGAATGTACAGGCACTTTCTTTCTTTTTTTTCTTCCAAAATATAAAGTAGACAACTTATTTTCTGTAGACAAAAATATTACAATATAGACCTGTGCAATACGCTCCAGTCGGGTATGAATGATGCTTATTGGGTCTTTGAAGAACATCTGCTCTTGAGGTTTCATCTTCAGTAAGTTCAACAAAGATGATGCAGTGGACAAAAAGAAGACAAACATAAAATGACAAGCAAAAAAGTCATTACTTATATCGTTCTTCAGTATTGGACCTGTACATCAGAAAAACAGCTGTGGGGTTAATTGCTGTATGAAACAAGTGGAATAAGGATTAATAATAAATTAAAAATTAAATAACAATTGCCTCAATCCCAACACCGGAACATGATTAAGTAAGGATGATTAAATAAAAACTTAGGCTTTCCTGATGAAACGAACCAGTATGTGCTATTCTGTCTGTGCACCCTTCATATTTTATGGACGAATTATGCAAAATAAATAAATAAATAAATAAATCTAAGCAGTTAAATATTGCGTGTAATTATCAAATGATGCTCACAAGTTCGTTTTCCAAAGACATACACAGATGTTTGTTTGTTTGCTGAGAATCTTGGAATATGATGGTGTATTTATGACTGTTGTATTTTGACTGAGTGTCTACACTTACAGTCGCCTATCACACAAACCTGGTCAGATATAGGCAGGTAGCTGCAGCTGGACTGACACACGCAGCAGTGATCTGAGACGGGCGACAGAGACAATCTGTTAGAAACAATCACGGGATGATTTACAGCTGCACAGTGCAGTAATGAACAGAGATCATTACAGTTTATTTTTAAACTGCTGACACTGGGTGATTATTATGCTCATGCTGGTTGTTTAGTATACCCATTACTACACAATGCTATCAGTATGGTCACCTAATGGTCACCGGAGATATATATATATAGACATATTGCTTTTTGCACTTCTGGTTGCATGCTAACTGCATTTCATTGGCTCTGTACTTGTACTCTGCATAATCACAATAAAGTTGAATCTAATCTAAACTAATCTAATCTCCCATCTTAAAAAGCCAAAACACAGGCAGAGCTGGTCAAACTGGACCATCTTTGCCAGCTGGTAAGTTATTTTCCAGCATCCTTATCATTTGATGAAATTGATAAATGACTTCATAACTGTCTTATTGTTGTTATTTTCTTAAAAATACTTTGTCTACTGTAACGATATTACCAAAACGCTTTCCTTTCTACCAGCATTAGGCAGCTGAGAAAGATATTCTTGATTTTTCTGCAGGAAAACTTTTGGCTACTTGTGTATGTAAGGATATGTTTATGTAACATTTACGGAAGGAGTCTCCAGTTTTAGCGTATTGTAACAGTCTGCATGGGAGAGTCATCAGGACAGAACTTTGTGCTTACTGTTTATTTTTAAGTAACATGACAAGCTAAGCAGTTTTGTCTTATTTCAAGACAAAAAACTTCAAGACCGAAAACGTTATATCTGTTTATAGCTGCTGTAACGCAAGTGATAACAGGAATTGACCTGTCTTGCAGAAGATTAAATGTAACTACAGACTGTTGAAAAGTATATCGAGTTACTCATTAATAAATTAAAAATGGTCATCGTTGCCAAATCACTGTGGTATAAGAGGAATAAAACGCCTTGGGAAGTGCTGCACTTCAGAGTATCGCACCACACAGTCAGGAATTATTTCTAGGCCTATAATGTTTTATTTCTTATAACACACAGCCATTTTATGGCCGTAGTTAAAGAACTATTTACAGAAGATTGTGTATTTAATAAAACTTTTGTATGATATGACATTAAAAGGTTATATATCTCTCTCTCACTTGGTTTGATGCAGCTCTCACAAAGTACATGGCCACAACTGGACACTACAAAGTTATTCCCTCTCCTCAAAAAACAGTTATTACAGTGAAACCAATCCATTCCCTCTCCGAAAAAGCACCTGTGGAAAGAGATTTTATAGATTTATAAATATATAATGAAGGAAAGCAGGTTGCTAGTTAACTAGCTACTCATTAAAAAAAAAGGCTAGCTGGGAAAAATAAAGCAATTATCTAGCTAGTTAAACATTTTGTATTTACTATTACTATTCAAGGACATACTTTTGTTTTGACAACACAAGTTTAGATATTCGCTAACTTAGCTCTGTATCTAATTAGCTTTATAAACAAAGGAACGATTTTCTGTCAGACCGCTAGCCTAAGGCCCAAATTGCTAATGCGCGAATATTAAATGGTGTACGGTAGTATATTAAACAGCACTGTATCGCTATCCACAGCTGCCGCCATGACATTTCTATACTCATTATTATAACAAAATTTAGGATTTCCGGTACGGAATTGATTCAATTTTTAATATGAAGACTTTAGAAGTGTAGTGTTATAAGTCCAAGTGGTAATCTTTAGTAAAGATTTGGTCCTAGGTGTATATACACACGCATAAAATTAGTTTAAAATGGAGTAGAGAAATGTCATGGCTGCAGCTGTACTACCGTGCAGCACGTAATATTCGCGCACTTGCGCTCGACCTCAGTGCTGTGTTCCGTACAGCTGACTCAAACAGAAATGATCCTAACCCTGATGTTAATTAATATCCGAAGAAAACATAATCGACACTAGTCAAGATTAAACGGTTTTGTGAAGTTGAATTAAACTGAGGGAAGATGATGTAGCGACGCCGGTCTCGAGCGAATCGTTCTTTTGAACCGATTCTTTTTAATGAATCGGTTCACCCATCACATTGAATCGAAATTTTGTGTTACTGGTTAAAATCTAATAATGCAATAATACACAACCATTTTAGGGTCGTGGTGAAAGAAGTATAGGACTTAAAGAAGAATATGACATTAGTTTTAAATGTTACAATTCGGCTTGCAATGTAGAGACCAATCATGCTATTATTTATTATTCTTTTTTTTTTTAAATTTAAGTTATTTAGCTGGCAGGTGGTGCAGCAGGTACCATTGTCACCTCACAGATCATTCACAGGGACTGGGCGAGGATCCATCTAACCAAGGACTAAAAGAAAACTTTGAAAGATGTGCTTAAGAAAAAATTATTGATATGAAGTTTAACGTTCATGTAAGGAGTCTCCAGTGTTAGCACTTTGTAACAGTCAATTTTTCCACCACATGAAAGTCTTCAGGACTTTTGCACCTTCTGGTTTCTCCATGACATAAGAAACACTGCTTGTCATTTTGTTGTCTTGCAGTTAATAGAAGAGGCTTGTGAGGGGATGAATGCAGCTGTAAGGCAAAATTACTCAGACGACAAAAAGTTAAAATGAAGACAAACAACTAGCAGCACAAAAGCCATTTATTTTTTGTGTCCAAGTTACCAGGCAATGGGAATGTGTGGCTGAACAAACTGCTCTGAAGCACAATTCTCTTTATATAACCACACAGTACCTGAAAATAGAGCAGAAAAGAAAAGGTTTCAGGTAGCAGTCAGAGATTTAAAAATAAAATAAAATAAAAAAAGTGATTTAAAAGCTGATTGAATTGTGTTCAACAAATGACAAGTACCCAACCTGTTTGCAAGAGTCCAGTCGTGTACTGAAATGCTTTCTCTCGTTCATGAAGTGGGTGACATTAAAAGCAGTGGTCCTAAGACTGAACTCTGAGCTGGTCCTTGGGGTTCTAAGGCCAAGAACAATAAGGCAGCACATTTATTTTAATTAACAAAAAAGGAAATTACACAAGAATAATAGGAGATTAAAAGATTAAGTGTACACCTGAGTGTGAACCCTGCATGTGACTGCAATCAGCAGACGAGTCACAGCAACGGCATAAATCATCTTGGAAAGGATCATCTAAAAGCTCCCACCTGTCAATGAAATTCTGAAGCTGGAGCAAAGACTGATTAAAAAAAAAAATGGATTATGGATCTCCAAAATAAACATCAGGCATATTTACTTTCCAGTAGATTTGTTGTAATTGCAAGCTTTGTTTTCTTCATTAAAATCTTCCGGGTCCCAGACCGCTAGTTTGCAGTGGATAAACACCTGAGTAGAAATGCGAAGGAACTGAATTAGGAGCAGAATTATAAACAAAGACGCATCAATTAAAGGCATCCCAGTTTTAAGATCCAAATTATTTACAGGGATTCTAGTTTAAGAATATTATGCTTTTAACAGTGCAACAATCTGTTCAATCCATGTATCTTCAGTAACACACACACACACAGTTAGCCAATCCTATCGCTAACAGCATGTTTATGAGGCGAGAGGAAACTGGAGGACCCCAAGGAAAGGCACACAAACACGAGAAGAACTCCAACAGCTCAGGATAGAACCAGGAGGAATTCATGCATAAACCTGAATTCCTGATTAGCAAAATTATTTCCAAACTAAAGCTCCAATGTGGATGCACCTACTTCCTGTTCTGCTGCAAATCTAAAGGTTTGTAACTGAAGCACAAGTGAAGATGACTGATTTCTTGGCAAGAATCTAGAGGACCCGGTCTTCCCATCCACAAGACATCTATGGAGAAAAATACACACTCACTTTGTGAAAGCATTTTCATACATGGAAAAAAAAAGCATTGTGCCACATTTTAAACATTAAATCCACCTACCCTTTGTTAGTAATTATTGGATATGTCCATGACTGTGGTTCAAGTGCTAGGGTGTTAGATGCGACACACTCTTCCAGATATAGCATTAGGGACTGATGGGCTTGCTGCGCTACTGAAGCCCAAATGTTAATAAAGGAGCCAAGAGGAAAGGAGTTGGATAACGCTGGGCCACTTAAGTCATCTGTTTAGGAGAATTTAAGGAACAGGCATGTTTATTACAGAAAGACCCGAGTTCAATGCTACAGTCATTTGACCTACTTACCATTCAAAAGACCCATATGAAAAGTCAACTCTCCTTGACCTCGTAAAACACCTAACACAGGCTTCACAACTGGAAAAGGCCTAGAAGTTGCACACAACACTCAGCAATGCATTTAAAGGTGCATCAAGTAAGAGTAGTCTTTTTTTTTTTTTTTTAGATGAGGTCTCTAAAAGTTAGGTGGGTTCAACATTTGAATAATTCCCACATCTTCACAGAGCTCCACCCTGAGAATCTTAGGTGGTCCATAGAGTTATAAACTATAAAACCACCGGTGCATCCAAACACAAACAAGTATTCCAGACCGGAAAATCAGTTTTCCAAACAAGTGACTTAATACACTTTTGCTAAGGGCATGGCTTAAGCCATTGTTTAAAAAAAGCCATTTTCAATGTCTTCCAGGTTATTTGTACAAGTAAGGAATTAAAAACAATAAATCTACTATTACACCTTTAAAACCATCTTCTCAGCAAAAGAGTCATGTGTGTGCTCACCTTTCAGAAACACACTTAATAGGATAGACACGCGGTGCAGAATTGGACTTTATTAACGGCCAAAAAGTCAGTTCATTCTCATAGATCAGCTCCTCAGGGGTTTCCTGGTGGGACAGGAGTCATTCTATAGGATTTCCACATTTTAGGCATTAAAATTTTTCAATATATACATGTCCCTTGTACCTTTTGTCTGAAAAGGCAGTCAGAGAAATGATAGCGGAAAACTGCCTGGCCTCCTCCATCAGCTGTAGGTGAGAACTTCGAAGGAAAGCAGTCACCCAGCAGGAGTTTGAAGGGTGTTTCAGTAACCTTCCATGTGACTACCACGGAGTCTTTTCCACAGTTTACCTGAATATCTGCAAATCAGAAAAGAAAAAAATAAATAAATAAACACCACAACAAAGAAAAATGCCGATCAATGTCAAATACTGAGCATAAGAAAATATTCAATTAGTAAAAAATGTGACAAATAGGCCAATTTTTTTTTTTTTAAGTGTCCATTTCATTGTTCAAAGCTGGTTTATTACCTGCTTGGGCCAACGCCACTTTTGCAGTTGTTAAAATGAAAGAAACCAGCCAAATGAAATACATGACTGATTGAGAGAGCTGTTTAATCAGAAGTGTGCTTTGTAACACATGCTAAGCCTGGCCTGACTCAAATCAGCCGGATTTCTTATGCTTCTCCAATCAGCTTTCTCAAACAATTAACTTCTTTCAGAGGGCAGGGCATCAAGACTTTGAGGAAACGGTACCAGGAAGTAGCAGTACACACATGGGCAGGCAGTTTAAGGCTGTTTTTAGGGAAAATCTAACATGTAAATCATTGTCCTGATTTCTGTTGCTTTACAGATTATTTGCCATTCTCACTGCAGCATGTCTCCGGTACTAATCTATACCTTTACAACTTTCTACACAAAATCCCAAATGGATTAAACAATATTTTGTGCCAGACTCCAAGGAATACCTTACCTGAAATCAGCTTCATCATGCAACAAAACTGCATAAATATCAATAATATTTTGTTTAAAAAAATGATATTTTCTAGTTTTCTGGTCAACATTATTAACAATTTTAACATGAAGTGGTTAATAATGTCACTGGCAAAATCAACAAGCACAATCACACCCTCAAGTCATGAGCAGTTCCTATGAAATAACAGGAAATGAATAAATTTGTGTGTTTATTATTCACTATAAACAGATGTAACCTGTTTTAGAAGTGTCCTATAAGAGCATTATTTCCTGTTACGAATTGCCTTTATTGATTAAAAAAGTGTTTTCAGTGCTTTTGTGTGTACAGATTTGTTAACCTCCAGCAGCATGCAGGAGATTAGTATCCGCACTTCATCCTTTTGACCCCAGATGTCTCCAGTGTGCACTGTGTTCGAGTAAAAGCTTCGAGTAATAAATTCTTCTCAAAACAAGTGGAAGGAAAGCTTCATTTTAACGTACTTACTATACATGTGTATTATGGTACAATATTACAAACATATTTAAAATCAGTGTACTGTGTAACAGGGGCAGTGTGGTGGCACAGCAGGTAGTGCTGCTGCCTCTTCGCTCCAGGATCCTGAGCTCAGGTTATTGTTTGTGTTGAGCATGTTCTTCCCACGTCCATGTGGGTTTCCACCAGGTTCTCCAGTTTCCTCCCTAATATATGCCAACAGTTGGATTAGCTACACTAAATTACCACTAGGTGTGAATGTGTGTGCATGGAGATGGCCATCACTGCCATTTATATGTAATAAACATGGTACATTTTATTTCAACATCAAGTCCGTAGCAGCATGTAGACCCTCACTGGCTCTTTCAGGAGCTCTGAGTATGAACGAATGTATGGAATATAAAAACAGATTATATTTTAGCTGTCACTTCATCTCCTATCGCTGAGTCCCAATCTGTGTAACAGCGCACTAAATAATACGCCAACATTTTACACAAATGTTCTATTTAAATAGAAACAGTGATACACATTCATGCTGAATTTAATATGTCATAAAAGATCTACTTGTTATTTAACCATGTTGTGTAGGAGACTGACTCTTCTGTGTCTGAATGAGTGTGTGTGCTTACAAAGCTTGATACTGGATATATGAATTTTATATTTAAAAAAAAAAACTATTTAAACAGTTTAAAATGAATTTTATTTTAACAAGTTGGATAAGACAAAACTAAAGGTCAAACCAGTCAAAGAGATACAGAGCTCTGAGGTGTAGTTCAGCATAGAAGTCAAAGTAAGGATTACAAGTGAACAAAAAGGCAATGTTAATAAGAAAAGGCAGCAATGCAGGATGTGGCACATCTGCTTCACGTAGCACTATATAACTCTATCAGGGGTCAAAGGACGAGTCTTGATGGTTGACAGAATGAAAGTTGATGATCGATCCGTCTATGTTGCACTTATTAACTGTCCAGTTTCGATGAGCCTGTGCCCTCTGTAGCCTCGGATTCCCGTCTCGACTGACAGGAGTGGAACCCGGTGTCGTCTTCTCCTGTTGCAGTTCATGCACGTCAAACTTCAGCATGTTGTGCATTCTGAGATGCTTTTCTGCTCAGCACAGCTGTAAAGAGTGGGTATTTGAGCTCCTGTAAGCTTGAACTTAGCCATTCTCCCCTTACATCTCTCATTATCAAGGCTTTTATGTCCATTGGATGGTTTTTTTTTGTTTGTTTGGTTCTTTTTCACACCATTCTGTGTAAACTCTACAGACTGTTGTGTGTGAAAATCCCTGCGGGAGATCAGCAGTTTCTGAAACACTCAAACCAGCCCGTCTGACACCAACAACCATGCCACGGTTAAAGTCACAGAGATCACACTTTTTCCCTCATTCTGATGTTTGATGTGAACATTAACTGCATGATTTAACACATTGTGCTGCTTCCACATGATTGGCTGATTAGATAACTGCATAAATGTGCAGGTGTACAGGTGTTCCTAATAAAGCGGACGGTGAGTATTTTGATCCCATTGTCATCATATCTTTCATGAAAACAGATTAAGGATCCAGTGTACACTTCTTCACCAGAGAATAGTCTAGTTGTACTTCCTGGTTGATTCTTTTTCCACTGAAATGTAGTGCAGTGGCTGTTTCTTCATATTAGAATTCATGAATACTCAATTTCTAGACTTGTGAAGTAGACTGGTGAAGCAAATAATAATAATAATAATAATAATAATAATAATAATAATAATAATAATAATAATCAATTCTCACTGAAAAGAAAAATGAGTTCATTTTAATGTGTGCCAAGAAAACCAAAAATGAAATGAAAATTGAAACAGAAAACAGCTTTTTATTTTAAAAAGAAAAACGAATGAATGCAGTGGACAAGGACCCATTATCCCAGATACTGTGTAAATAAGCTGAACGTGTATCAGATCGACTCATCAGTAGTGCCCGTGTTAGTCTGGTATGGCAAGAGTGTGATATGAAAGAGTGCTCATTAGCGTCTGGATTCAGTCAAGATGAAAAAATGTTCACAAAAAAAGTATTTGAATACAATTCTGAATGCTCCAGATCACACTTGAGAGGTACGAAGGTTTTTTGTGGATAACTGCAACCAGAAACAAATGATCTACAGCCAGAGACCCATCCCTTAGCTCGCTGGGACTGGTGCAGGTCTGACACAAGTTTAACTGTGTGTACACACTGCACGTGTTACACCGAACTGAGTCGCGTTTTGAAATCTGTAGGATTTCCATAGAGTCCAAGCCAAATACAGAGGTACAGCTGCTGGTATTGACTGTGCTGGATAAAATAATTTTGCCCTTACATTTTTACTGATTGGATAGTAGAGTAAAGAATCAAAAGGTTCACTGGACAAAATTATTGTCAACCAACAACTAATAGTTTTTGTAAGTAAATTTGACCACAATCATAAGAGGTCAAGCAAAACACTGGCTTGGATTTCCATCTAGCCATTCCTTTTCATAGGAACAGCTTATATTTCATTTTCTTTTTTACGATAAAAAAAAAACAAAGAAAAAATAAACATATTTTAACCATAATTTGTGTCTAAACATTTTCACTTTGAGAGCTGTCTGAATAAAATCAGCACAAATACTCCACTGCAATTCCCAAGGTATAATAACGTACCATAGCTATTCACCAGAGATGCAGTGGAGTTCTTTGTACATCAATAACCATGACTAGAACCAAACTGTAATTCCCTTCAAGGCAAATGCCACAGTCAGTTCCAAGCTGGGTTTGGGAAGGAGTCAATCTGTATTGTTTCCTGACAGACTGTGCCCTGACTGGAGTAGGACACCCGAACCCGCATCTTTAGGCTTGCCTGTAAGCAGAGACAAAATGGTACACACACATTAAGCACTCTGATTTCAACATACAAAAATAAAAGCAGTCTGGATAACAACTGACCTTGTTGGTACTGTTGAGTAAAACAGTCTGCGTGACTGTACCACGATTTTGTGCTGGAATCACATCACCACTTGGAGCCTTCATCTGAAGCTGTACACTCTATAGAAGAAGCCCATTAGGACAGATCCCATTCTCTCAAGAAACTGTAGTTACCATAGACTAAGGCTGTTTTCGCACCTAGTTCGTTTGCTAAAGTCCGTTACCAGTTAGATTTTTTTTTGGATCTTTTCATTTTAATACGTTGAGTTCACATTTCAGTGATTTAGAGCGCATCAGATTTTCACAGTGATACAAGCACTTATTCCCTTTCACATCCTTGTCTTGTGTACAATCATAAAATTGTCCTCATCCAAGTTAACACTGGTTCAGTTTGTTACTGGAGAGAACAGAGACACCTGATTTTTGGGAAACCAGGGTTCAGTTGTTTGCTGAAGTGAACTATGCACTTATGACTGCAGTAGTTTATTTTTCAACATTAGATTTATTAAAGACATACAGTGGAAGCTGTGACTACTCGATTTGCAATGATATTCACACTCAGTAGCAAAACCAATAGCAAATCTCCAGTGCAATTCGGAGGTCCACTTCAGATGGTAAGAAAACATGATCTGCAAATAACAGTGATGTTGCATCTAACCCCACATCCAACCTTGAACCCTCTCCAACCTTGGCTTTATCTTGATATCTCATCCCTGAAAACCTCAAATAGGACTGGAGAAAAGACACACCCCTGACAAAGTCGACACTCACCTTAAATGGTTTCGATTTAATCGATTTAGACTGGATTGTACAAACCCCAGAAACTGTAAAGACCCAGATACCCTGTAATCCTGCAGAACCTCCCACAATGCACCTGCATGACTCACAGAGGCAAAAGAACCCTTCGTATGAGAACCGATAAGAAGTGTCCATCATAGCACATACTCCCAAATTCTTGACTAATCAAAGACCACTTAAACATGCAAATAATTTGGTGCACTTAAAAGTGTCGAAACCAACCAATCCAAATGAAATACATACGTCACAAAAAAAAACCTCTGGTGAGGATTTTACCAAACAAACTAGGTATGAAAAGTCTAAACTAGGTATTTAGGTAGAAACTAGGTATATAAAAGTCTAAGATAGAGTAAATAAATAAATAAATGAACACAACCTTAGGTACTGCTGCTTGTAGGGTAAAGTTGGTGACATCACTCTGTGTGGAGTTAGAAGCAGTGAAAGTGACCGTGATGCCGGTCTCTGTCTGTCTGTCACACTGAAGTTTCAGACTCACTCCTCCTCTATCATACACTGTCACAGAGGGAGCTAAGAAACACATACAAAATAAATAAATAAATAAAATAATTGCTCAAATCATTACAACCAATTGGCTAACACAAATTTACCCTTCAGAAAGCCTTATTAAATATTTCCTGCAATTAATTTAATGTCATCCGCAATCCTTAGAAGCAGATATTCATATTTACGCGATTATTTGGCTAATTTCGTCTATAATTTCGATATCTTTCCTACATGCATACATGCTTGATTTTCCCCCTGAAATGTAGACTCTATTCCATTCCATGTAGGTATATAGTCTTACACTACGAAAAGAAGAATTTGAAATTCATGCTGGGGGAAAAAACAATAAAATGAAAGTACCGGGAGTGGACTCTAGACCTCCCAGCAGATCCAGCAGGTTTCCGCTTGCACTTGAACTCTTAGAGGTGGGCGTCGTGTTGACGTTTACATTATTTTCCTGGACAGATGTATCAGTTTGACCCAGCAAGTCCAAAAGGTCACACACCTGAAACCCAGAGAAAAGTTCAGTCCTGTGGTCCACCAACGGTAGCTTCAAATCAGTCAGTTAGAAAACGATTTTAAACACCTGATTTGCTGGTTCTAGAGGCAAAACTGTCACTCCTGCAAGTGGCTTGCTCTGATCTTTAGACTCTTTAGCAGACTCTCTGATTAGATCTCCATTGGTGGAACCAGGCAAGCTCCTATCAACTACTGGCATCCTCTCCAACACAGCAGCCCTGTCCAGATGACGGACAAATAACATGCATTATACACTATTACACTATACGATACGCCATACAACATACAGTGCAACACCATACTGGCAGACATGCAGTGCATGCAGTTATCAATGAACTTGAATGTTGATCATACAGTATAAGACCTTATGTGGTCATATTTTTTGAAGAGGGCGTTGTATTCCACTGCTCTCTGCTGAAGCTCCAGATCGATGCAGCTGCCGAAGATACTAACTATACTCCTGATTCGGCTTTAGTGGAGAGAGAGAGAGAGAGAGAGAGAGAGAGAGAGAGAGAGAGGGGGAGAGAGAGAGAATGCTTTAATAACAAGTATAATTACCTTTGCTTTCCCACTCACCTCTATGATGTTACTTCAGTAATAATGAATCTTTCTGAAATAGCGGTTTAAGAAAAGCTGACTCTTACTCCACATTGGCTGTGATGCGTGTACTCAGCTTCATGATGGCAGTTAGGGCAAAACCCCTGGTTGCTGGAGCGGACATGTGTGACTGTAAGACTGTTTCCAAGGCATCAAGAACATCGTCCTCTGTTACCTTGTGCCAAAGAACAAAGTTGGACACAAAAGACGTGGGTAAATAGTTTTTCCACAAAAAAAAAATTATAATAATAGATGCAAAGACACACAATTGCTCTACCTGCATAGGTTCTATGTCCTCACACTCTCCTTTCAGCAGCAAGTCACCATACTCCCCTATACACCAGCAGGCTACTTGAACCAGGGATTGCTGAAAGATAACAAGCACACAATGTCTCACACACACACAAATTACTTGTCTAAGGTAGAAACTGAAGTGTGCATTTATACAGGGTTTTATGGTTAACCACCAGGTGTGTCTGCACTAACTGGCACAATATGTACAGTAATTACCATTAAACCCAAGTAAACCAGGTAAATCATACACCGATAGGTTTTATTCTGTTAATGAATTCAACACATTCATTTTATTTCAGTGACGATTCATTAATTATTTCATTAATTAAATCAAAAAACATTCTCCTTGAACTTCACAGCAAGCAAGTCTGAAACATTACTAATGGGAGGAGGGAGGAAGGGGGCGGGGCTTCCAGAGGGGTCAGTTAATATCGGAGAGTTTGAAACACCTACATTATTGTCATTCGTTTCAGATTCATATGTTGATTGGGTAATTTGTGTTTTTTTATTAGACAAAAAAAAGACTGGTGCTGTTTTTTTTCTTTTGTTCGTTTTATTTTACCCCATTTTCTTACTAAACCTGTCAACCTGTCAACATCTTCCCACCAGCCAGCTCTCTCTTTTCATATGACAGGTACCAATCGGGGAGGGTGAAAGCTAACGTGCTTCCTCTAGGACACGTGAAACCAGTCAAACGCATCTTTTCAAACTCATGCTGCATCACAGGAGAGCGTATCACTGAGGAATCACTGCAGAAAGCGCTATCTGCCCTCTTCCGCATACAAGAGCGCGTATACGCCGATGACTGGCTAGTGTCTCTGTGATTGACAGCTGAGAGAGAGAGCAATGCCATCCCTCCCACCTAGACAGCATGGCCTAGAGAGCTCCCAGCCACGGATGCCGTCTTGCGACCATCGGGGAAAGCACCTTTTCTGTTTCACCAACTGAGAGCACATGGAGCTCCCATGAAAAAGGTGTAAAAGTTAGAATGTCTGCAATATAGACCTGGCATGTTTCATCCTTACCTGTGAGATGTCAGTGATTAGCGCTCTGTAAAGTTTATGAACTGTGTAGCAGTGAAGCTTGGACGTTGTAGCAATGAGCTGAACTAGGTTGGGCACGGTCTCATCTCGCACGTCACTCCCTGCCTGAGGGAACGAAAAGAACATCAGAAATACACTATTGTGCGTTACAGTACAAATTAAAACAAATACATATGCAATAGGTGTAATGGATAATTTCGTGGCCTTGTGTTATTTGGAGAAGAAAGAGCAGGAAAAAAAGTTGGCCCTGAGGTTAATGGAACAGGATAGCGAAGAGATTTACCGTGATGAGGACATGCAGGATGGTGTCGATGTGCCAGCGCTGAGACGGTGCATACCTGACAGAGACACAGAGAGAGACCTAGTGTTGTCCAGCGCCTGTGTTCTGCCATTGTGACACAGTTGGGCACAGGCTGGCACACTGAACACAAAGAAAAAGTTGTACGCATTCACAAAGTTAAGAGAGAGTGACTTTTCCTAGAGCTCTCACTGTGAACACTAAGACATGCTAAGCTCGGTGAACAGAGAGATGCATTCAGCGAGACCCTGGTGCGTGGCATTCAGTGGCACATGCGCACGAGTATATGAGGAGAACGCTTGTGGTGGAACAGTACCGTTCAGCTGTGTTGAATATGCCAGACGCTGTGCTTGCTCGAAGTTCTGGCGGACAGGTGGAGAGGAAGGCGAGAAGCTCTTTCATCATAGTGCGGATGTTCGCTGCGGTTACTAAAGCTAGAGAAAGCTCTAAAGCACGACTGGAAACGAGAAGACAAAAGATTACTTATGGTAATTAATAGCTAAAAATGTATTTGTTCTCAGAAAGAGGACAAATAATGAACTGAATACTAGGATAAAACTAAGATAAAGGAACATCTAACTATGCCATAAGTCCTGTTATACTACCGTTTAACTGAGGCATCCTGGTCCTTCAGGCAGTCCACAATAGTACCCCTGTGTCTCTGCACTGCATTGTGATCTGTCTGGACAATCTTCTGGAGCGATGTCATGGATATATAGCTGTGGAAACCGTGAGGAAAGATCTATCAGGTGAATAGTATATGGAGAGAAATCTGAAAAAAAGGCAACTAAAACAACAATTAGATGATGGTGTGATAATATAATGCCTCATCAATGGATTATCAAATTTTATTTAACCACTCGCACTAAACCAAAAAATAATAACATTTTATGTCTTTCTGTTCTTTAGCTCACTGATTTAGTGCATGTACACCTTCTGAGGCCTGTAAAAAAAATTGCTCCAATTAAATGTGTGACTCGATGCCATTTTACACATCAAAATAAAAATGAAAGGTATCTATTAGGCCTGAATGGGAATCAAGGCCAACTGCCATCCTGAAAAGTATCTGAAAGGGAGCAGCTGATGAAAGCAGACAGTCCTGTTAGGCCTGATTGTTCCTGCATAATTGCCATTATTAACCCACATGCACTGATAAAAATCTAAATGTAATCAGATCCCCCTGTGAGGACAACGACAGCAGCACATCAAGCCTGACTTTCCTTATAGCGGAACCTCTATTTCACTCTGAATCGGAGCGAAAGTGACATTTTTGGTTTGGCTGCTACTTGGTTTAGTTTGGTTTGATGCTGGTTTGGCTTCAAAATGAACCAGGAAGCAAAAAAAAAAAAAACCCTCTGTCTGAGGGTTATGTATAGCTGAAAATGTACTCTTTGCAAAACTCTTTCATGTGGTCTTCAGAAATACGGCGACGACGGAGGAAGGTACACAAAGCTTTGCCAAGTGCTCAGAGAAATCACTAAAATAAGCCAAGCACAGAGAACACGGAGAACAGAAAATAAATGATTACATAACGTATCTCATCCAGCTTTTATTTTATTTCAGTCCAAATATCCAGAACACAATGCATCCTTGCAGCACCAGAGCTCTGTCCCCTGGCTCAGTTTGTGCCACAAATACACGTCATGTTCAGTTCACTTCCTTCATTAATGTCGATTCAGGGTCACAGCACTTTCTCACTGCAACCGAACCATCCATGAGCTCACTTATAACCAGAGTGAGATCACCTCAATCACTGGGTTTGATTCAAATGGACTAATCACTGCATATGTGAAAGCGAGAGGAAAGAAAGGCACTCACCGGATATTCCTATCATTGTTTAAAAGAAACCGTCCCAAAATATTCACAGCAAGAACCTGTCAGGAAACACACAACCACAGCTGGTTACTTGTGTGTAGAGCAGAGAGACAGTATGTGGAGAGATCTCTGTTCAGTCATGTAAGTGGGAGGAAGATTAAGACCAGAGATGCATTGATATCATTTATGTCAGAGTGAGTATGAGAAAATGTAATCCTTTTTTTTTTTTGGTCTTTATTGATACTGATAGTGAAATAAGTAACCTACCTAGTATTAATCGAACAGGGGCTTCAGGGATCATTTAATTCAGCACTGTTTAAGTTTACTCAATTTACACAGAGACAATGAAAAACACAAACATGCGTGCTCGTGCGGTTACGCATCCTGTCGTCATTGTTTTCACTGTGTCCGAATCCTTCATTGTCAAAGACTGCAACTAATCAGAAACACTATGTCGGGTAAGAGCTGTTATTTTCATTGCCTAGGGCTGTCTGAAGACAGTTTTTTTCCCACTGAGACAGTGTTAGCTGCAGAACGAACTCCTCCTGCTGAATTTAGTGTTTAAGATGTTTTTATCAGGTTAGCTGTATTGTAGAAAGTTGCTTGATATTTTCGCAGAGAACACTTTGCAGCCTGCTTTGCTTTGACTGCGTCAATAATCGTGAAATACGTCGCTGTCATTTACCGTCGTGAAAATGTAAACTAGGCTCATGTCACGTAGTATCGTACAGTATGTTGGTACTGGAACATTTTTTACGAGTACAAGTAACTGAGCGTAATATCTGACCGATATCTGAACTAGTATCAGTACCAATGCATCCCTACTGAAGTTTAAAGACATTATGGCGTACCCGGAGACCACTTTCTGATTTGATGTCCATGACAGTGAGCACTGTTTCATACAGCACAGCGCTGCCTGCAGTCTTACTGCTGTCGGTGTTAGTGGCCACCTGCACATCAAGAACAAATAACAATCCTTAAAGAGAGAAAAGAAACACTGTAGATGTATTTGTAAGCAAAAAAACATAATGTTTGTGTATTAGCTTGACCAGTAGTAGTAGTAGTAGTATACCTGTGCTAGGAGATCATTCATAAGATCACTCGCTGCATCGTTATTGCGACCTAAAATCCTGAGCAATCTGAGAATACGAATCTGTGAGAGAAAAAGACAGATGCAGTGAACAGAGACGGTCTCATATCTCACATGGTATAAACGAATTAGTCTGCTGTTATGCAGAGTGAGCGATCAATAGATACAGGCTGACCTGCAAGAAAGGGTCACTGATGCCAGCTATGTTGTGCTCTGGAGAATAACCTGACGTCACCAGATCCTTCATTATTTGAACCAGCTGTGGAACAGACTGAGAGCGAAAAATAAAAGAATTAACAACTAAAATAACATACACATTCACCGACCCTCCCCATTAACCCTCTCCGTTCTTATAATAGGTATAAAGGTATGCTATAACTCATTTACGAGCTACTGATATACCTTGCGGAACTGCTCCAGAGTGTCAGGGCTGCGATCACACAGCTCCGTGATCAGAACTATGGCACTGTGTAGAACTCCTGAGAGTCAGAACATTAAAATTTACATTTCAGCAACATTTAAACAGCAACAGGAGACACACGGGAAGACATAGATGACCCGGAAAAGAAAGACTAACCGTGGTTCCTCTCCGAGAGCAGGGAGCCTGCAACAGGTGTGAACATCTCTCCCATGTCAGGAATTTTCCTCACAATGTGGACGGCACACAAAGCTGCCTGGAATATCAAAAATCATCATTATAACCAATGTGATTATGAATTCATAGAACTACAGTTTGAGCTATCATCTGGAGAATGTGAGTTTGAATCATGACAATATCGAGAGCCAAGGGACCAAACTACTGGAATACTCTCTCTCTCTCTCTCTCTCTCCTGTCAATCACAGAGACACTAGCCAATCGTAGCTGTCTGTAAGCTCATATATGTGGAAGAGGGCAGACAGTGCTTTCCTCAGGGTGTGTACTCTGTCCTGTGATACAGCATGAGCAGCAGTTTGGAAAGATTTGGTTGACTGGCTTCACGTGTCTCGCAGAAAAAAAAAAAACATATTAGCCTTCACCCTCCGCGGTTCATAGCTGTCATATGATAGAGGGTGAGAAGTGACAGGTGACCAAATTGGGGAGAAAATGGGAGGAAAATGGCTCTTTTATTTCAAACTATGCCGCTTCAAACAGCTCAATTAATTTTTTATTTCTACATTTAATAAGCAAATTCTTTTGTCAGTTAACGACAATAATTACAAAGCTATATGTCTCAATCATTTACAGCTCTGGGTCTCAATCCTAACTCTGCAACTCGGCCAAAAGTAATACATCTACGCATTGCTGATGGAATGTCAATGAGGTATCCTTGTCACTTGTCACTTGTAAATGTTCTTCCCATTCTTCCCAGTGCCAGACTTACATCTTTTAATTTAAACCTCTCTTAAAGCGCTCAGGTCTCCGTGTAAACGCAGACAGTTTGTCTACCCCATAGGCCATACCTTCTTCCTGATGTAGGAGCTGGAGGACCTGAGGAGCTGCTCGATTTCAGGGGCCAGGTCTCGACACATCTCCGCAGAACCCATACAGGCCAGAGTGCACAGGGCCAGAGACTGCACATGCTGACTACCGTGCGAAAGGTCACTGTGGAAGAACGCGCAGCGATTAACCCAAGTGAAAACAAGTAAGCAGAGTTACATAATGTAGGGTGAACTCTGGTGATGTGGGACAATTTGGACTTCTCCAATATGTTGGGTTTCATAACAGAAAGAAAAATGTTGATATCCTACTCATAGGAGACATGGCCATGTCTAATCTAATAACATGAGGCAGGATTAGATCCTCCTCCCAAAACTTAATGCAGATACCATAATGTATGTCTTTTATATCATACCTCTAATATAAGCTCTCTAAATCTTTTAAATTTACATGCTTCCTAAGCATTGTGTTATTTTAGTATAATGGTTCATTATTTAATTAAGACTATATAGAGCTGTGTCTGGTCTTCTAGAGGTCCAAGACATTCACATAAACAAAGTATTAGTACACATACTTCTTTAGATAATAAAGCGAACAATAATTATTATTGTCTAATAATCTCTTTCCTTCATTTGAGGATCTTCTTGAGGATGTGGACTGAAGACACAGACAGCGTTTATACTAATACAACAATATGTGAGAAGATCCTATTAGGAGTTTAATAGAAGTCTAATATATTGTCAGTAATAGTGTCATTAGCAGTGAGTGTATTTACAGACAACAACAGAAGTTTCAGCATGACACTGTGGTTAGCTGTCAAGCGGTGATGCTGGACTTAACACCGCTCCTCACTCAGACTGATACTGCGCAAGCTAACTGGGCTTAAGAACAAGGTGAGAATCATGTGTGACTGAGCCACACCTCTGTTTTACACAAACCCTGTTACTCTTGTGTAACTTCTGAACAGTCTGTAGTCATGTCTGAGGTCTGAATACTGATTAAATCCTCACTATGCGTGCGTAACGCCAAACTCTGAGCGGGAAACAATTCGAAATTATTTGTTGCAATGTGATAACCAATGAAAAATTAAACTTAATTTAATGACGTTTGTAATTATTTCATCAATCCGTTCACTAAAACAGAAAACGCACAAGATCTCACTGACAGATTTACTTCACTTATCCATTACACAATAAGCTGACTGCATGCAACAGCTCTGTGTAAAATCATGTGTAGATGGACTACAGACATTAATTAGGCAATTATCTAAACTCTGTAATTAATCATACTTGGTTTAATCAATCATATATATATATTTTTTAAATTATTATTATTTTGGGTTTCACATTGACCCTAACATTACTGAATTTTAAATTTAAGTGTTAAATTTACAAAAGACACTGCAGGACTCTAACTGAAGATCTTTTTTTCTCTTGTTTCCTCCACAGTGCAGCTCTCTGGTCTCAGAAAACCAATTCTGTGTGTGCACTCGATCTGCAAAGGGTCTTGAGAGACCGCTGTTGAGTCTGTTTCCATGTGGGTTTCGCCACAGGGCGCAGTAACCCTACATTCACATTGGCAAGAGACAAGTCCCTCGTGTCGCTTTGCAGTTTGTCTCTTGTGGACATGTAGGGACCGTCTAACCGGGAACTAATTGCAGGCTGTAATTAGGAGAGATCGGGTGACGTGCCAAAGAAACGGTCAGAGGAGCTGCTTGGACAGTTGTCCGGATTTGTCGCTTTACCACCTCATGCCTAATTTACGATTGAGGAAATCTAAATGTTGCCCATTGCCAC
The DNA here is from genome assembly GCA_022758105.1 of Pangasianodon gigas. NCBI lineage: Eukaryota > Metazoa > Chordata > Actinopteri > Siluriformes > Pangasiidae > Pangasianodon > Pangasianodon gigas. The sequence goes on along the minus strand of CM040457.1, from coordinate 31,636,582 downwards.
TAACGTTGAAATCACGACTCTATGTCATGCATGCACACAGAAAGTAAACAGTGGCCTGTCATTCTGTTGCTTGCAGTGAGGGATCTTCTCTACACCCTTCTGAAGCCCTTATGGCCTTCTGGACCTCACAGACACGTGTAAGTGCACCATTTTATACAGAATATTAGAACCTGGAAGAACAGCTATGCATGGTAATCCAGAATCTATCAATCCCGGATATATCTCACACCTGCATTTAATGGTATAAAATCCAACAGGATAAAAACCATCTAAAGCCTAAAGCCAGTGTGCTTTGCTTTGAGTAGCCTAGCACCTCCATATACATTGCACTTGCTCTGATTCTGGTGCTGTTGATTTTTGCTTGAAATTACTAGTTGGATCTCTGATATATAAGTGGGGTTAGATATTCTTAATGAAAAAAAAAAGTTATCTAGAATTCAGCATAATTCTTAATAACAAATATAAAGCAACAATTCCCCAAATTACCTGAGTTCATCCTACATTATGCTGGTTAGAGGAGAAGAGATAAAGGAGGTTACTTCTTGATGGAGTTGGTGATAAGCAGGCTGGCATCCTGCTTCTCATCCAGGAGCATCATGGCCCCCAGGTAACCGATCCGTTTCTCGCTGTATCGAGAGCTGGCTATCATGTGTACACACTCCATCTGAAAAAAAAAAACAGTGGTATTGTTTATCATTTCTAGGTGGCCTTCATGTATGATGCTATAGATACATTACAAAGAGGCCATGCAGAGGTCACATGACTACATTACCTGCCCAAAATGCGCAGGATAGCCCAGCATGTGCACATATAACAGCTTGGCGAGATTGTGAAAGCGGCCTTCGGTGTCAGTTTGACGAAACTGTGCTCGGATGGCAGCGCACTCTCTCTGGATAACCGCCCGCTCCTCCGCCTGAGTCCGGGCACTTCGGATCGCCCGGATCATTTCCTGTAAGCGTACTGACGGAGCCATGTCTGCATGTGTGTGTATAACGCACGTATATAAGTATGCGTGGACAGGACAAAGTAAATTAATACCCAGTACTATTTATACACCATTTCACACAGATGTTAATTTATGCAACACTAAACCAACACTGAAGCCATCAGTACAAGCTGCGTTAAGTCCTTAAGACAAGACCCTACAGGTAGAAACAACAAGTCGGATCATGTAAATGATGTTTTATGATTTTTGTCTTCTCTTAAGCTATAGTAATAAAACTAACAAAACTCAACAGGAAAGTGTTTTTGTCCAGATTACAGATGAATTTCCCAAAATGGTGAGAAATTTTTATTGGGTTTTATTAAACCAAATAAAATTACTTTTTTTGTATAAATGCAAATGCAATATTTTGAAACAAAAAAAAAAAACACATGTAAGAATATCAGCAATCAAGCGGCAAAAAAAAGAAATACCCAATTCACCTTCAGTGTCTTGCCTTAAGTATGTAAATATATGAACATTTAAATAAATGCTAACTTTTTTGCATGAATAAATGAATACATAAATAAATGTACATTTTTTTTGGGATAAAAACTTCCAATAAAATACTTATAAGAATATCAGCAGTCAACTGCTAAAGATCTATTATACTGACTTCTTGTTTTAAAGGTGCATTAGGTAAGACTCGTGGAGAAAAAGGATCTCTAATGAATAAATAAATGGAGCTGAATAAGATTTGAATAATTTTTTTTAACTCATTGAGCCCGCCCCCCATTTCCACCAATGTGCACAAAGCTCCGCCCCAAAAATATAATTTTTCAACTAAAGCTAGCATGCTAACTTGAGTTACCATTAGCGAGGACTGTCATGACGTGGCTCTGAAGCGCACTCGGACATTCGACTGCTTGAAAGCCGAGTTACAGCTCTATAAACCTACATAATGATTTCTGAGGAGGTGAAAAGGTCTTGGGGGCGTGGCTATAAAATGACTGACAACAGTTCAATCCAAATACAAACAAATGGGGACTTTCCAAACTGGTGGGTTTTTTTCTTTCCCCCAGATACATAATACACTTGTTCTGAGACAACAGCTTAACTATTTTTAAATAATTTCTATATAATCTTCCACATTATTTGTATTAGTAAGAAATGAAACATATTGCCTACTGCACCTTTAAAAAAAATCACCCTGTTCATTTCCCTATACATCTGCATATTTATTTAAACACAGACTCTATTTACATTATATATTATAGATATTTTACTAAAGTTCCCCTATAAAAACACTTTAAAAACCCCGGCAGTCACGAGCACAAGATTAATGGTGATATCTACTGATTTTATTACCCTGTTCACCTGTAGACTTACTGCTGTAAACCCTCATGGAAAATTCCAGAAGGTTTGGTGTGTGTGTGTGTGTGTGTGTGTGTGTGTGTGTGTGTGTGTGTAAGGGAAGTAAGCTGGAGGCACTTCCGTGTTGCAGGTGAAGATTACTTTACACCTGTCCCAGCACTACCTTTGCCATACTGTTTGCCTTCTTCATTCATTTTCGCTTTCAGTCTCAGGAAAGCCTTCAGTCGTGTGTTTGAATGTTAGCAGGATTTACCTCACCGCTTCCACACTGTTTTTTTAGAAGCTGTCTGTTTGCAACAGTGTGTTTATTCAGCTGACTTTCTCACGCATGTAGGCTAGGGTTTCATTAGAACACCATAATGTCTGGATAGTGGTGATTAAAATATAAATAAGTCAGGATCAGTGTTGTCCAGAGTGTTAAAGCTGACCACTGACACAGAAACATCTGCTACAACCTGACTGCTACAACCTTACCTCTCTGATACAACCTTACCTCTCTGATACAACCTGACTACTACAACCTTACCTCTCTGATACAACCTTACCTCTCTGATACAACCTGACTGCTACAACCTGACCTCTTACCTCTCTGATACAACCTTACCTCTCTGATACAACCTTACCTTACTTCAACAATTCTACAACCTTACCTCTCTGATACAACCTGACTACTACAACCTTACCTCTCTGATACAACCTTACCTGACTGATACAAGCTTATTGCTACAACCTGACTACTACAGCCTGACCTCTTACCTCTCTGATTCAACCTTACTGCTACAACCTTACCTTACTTCAACAACCTGACCCGACTGCTACAACCTTACTTCAACAATTCTACAACCTTACCTGACTGATACAACCTTATTGCTACAACCTTACCTGACTGATACAACCTTATTGCTACAACCTGACCTGACTGATACAACCTTATTGCTACAACCTGACCTGACTGCTACAAGCTTATTGCTACAACCTGACCTGACTGCTACAAGCTTATTGCTACAACCTGACCTGACTGCTACAAGCTTATTGCTACAACTTGACTGCTACAGTCTTACCTCTCTCATACAACCTTACCTCTGTCTGCTACAGTCTTACCTCAGTGAGTGGCTCGGTGGTATCCAGCACTGTTCCCTCTCAGCAGCGTACACAATGTTCCAGTGTCATTAATATCATCAGCAGGTTCATTCAAACAACCCTGTTATTTACTGCCTGAGGAACCCAGTCGGAACAACTTACTGTTACTCTGTACACAGCGCCTGCGCCACCTCCATCCGGCTGTGTGTGTGTGTCTGTGTGTCTGTGTGTGTGTGTGTGTAAGTCAGCGTCAGAAGCACCTTCTCCCGTTTTGTGTTTTTTTCGCCCTTTTTCCAACCTGTATTCCGGTAACTCTCGCCCTTTGCGCCCGGTCTGGTCCAATGGCGTGTGATAGTCCACCTGCAACCGAGCCACAGGAGGCGGGAGACTCTCCAATCCTAACGCAGGAGGCGGGAGACTCTCCAATCCTAACGCAGGAGGCGGGAGGCTCTCCAATCCTAACGCAGGAGGCGGGAGGCTCTCCAATCCTAACGCAGGAGGCGGGAGGCTCTCCAATCCTAACGCAGGAGGCGGGAGGCTCTCCAATCCTAACGCAGGAGGCGGGGTTTGTCGGTATACGGGTAGAAAACAAGGCTCTGGGAACCTGCACACTGCATCCTTCTATCGTTTCTGAATGGTTTTAGTGACATGTCTTGTTTTGGTGAGGTGTAGAGCCTTGCTCTGACATCTCTTCTTACGAGATCCGGGATCTTAACGCACTCAATAAACACCTGACTTTCTGTTTCCGTGTCGCTGAAACATTAGGGACCGTCGCTAAAGTGCAGCGAGAAAGAAAAGTGTGAAAAGTTTGACATTGCCCATCCATCCATCCATCCATCCTCTGTTTATCCCACACAGGGTCTCTGGGACACCTGGACAGGGTGTTAACCCATCACAGGACACAATCACACACACACACACACACACACACTACAGACAATTTGGAAATGCCAATCAGCCTACGGCACATGTCTTTGGGCTGGGGGAGGAAACCAGAGTACCCAGAGGAAACCCCCAAAGCACAGAGAGAACATGCAAGCTCCTTGCACACAGGGCGGAGCCAGGATTCAAACCCCCAACCCCAGAGGTGTGAGGCAGCAGTGCTAACCACTAATCTAATCATCTAACTAACTAATCATCTACGGACCGCACAGTAAATTAGCTGAATTTCTCATGTGGAAAGAATCAGATCAAATCCACAAATCCAGGAGCCTCCACCACCTTGAACTGCGCTCCTGTTTACGCCACCAGGAGTTTTATTTTCCCACTAAAGAGTTCTCCATCTCCAGAGGAATTACTCAGAGAAAAACATCCAGCGCTTTGTTTGTTTGACTGAAAAGCAATAACGACATTAAAATAACTTCAATAACCATGCATCTTCTAAACAGACCACAGTCAATCAATTTATTATATCATATACAGCAGATATTAATGTTTGTGTTTTTGAGAATCATCACTGAAAACACAACTGTGGAGTTAAAATCCAAAATAATAGTTAGAAGTAAATCCTGGCAAGGGAATAAATGTGTGTGTGTGTGTGTGTGTGTGTGTGTGTGTATATTAGGGCTGTAACACAAAGCCATTATCTGTATCTGTATAGCGGAAGTGGGCGTGGTCTGTACTGGGATGGTTATTTATTTATTTATTTATTTATTTATTTATTTTTAATACTCTATATGGCCAAAAGTATGTGAATATCTGAACATCACGCACATATGTGGTTCTTCCTCAAACTGTTGTCACAAAGAAGGAAGCATAGTGTTGCAGGATCACAAAACAGGAAATGAAGTAAGACATTCTGCAAAACAAACTTTATAAAAAAATCCAGACATCACAAATTATACATCGATATCTCCCATATAATCACGACATGGTGCCAGTGATGATGATAATATCAATACTGCGGAATATCTCCATGTTAAATGTGTGTGAATACTTTTCCACGCTGAAAAGAAATATTTGTTTTCAAAGAATGATTGTCTCTAGCTCCAGGTTCAGGTGAAGCAGGTGTTCTGATTCTCAGCTCTCCATCACTCATATTTGTCTTATGTTGATTGGTTGAAGTGTTGACAGTGGGCGGGGCATGAACACAGGCGCAGTCACAGGGGCTTTAGATTAGTCATGGGAACGAGATACTTAAGATATGGTTACTACTTACTAAGGCACAGGAATGAGATAATTAGGTAATGGCCACAACTTATGCTGCATTCAGTTTCCATTATATGGCCATCCCCCACTGCTGCCACAACGTTTGAAGCACACAGTTGTCTAGAACGTCTAACATGAAACTCATTCATGGGTAAGAAGTGCTACTTTGCTTACTTCCGATTCTGTGCGCAGCCATGTTGATTTGACGTCACTCTGTTAACTCGTAGGAACTCGTAGATGAGAAGACCCAAGTCATAGCCACGCTTAGTAATGTCTGGAGCCCCACTGTTGACATCCCTTCTTAATAAAACTAATGCATGGCCATGACAGTAAAGCGTGTGAACCAGATAATTAAGTCACAACTTAGTCAGGCGAAAGAATAGATAATTTAAGGTGTATGTATGTTTGTTGGGAAATTCTTGACATCATCCTTCACAAGCTCTGGCAGATTTTTTCTTCTTTTTTACACAACACTGGCTGAATGAAACACTTCTTATATAACACCGGGCTATTATTAATCCTCTGCAGATAAGGGACAGAGACAGGAGCATGACAGTGTAGTGCACGGTATAGAGATAAGGACAGATTGTGCGCCTACTTTAACTTTACCTTTTCAATTCATGCAGGTTCTTTAACCTTTTAAAGCCACAGTCTACTCAGTTATTCATCTAGAAACTCAATCACTATGAATTATTCCGAAACAGTGAAAATTTTAGGAAAGGTATAGTTAATGAATGTTTAAGTGGTTACCTCCGGATCATAATGTGTTGTTCTACTTTCAGGAAACCTCCAGCTTAGGATTCTATCAGCTGAGAAATGATAAATGGGGAACATCTTGTTTGAATCATTTTCACCCTTAAAAGGAATCATCATATGTGGTACAAAGTTCCTATTTTCTTATAGGAACCAAGACGCAGATGCTAAACACCATGGGCCATCTAATAATCTCTTCAGCCCTGCTGCCTCATGTAGATCCCGTGAATAGATCCCAACACACTTCTCCTGCTGTAGCTCCTCTGGCTTTCTAGACCTGCATGATTCATCCTGATGCTCTATTCCAGCTTTGCTCTTCCTGCTTCTTTGGCTTTCTGCATTATGACTCACTTCAAGTCAAGTGCAACACAATAATACTGTAGCATAGTGCACAGCACAACAAAAAGTTGTACCAATGGTCACAGTAGCAACAGGATGGAGAAAAGTGTTGCGTGGCAGTAAGACTGGGGGTAAAAGGTGTACCACAGCAGCATAATAGCATTGTCTCTGAGGGCCTAATACAGTCCAGGAGTTAATGATCTAGTTTTAAAGTGCACGTGTGTGGTTTTGGTCATTCTAGGTGGGTTTTGGGGACAACAGTGTGTTGATAGTCTGTACGGCCTCAGTGAAGAAGCTGTTGCAGAGTCTGTCGCTGTAGTACCTTCTACCAGAAGGCAGGAGGGTTAAAAGTCCATGAGAGTGGTGGGACGGGTCGTCTACGGTGCTAGTGGCCTTGTGGCTGCAGCTCTTTTGGTAGGAGGTGTTGATAGTTGGTAGAGATCCCAATGATTGTTTAGCAAAATCTGCTGTAGAGTCTTGTGGTCTGAGACAGTGCAGTTGCCATACCAGACAATAAGCCATCTGGTCACTTCTGATCAGGATGGAAGAAAGAAGATTTGCTGTCCTCATCTTCCACAAGAAGTGAAGACCCTGAATGGATTTGTTAGCTAAGCAGGTACAAGGTGAGGTCCTCTGCTTTTGACTCTCTCCACAATGTGCTTTTCATGTGTAGTGGAGAGTGATCACCTCAGGCCTAATAATAATGAGATGATGTACAGGAGTTCCTAATAAATTGGTAGGTGAGTGTACATTACAGTGGGTGGTCAGTGGTCTCAAAACTGGGTGTATGGGGTGGCCTGGGTGGTTCTGAGACTCCCAGCCTGAATTATTGTCCCAGTCTGGCCCTGGAAGTGACATCATCTATGTACTTGCTAAAGTGGTCACAAATGGCTGCAGTGTATTTCTCCTAATCAGTAGAATAGTCACAAGTAGCAGCCTCATTGACCATATTCCAGGCTGGATACTCAAAACAATCCTGAAGTGGTGAGATGGCCACCAAGTTCTCACTCGCTTCAGAACTAGTCCGGCATGTTTGAGCAGTGGTTTGTAAGCTGGAATTATCATAACAAAGGATTGATCCCAGCAGCCAAGGTGGGGCCAGGGTGCAGCCGTGTATGCACCATGTTTGTGTATCCAAGGTCTAGTCCGTTTGCTCCCCGGGTCACAAACTCAACATACTGGCAGAATTTATCATATAATGACACTGTATACTTTTAGTATCTATATCTGGATTTTTTTTTTTTTTTTTTTTATTAAACACGAAGCCTACCCGGTGCCACAGCCATCCATGGCCAGGAATCAAGGAAACAAAATTGGCCGTGCTCTCTGCGGGGAAGGCACAGTTTCTCGCCTGTCAATCAGAATGATGCTAGTCTATTTCCCAAAACACAAACAAACTACTAGCCTAATTTAAATGACTAAAACCCTGACCAGGCAGTTACTAAGGATGTTGCAAATGCATCAAAGCAAAAGAAAAAAATATCTTTGACCTATGAAAACATTTACATGCAACTTTAGAACATTGTCACTATGTGAAACTTACCTCAAATGCAAGCCAAGTTTTCTGTACACTAGCTTTATACACTATATGGCCAGAAGTTTGCGGAAACCTGACCATCATACACTCATGTGGGCCTTGCCCAAACTATACACAATTGCATAGAATGTCTTTGTGTGCTGTAACATTACAGTTTCCCTTCACT
>CM040457.1:31584369-31613222 GCA_022758105.1 Pangasianodon gigas | reverse complement strand
AAATATTGACTTTGTTTCATTTATTACTGTTTACTGCTCTTTATAGTATTTTTTTTAATGTAGAAACATTTAATTTCATTATTTTTGAAGGCGTCTTTGCTCTACAGCATTTCTTTGCACGTGCCTAAGACTTTTGCACAGAACTGTATATATATATGTGCAGAAATGTAAAACGGTAAGCGAGTGACTTCTTACCGCGTCCACACAGCAGCAGGTCAGAGCGGGTCTGAGCTCCGGGTCTGGCCTTGGCAGGGTCCAGTTCATACTCTCTCCGGAAACGAGGATGGAAGAGGGGCATGCACAGGAAGTCGAAACTGGAGACAACAGACCATTATTTTATTACAAAACAAAACTTGATAAACAGGAAAAAACAAGAACTTAAATAAAAATAACACGCTAATTACTAAAGTCCGCTGGAAAGACAACTTGATAAACAGGACGATTCAGCAGCAGTGTTGCCCGCTGACAACTTTTTATTATTTTTATTCAAATTATGAGAATTATTATTGTTTTTATTTATTTATTTTTTACATTTTGTATGTGTTTTTTCACTTCTTTATGGAAGTTTTTCATAGTTTTTTTTTTTTGGCACTTGGTTACCAAACCTATATAGCATGATACATACTGCGTATCATAAAAACACCTTTATCATATCATGATATAATATTTTTATATAATATATAATAAGACATAATATTTTTGTTATATTGCCCAAGCGAGTTTTCTCATCAGTAACAGTTTCATTCATGTCTATTTCCCAACTCCTGCTTCTTTTATCCGCACTCTTTATAGAAATTACCTCGGAGAAATACGAGAAACAAGTTATAATTATTATTTTCTCTTAAAAAAAAAAAAAAACTCTATCTTTAGAAGCTCTTCCTTCTTCTTTGGATATGCAAATGATCATGAGGATTCAATGAATATGCAAATGAATCGATGGCGTCATCTGACAACATCCAGGGATTAATGGCATCATCTGGCGACTTCTAGAGCATGGATTAGCTACTTTCCCCTGAAATGAACACTCAGGCTACAATATTAAAGTTTTAGAGCCTTACTGAGTTTCTTGGCACAGCTAAAAACCCGCAAATTTGCGTGAACACACACTTTCTCCTCAGAAGCTCCGCCTTCAGCATGGCCATGAGCAACCCTCGTGGCTGTAGGAACATATCTAATATCCGATTTGTTGACTTATTGTAATACTGAAGGTTTTTAATCACACATTAATGAACTTCTGAGACTCAGATACACCACTGGTCCTGACTGTTCATTAGCATTGGTGATAATTATACCCTATACAGCTAGCAAATGCGTTAGCTAGCCTACCAGACCGGTTTGTTAGCAGCAATAAATAACTATATAGCGCTATTTAAGAGTCAAACAACACCCAAATCCGCACCACACCACTACACAGTGTGTGAAAATACTTCAGTACATGGTGTATTATTTAAATAAGCCGCTTAGCACTGCAGTGTGAGGATTTAGAGGTAGAATAGAGAGTCTGTGAGCATCACGTGCAGTTACCAAGGCAGCCGAACTTCACTGTAAATACACCCGAAACTGCTACTCCATGGCTCGGTGAGAGCACCGGCCATTTTCAGGGCTTACCCTAGTTTTGCGACTGCGGCGAGTGTATCTGCCACCTCAGGAACACAACTTAAATCTCTCCCGCAGGACACCCTGCTCCCTGTGCTGGCGGACGCCATGGTTTACAGCAGAGATGGGAGGGAAAAAGGAAAAGTCAGCCACACCGCTATACAGAAATGGCCGCCATGTTGGCTCAATGGAAAGTGACGATAGACGGTAACAACCAATTGGTTTTCAGATCCAAAATGGCGACGGCTGTGAGTGTAGTTTCTTCCCGCGAAATCCCGCGAGATTTAAACGACAGAGTGAGAACTGTGGACAAGACAAGAGATGTGTGGGTATGAAAATAGATGCAAAATTTGAGTACTGTTATGAAGTATTCTACATGTCTTACCCTCAAAACACACACACACACACACACACACCATTCTACATGTTTTACCCTCAAAACACACACACACACACACACACACATATGAACCATTCTACATGTTTTACCCTCAAAAAACACACACACACACATATGAACCATTCTACATGTTTTACCCTGAAAACACACACACACATATACAAATTACCCATCCATTGTCTGTACTGCTTATCCTACACATAGCCTGGAGTGTATCCCAGGTGACTGGGGCACAAGGCAGTGGACATCATGGACAGGGTGCAAACCCATCACAGGGCACACTCTCACTCACACACACACACACACACACACACTATGGACAATTTGGAGATGCTAATCAGCCTACAACGCATGTCTTTGGACTGGGGAGGAAACTGGAGTACCTGGAGGAAGCCCCAGAAGCACAAGGAGAACATGCAAACTCCACACACACACACACACACACACACACACACACACACACACACACACACACACATGGCGGAGGCAGGAATCGAACCCCCAACCCTAGAGGTGTGAGGCAACAGTGATTTCCCTTCATTTTTACTTTTTTAAAATACCTTAATAGGGCAGTGTATCCTGGGAGGTCAACTCATACAAAAACAAACTAATATATCTAAAAAAAAATAAAAAACAAGTTATGTCTTTGGACAAATTAAGTCCAAATGAGTTAAAAAGTAACATGAAATGATTTTTTTACTTTTCATTTTCCACTTGTGCACAAAAATTAAGATTAAAATGATTTCCCTTCTCATTACAGTTATTCAAGTGTGATGATTAAACAGAGAGTGAGTTTGTGACTGCTGCACAGTTAATAAGCCTTTAATTCGTTATTCATTCATATTTACATTCAGGTGTACATTTATTTGTAAAAAACAAAACAACACAAAACAAAGAAATAAAATCCTCCAGTGAAATATCAGCTCAGAGCGCCATCTACAGGCGAGAGAACGCAACACTGCGCTTTCAGTAAAACGGGGCTGTAAGAAAGCAGGGTTGTGACGTCACAATGTCCCTAATGCATAAGTGGAATGTAGAAGGTTTAATTGCTCAAAAAAAACCCAAAACATGGTTGTTGTTTAGAGAACAGTTTGTTATTCTGCAGTTACTGGTTACATTAACTGTGAAGTGAAGAAGACAAACATTCAGACAATTCTCCTGAAATGAATTTCTACAGAGCGAGTATTGTAAATTCAGGAATCCCTCTTCCTGAGCTGTACAATGTTTTATCATCAGAGGGAATTCGCACCACACAGGTCAAGACTGGTGTGTTGCTGTACCTGTGTACACCTGGTGAGTGAGCTGGGAAGCCGAGCCGAAGCTGAAGCTGAAGCTGAAGCCGAAGCCGAGCTGAAGCCGACCTGTCTGATTGGTTACTTGGCAGAATAAATGTTTGTTTTAATGTGTAAATATTTTCTGCTCAAATATCATGTAGCTACAGCAATACCTAGTGATAACTAGTGAAAAAACTTAATCACTTCTGCACACTGATGCTGTACGCTTATACTTAACTATTTTCCCAAGAGCAACAGTTTTCATAAACTATTTATTTATTTATTTATTTATTTATTTACACTGTTACTACTTACTTATAGTACATAACTGCACTACATGATCAATCACAATGTGTGTAATATTACTATGTACAATACTTCAGTTTTAATATAAACACTAATTTGATATTTAGTTTCTAAAAATGGCCAATAACAGGTGCTACTTTCAGTAAGAGCAGTGCATGGTAGATTTATATCATTAATTAGTAAACAGGAAGATGCCACCCTTTTAGACAAATTAGTTTTTCTATGTTTTTGTATTAAATGTATTGTGCTGGAGTATTCTAGTAATTTTTTCTTCTGCTACAGGATTCATGAGCTACCTATGCAACCGCTGCTCGAAAGAAAGAGCTGCGTGTAAGTTAAGGTCTTTGTGGCCTGGACTAATTTCTCAGTTCATTCAGAACGGAGCAGATAGTGACGTCTGTTTGAACTCCACTGCAGGTGTCCGTGCTGCAGGTGCTTACATTGTGCACGATGCAGGTATCTTTATTTTATTCTGGAAACCTATTTGTTAGAAAACATATTTGCATGTATGACGGTACGTGGATGTTACATGATTGTGCCTGCAGGTGATGCGATTCTGGCCGAGTGGGTGGAGAAGAACGCGCAGCTGAGTGACACCATATCTCAGGCTGTCCAATGTGCTTTCAAAATCCTGGATGTGTGCGAAATCCAAAGGACAGAACATGGCTCAAAGGGACCTGTCAAAATAGGTGCTTATTTAGTTCTACATGCAGCATTTAGTGTCTTTATATTTGATGTGGTTTAACATAGAATATTTACATGTTGTGTTGTTCTTGTTTGTGGTAGCCATATCTGCTGGGAAGTTCTCCAGAGTGAGACTAGGAGATGAAGAGAGTCAGCTTTGTGTTGTCATCGGCCCGGCTGTGGACGAGATGAGATCGGCTGAGGTGCTGGCGAAGCACGGCAACATCATTCTCTCCCCTGAAGCATGGCGGCTCTGTGACAGACAAAACCTTACTGTTGAACATATTGAAAATGAAGGAGCTGTCAAGGTTGGTCTTAAACCTCAAACTTTAAAGTCTCACAGACTGACGGAGCTGTTTTTTCCCTCCGAGTTGAACTTTAATGATATTAATGTTGATTCATCAGGTGCGATACATCAGGCAACAGCAAAGCGTCTCAGTGGAAGACCTGAGCCTTTACAACTTCGACATCCTTATGAGGGGTAAGGCAGATCTGTTTTTTTCTTATTTTCACACAGCTTTTAATACATACATTTCTATTAATGTTACATAAATCAATTTAAATATTTTATTTCTTTAGGATACCCAAGAAGAGCTTACCTATTAACTAATGTGGAGAGAGAAAACCTCATCCGTAAATTTATGATGCAAACAGCCCTGGAAAAGGTCAGTGCTTTTAATAGTACTATCAGAATCAGTATATTAGACATTCGCACAGTACATTTTCTTAGTCAGAGTTGGTCCTTGGCCTAGGCAACATAGGCTCAGAGATTTCATAAGGCAAGCGCTTGCCTCGTGTTCCAACTGCACTAGCACCAGAACTGTCCATGGAGAAAGAATGGGACTGAGTTCTTCATTTTTCTTCCATTAGATACATGAGACCAGGCAATGGCAAGACCTGCCGGAGATATGGCCTGCCACCGTCATGTTCATAAATCTGCAGTTCGTGCAGACTCAGACGGATCTGAGAGGCAGTCGTCATAAAGTCTGCGAAATTATCGCCGAGCAGATGCTCAGCTGCCGAGGGGAAATCTGCAGTGTCTTCTTTTTTGAAGAGGTAAGTTTCCCAGGGTTTAGTTACTACATTCAAAGTAAAACAAAACCCTCGTACTTCTTGAGTCAGAAGCAGACATTTAGCTGGGTACACAGCTGAGAGTCTTAGAGTTTAAAGGATAAAGTAACATGCAATCACAATGTAAAATAAGGTTTATTAAAATAAGGTTTATTTTCATGACGAGATTCTTACCTAGAAAATAACAAGGTCAAGTTTGACCTTCAGAGCAAACTCAGACAGCTGCCATTTTTACTGCTGTGAAGCTGAATCAGAACATCACTCTCAATCACTTCTCTGGATCTCGCTTGTGATTTCAGGGCTGTATATTCCTGTGTGTCGTTGGCTTACCTGGGGATAAGAGACAGGAGAAGACTGCTCATGCACTGCAGGCGGCCTACCGGATCCACGAGACATGTCTCCAAGAAATCGACAGCCTTTCGTAAGTCATAGCATGTAGTATTTAACCCAAACTCCTCATTATCATTACACACTTACACACATGGAGCATTCTGACTTGTCCTGTTTGTGTCCTGCAGGAGTATCTCTGTAGGCGTAACTACAGGAAGAGTCTTGTACAATCTGGAGCAGATGCCTTTGAGAAAAGAATACACAAGTAAGGAGTTTTCCTACACACTGTTACTTTAATGCTCTCTAAACGTTTATGTGTTGTTAACTGTTAAAATTGTACCGCTTCGCTCTGTGACAGTGTACGGAGAGAAAGTGAACCTGGCTGCAAAGTTGACCATGGACTACCCGGGGATTGTGTCGTGTGATATGGCGACCAAACTTTACTCCATGCGGCCTCTTTCACGCCTAATGCCTCACGGGACCATCAGTCAGTATGAGGAAGTGCATTATTGCGACGAGATTAATCAGATGTAAGTACATTCATTTCTGCTTTTTATCAGTTTTTCGTAGTTTTTAAGTGATACATAAGTGGATTATTCAACAACACGACTGAGGAGCTGGAACTGTCTTACAGGCTTGATGATGAAGCTGCAGTGTCATCCACGGAGATGGACGGCAGGCGATTGGGTGACTGGTTAACTTTCATCAATGAAGCACATTTTTTCCCTTTTTGTAAACAGGTCTTTCCTCAGCAATGCAATTATTACCTTTGTTATCTGTTGTCTAGCTCTAGCTCACATGCAGACGATGCACCTAGACGAGCGGATGGTGGTGAAGTATGCCTCTGCTATTGGCCACACCTTCACCATGGAGGTGCTGCGGAACATCCTGCCTCATATGAGTGAACAGGATCTCACAACGCCCCTTAGATCACTGTTTAGAGTGGGCATCTTCAAGTGTGCCTCCAAACCCGAGAACGTCTCCTCAACCAAGATCTGTGACTGTGAGAAGAGCCACGAAGGTAAGAGATTATGAGTCTCTCTCTTTCTCTTAACATACTTCGTTGACTCATTTTTACGAAAACGTGGGTTATAAAAATGTAATAAAAGACAATATGTAAATGATAAAAGATAGTAATGTAATAAAATACTAACTGTATGTAGATGCGTTGAATCAACACGATGACAAAAGTATTTTTGACAGCACTGGATAAAATGATTTCAAAGCATCCAAAGCATGGTACGATATTGAACGAATAAAGAGTTGCACTTAATCCTGATTAGCAGCACAAAATCCATGTGATCGTAATCATTTAATAACCGTAAATGTAATATTTAAGTGCTGAGACTTAAACTGTTTCTCTCTCAGAGTACACGCAGGCCTCTACGGATCCTGTGTGGACGTGTCGGCTGATGAGTTTCTGCAACAACGATGAAATGGAGATGGTGCATGAGCTGATACAAAGGAATAAGTACCTATTCCGAGCGATCCACGTGAAATGTGCCAACTACCTGGAGAAAAAATCCTACCGCTGCAGCAAGTGCGACGCCAAGAGGTTCATATTCGAACACAAAGCAGCCACAGGCGACAACAACGAGCATCTCCAGGAGATCTACAAGACAATTCGGCCTTATGAGATCTTTCAGAGACAAGGTCAGAGAATGAAATCGTCTTGACTTCCAAACTAGGGTCTGATCCATGTGAACATTTATTACAGTTCTGATTTTAAGAGCCAATATCATTTTATATGGTTTAACATGTCAGTTTCTCAAACTCATACAATATAACTTACGCTGTATAAAAATAATAATGATTTCATTATTTCAGAATAAATTAGTGATTTAATGAAGTTGTTCAAAATAGCATCACGTTTATGAAAGTGGTTTCCTCCATGGAATATTTAAAGATTTTCACCGAAACTGATCATTTTGTTGAACCGTATCAGCCACATCAGCCAATTACACGGTCAGGTCCTATTCTGAACAAGCTAACTCTTATTCAGTACCATTCTAAACATGCAAATATACTGTACACACACACACACACACACACACAAAACACTCTGCTTATGTTTATAAATACTGGTGAGGAAAAAAGTGTAAAAATCGTAACACACACAGGATAAAAAACCACACACAGGATAACACACTGCATCAGTACAAAATAAAGGTGTGTGTGTGTGTGTGTGTGTGTGTGTGTGTGTGTGTGTGTGTGTAGGCATTCGCTGTCGAAATCGGATGTACCCAACTGAAGAAAATGGGTGAGGATACATTGATCACGTTCATATAGACATAATATTTATGACAGATGTGATTGTTGTGATTCAGATTGTTGTGCTTATGTATCTGGATCTGATGGACGGATTGCTGTAATGTAACTACACCATATGCAGTAATGATACAGAGAACTTCCTGGCCAAGGTGAACTCAGTAGTGATGGAAACGCGTGACAGGATGACTGCAGGCAGCTGCGAGTGTGCTCAGCTAGTGGAGACGGTACTCATCCCTAGATTGAGACACTGGAGGTGTGCAGGAGATGTGCCCAAGACCTTTTACTACCTGGTGGAGAGTGCAGCTGCCTGTGTATATCTTCAGAACGATGCCAGGGTGTGTGATCTGCTTACTTAAATGTATAACTGACCTCGCTGTGATCTTTGCACGTGACTGTGATAGAGTGTGTCCTGTTCCAGGCGTTGGAGTATCTGACTGAGGCCAGGTCCATTCTGGAAAACCTAAAAGAAGGAAAGCCTGCATTTCCATCAGCAGATCCTGAAGACATTCAAATCTGCGAATTCCAGCAAGCGTTCATGCACCGGCTCACAGGAGAGGTATGTAAAGACTCACGTATTCAAGACTCGAATGCAAAAGAACAACTGATCATGATTATCTTAATTTCTCCCAGATTCTGTTTAAAGCAGGGCAAATTCTGGAGGCAGAGGAGAATTTTAAGAAAGCCTTGGAGCTCCTGAACTGCAAACTCCCTCGCAGTTCTGTTGCACAATCCTTGAAGCTCATATACGAGAAGATGAAGAAACTCCTCTACCGAGCCAGACAGTTCGAGATCCCAGAGTATGAGTCCATATTTCTACTGTTCACGTTCTCACTGAACAAGAAATGAAGACTGTCAGAATGTAGAAAGTTTTAGAAGATGATTGTGTGGGTGTGTGTGTGTGTATGTGTAGGGAAGGAAAGCTTACCTGTCTGCAGGAATGCATCGATTGTCTGTCTTTCCTGTGGCAAATCGGCTGCATGCGTGGGCAGCTCAGGAGTGCATCGCTGGCCATCACCATGGAGATCAACCTGGCCATCCGGAGCGCTGATCCGTTCAAGGTCAGGGTCAAAGATCAACAGGATTAAGAAATGCCATGAGTCCGATTTTAAGTGCGATTCCACAGAGTAAATACAGAAAAGGAAACCAGAGAAAGGTGAATTAGAGTAGAGAAAGAGTCTGAATAAAAGTGTGAACAATCATTTTTAACTGAGGACATGTTTTTTTGTCATATTTGCTTTTAGTCAAAATTATTATATTTAATATATGAACCAAGATTGTTAAACGGAGTTCCGAGACAGCCGCGATCTTGTAGAGATTTGTGCTTTCCTTCAGGTGTGCTAAAGAAAGTCTTGTGGCCATTCATGACTATTTTGTGACGTCCATGAAACAGACAAGAATAACAAGTTGTGTGATTGTGTATCTGCAGATCCTCTACGCAGCCATCGACTATCTGAAGTACAGTCAGCTTATGGGCGAGGAGAGCGAGTGCCGGCGTCTTGAAGCCTTCCTGTGCAGGACGTGTGCCAGCCTGTCAGACTACCCTGAGGGCCGGAGGCTGATCAGCCACTTGACTCGAACCCTTGCCGTCGTTAAACTGTGCACAGGGGACCTGGAGCAGTCCATCGAGTGCAGTAAGTAGACACGTCCTTCTTAAAGGCTCGGTTTCCTAATGCGCCTATGAGAGAACATGGCTGAGTGTGTGCTGGGATGCGTTCGACAGCTATGCGAGCTCAGCAGCTGAGCGAAGTGCTGAACGGACCCGGTTTGGACGTGAGGGCCACAGCTGCATCACATCTGCCTCTGCTCCTCACAGACAGGTGGGTGTGGGTTGGTGTAGCTTCAGTTAATCCTTGAAACAGATTATAGCTGATGATGCAGAACGTTTGACTGTGTGTGTGTGTGTGTGTGTGTGTGTTAATGTGTACAGATACAGGGAGAGCGTGCAGCAGATCCTGACTTTGGAGAATCTGAGCACTGAAATGTCGAGCAGCGTAGCTAAGGGCTGGTTTTATGCTGCCTGCATGAACTTCTTGCTCTATGCTGGTATGCGCTCTGTCAGACGTACACAGATCCGTGATTATTACTTACACGTGAACAGGGATGGGGAAAAATACAGAAATATGGATTTTGATACATGATACAAAAAAATGAACAAGATAAAATCTATATTTTGAAAATACAGAAATACATTTTGTAATAGGAAAATGAGATCAGTATTCTACAATCATTAAGTACAACTTTTAGAAATACTATTTTGTATTTTAAATAAATATTTCGGATCCATGTATCAGAAGTTCAGCCCATCCCTGTCCATGGTCAAACCTTTCTACTTTAAGTATTAGTTATGTTTCTGGATAAACAGTAAAGTGACCTGAAAATAATAATCTTTGTCCTTGTTTGGTTCAGGATTTTCATTCAGACCATTCGAGGAGTGTTTGGCTTTTGTGGAAGAGTCTCGGTCAGACGCGAACCTGGAAGCTGATAAGAGTCTGATGCTGCATCTGTACGCTGCAGTGGCTCTGTGGTGAGAAATTACTCTCACTCACACGAAAAGATAGTATTCAGGATTGGCATAAGACCAAAATACTGATTCTGTAAGTGTGTGTGTGTGTGTGTGTGTGTTCAGGTATGCGCGGCTGGCGAATTGGGAGAAGTTTGCAGTCTTCTTTGATAAGGCGTATGAAGTGTACGCTCAGAGTCCCACCTCCATCGAGTCCAGCAGTGGTGCGGTCATGCTCCTGGAGTGCAGCGTCCTCCTCTTCAGGAAAGATCTGACTGAAAGCAACCGTCGAAGAAGGATTAAAAGAACACGAAAGGTTTTTAATGCTTTAATTCTGGTTTTAAAAATAGTGTGGCAGCAGAGACTTTCTTTGGAATTTAATGTTAAGGTGTAAAGAGAGGTTTTTGAACTTGGTCCATATGTGATAGAGAACTACAGTATATAATCTTTTACGTTATAGCTACTACACTATATAAACATACACATTTCCCCCACGGCTATATACATGAAGTAACGTTGCATTTTCTCATGCAGCTCTTTTCAGATTTCACACAACGATTTGGAAAAAATCACATCCTCGCCCCGCGTGTGCTGCACCTGAACGCTTACTTTCACCAGCTGACCGGAAGCAGAACGCTGGTGCAGGACCTCCTCAAGGAAGCTCTGCTGCTGTGTGAGAAACAGGGGAACCTTCTAGACCAGAAGTGGATCAGGCAGAGCCAGGTACGTAAGCGCAAACATGAATATCCTCATGCTCTCCACCAACTTCCTTTTACCATCTCTAAGAAGAATGACACATTCCTCAGTGGATTTGGTTTCCTCTCTCGTAGGCTGACTGGTCTGGTGCGTGCAGCCACACTCCACCTGAGTGGTCTACAGCTGTTCTGAGCATGCCCAGTTGGGACGAAGCAGCAATACTCCAGCCTGAAGAGCTGCTTAAGTGTTGTTTCTACTTGAAAAAAGCGGAGGATACACGGCCTTCCCGTACATTAGGAAAAATGCGCAGGTTATTTATCAACACCTAGAATAGAGGGTGCATGTGGCCACGTGCCGAGACCTTTGACACAACGTTATGCGGTTAGCGTTCTATAAAATGCCATTAGTAATGGCTGACATTCCCTTTGGAACTGTGTAACAGGAAACCCTGGCTGGTTTATCCAGTGATCATAGAACAGAGTTACATACATGACGTAATGTTCACCACCAGGGGGTGCTGTTCCAACACCTGGATAACCTGTACTAGTACTGTACGAGCAACTGAATCGCCCTCAGACTGACTAGAAGGGTTCAGATATGCTCGCTGCGGATATGCTCGCTCCTTTAGAAGGCGATGCTGATGTTATAAGATCTGGAAAAGGTACGTGGTGATGCTCAGGTATCGAGTGATTCGAGCCACAGCAGGCAACTCTCAAAGTTGAAGCTCAGTAAAGCTCCTCTGAAAGACGCCTCGCAGAGACCTCGCTCAGCACTGCCACGGGAACTTCAGGATACTTCGCTCCCTATTATCTCAAATACGGTTACGACGTGACTTTCTGTCAAAGGTGTCGGGATTGTGAAACACTCCCCCTGGTGGTCAGGACGGGTGAAATAGAACTATAGATACCCTAAAGTTTACTGTAGATGGTCTCAGCCAAGTGTCGCCTATTCTTCAGCAGATAACTTCACTCAGATACTGTTAAAGCTAAAAAAAAAAAGCTGAAAACTTTGCTGAAATCATACAAGGCCCTAATGCTCAGACTGAACATCCTTTAAAGATGTTACAGCATACACACACTATCCGGTGTCACCCAGATGAGAATGGGTTCCCTTTTGAGTCTGGTTCCTCTCATGGTTTCTTCCTGATGTCATGTCAGGGAGATTTTCCTTGCCACTGTCGCCTGCTCATTTGGGATCTAAATCTATATCTATATATTATTTCAGTAAAGCTGCTTTATGAAAATTGTTAAAAGTGTTATATAAATAAAAAAAAGTGTTACATGTATAAAACGATTCTCTCATTATGTTCTGATCTCTCTCTCTGACGGATAC
Source organism: Pangasianodon gigas (assembly GCA_022758105.1). NCBI lineage: Eukaryota > Metazoa > Chordata > Actinopteri > Siluriformes > Pangasiidae > Pangasianodon > Pangasianodon gigas. Next base: position 31,600,762 of record CM040457.1, on the reverse strand, counting down.
ACGGCACCTTTTAAACCCTAACACATTCGATTTTACTTGCTCAAATGGTAATTTGTCCCTAAGATCTAGGATTAAGCTGCTTTTAATCGCCACTTCATCTGGTTAAAGATGTTTCTGCTGGATTGGCTGACAAAGTCCTAGGATGAGAGGTTATCAAGGAATCAAGAAAATCAATCGAGGAAGTTTATGTTGATAACACAATAAAAAACTGTAGAGCAAAATGTGACTATGTGGGAATATTTTGAGGCTAAGTGTAGCGTAAATGTGAGCGACAGACCAATCAAGTAGGTTTACAGTAAAAGACATGGTCAGCATTTTATTTTCGCTTGCAAGAGTCGCTTCTCTGAGGAGCATCAGTTGCTACCAAGCACAATATCAAATGTCACAGTGGAGGCATATTGTGTGTGTGTGTGTGTGTGTGTGTGAATTATAGGAATGTCATAATGTCATAATCATAAGAATATGTGACTATTTTGACCTTGTGGAAAATTACTAAAACAGCAAAAAGATTTCCTTTTGGTTAGGTGTTAAGGAGTTAGTCATTTAGCTATGTTTAAATGTGTGTGTGTGTGTGTGAGAAAGAAAGAGAGCTAGATAGATAGATAGAGAGATAGATAGATAGAGAGAGAGAGAGAGCGAGAGACTGAGTGTGTAAGAGGGGTCTGGGTGAGTAGGTGTGTTCTCTTCTTCTCTTTGGTATATAAACACAAAGAGAAGGTTTGTTTCTGTCCGTTTTATCCGTATTGATTTTGTTTGGATTTCTGAAGTGAGTTTTATTTTATTGAGCCACAACGAATGTCTCATGGATATCTGAGGAGACCACTCATTTTTCAAGATGGAAGGAGAACTCCATTTTTTCTGCTGATACCATCCTAAGTACGTATGTAGGAACTAAGAGGAAACCAACGTTTGAGAATAATGAAGGAATTCCTCTTCACTTTCTCAACAAAACCTTCAACAGCAGACATTTTCTTTTCTCTCCAACCTTGGATACATCTCAAATCTCGAATTGAAGCTGGTTGATTCCTTGATTCTACGTCCTTCAGCCCATTTATATCAATAGATATCAAGTCTGCCATTCTTAGAGGAATCGAGGAACGAGGGGAGAAGAGGCTTTCGGATCAACGATACACAGGTGCTTCCTGTGTGGAAATCATTTTCATCGGTCCTGTCTTCATTTCCTTTTCTTGCATCCTTTCTTCTCTTCCTTAGACAGAGGAGCTAAGAAGCAAGATAAGGAAATGAGGTGGCGCGAATTAAGAAATGAGAAGCTTCCACCAAATATCCTGTCCTTCAGGCCCATAGTACCACCACATTACAGTTTGTGTTCCATGGAGGTGGAATATCAGCAGCTGGCACTCGGACCTCGTCAGCCAAAGACTCTCGGTCGGCGGAAAGGCACTGATGTGTGTGTGTGGGTGTGTGTGTGTGTGTGGGACTTGGATGGAGAGCATACAATGGCAAAGATGGAAACCACGCAAAGCAATATGAAAAGGAAAGACTGGATGTATTCAAGTACACCTGACCCTTTGCTATCAGGTGAATCAGATTGTATCAAACCAACAACTCAAGCACTTAAGGCAGACACTTGACAACAAGACAAGACAACAAGACGACGTCTCCAGGGAATCTAGCTGGATTCTATCCCAACAAAGCTCAAATCAAGACCATCTGTGGGTTTGAAAGCGTTACTAGCAGAGAGTTTGAGCCCAAGGTGTATCACATGTGCAGTGATTATCTTGCTGCTGATTTCAGGAGTCTCTGCTCTGGATGATGGCGAAAGATGAGAGGCGATGAAGCTCTAGCACTGGCCATGGAGGCAGTTTATAGAGACACTCACAGAGACAATGCAGACCTGTTCCTCTTTACTACCTCAGGATGGAGCTGCAGAACTAAGAAAAAAGTTACGCAGCTAAGAAAGAATAAAAAATAGAAGAACGAGGGAGGGGATCAACTTAAAGCAAAAATCTACCCTGAATGATTTGACACTACTGTGATCATCAGTGGCGTCCTAGATTTATTTTTAATCACGAAATGATAAACTTTTTTTTAGTTTAAACTTCCTTCATTGATACGTCGGTCTGTTTTCACTTCGGTTAACAGGTTTTTGTACATTACCCACAATGCTGTTCGACTACCTGTTAGTGCCAGAATGAATAATGCTGTGTTCGAATAAAACTTGTAACTCGGGATTTTTGAACCAAAGAAAACGAATCCTCAACTCGGAATTCCTGCTCCGAGTGCTGGGAAAGTCTCCTCAAACCCCAAGTTCATCATGTGACTCAAATTAAATCAACACGGCCGCTAACAGCTTCATGTTTATATTATTTACTTTTAAATGAGTTATGTTGTATATACTAGTATTTTCTTTAGATCGGTCAACGTACAGACACATTAGCTTGTTAAATCTATAACACTGACTACAGTTAGTTTCCACTACCGAGCATTAGCATGAGCCCTCACTTCATCTCTACCTAGAGATCGATGCAGCAGCGCTTTAATCTTTTAGCCTGTCCAGCTCTCTCACCACTTCATCTTTACACACACATATCAGATTCCAAAGTTCGCTCATCATCTCGTACATCGCTAACTAGCCGAACCAAGAACCAAGTCTCATGTGAACTGCGTCGAACAGAGCGGGATCGTTTCCTGGAACGTTTAATCTGACGTTTTGCTGCCTCCTCTACTCCTACACTGGATTTCTCTTTAACATGACGTTCAACGTCACTGGACAATGGTGAGTGAGAAAAGAAGCTCCTTTTTAAAATCCTATATATTTGAAATCATTGATATTTTTCTCCTACTAAACGTCAAACTATGCTAGTTATGTCACAATAGCGTGGCAGACATGCTAACTTGTCTCAGGAACAGCAAAAATACAGCACAAACTAGCACCTTAATCACTAAAGACACCTCAGATATTTGAATATAAACATGTTTCATGTGTTTCAGGGTGGAGGTTTTGTTTAAATGTAAAGTTTTAAAGTTTTATGAAGAGGGAATGAATTGCTAAACTGCTGTAGGACATATTGATGGGCTGTTTGCACTCAGAGCTATGACGTATTTCCGTTTTGAAATAGCATAATAGGATTTTTCCATTGGCTTTTGGATTATTGCAGAAAATAAGCTCTGTGACCAACAAAAGTTTATGATTCTCACAAGTTTTGTTCATGAAGATAATCTTCACAAATGAAGACAACTTTTATGAATTTTGAAGCCTAAATAGAATCGCCAGAAATAAAAAGCTAAAGTTAGGCTACAAACAAACTACACTGCGGTCGCATGACTTCAACGTCACCACCACTAAGCTTCCGACAGTTCTTTCAATCTTTATTTTAAAAACATGTTCCCTGATAAGGATCCACTGGGTTCTTTTTGTGGATGAATCTGCCCCCACCTTTTTTGGGAATGCGTCCATGGTGCATTATTTTGGAGAAAATTCGGTGTAGTAGATGAGTATTCCTGTTCGGCGTGATGACGTTTAATGTCCGCGACAACCTCTGTAGTCCCGTTTAGTCACTTGTTAGCAACCTCCTTTTTCAAGACACCTGAAAGCTTAAAAAAATCACAAGTGAGGTATTACTGATGTATTTTATGTCGTAGAATAAAACGTGAAAATATCTTGAGCTTGTGTTAACCACAGACCTTATTTCAGGCATTTAACCAAAAACCCATTGATTTCGGCACGATGGAACCGGAAGTGCAAAAATGCTAACTCATTTCCGGGTTTTAAGACTGTGATTAGGCAAAATACCATAACATAGTTGTGATTTAAGTAAAGATTTTAAACTAGATGGGATATTTTTAAAATACCACCTTATTAAAGTCTATTGGGGAAACCGTTGCACCCTTCAAGGTTATAAAAAAAATTAAAAATCATCAAATTGCTTTAATATCCTGCTCCCTTAAAGTTTATTACAAAATTATTAAAAGTATCCCAATTCCAATGATGAAGTTAGTAAAAGAACAATTAAAAAACTCAGTGGCTTGACCTAAAATACATGATCTCATGATAGGAAATTGAAATTTTGTAGCTAAAACATGCACTAAACAAATTTTTGAGAAATTGTTTAATACAAAAATGTTTCCGAGGACCTGTACAGAGATATTCCAGGAGAGCAGTGAGTGAAATTAGGAGTAAATTCTTGTCATCTCCTGTTGTGTAAGTGTAAAGAAGTGCACTTTAAAATTATGAATCATATATACTCAGCATAAGTCCTTTTAAGAATAAGATTTAATGTAGGGGATTCAAATCTGTCATAAATGCAAGATGGATGGAGAAACAGTCGAACAATTTTTTTTTCAGTGCAATTTTTTTCTGGAATGATTCATTCAACTGGATACAACAACAAGGATGTTAGTCAATATCCTTGTATATATACCTGGTATACCTGTTAGGCTGATCATCTCATGGGAAAATGTAAAGTTTGGTTCATTAATCAAGGATAAAAATCAAAGTTCAGGGTTCTTCATGTGTCACATATATATTACATACATGTGATGTAATGTAGTGAAATATTTTTCCTTAATCCCACGTCCCACAGAGCAACAACGAACTAGATATACACACATAATAAAAACAGAACATAATAAAATCTAGTAGACTATATGGTCATTTTAGCAGCCTATAGAGGAATGTAATGTATAGAATATTAATATACATAAATAGAATATGCTAAAAAAAAAAAGAAGCAAATATACAGAGCTGTACAGTGTATAGAGTTACAGTGAATAATTTATTGCTTTTGATGAAATTTTACATACACAAATGTAAATTTTTCAAAACTCCTTCCTGATTACTTGTTTTTAAAGAGGAATTTATCAATATATTTGTAGACATTGAGAGAGATGAAAAATCAAAATAATAATAATAAAAAAGATAAATATTTGTATTCTCTGTTGGAGGATTTTGGTTTTGTAATGTAAAATCTCCTGCACCCCTGTTTTATTTTTATTAATATTATATTTATTTTAGTTACTTATGTTCTTAATTTTTATTATTATTTAAAAAAAAAAAAAAAAAACGCGTTCATATCCTTGACTAACACAAGGGAAACACAAGAAATGGTGTTTTTTCATTCCTCCATAACGCTAGATGGCGCTGTAAACAAGATGGCGCTGTAAACAAGATGGCGCCTGCTCTATTGTGAGTGCACGCGAGTTCCGGCGGAAGTAGAAGAAGAAGAAAGGGAGGAGAGCTGGTGATATTTGTAAAGATGGCGCTGGCTGATGTGCTGAAGAGTGAGTGTGCGGATTTTGAACGGTCTTTTCCATTCGGCTGTGGCTTTAACGATGCAGATCTCGGCGTCGGTGAAGCTTCAGGAGAGCGTCTCAATTTCGCACTGAGCCCTTTTGAAGGAGAAGAAGATGGAATTGAGAGAAAAATTGAGTTTCTTCACGGAACAACTACTTTAGCGTTTAAAGTGAGTTTTAGTGTGGAGCTGGAGTGAGCTAGCTGTAACTATTCATTTTACATTTATATTTTATATCATTTGTGTACAGTGATAGTGTTCATACGCTTTGCTGCCATATTAGCCTTATTATTGTCGGGTTTAATCCTCAATGGCTTCGTGTTCCCTACTTCAGTGCACTACCTAGTGCACTTAGATTCAGCAGGGAGCCATTTTAGGATTCAAAACATCACCTTAACCCTGAATATAAGACTAAACCTTTAAATATTTTCACAGGAATAAAGGTTTATTTAGTAAATCTCTTTTTTTTGCCTTAAACATTTTAAAAGTTGTCATTTTTTTTCAACACGCAGCCATAATAATAATAATAATAATAATAATAATGCACTTTGTTGATGTAATTTTATCCAAACCATTTAATTAAGGAATGCTGAGTTCTTTTAAAAATGTTTGTTTCCTGATTTTATAGTTTGTAGTAAATTATTAAAAGTGCCTATCAGAATACAGTTAAATATTCCTAATGACTGATTCCTGAATCATGAATGAATCGATTCATTTGAACGAATCAGTTGAATCAGTTCAGACCTGTTTTATTCTTCTACATGAAGTGTTGTGACACAGAGCGAGGGTTTATGGGTAGTTGTAGAGTGTGTGTGTGTGTGTGTGTGTGTGTGTGTGTGTGTGAATGAGAGCACTGATTGGTTCCTTTGTAGGATTCATAACCCGCTATCTGGTTTGTCCCTGTTGCACAGCAGCTACTAACTAAAGGTTGATTTCTACTTGCTGTTAATTATTTATATGCAGGATGGCTGCTGTGCATTATTGAAGAAAAATGCGATAACTTGTTAAATAACGCGATATGCTGTATGATAATTCTATACATGTCTAAAATCAATTTTCCTGCTCTTCAGTTAACCCGAAATCAGCTGAATTTGAGTTCAGCAGATGATTTAAGGGACCTGTTTTGGTCCCTTAATATTTTTTAGGGTGAAATGGTTACTAATGATATTGTAATTAATTAATTAAGTGAACACTTAAGCAATTAAAGATGAAATACTTAATGACAGCTGGAAGGTTCCTTAAGTGGACCCTTAGGGTTTTTTTTTCTTGCAGCCCATGTTTCACTAAAGGAATCTTTAGCAGAAGAAGCGTTTATTTTCACATATACATTACAGCACAGTGAAATTCTTTTCTTCGCATATCCCAGCTTGTTAAGAAACTGCGGTCAGAGCGCAGGGTCAGCTGTGATACAGCGCCCTGGAGCAGAGAGGGTTAAGGGCCTTGCTCAGGGGCCCAGCAGTGGCAGCTCTGTATTGCTGGGGCTTGAACCCACAACCTTCTGATCAGTAACCTAGAGCCTTAACCACTGAGCCACCACTGCCCTTTAACCTTATAATTTAAGGTTTTCCTAACGTAGGGCCTGAATTTCAGCACGGGATTGTGAACAAGTTTAATCTTTCAATCCAGTGTTTGTCATGCAGGAAATTCACACACATTTATAAGTGTGTTAGTGTTTTAGTAACATCTAGTGGGCAAAAGCATGAAGTGCAACTATTAATCCTGTGTAAAAGTTTTTTCTTTTTTTTAAATAAGTAGGGCTTGTTTTTTAAAAAAAAAAAAAAAAAAAATCATACCATTTTTTAAAATCTTTATCTTGCTGGGATGATGTGCATGTTCCTGACTTGTTTAATTTGTAAAAATCGCGTGTTGAGTTTTGTTTTCTCTCAGTTTCAGCACGGCGTCATCGTGGCAGTGGACTCCCGGGCGACAGCTGGGTCGTACATCGCGTCTCAGACAGTGAAGAAGGTCATCGAGATCAACCCGTATCTGCTGGGCACCATGGCAGGCGGAGCTGCTGACTGCAGTTTCTGGGAGCGCCTGCTGGCGAGGCAGTGCCGCATCTACGAGCTGCGCAACAAGGAGCGCATTTCAGTCGCGGCCGCCTCCAAACTGCTGGCTAACATGGTGTACCAGTACAAAGGCATGGGCCTGAGCATGGGCACCATGGTCTGTGGCTGGGACAAGAGGGGGCCAGGTAACTACCATGCCTTTCAGACACCTGATTCAAGACACGATGGACTTCAAATGGAAACGAAACAGTTTTGTTAGAGCCAAAAAAACAACACGTGCTTTACATTACAGCCTCAGTAGTGAAATAATGTGATAAAACCTAACTATGCCACACTATAGTCCATTCCTGGGTCTTTAGCTTTCACCTGAAACCTTTGTATAGTTTCCATTCACACAAAATACACACAAAACTTGAAATTAACCGATCTCCTTTTCTCTCTTTTTTTTTTTTTTTTTTTTTTTTTTTTAAGTCAGAGTTGAAGTTGTTCTCATGGCTGATGATTATTTTCTTTCTGTAATTCTGTTTGAATCAAAGTTATCGCTTACGTTTGGTTTATGATTGGAACAGAAATCATGTTGTAAATTAAAACATCAGATAAAGCGGCTCAGGAGAAAATCCGTTCGTGGGCTTAGAATAGAAACAAACCGTCCTTTCCAGCGTGATCGTGATTTATTTTGCTGTTTTTACCACCAGATGGCGATGCTTCTTCCTGTCGTCGTGCAACAATCCTCGTATCTCAGAGATTCAGGGGCAATAAGGCAGTCAGTCCCCGAGAGAGCGAGCGATCACGCAGTCGACGTGTTTAACGAGGCCCTGCGCTACGGCACTGTAACGGAAATCAATGCGGCTCTGACCGTCGTGTTGCATTATGATGGACGCTGGTTCTCTAAGAAGACAATTGGGTCGTGTGTATAATCTGATTGGCTGGATCGATAGGGTTTATGCAGAGCTCTAGTGACTCTTAAACAGTCTTTTTTTTTTTTTCCTGATAGACACACAGTTAATCTGCCAGTCAATTGGGAAATAACGATTGTGTAAAATCTTCAATGGCGGAGGCTGTCTCTTAAACAAGACGTGATTGATTTGGTTTAAACAACATTTACGTCTTCATTCAGTCTCAGTTTACAGGAAGGGTCGTTTAACATCAACGCTGATGTCTACTTCACTTCTTCCTGTCATTTAGTCCCAGTACAGATTCAAAAATGAATCCAGATGTGACAGAGATTGTGTGCAGCGTTTTAGAAACGAAGTTCACGTTCACGTAAAGTTTATAGGAAGGCAGAAAGAACTCGACCCCTAAGAGCTCGTCACCTGGCGGATGAAAAAAAGGCTGAGGCCCACGAAACGCTCCAGTCTTCTGTTTACTTTTACAAGGCCTCGCAAATTCAGGTGCTTTTTGTCAGCCGTTCACGTCACCTTGCTTCCTCTCCATGCAGCGTCGGAGCGTATTGTTGGCTGGTTGCGTCACCTTGGCCCCCACCTCATTCCTCATGCACACACACACACACACACACAGCCATTATGCAGAGAGACTGACGGCAGGCTGCCTTTGTTGTGAAATGACTTCAGGTGTGTGGGAAATGTGGAGATGTATGGTTTTATCTGTGGCTGTATGCTGAAGTGCTCTTACGCAGCTCTCCTGATGAGTCCTCATGCCTTTCTGCAATGAAAAAGGCTGTCTTTTTCTTTTTTCTTTTCTTTTTTTTGCCAGTCTGGCAAATTACCCCAAGTAGTCAGGGGCTGTAACGATTAGCGTTTTGAGCTAACGATGCGTACGGATGGCACAATTTGCCAGTTGAAAGCCTTCCTGAGCTAAAACATTTAAAGACTCCTACGGTAATAGACAATCCTTAAATAGTCGGCGATTGCCTGACGTTTGCTAAAAGTTCTCCGAGCAGGAGGTCTGACTTCGGCCAGTGTGCATCTGCTGTCTGTGTGTTGACCGTGTGACGGACTCGTACTCATTAATGCCCCATCTGCAGCTTGGCTCTGGCCGAGCACAGATGGGTGCTAGTCACCATTACCGATCTGTGCTCACTGTACGCGTCTCACGCTGGAGAACGTGCCGTGCGGTGCGTCCTATCTCTCCGTCTATGCTCCGTAACCTTTACCGCTGACCTGTGAGGGGGGAATCGGGTCAGTTAGGAAATCCCTACTAATGCTATATCGAAATAATTCCTCTTCTGTCGTGTTACGGAGTGAGATCCGATCCTCAGGTATGGATCAATAATTAATTTGAGTGTTTCAGAGAGATCAATATCTCAAGCCCGGGTACAGCCTCCTGTGCCATGTCAGCAGCTTGTCCAAGGCTTGTTCAATCTGAGGAGAAAGTAGATGTGCTCTAGGTCTTTTCTTTGTTGTTTGTTTGGTTTTTTCCTGTTTTTGTACTAGAAGACTGTGGTCTCAGCTGTCGGGATCGTAGAGCGATCCCTGGAGCTGTGAGGCAGTAACACGACTGTGCCACTGACATACCAGTCTCTCTCTCTCTCTCTCTCTCTCGCAGGGCTCTACTACGTGGACTCGGAAGGGAACCGTGTGTGTGGCGATATGTTTGCTGTGGGTTCAGGTTCTATGTACGCCTACGGAGTCCTCGACAGCGGCCACCGCACCGACCTGACCATCGAGGAGGCCTGCGATCTTGGCCGCCGCGCCATCTACCAAGCCACCTTCCGTGACGCCTACAGCGGTGGCCAAGTCAACCTTTACCGTGTACACAGCGAGGGCTGGGAGAGGGTCTCTCATGATGACGTACTCAAGCTCCATCATCAGTACCAGAGTCAGAAGGCCTAGAGAGATGAACGGGGTGGGAGGAGTGGGAATGACGGAAGGAAGTAAAACGTTCGGAGGGTTTCAGGGTGTAACAGAAGAGTATAGTTAAGAGAGCAATGGCATGACTAGGCACCCAAAGCCTGATTTAGTACATTATGGTAATTTATTTCTTCTAACACAGCAATTAAACTGGGAAAAATTGTGCAGGTGAATCAGATAGGGAACGGGTTTGGACCCTGGGAATGTAGAAGTTATGCTACTTTTTGAATTTGTGCTCTCTCTGTGTCACTGCACTGTAACCCTGTTACTACAGTCTCTTTTCTGTTTTGTTTTTTTTGCAGTATTTAGTTACATGTTATTTGTTTAGTCAATAGCTTATTCACTTGCATCCTACTGGCCATATTGAGCTTAATTACTTCTCACTACATACACAACTGTTAAGAACACTCACAATAAACTGTGGAATTGTTTTTGCTACTTGTGTTGGTTACCTGTTTGTTGATTTACTCCTAAATACTCTTAAACATCTGTATGTGAGGTAGCGTCATTTGCATTTCTACTGTGTTTTGTTTTGTCTCGGGATGCATCAGGACTGATATTGGTATTGGTCTGATACTGTGCTCATTTTCTTAAAAAGTGCTCCGATACCAACATCTAACATCGCGTGATAGGACATGATATAAGGCTAGTGTACATGCTAATGAACAGATGACACAAAATTGCTGCATTCTGGACATATTTCATGAATAATGATCAAAGCAAAGCAGTGTGAAAATATCAAGATGAGGAACTACAGCATTTTCCTACAATACAAGTTACCTGATTAAACACTTACAGTATCTTTAATCCTGAGCACTTTTTATTATTACATTTTATATTAAAAACTTATGCGCGAGCGTGGAGTGGTGAAGTGAGGTCAAACTGTAACGCGGGAGAGCACTTCACTTAGGCGAGCACTGAGACATCTTTCCCCGTATCCAAGCTGCGACTCATGGCACCTTGTAGTCGCTTTTAATGATCATTTCTAATTTTTTATTCGAAAATTGTTCAAAGGAGCATTTACTCATAAAAATTGGTATTCATGAAAATCCTTTGAATTCAGAAAAACCTTTCACAACATATAATTTAAATGGATTACTGCACTTTTATATATACAGATTATACTGTCAAGTTGAAATAGCTTTTGTATTTCATTTGCACACACAAATCTAATGAATATTTTGTAAAACAGTCGTTTTATATAAATCACATTATTTAAGGAATTATTAAATATGGAAAAAAATTAAAGCAAGGTGACAAATCTATAAATTAAGACAAATAAGTCTAGTTATTCAGTTAAGACGAAATGGTGCCATATAAACGGAAGACAGGCTGTAAAGGCTCACACCGAATTCATCTTTTCTGTCATTCAGCTCCAGATTTTGGCCTTTCAGGAGCTTTTATGCTGTTTAATAATAATAATAATAATAATAATAATAATAATAATATAGTTTTATTGGCATAGACGTGACTCAATAACTTGCACTACTACTGCTGAAAAGTTTTTCTTGTTGTTTTCTCATCACAGCTCTTTTTACTGAGCGTCACCAAATGTGTGTATGCACCTGGTACTTTACAAGTGATCAGCGTTCATCAGCATGCATGAGTATTTACACGAGTATGAAGAAAATCAGTGTTTTCTGAAACTTTGGTACATCCAGCGATAATGTTTAGCTTAGTTTGGCTTATGCAAACATTTACACACGACCTCACTGAAAGATTGATAGAAAGATGTTTTAAAGCAGTTTCTTTTAACCAGCAATGCCAAAAGACATTCATTTGATTAAAATCTATAAAAGACAATGTGTCCTGGGAGATTACTGTAAAACTGAAAAGATTGCATAATTGAAAAAATTGATAAATTGGTTAATTGAACTCTAATGTGTTCAAAAAGAGTAATGAGTTAATTTTCTTAAGTGTTTTAAGGGTCTTGCCTATTAAAGGGTTAAACATAAAACTCAGCATGAGGAGGTCAAATAAACACTTCCAGTATGATGCACTTTTTCCTTGCTCCAAGAGACTCACTTCTGTGTATTTGTTTAATTGGTCCAAGTCATGCCATCTTAAAAAAAACCAAAAAACAAAACAAAACCTTACACCCTGTTTTGTAACCTGTTATTTATTTCCGTCTATTAACTTGCTGGACCGAGATGGACGCAGTACTCAAAGGCTCGGTGTTAAATGTGTCTCCTAAACCAGTGACGATTTCATCCTTGTTGTAAGTTGTCTCCTCTTTAATTGTAAATTGATTAATTTTTTTAAATCCCCATTGTGTTCCTCCATACTGATGCTCCATGGCAGCTCCTTCACCTTCCCAGCTGCCCACATCACCAGATCCGAGGACACACACGAAGGTAACACCCATGGGCAGTTAGTGACGAGATGTGAGAGCAAATTGGATTTCGATGGATGTAAATGAGCAGCCTCTTTTCCACTGCACTGCTTGGAGAAAATGAAGAGGCGAGAACTGCTCACTCATAACAAGGCTGCAAATCGAATATGGTAATGAGGTTTTCTAGGATTAATGTGTAAGTGAAACATACGCAATGGCAAACCATGAGAAAGTGGTTTTGTGTAAATTTGGGTTTGTGTGCACAGCACTCAGGCGTGTTTAATACAACTCCTAACACGAGCTGCGTTTAATGGTTCGCTTATTTCCCCCTTCTGTTAACATTTCATGAACTAGTGGTGGGTGACCAGGTAGTTTTTTTATCGATATGAATATAATTGTATGTAGAACAATATACAGACCCATTAGGGGACAGCTAGAACCATGTTCTCTTGATTTAGCTTGGAATAGACTTTTCCTTCTCTTCTTCTGATATCCAGTTTATACCAAAGATGCAGGAAGATGATTCCCAACAAAGCATCTTTCACATATACATTCACCGTCCACTTTAATAGGAACACCTGCTCATGTATGCACTTATGGTTTGATTTTCTTGCGAATTCATGCAAGCAATCCATCCATGAGTTGTGCTGTTTGAGTAAGTTAGGCTCCGCTAAAATCGCTAAAGTTGACTGGCATGTGGTGGCGATATCTTAACATCTATCTTTTTTTTTTTTTTTTAATAATTATTGAGATTCACTCTGTTGGATTACTTCTTGCATGTGTGTGCACTCATGCTGAGACCTTTTAACAAAGGGATGAAGCTCTGTTTGTTAATTTGCAGTAAATACAGCTGAACCATTTTCTTGTTTACCACTCACAGATGCTCTCTCTTGGGCAGCTTGCCATCTTCACACCATGGTTCTCATTTATTTATTTATTTTCAGTGGCTATTTCATAGATTTAGAGTTGGACTAGAGTAAGAGTTAGGCAAATTTTAGGATTTGTCTAGGGGCTGTCTAGGATTATGGATGGACTAAGGGTTAGCATTGGTGTATGATTGGCCTAGAGCTAGGTTTGGGCTAGGATTTTATCTGTGTTTTGTTTTCCCACCATTTTTCTTTCTGTTTCACAGTAATATGCTATAAATTGCTCTGTCCTTTTGCAAGAACGGGAGGAGACCATAACAAGCCACCTTACCCTGAGCCAGCTTGCTAGGTCTCCAATAGCGATATGGAGGCACGTGTCCTAGGGCTGTAGGACTCGAGTCCGATCTTGGATTCTAGTCTGGTCTCGAGACATTTTCTGTATTGACTTAGGCTTGTCTTTGATTTATTGTCATTTGTCCTCGGTCTTGTTTCAGTCTTCACATTGGTCTCGCTAAATGTGTTCTTGGTCCCAACCAGGAATTTGTAAAAATAAACATTATGGTGTCTTTTCACATAAAGTTTGACAAGAAATAGCTCCTTCTTCTAGAAAATAGCCTAAAAGGCTTAGCTTTGAAAACGATTGAATGATGTTTGGTCTCGTATATTGAGTTGATCTCACTTTCATTTGAACTCAATCATGATTTGGCCTCGACCCACTTAAGACTCAATCTTGACGCAACCTCGGCTAGTCCTGGTCTTGGACTTTACAGTGGAGGGTCTTGACTACAGCCCTACCGTGTCCTCTTCAGGTGTAGCTCTGGTTTCTTTTCATTCGCTTTCACCTTTCGCTAAAGATTTCTTTGGAGAAGAATGTCGATGAGTTCTACTTATTTTTGCTTTTGCAAAGTTGCGCATTTCCTAATTGCATGGAATAACTTTTTTTTTTTTAAATTAAGAACTCTAAACTTTAAACTCTTCTCTCTGCTTAGGCACAGACTGCCTCCTTGACAGATCTATCAGGGTGGAGTCTGGCCACTCAACCCTCCCTAACCAACACCTTCACCTCCATCCACCAGAAATCATATATCTTCTCCAAACACTGAAGAAATTGTATCGTTTTCTTCTTTACCACTCTCAAAATAAACTCCCTTTGGTTGGCTTGTTGTCTCCCCACCATGGTTTTCATTCATTTATTTAGTTATGCAAATCTCTAGGTCAGAGAGGGCTAGGGTTAAGGGTTGTCTAGGGTTGATGTAGGATTATGGTTCGATCAGGGTTAGGACTTGCCTAAGGTTAGAGTTCTACTGAGGTTAAAGTTTGTTTTAAGGTCAAGGTAGGGTTAATGTTTACCTAGGGTTGGCTCTGGACAGTGGTTAAGTTTGTCGTAGGGTTGGGGTTGAACTAAGGTGTAACGTTGGGCTAGAGCAGTCTTTCCTAGGCTTGTACTGGTCAAAGAGTTTTAAATCCACTATTGAGATGCTGTCTAGTTGTAATGCGCTTCTTTGTTATAGATACTGTGTTTGGCTGTGAGTCATACCTCACATGTTCAATGATGGTGTGAGGGGGCAGGTAGGCAGCAGGTGAGCAGGTAGGCAGCAGGTGAGCAGGTAGGCAGCAGGTGAGCAGGGAGGCAGCAGGTGAGCAGGTAGGCAGCAAGTGAGCAGGTGAGCAGGTAGGCAGCAGGTAGGCAGGTAGGCAGGGAGGTAGGCAGCAGGTGAGCAGGGAGGCAGGTGAGCAGGGAGGCAGGTGAGCAGGGAGGCAGTAGGTGAGCAGGTAGGCAGCAGGTAGGCAGGGAGGTAGGCAGCAGGTGAGCAGGGAGGCAGGTGAGCAGGGAGGCAGCAGGTGAGCAGGCAGGTGAGCAGGCAGGCAGCAGGTGAGCAGGCAGGCAGCAGGTGAGCAGGCAGGTGAGCAGGCAGGTGAGCAGGTAGGCAGCAGGTGAGCAGGCAGGTGAGCAGGCAGGCAGCAGGTGAGCAGGCAGGTGAGCAGGTAGGCAGCAGGTGAGCAGGTAGGCAGCAGGTGAGCAGGTATACAGGCAGGCAATACACAGTGGAATCAAAATCAAATTGCTCAGTGGATTAAAATTCTAAACAATAAAAAGGAGGTTCAGTGCAGTAAGCCTTCCAATAACAAATTAAAGAGAGACTGAAGCAGTACAATAGAAGCAGCACAAAACTGTTTGGTCACCAGAATCTTCCATTGTCTAATTAAGAGAGACACCATATTAACTCATCAGGTGACCTGGGGCAAATGTCAAAATAAAAGTCTCAAGCCAACGGCCAATGAAACCAACTCACAAATAAGTGTCCCAAAGAAAACAAGGTTTTAAATTCAAATCTGGCTCCTACAAGGCTAATAATGCAAAACAAGGGAAATAAACCTGACATAGGGGATCTCATGCATTTTTATAAACAGACTGACCTTCTATAATGCAAAATATCTGAAACCTTAAATATAATGCAATTTTATAAATGAGTTTAAAATTTCACATATTCAATTATATATGTAATGTACTAAGACTTTTAAGGGTGTTCTGTTTGGTTTATTTCTCAAGGCTTCAAATGACCCCTAGCCTCTACTACTCAAAATAATATAGGTCTATGTAAATATGATTTAGATGCCTGTGTGCAAGGGCAAAAAATCTTTTTGTTTTACATGTTGAAATATTAAATACTTTTTATCAACCCCTATTTTATGCAGTGGTAAATATTTTCACTTGTGACAGTGTACTATGTAAATAAACTACATTTGCACATACATGCTGTTGCTGGACCATTTGATTTATACATCGGTATAAAACAGGACCAAACTTCTTAACAGTCCGAATATTACATCACATACGACTAAACACAGTTTCTGACATCACAGCTCAACTGTCTTTACACATGAGGTGTTAAGTTACAAATGGAGACTTTATTATGATATTCTTATGATTAAATTTCACAACCTGGAGCCAGATCTGAGGAGGAGAAAGCCTCACAGCGTTGTGCTTCCTTATTATATTATATTATATTATATTATATTATATTATATTATATTATATTATATTATTAGCTAGACAGGCCATTTGATTCTGTGGCTAAGCATGGGTAAAGCATGGAAAACAAAAAAATTAAACCAAATAGTC
>CM040457.1:31518120-31580979 GCA_022758105.1 Pangasianodon gigas | reverse complement strand
GACTGCACCCCAGACCTCCTCGACATCCCAACATCAGCGCCTGACCTCACTAATGCTCTTGTAGCTGAATGAACACAAATCCCCACAGCCACGCTCCAACATCTAGTGGAAAGCTTCCCAGAAGAGTGGAGCTCATTATAACAGCAAACACAGGGGAATAAATCTGGAATGAGATGTTCAACAAGCACATATGATGGACAAGGGCTGTGATGGTCAGTTGTCCACAGACTTTTGGCCATATAGTGTATAATATCAGTAGAGGTTAAAAACTGTACTGCAGTCAGCCATTAGAGAGCATCAGAGACATTTTGGCTTCACTTTTGAATCGCTGTTATGACGTCCACCTTTATACAGTCATCAGTGGGACCTCTGAAGTTGAATATTTGTATGATAAAAACAGACGAAAACATAAAAGAGAACAAAGTTAATCTCATTTTGCGAAGCTTCTCCAGCAAAGCGCCCAAATTTTTATGCATGGTACAGCAAGGTACCATGGGATCGTGGAGAAAGCAGAGAGAAGACGCACTGTTTTGTAATAAACAAAATTAGCTTGTGGTATCGGTGAGGAAGACGCTTGACCACGAAGCATAGTAACAATACAGTTACTCTTTTATCATCAAACTCACACTTGGCTTGGTGTTTAGCTACAGAACGAACTAACGGCGGGTAACGAAACGGTGACAATGAACACTAAACGAATATAAAACAGCACACAACCCATTTTTACACTAATATAAACACTTAATCTAACAAAACACAGACATCAGATAATAACGAGGACACCGCAGGATGTCTCATGGATATGCAGATTACACATTAATACATTTTAAACATAAATGATACAAATGAAATGCTTTTATGTTTGTAATAATGATAAATTCTGTTTAGCACTTATCTAAAGCATCCAGTTTGGTTTAATGATGAAAGTATTGCAGCCTTTTAAATGACAGAATTGTCAGGCGGAGATCCTACAGCCAAAAGCTCTGGGTTGCAGTTTTATTTATTATAAATCTGCTTTAAATCATGTCATACTGGCTTCATTTAACTTGATATTGCTTTGATATTGCTTCTGAAGCAAGAGTCATGAAACAAATCCTAGACAAAATAACAACCACCCTGGTGATAAAGAAGAATTTATTTTTTACACTGAAAATGCTGAAATTTGTCTTGCGTTGCCTTTTATTTATTCAAACCCAAGCTTCCCATTATCTCCACAAGGTTTATTTAGGGTTATTGTGCAGCATTTAACCCAACCTTAGTGCTACTCAATAAACTATCCATTAGTGTTTACTTGATGCACAGCTGAAATTTTGGAGATTCCACAGCAAGTCCCTGGAGATGCGCTTACCCATAAACTCCTTCTCTGCATCTTGATGTTTATGTGCTTCTTCACAAAAACAAGGCTAAATGAAACCTAATAGGCATTTAAAGCACACATCTCTTCCTAACATCCTCCCACCAGTGAAAACTGTGTCAAACCTGAAAAGGAAAGGAGAGATGCATCTGAAGACGTGCTTGTTCTGTGTGGTGGGGAAATATTGGTATCAAAAACCGCATCATTATTACAACCTGCTCCCTGAGACACTGCTTAAAAACTAAACAATTTACTCTTGGACCTGGCAGTATAAGTGTGTTTTTATCGTCACTCCCTCACACCAGGGAACAGGAGCACCTTGGAGGCAAAAACAAAGCTGGGCCAAAACAACTGCCAGCGAGACATTTGAGATGATCTTTGCTCTGACATTTTGCTCTTTACTGTGTTCTGTAGAACATCTGCAGGCCATTTTATCAGAAAATATCTTTTTATTGTTTTTCATGAGTGGTTGCAGATGGTTGTTTTTTTTTCACTAGAACAATGTGTGATGGTTGAAGAATATGCTGCATCTCTTTATCTCCTATACTTTCTTTCAGGGGTTCTCAAACCTGGTGCAGCTAGAGAGCCCTTAAACTGTGAAATATTCAATTTAATTCAATTTTATGTGTAGAGCGCTTTCAACAATGGACACTGTCACAAAGCAGCTTTACAGAAATTTAAATGTATGAATTTATCCCTAATGATCAAGCCAGAGGAGACGGTGGTGAGGAAAAACTCCCTGAGACGATCTGAGGAAGAAACCTTGAGAGGAACCAGACTCAAAAGGGAACAAATCTTCATCTGGGTGACACCGGATAGTGCGATTATAAATAAATCCCTTCTATAACTGTGTACTACATGGACAAATAGTGCAGTTGTGTAACACAGTTTACACATGAAGTCTGTTTTGTTGAAATTATCAAACTGTTCACTGATGGAGACTTGAGTGCAAAACTGTTCATATCAATTGAAGTCCAAATCCATTCAAAATAAACTCCATGGATGCACTTCGGCCCGTTTTTTCCCCCACAAACATTATTTAAAGATTTTGTCTAATTATTATTTCTATTCCTGAACTTTCTACTGAAGAATACATTAAGTCCAAGTTGATATTATTTATAAACCTACTAGTTTTTGAGTTATTGAGATTGGGATCAAACCCAATTAAAGTCAAATAAGCTAATGATTACAAAAACTCAGTAATAAATATAATAATTTTAATAATGGTGGGTTGTGATAATCGACTGTCCGAATACACGTAACTACCAGACATACATCTTCAAGTCCTGGTCATGCTGCCTTGTAGCTATGTTGGCTAGCTAGCTATGCTATGTTATGGGACAACTGGGAAGTTTATCTCAGCAGAAAGTATCGTTAACATTAGCAAAAGTTAGTTAGTTTTAAAATTTTTTCCCCATTCCTTCTCCCTTTCCTCTACCTTGGGATTTTTTATTACTCACCCGGATGTGAAGAACCGCTCGGCTTCTGTGCTCTTAAATACTTTGAGGCTCTCCAGAATTGTGAAATCTGAGATGCTTTTCTGCTCACCATGTTTGTAAAGAGTGGTTATTTGAGTTACCTTTGAGTTAGCCTTCCTGTCAGATCGACCCAGCCTTTCCCTGACCTCTCTCTTCAACAAGCTGTTTCAGTCCATAGATCTGCTGCTCGCATTCTGTTTTTTTTTTTGTTTGTTTGTTTTTTGCACCATACTTTTTTCCCTTATTGGAAGGAATTCACATAATTATAGTTGTTGCTTTGTTACCATCATTATTCCATCTACAAAGCTGCAATAGAGTTGAGCAAGAAGATAAGATATCAAGAGAAAGAGAGAGAGAAAAAAGAAAAAAAAACAGTTCAGTGGAAAGGAAAAGAAAGAAAAGACAGTAACTTCAAATGAAGAAGAAAGAAAGAAGATAAAAGACAAATGCATGCTGTGACTATTAATAATTAAAGATGAGGATAGTTAACAAGTTATATGCATAAATATTTTACCAAGAGAAGGTGTGGAAAGAGGGATCAGTTCTCAGTGTAATGTAAGATGTATGATCAAGTGAAATGATCTGTCGATATTTCTTCTACCAGGAGTTTAACCCAAAGAAATATCCAGTTCATTAGTATAATCTGTTTAGCAATGGTGAGTGATGTTGGTATAAAGGGTTTGAGATGGCTGGGTATCTAACCAACATTTAGCGATGTAAGGACACAACCAGAAGGCGTGATAGTAATCATCTCTGGACGTGTATTACTGTGGCACTAGGATTGACTACGAGCCATAGGTGATGTGTATGTACATAGATTGCTTCTTGTTTCAGTCACTCACCTCTCCAAACCTGTTGTGTTTTGGTTTTCTCGCTGTAGAGTCAGGGCTTAATTCAATGATTCTTATGTGTCCAGGTCATTTTTTGACATTTTTCATCATGTTTTTTGAACTGGGGTTAGATTCTTTAAAGTCCTCATTCTGTATCCACATATTTTAACTTAGCAACAGCCACAGCAAATGAAGGTGCAGATGAAAAACGCTCTGTGTGTGTGTGTGTGTGTGTGGACCATGCTGAGCTACTGATTTAACATGTCTGGCAGGCTGTGTGTGTGCAATGGGGGGAGAGGTGCCAAGCTTCAACTGTACTGAATGCCAAACATGGAGGGAATGAGTGACAGTGATTGGAGCAGGTCGGGCTGATTGGCAGGTCTGGTGCTGGCTGGTGATAGCTATTGTGATTATATGATGGATGCAGAATTTGGGAAAAGTGACAAGGTCAGCAGACCATTTGCAAGACAGTTGTAGAAGGTTTTTTATTTGTTGCCAGGACAGCATAGTAACGAATGCTGTCCATAACGCTGTCATGACCTGTTATGGCAGGAAATGGGCCGTGGTATAGATAGAAACTTTAGGACATTCTTTTCTGTCTGGCCTCGAACTGACCTGCATTTACTGTCTGTTTTGTTAGGAGTGTAACACAATTCCTCAGTCTGTGTCTTACATTTTTACATTTATTGCATTTGGCAGATGCCCTTATCCAGATTGACTTACATTTACTTCATTTTTTTTATACAACTGAGCAGTTGAGGGTTAAGGGCCTTGCTGATGCTGGGATTTAAACTCAAGACCTTCTGATCAGAAGTCCATAATCTTATCCACTCAGCTACCACCACCATCTTTATCTGTATCTGTTTAGTGCTCCAAATATCCGTATCTGGATCAGTATTCGGACTTAAATCTGAAGTGGGAGTGGCCTAAATTGGAAAGCTGTTATTGTTTACGTTTAAAAAAAAAGTTTAAATATGAGCTCTACCACTAACACTGGAAATGAAAAACCCTCAGAGGTAGAAATGCCAGCACTGTCAGCATGGTGTGTGAATTCTGGCTCTGATAGTTCCTCAACCTCAGCTACATCACTCGAGTTCACCTGAATTGGGTTAAAGTAGAGACGTGTGCTGATTGCAGGTATTTTATTTATTTGTACACATCTGCTATATTTAGTTGGTTATTTATCCCAATACAAATAAATTAGTAACCCTGACCAGGCAGTTACTAAGGATGCTCGGCGCAGGTCTTTCATTGTCCCATGAGCTTCATATCTGACCTCTCACTCATGCCTGCATACAAATAAAACCCTTTTATTTTATTGTGTCTGTGGCATCTCAGTTGTGATGCACAACTTAACCAGATGGCATGCTTTCTAAAAAAATAAAGCAACAATGTGCCTCTTATTTGCGTCTGTATGTGTCTGTTTAGAACACGCTATCTGTAAAATGCCCTATAATGTATTCGGTTACATCTCTTCTTTAGACGTACAATGGACTGAACCATGTTTAGCATTCATCCTTGATTTTGGCCTTGCAATTTTGTTTAATAAAGGTGTTTGTGTGTGTGTAGCGTGTCTCTCATGGAACGGAGCTTTTAATAGATCCTGAGATTGAGTCCTAATCTTCTGTTTACTACTCCTCCTTACCCTCATTAACTGCTGCTGTCACTGTTTCCACGAGCAGATTTAATTAGTGTGTGCTTGTAGAAATTGACAATATCTGTCTTACGCACTCGCATACTGCTTCACGTTATTCCTTATTCCCTTGTTTCATCCACGCCGATTCTTTCACTCAGATACTCATGTTCATTTTACAAAGAACTAATTTGTTTGTTTATTTCACAGAAGTTGGGACATTTCTCACTGTGATGATGCACATGTAGCATCTTTTATCCGGCAGATGGGACCCGCTGGTACTTCACAGAAGCACCATACAGGCTGGGCAGGCTAATGTAGCACAAGTAGACCAGGTGGTCTGCAAGTGATGGTTTAGCCTGATGTGCTGATGCATGTCAATGAAGAAGAAGGTGCAATACCAGCTTCCAGGTTTTTCCTTTTCTACCTCCACCAATATGCTCCTCCCAGCTGGAGCTGTTTTATTTTTTAGGAATACAGGCAGGTAAGAGGATGGATGGAGTGTCTCTGTGCACCTCTCTCTCTCTCTCTCTCTCTTTTAAGAATTTTATGCTGTTTATTTTCTGACAGGAACATGTTTTAGGAATGATTTCTCAGGCAGAAGGACGCCAGTTCAAAGAGCAACATGAACAGTGGAAATGCACTAACAAGAAAACTTTCAAATTATTTGTTTGAAATTCTACATCATATTTTTTTTTTTTTAACTAATCCTAATCCATTAATTGTCAGCACACACATTTGTCTTACTATCCTTGTCAGGACTTTCCTCTAACATCATTAATAATGCAGCTAATTAATGCTATGCGACACCTAAATCTAACCTTAACCTTAAAGTTAGTAAAGAAAAGGCTCTTTTAGTTTTGTTTATCTGAAGTCTTTTTTGGAGGGAAAAAAGCAGTTTTCCACACAATGCACCACTCAAATGTCCCCACAAGGTGAAAACTGTCAGATATTCCCATCCTTGAGGAGACATTTGTTCCCTCCCAAGATATAAAAACATGCTCACACACAGGGCTTTGAGAAATATCGCTTGTAACTGTAGGGTAATGTTTTAGATTTTTGCTTGAGGATAGGATAAAGAATTCTAGCTGTGAATGTTCCAGTAATGAGATTACTAAAACCTGGGTATTCTGGCAATATTGTGGTGACAGTGTGTGATTGGGCTGTTTATACCATCCTGTATCGTGGATAGAAAAAGAATACACACTCTTTAACTATTTTCATACTTAGATGGTCTATAGGCTGGAGTTAAACTAGCTAATCCGTGCAAAAACTTAACAATGCCGAAGTGAGAAGCTAACAATAAAACAATTTTAACATTATTTAATCATGAACAACTACAATATCTTGGTTTGACAACTATACACCCTTTTCTGTCTAACATCCCTTAAATGATCTCAGGAATAACCATTTGCTTTCAAGGTCACATCATCACTTGATTTTGTCAACACCTGTGTAGAATCATAGCAATCAACTTGACAGCTTGAATAAAAACAGCTGTTTATTTTGGCCCTTCAGTTTTCAAGTGCAGATCCACGCAAAGGCAGCAGCGTGGGCTTTAAAGACAAACAACTCCATGACAAAGTTATGTAAAGGTACACATTAGGCAAGGGATATAAAAGATTTTCAAGACTTGGAAGACACCCCAAAGCACTGTTATGTCCGTCATTAAGAAGTAGAAAGTCTCAGCATCCATCAAAACTAGATGACCAGGACAGAAGACACTTTGTCTGAGAGGCCACCAGGAACCAAATGGCAACTTTGAAAGACCTACAGGTTTTTATGGCCAACAGAAGAAAACATGTGCATCACACAACAATGTCCAGGATATTGCACACATCTGGAGTGCCGTGTGAAGTTTGCACAAAGACACCTGAAGGATCCTGCAACAAACCGGCAGAACGTTTTGTGTTCAGAAGAAACCAGAGTAGAACTTTTTGGCATGAATGCCAACACGGCCCATCACTAGAACAACACCATCCCGACTGTGAAGCATGGTGGTGGAAGCATGATCTTGTAGGATGTTTCTAGTTGTCAAGATTGAGGGGAAGATGAATAGAGCCAAGTACTGGGAGATTCTGGGGAAGAACCTAATGAAATCTGCAAAACATCTGAAAATGGTTTGGAAATTCATACTCCAGCAGGAGAGTCACCACAAGCATAAGACCAAAGCTTCCATGCAGTGGCTTGCTATGAACAAGGTGGATGTTCTGAAGTGGCCTAGTTGAAATCCTGAACTAAATCCTATTGAAAATCTACAGAATGATTTGAAGGTTGCTGTCTGTCAGTGAAAACCAACTAACCTCTCCCAGCTGGAACAGCTCTGCAAAAAGGAGTGGGGGAAGATCTCCAATCTACCCACTGTATTATTGTAGCTTTGTGTAGACTTATAAATCTGTCTCTCAAATGGATTACACAGTACAGCAATGCTGTGTAGAGCATTTCTGTATTTGTACGGTTAGACTATCAGACACAAACACATTTATTGTTAAATTTGAAACCATTTGAAAATAAACATGGTTGGATAGCAAATTGTTTAATGCACACAAACTACTTTTAATTTTACTTTTTTCATAAAGGAAGCGCTTATTAGTTTAAACAGAAGTCTGGTACTATTTCTTTAAGATAATGTGTAGGTATTGGATGAGGTACATAAGCTAATGATTTTGTGGAGAAGAACAGTGAAATTAATTCAGTCTATTGGATTGGGGTTAAAGATTCTCATCACTCCAGTGATGTGGGAATATTCATCTCTAATTAGTTTATAATCAGGTATCAAATTATAAGCTATGTACTGCTGGTATTTGTGCCTCAGTGGTGGTTTTATTCCTAGTTAACTTTTCTAAATAAAATTCTGAATTATTTTTGAGACGAAAGTACCCCTTCTATGATGTTATTTACTTTCTAACTTTCAAGTGGTCTGTTTTAAAGTAATGACTTTTGACTATGAAAGTCTCTAAATTATGAGCCAAAGGTGAATGTAATTTTATGTAATCACTTTATTAATATTGAAAAGAGTAAACATATGTAATTTAGGTCAGCCTCAAAGATTCTTGAATAAAGTGCCATGTGGCGTGTCAGTTATGTGTAAAGTCTGGAATGAGTTCGAAGCGAGAAATTAACTTCCTGTTCTGGTATGTGAGAACAAATCAACATTGTTTTTTCTGAGCTCTTATATCTGACTCTACAGGATTTGCAGAATGTTTTTTTTTTCATCAGTTAATTGCATCAACCCCATTTTTCTCTCTCAGGGCCAGATGCGCATACATGAGAAGGCGCTGCAAAAACCCCGAAACAAAACGTGGTATTATGTGGCTGTAATAACATTCAGCTTACTAAGACTAAAGCTAATCACATAATCAGTTCCTCCTACTGAAGCCATTGCCACTTAGTAATTGCTAGTAATATGGAAAAGAAAATTCAAAGCGTGTTGAAGCTTTACAGGGAACTATGTTGAAAAAATGTTTGTTTCTTGAGCATTCAAGTGCCCACTGGAGGCCTCTGGTGGTCAAAAAATTAAAAGTCTGTGTACCATGTGAAACTGATGACCGCATCATGAGGCCAAAATAAAATACAACTGATGTAAGCCATGTCATAAAGGAATAAAGGAAGTGTATTATGTTTGAATAGTTTATCGTTTAATACTTAAATGCTTCCGTAGAAACCTCTTCTCAACACCTGAGCTGTTTGTTTGCATGAATGTTGAGACGTGTGTCTGTCTCTCAGCTGTGTGTACGAGGCAAGTGCATTAGGTGATCAGTTATCATGACAAATGGAAATGAGTTTTCTTAATGAAGCACAGATACAGCAGACACAATAACATTATACAAGGATGCCTGATGTATTAGTCAATTCACACTTGACATTTGTAGCACCTTGCTGATTAATTATTTAAATACATTTTATAAAATGCAAATGTGATAACCAGAATGTTCAGTAAGATGTTATGGAACAGTTTCACAAAAAGAAGAAGAATAACTGGTTAAAATATCGCAACATTTTGTCTGGTTTAGAAAAAAAACAGCAGCGAGCCGTTTGGGAGTCGAAAGAGTCGACTCTTGTTGGTGAGCCGAGCTGAATAAAATGACTCGCTGAAAAGAGTCGGAATTCCCATCACTGCTATTAGTTTGGTTTTAGGTCACTGTTATAGGTCATGTCTTTAAGATTAAAATCTACGAAGGAATAGTGTGCGTCAGTGGGACAGTTTCAGGACCCATTCTGGAGGCAATCCCTAAATGAGGCTTGATGAAGTCAACATCATGGGAAACAAAACAATTATCGATACGGAGCCCACTTCAAAACTCCAGTACTCTTACTGAACTACTACTACTACTACTTCTTCTATAATTACTACTAATATTAATATCTCTTTTGTCAGAATGTAATTCACCTGAGTCTGAAAAAAACAGAATTTGGGAAGTAACACAAAGTTCATTCCACAGAACACGTCGGCGAACCTGTGAGAAAGTAAACAAGAACACAGAAAGTGTCATGTGATCTTCACAATGTGGTCTTCTGCTGTTATACCACATCTTCCTCAAGGTTCAGCATGTCTGAGATGCTTTTCTGCTCACCATGGTTGTAAAGAGTGGTTATTTGTGTTACTGTAGCTTTCCCGCCAGCTCAAACCCGTCTGGCCATTCTCCCATGACCTCTCTTATCAACAAGGCATTTCTGCTGGCAGAACTCACTGGATGTTTTTATTTTTGTTGTTTTTTTTTTTTTGCACCATTCTGTGTTAAAATCCCAGGAGATCAACAGTTTCTGAAAAACTCAAAGCAGCCTGTCTGGCACCAGCAACCAAGATTTTTTCCCCGTCCTGAACATTATCTGTGACTGTGAATGTACAGGTGTACCTAATAAACTGGACAGTGAGTGTACATAGTGTATTCTTCTAAATAAAACTGTACCAGCATTTAAAGTGATTTGTTGTGCAAAATCGATCTATTTGTCAATATTTTTCTTATTATATATCCTTATTATAATCCTACACTGGCATTCATTTAGCAGACTATATTACATTTATTATTCATAATGGAACAACCGTCCAAAGTACCATCTATAAATCTTTTTCATGCCAACAGAAGTTCAACACAAATGAGCATTGCAGTATTACAAATCATAGAGAGAAATTGATCTTATTAAACCAAAAAGATCCTGACAGAATTGTGCTTTGAAGCATAGGAATGTGCCAATTATACGAGTTAAACCTTGACTACTGAGCTGTAATTTACAGACGTGGCGTAAATCCAGCGTAGGCAGTGCAGTCCATACTGACTATTAGATTATTATGAACACGTGTCACTGTATATAATCAAAAAAAGTTCATTAATTCAGTGAGACATTCACTTCTATGCTCAGTAGCACCTTCGTACAGTTTGTTGATTTTAATCGAGGTGAGGTGAGAATGCACGCTGCTGCCATATGACTAACTGCTGAAGTATGACTTGTTTAAGATTATAATTATCATAAATATTGTATTTTGTAGTGTTCTGGTTTAAAAATCTTGCGCTTGATGAAAAAATCTTCTTTGTGTGCTCGTCAACTGGGCAATGTGACTTGTCTGGTGCATCTGGTGTAAAAGGCCTTAGTATTCATCATTTCACTACCATTACTATAGTTTTAGCATCCAATAAATTACCACCCATGTGCGAACACTTTTCCACTTTTAGCGCAGAATTTTAAAATAATTTGTCCAGCTGATATCAGTACTGAAGTGAAAGTGTGAGTTTTATTTGTGTACTATTTAACTGTAGACATTGGTGACCGTGACAGTGGCAATGAAAAACTCTCTGAGATGAAATGATGGAAAAAAAACCCAAAAGGAGCCTGACTCAGAAGACTCAGAAGATTGCAAGATTTTAGAGGAGGAAAGAATTGCTCACGGTAAAATGCAAGCCACTGCTGGACGGTTACAGGGAAACTCATAAGCTGACCCTGGTGTAAGAAAAAGTCAGTGGTGCGGAGAGTGTTGATGTGGCTGATAGGAAATTCGATTCCTCCAGGTGATTGGTTTTACCCTGATAAAAAGACTGTTGTGTAAAGAATAAGAAATAGAAAAATTTGCTTGTAATTTAAATGCTGTGGTCGACTTTGGCTTGTAGAACATTTGGAACATTTGGAAGTTTGGCTATGCAAACTTTTTAGTGCTTCAAATTTCTTCATTTGATGTACAGATTGGTGACAAATTAAATAAAAAATAGCAAGAAGTGTCTTAGGCGTTGTTTCACGATTGCAGGTATGGAATGGGATTTGCAATATTGCGTAACGGGTATTTTTTTTAAAAAATTGTTTACGTGAAAGCAGCGATATTCATTCATTCATTCGTCCGTAACTGTCAGTTTCATGGTATATCCACAGCCTGGATGGAGGGAACACACACGGGGCGGGATGCCGATTTACATTAACATGCAGGTGCAAGAGTGAGACAGTAGTCAGTAGAGCTGATCCCTTTCGTAAGTATATGATTTAACATACACACAAAGCATACGTAAGCAAATAAGAGACAAGCTAATGGCTTGTCTATAGAAAATCTTGTCCGTAACATTTTGTCTATAGACAGCGAGGAATAACATCTATGCTGGGTCTCTGATATGTCCTTCTATTTCATGTTGTGAAGATAATAATGAACACAGAGAAACGTACCCATGACAGGATCAATTATAAAGAGAAATCACAAAGAAATGGTTTTACGACTAAAGGTAGGGATCACTTTCCATGTTGGTTTGAGTGGCTATACAGCTGTGAGGTTTAAATTCACGAAGCATGGTGCAGTAGGGGAGATAGAAGGCAGAGAGAAAACAGATGGGTCAGCCATCTGCTGGAAAGAGAAAAGTGGAAGAAATGAAAAGAAAAACACTGGAGATGAGGAAATGGGGAAAGATGAACGGTTGAGGTGAAAGTGCACAATTCATGATTGATGCCAGATGCTGACTCAAGCATTTCTCTCTGTTTCTCCATCTATCCTTAAGCTGTTGTATACTTAACTGTAGACTATTTAAGTCTTACTATGTGTGACTTAAATCCAAATTAGAAATAAAGTCAATTTGCTATGTTGGAGATGATTCGGTTTGTTATGGTGAAGCTTAACAATAGCTAGGTAGTCCTAAGCTGACTGACAAATTTATTATGTTGAGTAAGAGCTCATAAATCACGCCTAATCATTTCAAAAGTGATGTATATGTGATTGAGTTGTTATTGTGTGGAGTACATATAGTCAAGAGAACATCAAGGTATAGAGCTCATTACACCTAATGGGACAAACTCATCAAAACGTTTGTGGATTATGATGCCTGTGTCTCATTAGACAGTGTAATATCACAATGCTGGCAATGAATGCCTGTCAGACAGCTGGTAAATTTGAACACTAATGATCTCTAATTTCTTAGAAATGTCTGAGATATAATTGCTAGTAAGGGCTGCAGGAATTGGAGAATGCAGATTGTTTGGTAATTTAGCTACTGTGTTAAATCAGTACCAAATATTGCTTTCTGTCAAGTATGAAAAATAAGCTGCTTTGCCTGAAAAAGGAACAATCAAATTCCAGAGATGACTCATTTACCTCTGCGTCAAGTCAAAGTATGCGTGTGTCATTTGAAAACTAAATGGAATGGCTCCTGTGGCTATCAGAAGTAAACAAGTTTCACATAAGATCACAATAAATGAAGAGCAGTGCAGTCTAGAATTAGGCCACCGTTCTAAAAATATAAACATATCAGATGGCAGACCAGAGAATGAAAATTGAAACGTAGGATGCGAGTTCTAACTTTAATTATTTGATGACGTAAACAAAATGGTTCACAAATCAGACTATGCTCAGAGATGTGCAGAGAAAAAAAATAGACTTCTTACATGATGCCTGGCCACAGCATTCAAATACATGCCTATAAATACTTACACCTGTTGCTATAATACAAAATTCTGCAAAAAGCTAAATGTTTAACATAAGAAATCATATCATGACTCCTGACATAAACTTCTGGATCTGGAGTTCTGGATTTGCCCAAATAAAGCCCACACCAAGTTTACACCCATGTGTCCTGCTTCATCTCACCAACTGTAATTTGCATATGTTTGAATAATTTTAAATTGAATAAATGAAACTGTTTTTCTCTCCTTATTAATAAGAACAATCCATAAACTTTGCTTGCTATGAAGGGGCTAACATGCTGACCCATTAGTGATTCACTTAAGTAATTTACATACGGATGAATCATAAATGATGCATGGAACCAAACCTTTGTCAGATCTGGGCTACCAGTAGTGCATGTACAGATAGCACTCCCCAGGGAGCATGCAGCATCTCAACAGTTCATCATCTGCACTGTGGTCCAGCAGATGAGTTACCCTCAGTGAGGCTGAAGGTGGATGGGCCCATCTGAAGAAGTTCTCTGCAAGGTGAAAAGTACAGCTCTGATAGTTCTCTGAGCAAATCAACATGTGGCAACATCTCAGAACTGGTAAGGAGAACTTGAGGGCCAGGCAGATTACCCTCAATTCCAGCAGGATGATGGGTTATGATCTTATACCAGGTGGCCACACACACACACACACACACACACACACACACACACACACTGTGCCTGTAAGGGAAGCATCCATGATGACTAACTCCTGCCGGTGGGTCAGCGCTCCAATGAGAGGCAACAAGGCAACAAGGCCACTTGCACACATCTCAGTGCTAGAGAGAGTCTGATGGATAGAACTTTGACTAGGAATCTCTTTTCATGTTTGGGACACAGATGTTGACATAATGCTGATCAAGCACAAGATCAAGGCTAAAGACACCCATGCTTCTTGCTCTCTCTATCTCCAAGAGAAAAGAATCACTCAGCTCAGGTCTGAGGTTGCGACTGACTCTTGTATGCTACAAAACAGCGCAGTTAAGTTACACAGATAAATACAGAGGAAAGAGGAAGATCTGATACAAGAATAAGTAGCACTGGAAGGAGCATAGTAAAAGGAGAAATGAGAAGAAAAAATGGTAAAGTAGAGGACTGAGAATGTTTAATGCTGGAGGGAAGAGAGAAAACGAGAAATGGTGAGAAGAGAAAAAATAAGAAGTCACAGAACCAACTCTTGTGGCAAACCTTAAAAAGATCAAAGTAATGATCTGTCTAAGACCACATGCCAGAAAAATAGATTCCAATTTATACCAGGCAACAGAAGCCTTGAATACACCTTCAATTACACAGCTCCCCATCTGCCTATGAGATAGCATACTTTAGTAAGACCTCACATGTACCCAAAGGAACCAAGTATTCCCAGATGAGCTCTATACACAGTGTGTTTCAGTGGTAATTTGTCTAAAATCATACGCACACATGGCACAGAGGAAATATTTTGCTGTCTCATTACACAGCAATGACATCTATCACCAGTTTCAAATCTCACTTTCTCACCTTCATAAAGAACTCCCCATTGCATCAATGCTACCTGCCCTGCTGCGCCACCCTGCCACCCCATATATTATTATATTATACTGTATAATGAGATATATTATAATAATATATAAAAACAACAATATTTTTTACAGTACACACCTGGTGATTTTCCACTTGCATTGGCTGCTCCAATTAGTAGAAGCCACTTAATCCACTATGAAGTTGATTGAAGCTTCGCATCTGACAGCACAGCACACTGCCTGGGAGATTGGAAAGCTTTCCACAAATCTGGTTTATGTCCACCGTCAAGTGTTGCTGGCATAATCCACACTGCCAGAAGCACGCAAAGCAACCCTGAAAATAAAGTGCCCTGTGTACCTGGGCTGCTTTTTGGCTCTGTGGCCAAAGAAGCCCTAGAGAGGTGAGTTCAGGGTTTGGAATCACGCCAACAGAACAAAGCAGACCGGCCACATGGCACCAACAGGTTACCAAACCCGAACCAACACTTTAATGTCCTCTGTTGGTCCACAGGCCTCATCAGAGCCTTAACAAATGGCTGGATGTCCCAGGTCCACCCTGTGGGTCGATCCCCTGTGCGTGGTGCCCCTCCACCTTGAAAAAAATCTCACAGAGCCCACAAAAGAATAATAGGATGCTTCACAGCCAAAAACATTACATATTGGACAACAACCACATTTGATCACTGGGTCCTGGTAACCATGTCGCAGGGGTCCAGTTCCGCCAACGGCCCCCAACCTTCTCGGGAATTAAGGATTCACCAATTTCAGACAAAAATTTTTTTAGTTCCCTTTTGGAAAGAGGCACAATTGGAAACGTAGACCCTATCATTCAGAACAAGGGCTTCTACTCCGCATATTTTCTTGTTCAGAAAAAAGACAGCAGCTTCTGTCCTATTCTGGAGTGGACTAAATTGGGTCCAAAAGTCCTCTTCTTTTGCACGTTAAAGTTTTTGGACATTGTTCTTGCTGTGAATCCGTGAGACTGGATCTGCATGCTACATTCTTCCATGTGGATCTGCATGCTACATTCTTCCATGTTGCCTTTGGCCTAGAAGACAGGTGCATCTTGTGCGGTGACCATCCTGGTGCAGGCATACCAGTCCAAATTTCTGCCATTCGGGCTATGTTTAGCCCCACAGGCGTTTTCAAGATGCACACAGGCACCTCTGATGGCCAGACATGAAAGGATCCTCCTATGTTTGGACAACTGGCTCCTGTGTGCCTCTACCAGAGAGAAGTCTGTTCACATTGCAAAGCTTAATTTCAAGGTGAACTGATGCTGATGATGAACTGATCCTCTCCCTATGAACCTGTATAGAATGCTAATCTGAAATGGGTATCACTTCAGACAGCATTTTTGCTGGAGATCATCTCAGCAAAAAGTGGGGGAACATGCCTTGGCAATAAGCTTGCTCTGCATGCACGGGTGGCCAGATTCCAGAGTGACCTTGTGGTTGAAGGTCTCTGCAATATCATTGACGATATCCTGTGTTCATAGAACCACAGTTACATCAGTAACTGGAGCTCTGAGCCATATCATAAGCCATATTTAACATTTAGCTTGGTCCTGTTGACCTAATATAACCCTACCTACTATAAACTATATATCCTGTTATATAATCCTGTATAACAATCTGAGTTACAAACTAAGGGACATTTATAAAGGAGACTAGCGAAGTAGTGAGCAACAGGTGAGTGTAATTCGTAAACAGGAATGTGGTTATTTGCAGAGGTCTCTGGTAGCTCTGGAACTAGAATTATTCTATTAATTATTAAACATTCAAGAGTTAATCACACTCTCAAAACCAGAAATGTAAATTCACGTGTGCTGGTTTTGCCAAACTGATTAAAAATTGAAGTGTGCTGTTGCCCTTTCTGCTGCAAGTGGCTCATAAAGAAATGCAACTGAGTCGCACCCGGTGTTAAAGGAATGAGGGCTTGACGTGATGCATCCGGTGTGAATTCAGGACCACACAGAACACGTCATCCATGCTGCTGATTGCGCGCCAAGTGTAATTTATGCTTGAGTTCTATTTCTGCCACAGGTTCTAGACAGAATCACTACAAAATACAATATTTGTGCCATGTTCTTCAGTGTATGCCTAAATATGTATGTATGTGAGCCATAGTTCAGTCTATGCCTCATCCCTACTTGTGAGCTTGTGAGAATTGCCTGTACCCAATAGAAAAACTTGAACGAACAAAACACAGAGTCTGACCCGCTAACCTTCATCACGCTAGCTGTCTGTAGTCTCTTGCCTCATTTTAGAGCATGATTTGATCAAAAATCAGGTCACTGTGCTTGCTTTGGTGGTGAAGATGAGGTCTTTGGCTCCAGCTTCAGTATATTGTATAGAGCAGGTTGTTAATGCCGGTGCAGGAGACCAATTTTTCATACACAGACATACACACACACACACACACACACACACACACTCTCTTCTGAATGAGTCAAAACAAACCAGGCCCATATCAAATCTTCTACACACCCACATGCATGCACATGCATGACAGCCAGGGAAAGTGTTTGTGCTGCTGACTGGCATGGTATAGAAGCAGAATCGAGGACAGGACTTCAATGTCACTCAGAGATGGAGGAGGAAGGTTGGGAGTGGTTATATAGGAGGAATGCTTCTGTACGGATGCTGTCAGCGACAGGTAGACAGGCCGAGGTGGGATGCTCTTTGATGATGATGAGGAGGAGGATTATAAGGAAGTGAAAGGTGGATGACAGTAGTTTTGTTTGCTTGTCTGTAAAATGCTTCTGGTCAACGGGCTGCTGAAAAACCAAAAGGATATCTATAGATATGTCATATAGTGAGCTGCTTAAAGCAGCGGCACTGTTAAACTATCTATTATAGCTTGAGACACCGAGTGGTGTTATTTTGTTGGAGAAGATATCCTAACGCTTCTATGGGATAAAGGATGACGGGAGGAAAGAAATGGGAGTCATTCACTTCTGCCTATCTACATGAGTCCACTGATGCCTGCAGGACACACACACGCACACACACACACACACACACACACACAGAGTCAGTCATTCACAGAAATTACCATAATGAAGCCTCAGCGTTAACACTTTAGATAGGTGGTTCTCCGAGTGGGGTCCATGAAGCATGGGTCATGGGCTCCTGATTGTTTTGTGTGTGTGTGTGTGTGTGTGTGTGTGTTGAATAATCACAATCCACTATTATCAAAGTTATTACATTTATTATTGAGTTCTCATCCTTATTAGCCTATTTGATTGTTCCACTTTAATTGAATGGGTTTAATCCAAACCTCAATATCTCAAAAACAAATAGAGTTATAAATAACGTCCTCTTGGACCTAATGTGTTCTGTCACTGGAAGGTTGGAAGGTTGGAATGGAAAAAGCTCCAGGGCTCCAATAAATAGCCAGAATATTATTGTACACATTTAAATAATGAGCCTAATTTAAGTAGTTGGATTATGTTCAGAAAATAATTCTGTGTGAAATTTGTTTTACAGTTAAAGGGGTCGCTGAGTGCAAAAAGTTTGAGAACCCCTTCTGTAGATGAAATCACAACACACACACACACACACACACACACACACACGTTTGTCTTACTATCCTTGTGAGGACCTCTCATTGACATACACTCACTGAAACTGCACAGGTGAAGATTGAAAACCATGCTCTGGTCTTTTTCCAATCTTCAACTCTGCAGTTTCAGTGAACCTGTGCCTGCTGTAGCCTCAGATTCCTGTTCTTGTTGTCTTGACAGGAATGGAACCTGATGTGTTCTTGTACTGTTGTAGCGCATCCGCCTCAAGGTTCGACATGTTGTGCATGCTGAGATGCTTTTCTACTGCTGTGCATGATAATCCCAGGAGATCAGCAGTTTTTGAAACACTCAGAACCTGACTGTGACTTTAGGAATGGTTAAAGTCACAGAAATCGCATTTTTTTTTGTGAACTGAAGCTCTTTTATGATTTTATGCAACATGATTGGCAGTTGCAACATGATTGGCTACCTGGATATTTACATGAACGTGTAGGTGTCCAGGTGTTCCTAATAATAAAGTGGTCAGTGAGAGTAATTATGAATGCAGCTAATTAATGCTATGCTATACCTGACCCTAACTCTAACCCTAACCCTAAACCTTACTTCAGTAACCAAGTGGGAACCTTTGGTGCTTTTAGTTTTTCGTGGAAAAAATTGTCCTTTGACCTTAATATAAATATCTTATATGTTTTATAAGATATAAAAATCAGATTAAGCAGCTGTAACAGTCTGGGTGGCACGGTGGAGCAGCAGGTAGCGTTGCTGTGTCACTGCTCCAGCGTTTCCGGTTTGATCCTGAACTCGGGTTACTGTCTGTGCAGAGTTTCTGTGCATGGTGTCCATGCGGGTTTCCTCCAGGTTCTCTGGTTTCCTCCAACCTCCCAAAACCATGCTGGTAGGGATCCACCTCCTGCACTAGCTTCAGATGAATGAATGAATAAAGAGTAGGTCTATATAATGCATCTTTCTCCCCTATGCTGCTTTAGTGCTTGAACCAAATTTCTAACTGATGAGTCAATTTAAAACACAATACTGACAATAATAATAATAATAATAATAATAATAATAATAATAATAATCGCAGCCTATATTATACTAGCTGCCTAACTGTAATGGCAGTGATATTTTATGGCATTTATTCAAGAGATAGTTATCATGATCATTATGATAAGCCTTAGGGAGACTGAACTACTGGCAGTGACACGAAGGAGAGAGAGAGAGAGAGAGAGAGAGAGAGAGAGAGAGAGAGAGAGAGAGAGAGAGAGAGAGAGAGTACGTGATGAGGGATTTTAAGACGGTCGCTTTATTATTTGGAAGAGAGGGGGAGATGGAGAGAGAGAGGGAGAGAGGGAGAGAGAGAGAGAGAGAGAGATGCGATTTGTCCTGTGCATATTCTACTCCGTCCTGTCTCTGAACACCGGCACACTCACACCGCAGGAAAGAAACTCCATAAAGGTAAATAAATTAAAAAAATGTCTTTATCTGTGATTAGCGACATAACCTGAGGACACACAGAGCTAACGGAAAGGGCAGTTTAGAAGACGTGTGTGTGTGTGTGTGTGTGTGTGTGTGTGTGTGTGTGTGTGAGAGACAAACATCTAGCAAATTGCAAACCCAGTACACTGGAGTATACCTACCTATTCGGTTGTGCATTGTGATTGTCCTGTGTTGATTTTGGATTCTTGCACGCGCCCGGTTATGGGTGCGAGAGGAGAACCGACCTCGTTTCCTCCTCTATGTGTGTGTGTGTGTGTGTGTACATGCGTTTTTCTCCTGAGCACTTGTCAAAAGTGAAGATGATTTTCCTGGTCATGGAGGTGAAGAAGTGCAAGTCCTCGCAAGGCGCGCGCGCATCTCCGTTAGCCAGTCAGTCAGTCAGTCAGTCGCCGGGCGCGTGCCAAACAGAAATATACGGTAGCTGGCGCGTGCACGGTGCAGTGCACTGACCGGACCGGATCATCGCGCGCGCAGACATCGCATCCTATTTACTAATCAGATATTCGGGATGAAGGCAGGAGGTTAAGCGCGCGCCGACGTGACGCACGCGTCGTTAACGCATGAGCACGCGGCGATGCGCGTCTTGTCTGGATGCAACTGTTTTGCTTTTGCTGTTGTTGCTGTTGTTTTGGTGCATGCCTTGTTATTACAGTATCGATTGTGTAAATCGATAAGTCAGCCACCTGTCGCCCTTGGCTTTTTATAAACCGGTTGTGGTTCGACTTCAGGGTCACGTGAAGTGTAAGAGAGAGACAGATTGACTTGATGCACGCGTCGAATCTTTGAAGCAAAAACAGCAAGACATCACAGGTGCAAGTGTTCCTTTAATGGAGTAGACTCATGCGTGTGGGTTAATGCGTTGAGATGTGTAGTGTTTTTAAATGTGCACACACTCACTGCATGCCACAGAGGACATAACATGTCCTAGCACACATTCACAAACACAGCCTTAAGTGAGCTTGATGTCTCTGTGTGTGTCCATGTGCATAGATGATCAAAGTCATAAACATTTCAGTCACTGCTTTTCATCCATCTGCTATCTATCCATCATGCATCACAAAGTGCAAATCACAGAAGCTGCCAGCTGAAGCAAGCGGAGTTTAGCTTTTATAACATGAGCCAGCCACTTTCTTTATTCACACCTCTTTATTTTTGCTTTAACACCTAACAATTAACCTTGTAATATTTTTCTGTTTACAACTACAAGCCTGTAGCCTGTAACGGCTATGAGCTTGTAATTGTTTACACTCATGAGTGCTTGTATCAGGTTTATTCCCGTTGATGTTGAAATAGATATGACACATTGATTTAGTAACTTACACTGACGATGAAACTGTTCTGTGCAGCAGTAGCATGGTGAGGACACGGTGACAGAGAAACACTCACCTTCTTATAGAGATGGACATTGGTTTATAAATTTCAGTAGTGGACCCAGAGAGAGATTGGAAAACACTTAAGTGAGGACCACAGCGTAAAGAGAGAGAGAGAGAGAGAGAGAGAGAGAGAGAGCATGTGTCAGCTGAAACATCTCAAGAGTTCATTAAATACAGGTGTCCTTACGCAACAACCTTACAAGCGTATGAATGTCGAGGGCAGTTGAAGCGTTTCTGTGTTCATGGCTGTGTTTGTAAGAACACACTGAAGGTTTATTAGGAAAGAATTCCCAATATATCATGATCCTTATTATCTCTCAGGGTGGTGGTTCTCCAGAGACCTCCAGGGGTCTATAATAATAAATAATAATAATAATAATAATAATAATAATAATAATGATGGATCCACTTTTTATTACAGAAGTCATTATGAGTTATTACAATTATTATTGAGCTCTTTTAGTTATTATCTGGTTTGATTTGCGATCCAAATCTCCATAACTCGAAACAAACAAACAAAAAAAAACCCTGATGTGTTCGGTTGTTGGAGAGATAGCTCAAGAATAAAAAGCTCGAAGCCTCCAATAAATTTTTGATTGGGTTACATTCCTGAAATCAGTCTATGGAGTCAGTCTGTGGACTTTATTTTTTACAGTTAAAGTGCAAAAACAGTTTGAGCAGTTTCTCTGCTTTAGGATCGCCATGGGGTAAGACATTAAAATAGCCAATCAGATGTAAAGCTTATTGCATTATAGATTTAATAACTGAGATGCTTTGCTTAGCTTGTTTCTAATCTGAAGTACCAAAAGCATCGTAAAGAAACATTCTTTATGGTGATGGTATTGAGCCAAAGTGTTGATGGGGAACATTATAACTTCTTAACTAAAAAGTATTAAGCAAGACAGTGAAGATAATTAGGTGGCAAAGCATGTGGCTCAGGTCTGAGATGCATGCTATCCAATGGTGTTCATGCTAAGCGAGGTGATTCAAGCCCTTTATTTAAAAAAAACCAACACTGTTTTGGATTCAAAGCATGTTGTGGGTGGGAGGCAAAGCGCGAGAGCCAAGCGTGGGTGAGCTGCGTTGTGGGATGGTGTGTAGCTTGGCTCTGAAGGCGAGGGGGTGGGGGTTTCTGGAAGCACTTCTTTATGAACAGCTGAACTTTAAGCACGTTGGAAATTGTAGTGATGTGACACAGATATCAGTAGATGTCTGGTCGCATGATATGTTGTGTAGAGGAACATGTTCTCATGATGACATCATTATCCCACACAGCACGTCAGAAGGTATGTGGGTGACCGCAGAAGATGATTCAGGTGAATGTACAAGGGAGTGTGTTTCTTTTTTTAAACCTATTATGCGTGTGGTCATCATGTACTATTAGAAATCCTGTTAGAAATCCCACATTCAGCCACTTATTCAACGATAATTGCCTTATTCCATTGTCAACTCCGTCCTTCAGGACTCTTTGTTTTAAACGCGCCTCCGCCGTGTTAGTTCCTGTACTTCAGAGATTTAAATGGGTATTACACGCTGAATTACGGTATGACAATGATGGAATAATAGCTGAAGAGCTGTTCTGGAAAGATGGTTGCTTGTGAAGGCTTGGGGAATGTTAGATACTGCCTGTTGCAGACAGATTTACACACTCCCCCGCCGACATCCAGAAACTCTGCTTCTTCAGGCGCTTAAATTGCCACCGTGCAGAATGACATGCCATGCTGCATTTGAGATCTGAAAATGCCATTTTCAGCTGCCTCGCCGGCCTTGCGCATCAAGAGACGCCGCAACTCCATCCTGTTTATGTGCTGTCATGTTTGCCCTGTGCTGCAGTCCAGAAACGCTCCCCGGCTAGGAGTTGTAAATATACCCCGAGTTGCTTCAGATTGGATGGAGAGAAATGGTATTTTTTCACTTCGTGTTTAACTTGCTGAGGTATACTCGATGGTAGAGTGAGTCATTATATACCACAGTGCTGTCGAATTCACGAATCTGATTGGTCAGAAGGTGTTGATTAGTTTTCTAGAAGAGCAGCAGTGACAGTAGTGTCAGCTGTAATTCAAATGATCTGCGATCTGGTCAAGTTTTCTGGAAGTAGATGTTTAACATTTATGGAAGGAGTCTCCAGTGCAAATGACTGTTCATAGCATAAGTGTTAGTATTGCAGGGATTAACATGTCTTGCGGATGTACCACAACATTAAATGTATTAAAATGTATGATATATTGTTCATTAAAACATTGAAAAATGCAAAATTGTAATTGTTTCAGGAAAATAATCCACGTCGAGGTGGTAAAGGCTCTCTGCTTCACGTAGGGCCGCATCACACTACCCCGTCGTGGATTATTTTCCTACGACAGTACAGCCTGCCTGATGTTATTTCTTACCTATCACTGAGCCGTGCTGCTATTACCTACTCTGTGTCCAAAAACAAAATTGCCTCCACCCCAGCCAAAAACACACACACACACACACACACACCCACACACACACACGGCACCTCACAGTCCCGATTACAATGCATGCTGCCAGTCACCAATCACTCACTCATTTCAATTTGCAGTGGAACTGGGACTGTTTTTTTTCGCCGTACCTACATCATTACACCCACATCACACACACACCAAGCTGGTCTGTTTGCCTTCGGTTTAAAGCTTTGAAGATTTTTTTTTTTTTTGCTGCCGATTCATGCCTTAAAGGAGTCACTACATCCGTGTGCATCTGCATGCATGTCAGAGATTCGCAGCGTTAGGTTTATCAACGTTCCCAGCTTGCCGATCTGGGCTCGAGATTTCTCTTTCATGTGAAAGAAAACACGATTACACAGGAGTTTCGAGATGATTCGAGAGCAGCACTTATAGTTTGAAGAGCAGGCTCAAAATAAAAAGAAACACAACCAAGCTGTAGTATGTCTAATACAGAATAAATACAAAGCACATTAGCATGGTTTAAACGGAATAATGCGAACTAGCCATCGCTAGTCTAGTTAGTTAGGATTTTTGAGAAAGGTGTTTCTGTAATCCAGAAGCACTGAGTGTAGTGTTTAAATGCTAAGGACTATGAATGGAAGTGACCAATAACGTTTGTTCAATTCTAGCAAACAATATGTGAAAGTAATTGGTGGTTTTGCACAATAACATATTCGTTAGTGTTCTGTTTGGTTTATTTTAATCGATGTTAGGGGTAGGTCAGTGATGCAGTTGTTTTGGTTTCGCTGCTAAGGGTGTACTGATTTGCTGTTTTATTCTGATATCTATTTGAAGATGTTCTAACTGGTGGCCTTAAAGGAAACCTCCATCCCAAGACACATTAAATATGTTTATAATGAAATATTTATGATGTGCTTAGCACTTCTGGTGCTAGTTTGTTGGTGGTTGATGTCACAGGGGGACATTGTTATTGCAAGGGCAGTTATAATGGAGGTAAATTTCTCATTTTCTAGTGATGTGAAATGTCACATTAATGAGAAATCCAATGCAGAAGTCAACGGATACAACAAACAGAAGATCCAGACTGCAACGCAACTAAACGATGGAGTCGCGTTAAGTTACGGTAGAGTTTCGGCTCAGCTAGTTAATGGTATTAGCATGGAAGTTGAAGCTTTGGAAGCTGTTCTGTTTGCACAGAGTCTATAGATGAGGGAGTGAGAAAGCTGGACAGAGTAAAAGACTAAAGCTCTGCTGCATCACTCTCTTTAGGTAGAGATGAAGCGAGGGCTAAATCCCACTGGTCCCATTTTCAGCAGATGTTGGAAACGTTTCAACTGAACTTTGGAAACTGTTTAAACTAAAAAGCTCAGAATTTTATTACAACATAAATCTCGGACACCACTGAAGATACGTTATTCTAAAGGTCAATATGCAAGTTGTTCAGAGTGGATTTATCCTTTTAATCAAAAATGATCAGAACTATGGAAACAGCAGTATAGTGTTTCGAGCAAGAATGACAACACCTAATGAGTGAGTTTTTAATGATGTTAGTGTGTTAGTGTAGCATTTGCAAACATGAAAAGATGAAAAGACATCCAATTGTGTGAGCATACTGTGGAGAGTAGGGTTGTGTGTGTGTGTGTGTGTGTGTGTGTGTGTGTGAGGGGGAGTGTGGGTGAGTGTATTCCAGGTTCATCAAGAGCGTAATTAATAGAGTACGGTTCAGTTATCATGCACGCTATTGCAGCGCTGGATCTACTTGAGGAAGGCTTTTGATGAATGGGCAATTAGAGAGAGCCCCCTTATGCCTGGTGGCTGAGTGATCTCTTTTTAATAGCACTCTTGTTTCTTTGATAAAACGCAAAATGAATCATCAATACAACGGGCAAGAGAATGCTGAGCTTGTGATATTTTTTGTAAAAGGATGTTACAAACTCTGTGTGTGTGTGTGAGTAAAGGAATGGGTTGCCAGGTTCTTATTGGGCTGGTGCACATGATTGCGTTTGTAGTGGATTTTACAGACTAATCGATAGTTAGGCGATTTGATTTGAAGTGTCCTTACACCACAATCAAACTTTCTTACTGAGGTTGTGTGGTTGTGTTATTAACAGCAAAGTTATAGTTAAGTGAATGACCTGAAAGTCTGCTTTTATCAAGTGTTTTCTC
This sequence comes from Pangasianodon gigas, assembly GCA_022758105.1. NCBI lineage: Eukaryota > Metazoa > Chordata > Actinopteri > Siluriformes > Pangasiidae > Pangasianodon > Pangasianodon gigas. The sequence continues at coordinate 31,555,287 of CM040457.1, read as the reverse complement.
TTCTCCCCTTGCGATACATTAATTCTAATTTATACCCCAGTCCTGGTGAATTCTCGAATCTGAAAGTGTTGATTAATTTTCTATAACGCCAGCTCTGAAGATAATTCCGGCTGTAATTCATATCACAGGTTTATATTAATGCGCTCGTATGCGCTAGTATATTATCGTTTTTCCACCATGGGAAAGTCTTCAGGACAGATGATTTACACTTCATGGTTGCTTGGTAACATTACAAGCTGTGTTTTCTCTCTTATTAACTTGAAGACTGGCGAAGGAACAACTGTTTATAGCTCTTAAGCTAACGTACGAGATAATAGGAACTTACTTGTTTTGCAAATGTTCCACATTGAATGTAGCTATAAATGGATAAAAAGTGTAGTATTTTTCCTATAACCGGACACCCCGTCGTGTTTCATTCCTTGTTCACAATCCTCAACAATCCTCGAACCCTCTTTCTGCTGATGTATTAAAAAGCAGTCACAATTCAGGTAGAGAGAGAGACATTTTTGTCACTTCAATCCTGTTCCTTGCGGTTTTTAAGCACAGAGCGTCATATTTTATGCATAATTAATGACAGTTGCGCTGATTATAAACAGCTAAAAATGCCTTAATCCGTTTAGATTCTTCATGCTGCCTGTTCTCAGAAATATAAGCTCGTATTTGAATTGAAGCGCTGGAACAAACATGGCAGAGTGCACGAGCCAGCTGGTCCATCTGCAAACTGCAGTCCTCCATCGCTCTGGCCACGTGTTTCACTTCAGAGCCAGTAGCCAGAAATATGACGAGTTGTAGGACGAGAGACACGTGCAGAGAGGCAGAGAGATTCGAGCCTGGGTTCGGGGCTCTGGCAGACATCCCAACAGAGCAACAGTCAAAGTGACACCATGCGGAAGGGCGGCGTTAACAGGCAGTGGCTGCGCTGGCCTGCTTCCAGTGGATGATTTATGGCAAGAACGTTGTGCTGCTATTATGTCTTCAGTTTGTTATTAGGTACCCTGGCATCAACTTGGCAATCAGAAGTGAATTGTTTACCATAAATACCAGAAATGTTGCAGTGCATTTTAGCATGACCTCTCTTTTCTCGCTTTAAGATGTAATTCATCCAACTGATCAGAGGTTCTGATCTTTGTGGAACCTTAATCAGCTTTTGAGTGCTTTATTATTTTCTGTGCAGAAGTGTGTCTGTGTTCATCGCAACCTAATGGCTACTAAAGAGGGAGGAAAAGTCCACTAGAATTTGAAAATTGAAGCAGAGACTATAATTTTGTCTTTGTGTCATTGTAACAAAATGAGCTATGTTTGTGATTTATTAGAAGTATATGTTTGTGTAATTGGCGTATGTGTGTATTACTGTTGAATTCATACACTGACACCAAAGATACCTTATAACTTAATAATAAATAATAAAAGGCTTTTAAATTCTCAAGCTAGTTTGTTACCAGTGTTGCCAACTTAGCAACTTTGTCACAAGATTTGGTGACTATTTTGACTTCTTTAGCAACTTTATTTTAAAAAAAGAGCCTAGCAGCAAATCTTTGAGCAGAGATTAGTGGCTGTCTCCAGCTTACACCATAGCTGCTGGTTATATGAGCTGAGAGAGCAACTCTCAATCACTGATCACAGCTGTTCCCAATGACCAATCCCTGATCACTGTTGTTCCCAATGACCAATCCCTGATCACTGTTGTTCCCAATGACCAATCCCTGATCACCATTGTTCCCAATGACCAATCACTGATCACCATTGTTCCCAACAACCAATCACTGATCACCATTGTTCCTAATGACCAATCACTGATCACCATTGTTCCCAATGACCAATCACTGATCACCATTATTCCTAACAACCAATCACTGATCACTACTGTTCCCAACAATCACTGATCACCATTGTTCCCAATGACTCATCACTAATCAAAACTGTACCCAATAACTGATTACTGATCACCACTGACCCAACAACAAATCACTAATCACCAGTCTTTCCAGCAACCAATCACTGATCACCACTGTTTCCAGCGACCAACCATTAATCACCAATCTTTCTAACAACCAATCCCTGATCACCACTGTTCCCAATGACTAATCCCTCATCACTATTGTTCCCAAACACCTACATCTTTCTTCTTTGTTTTGAACTCTCTTCTTGGCTATATGTACAAATACTTAAAGCGAGTTATTCCATCCGTAACCATTCCCTATTTCCTGACTCCTCACTACCACTGCTTCTTTAAGTCTGCATCTTTAATAGAAATTATAGTATTTTTTTTTTGGGAGTTATTCTAAATATTCATGAGCATAATAGTCTATAGCATAAGTCAAATGCGATAGCCTCTCGAATTTTGTTTGCGGCTATGTCATTATTAATGTCGTCCTGCCCCACCGAAATCTATGGTCATGAGCCTCCCCTGAGTAATGTTGTATCTCAGCACTGTGTAGGCCTCTATTCTACTCTCCCTCTGGTAAAATCTCCCCAGATAGAAATATCTCAGAGAGTGCCTCTGCCTCTCCATAACACAAACCCTGCACTCATTGTAATCCTCCACCATGTAGCTACACTGATTAAAATTCTATTCTCATTGCAAACTGCAAACTCCTATTGATTGCATCAATCATTTACGCTCTGTGATATATCCTGTCCTTATTTGCCAAGATTATTTCACAGAAAAGTTTGAACAAAAAAAAAGATATTTACATAAATCTGCAAACATCTGTGCTGTGTTGGGAAATATGAAGAAAGAAAGACTTATTCCTGTCCTTGACTAAAAATCTCTGTTCCATACACACACACACACACACACACACACACACACACACACACACAGATGTGCTGAGTTGTCACTGTCATTGTTTAACCTTCATGTTACGAGTCAAACCCCTATCTTGATTCATGCCACAAAAATAAAAAGTTTTATTCTATCAATCTTTCTTGACTTTATTTTCTCCTAGTTAGGAGCTTGAAATAATTCAGCTTCGATCAATTTCTGTAAACTATCTTGCGATAATCTGGTTTTAAACTGTGTGAAGTCTTACAAGATTATTACTTGTCCCGCTTTACAAGATCCTGATTAAATTCTATAACAGACTGTGCGATAACGTGTGTTGTCCATTTCGAAGATCCTCTGACGATAGACCTGTGATTAAAGAAAATGACTATGTTCTATGTACATAATCAATCAGCTCAATCTAGGCTTGTGTTGAAATAAATACAAACATTCTACAAACTGAGCTTGAGGTAATAAGGATATTGTTTTCTGTCTGTTAGCATGTTATATTTATGTTTCCCCATTGCTACAGCTGTATTCGTAGCTATCCTGTGAGTTTTGCGTAATTTTGTATGCAGTCCTCCTGTTGGTGGCTTTAGATGCGTGTCATAGCAGCGGTTACACACTGAGATTTTAATCAATCACTGCCAGAATTTTACTGTTAGCTGTCAGTCTAATGATTAACTCTTTTTACCAGAGGTTGCCCGTGTTCAGAATTGAATTTATTTGTGATGTCGCACTCCACAGTAGCGATTAATGGCTCATGTGACAGTAGACACTCAGGGCTTCCAGAATTTCCAGCTTTTTATAAGAATTTCTTTTTCTACCTAGCCTACTAGGTTTAAATGTTATAATTTTATTGTGGCAGTTGAGCAGAGGGCTCACACCTCTCCCTTTTCCCATCTCCCTGCTTACCAGCAGCTAAACACAGAGTCACGATACTCTACACACAGAAACCCAACAGCGCCCTGACTAATCTTATAACAGACTTGCAGCGAAAAAAAATAATTCATTTGTTTATACTGAATGAAAATTTCCGATAAGTTGATTTTCATTCGGAACGCCAGTGCATTGCGAGAAAGGGTTTAAAGAAAAAATGGGCTAAATCTAATTCAGGAAAAAGACCTAACTTCACATCCCAGGTTTCCAAAGGCATTGCGGAGTCTACATGATATTAACTTACATAAAGATTTGTGGTGTAACGATTTTTAAAAAATTTTATGCGAGCTCTCATCTGCTAGTCATCTAGTTCAGCATTAATAAAGATTGTAGAACAGAATGCGATAAAAATATAAATAATTGTAGAAATAAGAGTTTGCTTAAAGTAATAGTCAAGCTAGAATCATATGCATAATGATTTTTTTGACATTTCGCTCAGTAATCTCTCTCTCTCTCGCTCTCTCTCTGACGGTGGATACAGAAGATTTATGTTTAGAAACTGACTGTATTCTTTCGTTTTTCATTTGGAGTGGCTTTTGCGATGGGAATTGCTGTGCTGTAGTTTGTTCTCTTGCCTGCGCTCTTTGCAGAAACAGAGAAATGGAGTTCTCAGTTCGCTCAGTCAAACGTGAAATCACCAGTTTCTTCTTTCCATGCCTCACAGTCAGTGAAGTCTCACTCATGCCTGAAAGAAAAAAAATTTCTCTCTCAAGGACGTCATAGCGGACAGCTATCCACACACTTCACCACATCTGCATGTACGTCTACTTCACTCATGCAAATGTGAATTTGTATATATGTGTGTATTTTTGAGATGTAGATTAGGGAAAAAAATGGTAAAGTGACAGTGAATTGGGAAAGAGAAAAGCATTACTGTCATTTTGTCATGGTGTGATGGTGTGATTTTTCCACATGCTACATACGCCACATTTACAGCGGCAGTGTTAAACGCTAGTAGTGACACCAGACCATGTCTTTCACTGCCTGCAGCCAAGTGTGAATACCTGCATGGGGATAGGAGCGATATAGAAATGGAGAATGAAAGAGTGACAGACAGATAGAGGGAGGAAAGGATAAGGAAAGGGAAGTGAGAAAATATGTGGATTTATTACAGCATATGTCAGTTTCGATTAAGGCTTGTGAGCATGTGGGTTTTTACGAACGTCTGCAGGTGCTTATTAAAGGAAAAATCCACCCCGAAACACATGGAATATCTTTAGAATGAAATATTTGTCAGATGTTTAGTGATTCTGCTGCCAGTTTGTTGGTTGGTGTTGTATTTTTGTTTTTCCTGTGAGAATTTAAAGCGTTGTGTGACATGCTAATGCCACAGGGGGACATTGTTATTGCTAGCACAGTTACACTGGCATTTAAGAGGAGAAAACATTTCAAAGATCTCGACCACAAGGAATAAGTCAGGTTTTTTTTTTTTTTGCTGTTAGCTCCTCAAACGAAAGAGCAAGAACTCTTTTCTTTGTCATTTTCCAACAAATTTTAATGTCACATCTCATTTTAATGAGAACTCTAATGTAGAATTAGTGGTACAAAAGTTGGACTCGACGTTCCAGAATGCAAAGCAGCTATGACAAGCTGAGATGACACGTGCGATGGAATTGATGGAGATATTAAAAATGAAAGTTGAAGCTTTGGATGGTGATCTGTTTGAGCTGAGGAGGAGAGACAGCTGGACAAACTCAAGAACTAAAGCACTGCTGCATCACTCTCTTTAGGTAGAGATGAAGCTTATCACCAGGTAGACGACATGAAAATAGGAAAATATGTCAGAGCATAAAAACGAGCTGTAGTTATGACTGAGTTTCTGATTGCGATTCACCTTGAGTTTGTGCGTATCAGTGTGAAATTCTCATCTACGTGTTTGTGTGATAATAGTGGGAACTGTGATTGTATTGCAGCTGGCAATGCACATCTGTTCTCCTCCCAGCCTTGTCACAACTATTATTGAAAGTAATTAGCTTAAACAGATCTCCCCACTTCTTCCATTTCTCTCCTTTCCAAGCTTGCTTTTTCCACCAAATATACCTCTCTCTTCTTTTCTCTTTTCCTCTGAGCTGACTCCTTTACTAGCTCCGCACTGGACCACATTGGAATCCATTTTGAGTTTTCTGGGAGTCCAGGTATTTCCTATAGTTTTAGTTTATATGCTTTTCTACAGTGCCGGCCCTCTTCTTAGCACAATTACACTCAGCTAGCCCTCTCATCTCCCTCTCTGCTCTGCTTTACCTCCCCCCTGATCAGGTCTCAGCACCGCTCCATCTCACCTCTGATCTATTGAGTACTCCGAGCTGCTTGTTTGATCGTTGCACTGTCGAGTGGTTTATTTTTGTTGCACTATGGCTCACAAGATACCTCACTCCATGCCTGTGCTGCCAACACGCTTCGAGCGCAGAGAAAAGGGAAATAAAAGCTCATTTAGCTGCAATTCATCGTGAGAAGATTGCCCTGCATTTATTGATAATTGCTTTTCCGTTTAACAGTGACTCCACGCCGAAGCGTCAGTCGTGTAAACTCTGAGAAATGCAGCTGTCACTGCAATTAACTTCTTGCTTTGCTTAATGAAAGGATTAATCCGCTGGCAAATTTCTCGGGTCTTTGCGCACTTTCATTCATTTCGCTGTCAGAGAAATAAAGGCAACCCGTGTGGTGAAAAATAGGCCAATCTTGTAAGCGGCACCAAAAGCGCCATTCAGCCACATGGTTTGATGTCACTTTAACTCTGGCCTCTCAGTTTTGTTCCTATTGACTTTTAAGCACCGGTGTTAAGTCTTGGCTTCCTGCAAATGGCTGCTCTTCCCGCCTGCCTCCTCTACATACTGCTGCTTACACAAACTGCGGCTCTGAATCTCTTTTCACTCGCAGCGGTGTCTTCCTGGGTTTTTTTGTGTCCTACCTTCAACAAACACACATACACATTCCCACACATACAAGTGTACATGAGTTCACATCCACGCATACATACACAAACTCTCGTTCCTTCTCTTTCAGAACGACAGTTCCCGGCCCCTCGTGTTGGCCGTCGCTTATGGAAGCTGAACACAGTTAATTAACTGTGAATGTCACTCACTGGAGATGGAAAGGAAGCTTGCTTTAAATCGCCAGTGCGATCAATCACACTATTGATCCTGTGCTCTTTTCATCCTGCCCCACACAAACAGGTTACTCTGATAAATCAGATGCGTGGTAAATGCCGATCAGTCAAAGTTTTTTAGTAAATCCATGGATCAAAGCTTAAGACATTTACGGCTGGGTACTCAGTGAGGAGCGCTTGCCCTGGACTCGGGATCAGTACAGACCATGTAGATTATGCAAATGGAAAATCCACCCTGAACTACTTGCTTTTCAATATTTATAATTATTATGTGAGTTTAAAACTGCTTCATGGTTAGCACTACCTAGAGAGTGATGCAGCAGCACTTTAGTACTTTAGACTGTCCTGCTTTCTCACCTCCTCATATGTACGTACAGTATGTCTCCACGACTTCTGCACTGGATTTCTCATTAATGTGACACTGAACATGGAACATATAACATATGATATTGAACGCTGGAAAATGGTTATCCCATATGTTTGAATCTTTTTCTCTTATTAATCGCCATTGTAACTGCTCTAGCAATGACACTAGCATGACACACAGCCACTGGAACAGCGGAAGTACAACACCAACCAACAAATCAGCGCCACAATCGCTAAACACCTCACAAATATTTAAAAAAAAAAAACATATTTCAGGTGAAGTTTTCCTTTAAGACATAAGTTCATAAGTCATGACTGAATGAAAACTAGGTTCATAAATTTTTTTAGTCAATATTAATAGAGCTAAATGTTATATATCAAATTTGATCATTTGTCATGGAAGTAAATAACTTCGCATTTGTTATTTAAACATTTATGCCTTTTTTCTGGACCTGCTGCAATATTAGGAAAATTATGTTATTTTAAAATTCAGCGGTTATTTTGAAGTATTAATTTGAGTAAGCCAAGAGCAAAGGAAGCTGACAAATCAGACAAATGCCCCTCCTACAAACATTCCTAATAAGTTGCTACAGCACTGGTGAAATTAATACTTTAATCCAAGCAATCAGCAATTATTGAGATTTAATCTTTCAAAATACATTGAGGATAGCTGTATCTATGCATAGAGGAGGTTTCTGGGCTTAGAACACTTTCTATTCAGAGCACAGTCCTGTCTGCAAAGAAGATTTTCTCTAAGGGCGTTGTGCTTTTGAAGAAACTCTCCAAATTAATAAGATGCAAGTTTTGGAGTCAAACGAGATGAGCCCATGTGGAGAGGTCATGAGAAATATTCATAGTTCAGTTGTCTGCTTTGATGACTGCACACATAAAGATGAGAGAGAAAGAAGGAGTGAGTACTGTCAGATCCGGGCCTTGGTAATTTATTATTTTCAAGAAAAGATCCAAATCTCAGTGAGACATGCAAAGGTCATGCAGGAACACACAAAATAGAAAACTGTAAAGAATACTAAGAATGTTAATACCAATTACTAATTAGTTAGGATTAAAAATGCATTCAGCTCTGAGTTTCAATCCAGCAGTGTACGCGCTGAGAGAGAAAGTACACGGGGCATTCTGTGCAATTAAATAACATTCAAATATCAAATTGAATCTGGTTCAAATTATACGAATCAGTGAAGTGAGTTCAACTTTCATTCAATGATTTGTCTTCAATAACTGCTTTATCCTGGTCACGGTCGAGGAGCCTATCCCAGGAACACTGGATGCGATGAAAGAATACGCTCTGGATGGGACATCGGTCCATCACAGGACACCGTGAAGACACAAATTCACACATTCATTCACATTCATTCAAATTAGAGTTGACAATCCACCTACTGGCATGTTTTTGTTTGAACTAGGATCATTCATAATCAGAAAGGTGGAACAGGACCTAGTATCAAAACCAGGAAGCATACGGAATAAACAGAAAACAAGGCTTGGACATAATGACAATAATATAAGATGGTAAGACTTCGCAACAAATGACAACACACAGATGATAAAAAAGGACAAACTAATCAAGAACTTAACACAAAACAGGTGAAAACTGTAGGGCAACAAACCAGTGACAGTAACTCAATCTTAGGACAGAACTGAACTTACTGTGTAAGGAACAATACCCAGCTGATATTTTGCACAAACATTAAACATGTGCACAGAAAAACAACAAATAGCCCAGATGTCACGGTTTTCCCCTTTGTGTCATGGTTCCCATGGCAACAGATGCCATGTGCTCATATTTGTTTACATTTCTGTTGTGCCTTTGCCCTTGTCCTGCCGTTGTTTTTTTTTTCCTACTGTGTTCATCTGTTTTGTGTTGGTTCTTGGTTAGTTTCTCATTTTATATCATCTGTGTGTCATTGTTCTTGCGAAGTCTTACCATCGTACATTATTGTTGTTGAGTCCAAGACTTGCTTTCTGTGCTTTCCGTGTGCTTCCTGGTTTTGACCCTAGTTTCCATTCCTTGTTTTTGATTATGGATCCTAGTTTAGCTTCAGCGGAGTTTTATGACCCCTGTTATGAATGTGGATGAGTTTACTTGCACTTGCATTCTGCCTCTCACTGCATGTTACATCAGTTCCCGCTATTGCTCAACATTTCAATTAAATATCACTATTAAGCTCTGCAGTGCCAAGAGCTGAGTAAATAAGAGTCCCATCAAACACTTAGTCCTGATACTTAGTTCACTAACACACATCAACACTGTTCTGCATCTTGACTAGTTGAAATTAGATCTCAGCAAATTATAATCCTTAAAAAACAAAACCACAGCACCCACTGGAACACACAAACACAAGCACAAGGCAAAATGTGATGCTATCTGGCCCTAAAATGACCGCTGTAGCTGACCACCTGAGCAGAGACAGAATAAGACACAGACAGAGATAAAGTATGAGTTAGGAGTGTGCTTTGTGGAGATTTACAAATCCAAATGAGCTTCCTTAATTCTTCAGACACAGCTGAGCTTCAGCGACTTTGATTCGCAACTTCTTGTTGCTCTTTATTAGGGGTGTAATGCAATGACACTATCTGTATCTGCATAGTGCTCCAAATATCTGTATCTGTATTTGGATTTAAACAGGATGTAGCATGGCCAAAATTGGTAAAAAAAAAAAACGAGCCAAACGCCAGTGGCGTCGATGGAGATGCCTTCACTCCTTCTTGTTACTAATTTGTATGGCAGAAATACCCTTGAAATCTACTTCAAATGTGAAGGAAGCTATTGAAGAAAAAATTTCAGATGTTTGACCTTGCTGTGACCTTGAACCTGTTTGGATCAATTCCAAAATCTAATCAGTTCATCCGCTGGTTACAGTGATAACTCCATATAAATCTTACAAACAGTCAACCACTCGCTCTTGAGATATCATGTGAACTAGAACCTCGGATGGATGGATTGACAACCCGAAAACATCATGGCTTAGTGAAAAAAACACTGTATCTCTCTCTCTCTCTCTCTCTCTCTCTCTCTCTCTCTATATATATATATATATGTATATATGAGAGAGAATTTTAAGAATATTGGTAAAGATAATGCAATTTTTTGATTCTACATCAAGAATCAGGAGGGCTGCCAAGACACTGTGAGGCCTTGCAGCCAAGTTTAGCCCACGTTCGAGACATCTCTTTTTGTCTCATTGTCATCTCCACTCCAATCATTAGTTTGCTGCCCAGTTGTGCGTTGCTAATACTCGTCCAGGAGTCGGAGCTGGCTGTGGTGATGCTGTAATTTATGGTTGCGTAAGCTCCACAACCCTGTGCCAGCACTTTCTCCTCATCCTCAGTCTTCTGTCTCTGTCATTGTTTTTATCTTTGTATCCTTGGTGACCTCTAACGCGCGTCCCGCTGTAAATTCACATCACTGCTGATGCGTTTATTGGTATGATGGGGTGGAATGGCAAGTAAGGGAACAAACGCACACGCACATCAACATCCATGCTCATAATTCTTTTAGCGTCAGCTTCTCTTGCTCTTTCTATCTCTCACAGACGACCACACTGACATATACACACACACACACGTCGCCCTACTCTCACACTTAAATGGATATTCCTTCCTGCTTCTCCACGCTCTGTTCTCTCTGTGTATGCACAAAAAAAAGCTCTCACCTCAGCTGCTGAGACAGATACTAATGACTCACTGATTAGTTCATTAGCCTGACACACACTCACTGCCAGAGTCGTCACTGTTTACCTTCTATGTGGACAAATCCACGTGCCTGTCACCACCTTGATCTAACGAGGAGCTTCTGAGCAGAAGTGCTGCTGTGGAACTGTGACATACGAACCCAGTGGGGCTTTGATTTTGCTTTGCAAAGAGGCAAGAGCACTAATATGCACCGATTTGAAGCATACATTTCTTTCATTGCGCTCTCTCGTCACAAAATATAATATCTGGACTCATTACAGTTTTGAGCGTTATTTATTTTCCTGCTGGGACCAAAGAGTTGGCTGGACTTTCAGACACATTATTCTCTGAAGCAGCTCCCCACTAATCTGAGCAGCCTGCAGCAAAACCTACCGCCGCTATCTGATTGGCTGATGTGCTGCCTGCTGGCACCTGATTGGAGGAGACATTACCATCTGTGTGCATGTGAGAGAGCACAGACGATATGAAAGTAACAGAGAGGACAGATGGTGCCAGGTAGAATACATAGGAAAGAATTGCAGTAAAAAATATAAGGGATCAAAGTGTGAGGTGAAGACGATGTGAGGGATATACAGCACACTATACAACAGTGAGACTAGGGGTGAAACACGATGCCAGTATCTGTTTAGTGCTACAAATATCTGTATCTCTGTTCAGATTTAAACCCAGTGTGGGCGTGGTCTAAACCTCAAATGTCAGGAGTGAATTGTGAATTCTGGCTCTTCTGACAGTTTCTCAACCTCAGCTACATCACGCAAGTTCATAATTGGTTTCGACTAGAGATGTGCGTGGGTCTGTTTTTTTAAAAAATCCTGCTCGCACAGTTTTTTTTGTTTGTAGCTTCCCACAACATTTCTAACAATTGCATTTGGGTCTATTTCCCAAAACATAAACAAACCTGTAGCCTACTTTAAACCACCGCAACCCTGACCAGGCGCTTACTAAGGATGAAGGAATGGACTTTATTTGTCCCACAAGCTTTATATCTGACCTCTCGCTCATGCAACATTTTTAATCCCAGTCCTGATGCACACCTCTGGTCTCAGGCAGATGCCCTGGGAACCCTGAGAAGAAAAAAAAAGGAGTAGCCTCCTATTGTTTAGAACACATTATCATTATGTTCTTTCTGAATAATGTATTCATATTCAGTTACATCCCTAAGTGAGACAGAATGAGAGAGGGAAACAAGAGCAATGCACTGTAGAAGGAGTAGAAGGGAATAAGCTAAAGCAAGAATAGGAAGGTAGATCAGGAGGAGGAAAGAAGCCCTGAAGGTGCTCCTGGAGTAACTGTAGCTGGATGAAGGAGATTGAGAGATAGTAAGACAGATGGATAATTACATAGATAGATGGATGCTGATAGATGGTGACGTTAAGATGGAGATGAAAGTCAGTCCAGCGGGTGGCTTTTGGTGTGCTGTGGTGATGGTGATAAGTAGAGCCAGTATCTTCCAGCAGGGTGGACTAATTCTGTAGCAGCTGCCAAGCTCACAGGGCTATTTTTAATGGTATTAAGCCCATCTTGTTATCAGCGGAGCGGCCGAGCACCGAGTGAGGCGAGATTGAAACAGCGATTTCCAATTTGAGATTGTGTCACACACATCTCTCTGCTCTAAGATAACATCGGCAAATCAGCCACCATCATCTCTCTCTCTCTCTCTCTCTCTCTCTTTCTATCTCAGCTTTCCTTAGTTGCTCTTTTTCCCCTTTGTTTCATTCGTTCGCCGCCTCCTCTCTTTCGCTCTGTCTTTCTTGCGCTTCAGTCTTTTATAGTCGCAATTAACGTAATAGCATTCTTATTGAATCTTAAATAAACCAAAAATATTTTCCAGTTTTTGCTGCTTGCACTTTCATTCCCACTTTCTCCTGCATTTATGTCTCCCTCCGCCCGCTTCTGCTTCTTTTTTTAATTTCCGGCACCTCTCTTGCTCTTGCTCTTTTTTCATTTCTCTTCTTGTCATGATGCATAAAGCTCGGCTGCCTTCTCCTGCCTTGATTCCCAGCTTGATTCCCCATGGCCTTTCGCAAGAAGAAAAATGGCATGGCTTTTCAGTAATGCACTGCAAAAGGTTTACCAGTGGCATGACCTTGGTGTGATAGTTCTCTTAACCGGCGCGTAATGGTTGCTCGGGGTCTCCAAAGCTCTCTATTCAATTCCTTTGGGACTGAAACGCCATTAAAACCAAAGACAGGAAAATATGCCAGCACACAAACATGCCTCGACCACAGGGACCTGTTTTTGTTGCAGCGAATCTGACACCTGCCATCACAGTGTGTGTTCAGTCTCTCAACCCAATATCAGCACACAACAAGCAGGAGAGCAGTTCCGCTAATTAGCTCGATCAGTATAGTGCACCATAGGCACACTTTTTTTATGTCCTTTTGAATAACAGACTACTTTTTAGGCCGCACAATGCCCTGATAATAACGCACAGTAAGCGGTGTGCTAGAGATCACCCACACCCACCCACACATATATATATACACACACACACGCACACACACACAGAGTCAGCCAGGTGGCCCGCAGCTCCTTGCCTGATTGTGCTAGTAGCACAGCCGTGTCAATGTTAAGCGGCTGCCTGCGGTGACCACTGATCTTTTCAGTGCAGCTTGATACCCCCCATGGGAACCAGGGCACCCCTCCAACTCACTGCAGAAATGGTTGGGGCATGGCAGTACACACACACACACACACACACACACACACACACACTCACTCACTCACATAGAGTCAGGCTAGGGATGAGACACGGGATAATCCGCTGCACCAGAAGACCAGCTGAGGATGGGAATGAGCGAGAGAACTTAATCGGTGCTTGAGGCGTGGAGCAGCGTGGCCAGAAAGAGAAGCCAAACCTTTGTATCTCCTTCACCATGTAGCAACACGTGTCATTTAGACACACGTCTGTGACCCAAGCAGACATGCTGCTTATGATGCCATGGATGAGCCCTATAAGAATTTTTCAATTGCTCAATCATAACAGTTATCGATGTTAGATTTGAGCTCTCTTAGGACTTCACGGCTCACAATTTTGTTATTTAGTTATGTCATGAATATTCCAGTCACGCGTGAAGTGAGAGCAACATTTCGGAAGCAGGGCTGATTAGTATGGTAAAGTCGTCTGCATGTTTCTCTCTCTTCCTTGTAGCCTACGATGACTCACTGGGCCATAAAAGCCAAATGGGCACATGGGGCATGACTTCAGGTCTATACTAACAGAGTCATGCCAAGCTGCGCACCCTATCAACCACCTCTCCTGTCTGCCACTCTGCCAGGATTTAGCACACACTGCATTATCTCGCTCTCTTTCCTACTCTGTGTCACTTTACGCAGTGTATCCTTCCACTGTCCCTTTGCATCTCTCTCTCTCTCTTTTAAACTCTTTCTTTCTCTTCATCATCTCATTCCCTCTTACTCTTCCTTTTTAGAGCCTTTTCATCATGGGCAGAAATATCAAACCATTTCCAATTAAGTCAGCCCCTTCATTTGGAAATTTTGGCAACACCAACAAAAGAGTTTAATCCACAAAGTCTCAGAGGACATGGGAAAAGGAAGGGACTTAAATGAAAAGTGTTGCCTTTGTAGCACCCTCTCTGTGTGTATTTTTAACTTCGGTTTCGTGCCATTGCTGAGAGCGAACATTATCTCTCTCAGCAAGGTACACCATTATCCAGAGTGTGTGTATGTGAGCGGTTTAGCGTGTACCTCTATGATCATGATGATATTTGATGATGTTGATGTGCGTGTTTAAGGTAGAGTGACAAAGGTGGAATTTATATGTCCTTGATGCAGCGAGGAGAGAAAGATGTGTGTGGCTTAGTAAGTGATCAACAGAAATCCCTTTCATTATTGTTACGGGGATGAACAGTTCTGAGCATTATTTTGTGCGGTTTGTGCTTTTCTTTCATACCGTTTCTCTTCCTCGCATGTATTTCTCTCGCATGTGTAGGCTTACATTCCTCATAATAGGTCTTCACTGTCAGATTGAACATTTCTTCCTGTTGGATTGATCCAACAAGATCCAAAAGTTACAGCAATATTTACACTGGGAAAGTTACTTGTATTCAGAGTTGGGTAATGCACATCCTTAATTCAATTTTCCTACCTTCTCATTCAGATAATGCAAATCACCTCAATATAGTTGACATTTACATGGTTGCCAGAAAGCATCTAGACCAGGAGTGTCCAGTCTTTTCAACAAAGGGCCAGTGTGGCTGCAGGTTTTTATTCCAATCAAGCAGGAGCCACACCTGATTCCACCTGCTTAATCAGCTGATCTTGGCTTTGAATAGACTCAGGTGTGGCTTCTGCTTGGTTGGAATGAAAACCTGCAGCCACACTGGCCCTTTCCAGATAAAATTGGACACCATTGTTCTAGACCAGTGCCTTTAAACACAAACAAACACAGAAAATGTAGACCAAACATTTTTTCTTTGCTATCAAATATAAAACAATGTAACATAAAAGCAACAGACATTTTAAAAATTCAGAAAATGGCAAGCCTTGAAATAAACATCTAATAGACATCTAGTATATTGCCAATATATTGCTGTTGGTTTGATGTAACAACATGGCTTCCAACCTCATTATAATAAAATAGCACTTGATCCAGTACATCCTATCACTCTGCATTTTATTATTATTTTTTTTATATTGTGCTTGGACAGTTAATTGTAGTATGCAGTCACAAGATACTAAATCAAGGTCATGAAACTGTAATGTGTATGGAGATGTAGGTGATATTATCATGCTTTTAATTCACTATTTTGAATATTCGAATGAATAAAATAATGTTTTTGTTAATCTGATATGAAGAAAACCTGCCCACTGTTTAAAGGATATGCACACATAAGCACACAATTTTATCAAATTTCAAAATTTAGTCCTCCAGATGAACAACGTCTCAGCATTTAGATGTTGTCTCTTCCATTGTCTTCCATGGAGAAAAAACTTTTCCTGGACTTTAAAGGGATGATAGTATTAATTAATTAATTAACAGTGTCATGTGTATGCATTTAATGTTGGCTTGAAATGGCCTTCCATAGTTTTTTTTTTTTGAGTATATTTACAGCTCAAAGCATAAATGGACTTAATATTGCTCATCGCTCAAGCTGATATCATTCAAGAAAACTCCACCACATTTAAGTGTGTACTAATATCTGAGATCTGAATACCAACGTGCACAGTTTCAGCATTAAATCCTCACTGAACTCAACTCTGAATACCTATTCTTAAAACTTGGCCATGGATTAAACATGCAGAAGAAATTAATTTCAGCACAGCATGCTCTACAAAGCCTATATTAGTGCAGTCATCTCTTTCCTCTCTCCAGTTTCTACTACTCTGCCACTAAGGCATGTATGAGGTTGAAGGAATTTTACGAATGTTACTTTTTTTTTTTTTTGCATGAGTCAACCTTTCTGAAACCAGGTCATGTGGCATGACTCACCTTGTCAAATTACCCGTGATCCCGGATTTTAGTCTGTGCCGTCCTGAAGTATCCATGCTGAAGTCGGTTACACTTCTTGCTCAAGTACCACGCGAGCCGAGCCATGATGTACGGGTGGAGATAAAAATAGTTTCGTCTATTGATTGGTTAAACACAGTCGTCACAGTATCATCCTGATAATGTCTCTGGCTGGAGTCACTTCTCTAGTGCCACAAAAAGCATCAGTAATAGTGACTGTGTGCAACTTTTTTCTTTTATTGCTACTTTGCTTAACTTTACATTTCATCCCCATGATCCAAGTAAACTCTGCCATCTTCTAGCAAGCAGCTTATTCACTTGCATTCACAGCCTACATACGGTATAACACATTGGAGCTGAACGCCCAACCTAGTGCCCTCATGAATAATGTAGAAAGACATTTGAGATTCAGCGACATAAAATGTTCTCCTTGTGTGTGTTTTTTTAACATCATCTGCTAAGACCTGAACTCAGACTCCTCTGTATTTTCACTAAAGTCTATCAACCAAATCAGGGTTACCTAGGGTTAGTCACATTGCTGCATTGGAACAACAGTATTAGCGTGTACAAGTTTCTATCCAGGATATTGGAGAGATCTCGTGAGTAGATAGTACTCAGATATCGTGCACCTCTAAGTATTTACATTTTGAAAGAGTGGTGGCTGCCGCATGCATCACAAAATGGAAAAACTTAAATTCGTCCTAACTAAATCCATGTAAAACATCATATAAATGGCGTTGACAAAATGTTCTCTGATTGACAGTTTTGATCAACTGCCAGCTTCAGCAGCTTCTAACTGTGCCAGGCCCTCCTTAGACATGCCCCCTGGTTAAATCTGGAAAAAAAATACTTAAATCCAAATCTTTTTATGTACTTTGTCAGATTTGAAATTACAGTCCCAACCATAATAAGATTCCACCATCATATCAACAGTATTGTGGTTTTATGTCTCTAACCTTTGTATTTAGTGCTACTAATTAAAATAAGCAAGTTATCCAATCGGAAGTACCCAATAAGTCCTGCAGTTCGTGCTGAAGTAATGAACCCTGCCCAGGGTTCATTCAGGGTTTTGAAGGGGGACCAGAGCAGCTATTTCAGTTCATTCCTTTTTTATTTGAAGTGATGAAAATCATTTACTTCAAATGGCTCTTCAAAACGGTCATTAAATGCTAAATGAAAAACCGTTTCACAGATTTGGCCTAATTTCATTTCCTACGCTGAAAAAATGGTGGGCAAAGTTCTTTCTAAGTGTAAGCCTGAACACTAAAATAAAACTTATATATAATGTATTATATATTATACACTATATGACCAAAAGTATGTGGACACCTGACCATCACACCCATATGTGCACCTTCCCCAAACTTTGTGTTGCCATAAAGTTTGACGCACATAATTATATTATAGAATGTTTAGCATTAAGAATTCCTGCTTTACTTTAACTCAGAGGCCCAAACTTGTCAAGCCCAGTATGACAATGCACAAAGCGAGCTCCATGAAGACATGGTGTGTGAAGGTTGGAGTGGAAGAACTCGAGTGTCCTGCACAGAGCCCTGACCTCAACCCCACTGAACACCTTTGGGATGAACTGGAACACCGACTGCACCCCAGACCTCCTCGACATCCCAACATCAGTGCCTGACCTCACTAATGCTCTTGTAGCTGAATGAACACAAACCCCCACAGCCACGCTCCAACATCTAGTGGAAAGCTTCCCAGAAGAGTGGAGCTCATTATAACAGCAAAGGGGGAATAAATCTGGAATGAGATGTTCAACAAGGACATAGTATGTGTGTGATGGTCAGATGTCCAGAAACTTTTGGCCATATAGTGTTATTTGATTAGCTCACAAACTGGGCTTTATATAAACACTCCATTTGTTTAACATGACTGTTGATGTAACCCAATGATGAAGGCACAGAAACGTTGATACAATTCTGTTTACTGGTCGAACTAAATGTAGCGTGCAAATCACAAAGGAAATCGCTTTATGCGTGTTTAAGCTTACTTACAATGGAAAGTTTGTTCTTATTATAAAATCCACTTCTCATTGCTGCTCCTCCTCTTGGCAAGTGGCCGCTTGCGTGATAGAGTTGCTGCGGACTTTCTGAATTCAGAGGAAGTCGACGAGGGCATGTTTAGAAGAGCATTAAAAACGTGCCAACAGATTTATCTCAACTGCACTGGGGGCCATCTGCTGGCGTCATCTATTGCAGGACCCAGCATGGCTGAAAGCGATTAAAGTTGCTGTCTGACTTAAGTGAGTCATAAAGAGCAGGCTAAGGACTCACCCATTGTCGGCAAGAATTGTGGGTCTGGAGAGCAAATGAATGAAAAAAAGGGAAATTGTAAGACAGGGGAAAATAGAGGGAAGCTCTCTGACCTTGCTTCAAAGCTGGTCATTCTCTCTTCTTGTGCTAGTTTCCACCAATTACATCCATGTTACTGTGCGGCCTGGATTCCAAATGCAACAAGCGCCTTCAGGGTCCCTCTCTCTCTCTCTCTCTCTCTCTCTCGCTCAATATTTGGTTAATCTTCCTCCTCAGAGACAATACTATTTCATGCAATAGGTTTGATAAATGTCAAATGTAACACCATTCTGACAACATCTAATATAATGAATTATAAAGGAAGGTTGGCGTGGCTGTCAAGTATTGTCACTCGCTGTCTCTCAAATGCTGTCATGTATCATACAGTTTGCTGTGACGGTTCTGTGTGTGTTTCTTTTAGAAAACTCACTTGTGACAGTTGCTCTCCAACAAGTCCAGCTACTGCAGTCCTTACATGACATCTGATGAAACAAATAAAAACACCAAAGCCTTTTTTTCTTTATGTTTGATTTTTTTGTTCATTATGTCCATCATATCTGACCTATAAGAAACACATAATCTGTAGGAAATACACCCATCTGCACAATACAGCTCGAAATTAGAAATGCATGGTGTTAATGTTTTCTTATACAGAAAATCAAACAAGCCATTTTGGCCTATTTGTGATGTACAGGTTAACTTTTTGATCGACATCTTTTTAAGAACTGAACTCCTTACTATAGACAGGTTTATATAAATGTTAAAGCCAGTGTTCTCCCATGCCTTTGCACACAGTCCTCAAAAGTACGGGAAACATTCCATGCCAGAGCAAAAAGCAATCATGTTGTTGTTTTTCTTCTTTCGGCTGCTTCTGTTAGGGGTCGCCACAGTGGATCATTGGTCTGCATATTTTGATTTGGCACAGTTTTTACGCCAGATGCCCTTCCTGACGCAACCCTCTTTGATTTTATGCAGGCTTGGGACCGGCACTGTCATGTGAAACCACAGCGGCTGGAGTAGGTTCCCTGGCCGGGAATCGAACCCGGGGCGCTGAGGCCTAAACGCTAGTCCTCCAGGGACCCAGCGAAAAGCAATCATACTAGTGAAAAAAAAAATTAAATCAATGTGTTGCTTTTTATTAGTGACATGGGGAAAGCGTACCACGCTGAAAAGCAAAGCTTTCATTGCTGATTGATAAACAATCTGCACGAGATCAATGCGATAAGAATGAAGAAATACTGAGCCAATAAGAACCTGGAAATCTATTCTTTTACACCCTTTCTCTGATTACACCCATGCCCTTGAGTACAGATTAGGGCTGTGATTGCATTTCAGTGTGGCGTGTATGCAGTGCACTGTTGAAAGTGAAATGCAGTGCAGTGGAGAATTCCATTCAGCATTTAAAAGCATTCAGCATTAAAAGTCAGCATTTAATTCTTCAGGAGTGTTTCAGACTGAAGAGATAAATCAATGTAAGACAATGCAATTCCAAGATAAAGATTTCTCACTGCGGAGATTCACCAAGAACTTTGCAGTAAAGATCAACAACATGTTGCTTTCTGGAAGTTTATAGAGAAAAACAGAGAAGAGAGTATTAGGCTTATGTATGCACCATCTGTGCTGACTGGTCCAAAGACAAGACGTTATACTGGGTACAGAACAAAGCATTTTGGTGTGAAGTAGACAGACTGTGAGATTCAACAAAGGGTGAATTGTAGCAATCAACAGCAGTGAGATAACACTACTCAGGTAACACCCTGGCAATTAAACATCCTGCTTCAAACCTAGGATAAAATCACAATCTCACACAATGGAGGTTTTGCTTTTAAGTGTGGTACATTTTCTGCATGGCGCTAATGAAAAGCAATACACTTTGCCTATTGTGTTTTTTTTTATTTTATTATTTTTTTTACGTAATTTATGTTTTCTACTAGTCAGGCACTGAAACTTCTCCATACAGAAGTGTCTTTAGTTATATAATGGAATTACATTTAAATCAAATTTCTGCATACTGCCTCAAAATTTCAGCACTAACCCCAATTATTGAGTAATCTGGGTTGGATCTGGATGATTTGACCACCGCATTCAGAAGGGCAAACAGACAATCACACATGTGATATATTACTAAATATATTGTGAGATTATTAAATCGAGGTCATGTAATTGCCATTGCCATTGAGCCGGTGAATTAATAGGAAGAAAAAAACCCCTGTGCTCTCATCTAAAGAAAAAGTGCCCATGATTTGAACCTCTTTGTGTGGATAGCCATTTTTAATTAAAGTGTTAGCATGGGGATGTGAGACGTAATGCCATTTCCTCCCACATCATAATTGTAGGAGAACTGGTGGACATATACACATTGTAAATAAATAAGTAAATAAATACAGTAAACCAAAATGAGAGTAAACCAAAATGTGGGCAGTTTCATGAGGTCAAGAACAAGATCTTATGCAAGCGTTATTGATTTTCTGTATCATTAAATGTGTAGCTATATTAAACTAAACTATATGTCTTATTACAAAAACAAAACTCAATGGCCTCCCCAGGCTTATGGACCATTTGCATTAGCCGTTTGTTGAGTTTCGAGTATTAGTATCTTTGCCCTTTCCAGGCTATTCTAATCAAGTTCTCAAGGTCAAAGAACCAAATAGTTTGGATTGAGCATGATTAGTAAATCTGGCTTATATGACTCTGTAAGCGAAGTATGAAGAACTGTGAATGTTTGTTGATCTGCACGTCACAGTGACCTTACTGTTATCTTCCTTATACAAGCACTTGCACACACACAAACACATATAAAAGCGTGAACATTCCTCTGCATCTCATCCTTCTCTCTCTTGTCACCACCCCGGGCTCTTCATCCATCTCTCCTCTTCTCTCATTGCTGTCTGTTTGGCTGTGTGTCTGCCTCCTCCTCCTCCTCCTTCTCCTCCTCCTCCTCCTATCCGACTGGTTGGTAATAACGTGGCCCATAGCTTAGCAGGAGATGAGGGACGCCAATATTGATGGCTCGTCTTGTGACAAGGAAGACGGAGGTGCTCTATTATTAGTGGAGACAATAACAACAACACTGGCCATAATCGAATGAAAAGTGCCTGCAGCAGGCCGTCCTGCCGGCACCGGGGCCACTAGATCAGACAAAGTGCAAAAGTGAACACGTAGGTTGTGAGATTGGGTGCATGGCAACAGATGAAAAAGATGCCATTTATATTTAGTGTCAAAATGAACAATTCTACATTAATGAGTGAAATGAAGAATGATGAACTTGCAGGTGTATTTGTGGTGTGCAATTTTGTAAGACTATAAAATCTGATGGAGAAAAACTCCCTATGAAAATAACAAGGAGAGCAAAGTGCTTCTTGGTGCTACCTGGAATCAGAAAACGAAGCATTCTGCTGCTTCTGACGTGTTTATTCCCATGCTCCTCTCACTTGTGAATTAGAAGGAGGCTGCTAAAAAACAAAGACACACTATTTTCACAGGCCACAATTTCACAGGTCTGTTTTTTTTTTTTTTTTTTAAATTTCTTTAATATACCAAGAAATGAGAGGACATGCTGCAAATAATGACCTACAGCGTATTTGTTCCTAATGAGAGAAGATTCTGTAGTGCTACACACTGGTTCATTAGGCCAAAATAATACACCTGGAGACTAGAGGGGAAGAGGAGAAAAGAGAGAGAGAGAGAGAATGGTAGGAGAAAAAGCATAATTGAAAGAAAAAGACAGATATGTGGTCCCTGTAGAAAAAGGGAAAAAGAAATACTTCTAGACAGACTAGAATGTTTTATTGGAGTTAATAGAAGGGCTCTTTCCTGGCCCCATCTTATTTGATGGACTGTTATCAGTTTGTAAATGTTATTGGTGACTTTTCTATACAAAGTTTGGTGTTCCACAGGACTCTGTTCTAGGGCCACTGCTTTTTTGCTACCTTTGGGTACAATTATTTGTAAATGTGGTATTAGTTTCAGCTCCTATGCTGATGACACACAGCTGTATGTTTCAGCAAAAAACAGATGACGGATAACAGAGTAATAAAATTGAGGAATGTGTAAAGGACGTTAGACACTGGATACTGATGAACTTACTCCTACATCATTCTGACAAGACAGAGGTACATGTACGAGGACCACAGGCAGCTAGAAGTAAGATTTCTGATTATGTAACTCATGATGGCCTTTCAGTTACATCATTTACAGCAATGAAAGACCTCGGTGTGATTATTGACTCCAGTCTCCTGTTTGAAGCTGATGTAGATATTATTAGTATAGCCTTCTTTTCATCTCAGAAACATAACTAAGAGATATAATTTTGTTACATAATGCAGAAAAAATAGTTCATACTTTTGTTACCTTATCCAAACTACACTGACTCTCAGTAAAATTTCGCACTGATTATAAAATACTTCTAATAACCCATAATGGTCGTTCTCCACAGTACCTGAGTGAAGTTTTGGTCTATTATAAGCCACCATGTCTGCTTCAGTCAAAAGGTCAACTCCAATACCTGCTTTATCCTGGTCAGGCTTGCAGTGGATCCGGAGCCTATCCCAGGAACACTGAGCGTGAGACGGGAATACACCTGGAACTGGACACCTGGCCATCGCACGCCTTTAATCAGTACAAATAAAAATAAAAAAAATTCAGCAAGGGGCAGTGCTTTTTCCTACAGCCTTCCAGTTAGTGCTCAGGACTAGGTTTTGTTTAGTCAATCTTTTTGTTAATAGTTTTTCTTTTAAATAAAGGTGCAAATCTGGGAAGGGGGGTCATGGACGTAGAGAGTTTTGGATGATGTCACAGTCTCCAAACCCCACTCCCCGAATCTCACACACTCACTCAGGTTTGTTGATGGTGGAGTGGTGGGTCGTTGATGTCCCAGGGTGCCCTCTTGCCTGTGTTACCTTCTGGCTCTCATTTAGTTATGCTGTCATAACTAGACCTGCCAGAGTCCCTGTCTGCCTGATTCACCCTGATGGTCTACTTCTGCTTGGAGCTTCTGCATTTGTGACTTACCTTCTGCAGCTGCATTTCAGCATGGATTCCCTAAAGATTTGCACTTCCCAATAACAGTTTATACCCAAGTCTCACCCTTGCTTCAGTGGATCATCTTACCTGCTCATTCCTGGACTCATAGTGATCATCCTTGGTACTGTTTGTCTTTTACACCGTTAACACCTGTATCCCGTAATGTTTATAATCCTGTGTCTCAAAAGGGAAGCCAGCTTCTTCTCAGAGTCTGGTTCCTCTCAAATCTACATCCAGAAGCTGCTTTGTGACAACTGTGTCTTCTGTTGAAAGTGCTATGAAACAAAATTGAAATGAATAGAAAATAAGGATAGAAGGGAATGAATATTATTGCAATATTGCCTTGTACATTTGGGGGATGGTGGTGGACAGGGAACGCAGTACTTAGCCGTCCTCCTCCATGGTAGATTTATTAAAACAATAATAAAACATCAGGTGTAGCACTCGACAGATAACATCTTTATGAGTCAATTTTTCAGAACCACATTACAGCAAGATGGCATTCACTTGTTTCCGAGTACATGCCACCCATATTCTTTGCTAAAAGAAAAGTTTTTCCTTATCAAACGTTCCCTGAGCATGAAAGAAAAGAATGGAAAGTGGAACATGATGAAAATGTGCTCGGAGACAGTGTGTAGCTCACGTGCTATCTCGTTGGCCTGAGGCAACGTCCATTTGTCGTCCATTGTTGGTGGATGGATTGATGCATGGTACTGGGTATTGTAGTGTTGATGGATGCCCTATCTTTCTGGTGTCGTGGGGTTTGAAGTGAAGACTACTGCCATTTATTCTCTTTTTTCACCCACAGCATAAACTGGAAAAAAAAAAAAACCCTCTTCATATTTTATTTCCGTGTTTCACACAAGTGCCACTTCTTCAATATTCACAGGTAAAACCACTGCAGAAAGAGAAGCAGTATGCATGAAGTTCAGAACTTTATTTTTACTTTGGTCTCCATAATAAAAAAAAAAAAGATGATTATGAATAAAAGGGTTGACATTAAAGGGATAAAATGAGAGGTTCTTTTTAATTCTGTCCCTGTGGTAAACATTCTGGTTAAGATCCTTTATCCGGGGTCTAACGAACACAGTGGAGGTCGGTCTCAGTATCATGCCGTTGCTCATTTGGGTTTTTTAATTAATGACTTTTAAAGTAAAATTGCAGAAGTTTTAATTAGAGGGAGCAGAGTGTTAATTATAAAGGGGCTTTAAAGTGTGAAGGATTTAGACCGTTAATTAAAGAGGACTTTGTTGTGAATGATGCTACCGAAAAGGCGCTAAAAAATGCGACATGTTTCTGTCGTGAAACACTGTCCCGTCCTTGTGTTCTCCTTCTCAACTTCTTTATACCTCCTCCCCTTCTGTCTTTTGTTTGCGGTGTGTATGGGATGAGGGATTAGTGCGAGGGAGCTGGGATGTGGAAGTGATGCAGGCAGAGCCTTCAATCACTTACCTTACCTGCATGCCAGAGATTGAATTAGTGCGCTCAGCATCTCGAACGCATGACTTTTCCGAGGTGCTTGCAGTGCATCCGCCTTTTGTTCATCTCCATCCACTCATTTTCTCCGTTCATCTTCCCGGCTGAACAACACTTCTTTTCTCTCGCAAAGTCATTCCTAGCCACTTCCCCAGTCTGATCTCTTTCTCTTGTTTTCTCTCATGTTGCCTCTTCTTTTCTCCATTTCTTCTCTACAGTAGCATATGAGATTGTTTTTTGGAGCCATGGTAAATTAGGCTGAAGTGATTAGCTCAGTTTGAAACGTGATTACATTGCTTTGCTGATTTGCCTGGCAGATGCCCTTAGCCATGGAGACTTTGGAGACGTAGGTTGCGTCTTTACACGCGGCCTGCTCGCACAGCTGGTGATTTCACCAGAGAGATTCAGGTTAATTGCTTAGATCGTGCATGCTGCACTGGTTCTCTTACACAAACGCATTACCCACTCCATTGCTCTCAGGAGCCAGAAACTTTCTTTACTACTGCAGATTTGTTTTCTCACTTCTCTCTTTTCTCTCGCTATGAGATTATAAATGGGAAGTTTTCACCTTTAAGTGGAATTTAACTGCTGAATAATTTTAAGGTGAATAATACCCTGAGATGGGTTTCAAATTCCCTAGTGCATATCTTCTTTTTTTTTTTTTTACCCTTAATAAATAGACCTATCTGGAGAGAAGCAGATGCAATCTCAATGCACAGAAGACTACCCACCGGCTAGATCCTACACAAGTTTGGCTATAATCTCAATGTGCTTGGGCCTGTATTATATAACAGCTCCCTCCTCTTTCTCGCTCTCTCTCTAATCAGCAGCTTTTACTTAGCCTCGCTTGTGCCTTGCTGTGATAAAGAAAGCAGTTCATACATGACTCACTACCTCACTGCAACGCTGCGATATATTCGACGTCGGCTTTTTTGTAGTCTCCATTTTCAGAAATAGGAATGTTGTGATTAATGTGATGAGCTCTTCAATCACGGCCGTGCAGAGAAAGGCAGACGCAGGCTCCTGTGTGTTCCTTATGATTTCACATGGCTGGAATTAATGGTTTTAATTACAGGCCTAAACTGTGTGCATGAAATCACATGATGTCTGGAGTTAAATGAGGTATGTGCATACACAAATCAAAGTAGACATGCATGATTGCTTCTCTCCCTCGTAGTGCTTGCCTTAACATAAAGACGAAAGGGATTACGATTAATCGCCTGCCAATCTCTACTCGTCTAACTAGGCTTCCTTATCTGTTTATCCCTGCCGCTCTAATCTTCATCTCATTCCCTCTGTCCATTGGCCTCTGTGTTCATGTGCTTCCTTGCTTTAATCTGTGTCTCATCCTCTTTCCCCAATCTCTCTGGCACTCCTCTAATACTCTCTCTCTCTTTATCTGTGTGTGTGTGTGTGTGTGTGTGTGTGTGTGTGGGGTGGTGCACCTGCAGCTGGGTACATTGTGTATTCGTTCTGCATATGCGTTCATCAAGGAAAAGTCAGTGCCACTGTCTTCTGACGCTGTGCCTTCATTGGAGCTCGTAATAGTCACAACAGACAAACAAATTGAAATGAAGGGAGGCACGAGGCTTTTTTTTTTTTTTTTTAGCAGAAATGTTAAACAACAATGTTATGTTATGTTATGTTATAGACACAATAAAAGATGTTTTGGTTCTCCTTTGAACAGAGATTTTTCAAGTTGTGCAGCTCGAACTCCTTTGTTCTTCTTTGCACTTTCTAATACGTGATGTGATGGATTTTTGTTCGCAGGCTGGTGCCATTCTAGAGATCTGACAAAATAACAGAGAGCTGCATGACAGAGGGGGTAATATGGACTGATACTTTAAACCCAAGAGTACTGGATAAAGAAAGTGAGCAAGAAAGTGAGAGTGAGAGTGAGAGTGAGAATATAAAAAAATGGGGAAAAAAAGGAAATTTTGACCATACAGTGGTGTGCATAAGTATTCACCCCCTTGAACTTTCCTACAATTTGTTGTGTGACAACCTGGAAATGAAATGGACTTATTTGGGATTTTGTGTCACAAATCTACACAAAATAGCCCATAATACTGAAATGCAAGGAAAAAAATCAATAAAGTTTGCTAAATTATTTACAAATAAAAAAAATATCCCCACAGTGAAGCATGCTGGTGGTTGCATCATGTTAAGAGTTACCATTGGCCTCTTTTTTTTTTTTGCTTCTTTGATTAATGTTTTCTTTACCCAATCACTGAGTTTTTTAGTGGATGGACTTTTCTAGGCAAATTCATCTTGATGACAAATTGTAAAAGTTGAGATTGGATAAATATTCACCTCCACTGATTTGAAACCTCTAAATTAGTTCAGGTGCAAACATTTGCCATTAGACGTCACATAATTAGTTGGATGGAGTCGACCTGTGTGCAATTAAAGTGTCACATGATTTTAATATCAATACACATGTTCCTGGAAGGCCCCAAAGTTTGTAAGTGAATGTACCTAATTGAACAGCATCATGAAGATCAACAAATCCTGGACAGAGTTCTGCAAAAGTATTGATCAGGGTTTGGTCTGAAACAATATCCCAAACTTTTGAATATCTCGTGGAGCATTATTAAATCATTTATTTAAAAAATTGGAAAGAATATGGCACCACAGCAACTCTGTCTAGAGGAAGCAGTCCACCAAAGGTTAGCAACCAGGTAAAGAGGGTAGTAACTGGTGTGTGGGTGTGCTATCAAGACAGAGAAGCAAAGTGAAGCAAGAAGAAAAAAGAAAGACAAAACAGACAGGAAGTAAAAGAAAAAAAAAACAGAGAACTGCAAAAGGAAAAGTGTGAACAGGTAAATGAGGCAGAGAGGATAGCAAGACAATAGCGAGTTAGATGGGAAATGTGTGAGGGATTGATAAGTGAGAATGAGAAACTAATTCTCACTTCACTCTGAGCTGAAAGATTAAGGAAGAATACTGATAGAGTGGGTTGAGAGAGATGAAGTGATAACTTCTGAGAGAGATCTTTGAATGGCTAATACCCTGGAGTAGGAGAAATGATGGCAGGGGATAAATGAGTGATAAAGTAATGTAAGGATAGATAAATAGAAATGGAAAAAAAAGCAGGCTCCTGAGATTCTTAATGGAAGGCTAGAGTTAACAGAAATGCCTCAGTCGCTCAGAACAGCTATGTTTTTTTTTTTTTTCAGGAAGAAAGAGATGAGAGATGAGGTTCAATACTTCTGTTATCATTTTAGATATCTGAGCAACTCTCTGTTAATGTCCCTAAGAGCACTGGTTCTCAAAATAGGGCCTGGGAAGCACAGCTTGGAGGTCTTTTTTTTATTTCGTTAGTTACAGTGGTGGAAATCACATTCACTGTTAGCAAAGTATTTATAATTGAATTCTTATAGTTATTTTGCCTGTTTGTCTGGTCATTTGGATTGAATGGTTTAGCCCAGACCTCAAGAACACAAAAACAAGTAAGGAAGAAAAAGCTCTGTGTTCATAATCCAAGGTCCGTGAAATTTATTTTACAGTTAAACACTGCAAAACCTTGCCTCGGAGAATAGGGACTTTAGGCAACAACAGCTGTAGGGACGGCTACGGTGTGATTTAGTTCCAGTCCTTTTAGTGGAAAACCAAAAGCAACAACTTGGAACGGAGTGTAAACTTTGGGTAAGAAAATGTCATTTAAAAAAGCAAGAGAAGAACTGCATTATGCATAAGAAGATAAGCGAATCTCAGAGGAAGAGTTTCTACTTCTGTACAATGCCAACAGGTCAGTTAACTTAAACATGAATGTACCTTAATTCAAATTCTGTTTCAACTTTTGGGTGTTTCTGTGATTAACTAAGTGCTTGTAAAATTTCAGAAACTCATTATGATATCAAAGTTGACTTACTGTGATTGCTTTGGGTCTCTGGCGTCGTTACATGTCTTCAGAAAAATGGATTCAGTTATAAGCTTCTTTGACCTAAATGCTCTGAATGCATAGAAGGAATAGTGTTGTTATAGTTTAGTGTGTTTTTGCTGTAGGTGAATCGTGGGATGGAGCAGGAGGAAGCGTCGAGTCACATTTGTGTATGCATACTACAGCTTTAAAGTCCCTAATACCTGTCCCAGCGCCACGTGGTTGAGGAATCACATACACAGGTGCACACGTAGAATCTGATAAAAGAACAAGGCATGGAGGATTATAGTGGAATCTTTTCCTCTGTGCTAGATATGGCTGCATCTTTCTACTTACACAGATACAGATGTGAGATTCTTCGCTTTGGAAAGTCT
The DNA here is from genome assembly GCA_022758105.1 of Pangasianodon gigas. NCBI lineage: Eukaryota > Metazoa > Chordata > Actinopteri > Siluriformes > Pangasiidae > Pangasianodon > Pangasianodon gigas. The sequence goes on along the minus strand of CM040457.1, from coordinate 31,525,867 downwards.
GACTTTCAACTGCCTTATATTCTGCCTTATATTATAGTCATGGCCTCCTACACTTGGTGCTCTACTTATTGCACTGCTCTACTCTTTTTCATTTAAATTACAACCAACTACTGCATGTCTACCTGGGGTGACTACTGCCTGCCCTCTACTCTGGTTTTAAATCTGTGCCTTTGCATCGTGACCTTGAGCAGCTGTTGAGATGGCGGGAGCAATGGGGGGGCCAGGGACCACATGAATATAAAGGGGAGAAAGGGGAGGAGGGCTGTCTTACCTCTTAGACATCTGTGACACTGTCTGCCTCTCTCTGGAGCTGATCCAGACCTTCCACTGCTCTTGCACTACCCCACAACCACACCCGTCTGCTCCATGTCCCCGACATATGACCTCTCAAAGCCCCCAAATAGTATGCCAGCTCGTAGCATAAGGCGTAAGGGGTAACTAGGCTTCTGATATGCTAGTGCTAAAACTAGCACTGAAATACTGCTTCAGGAAATAGTGTTGAGAATACATCATCAGAATAAATGCACTGCACAACTCCCCCTGACATAAAAATGAATTTATCTTCTACATAATGCAACGAAGGCTGAACTTGAGTCCATATTAAGCTCTAAATCTGTACTGAAATCAAACTAATAAAAAGCCAAGCAACCAGTTTATTGGAGTATGCCCCATAGCTCTACCATGGAACATCAAGCAAATGTATCTCAATTTTGTACAACAGGGAGCAAACCAAACTCCTAAATCTGTTCCCAAATAAAGGCACTAAAGAAATAATACCAGCTAAATAAAAGCAGCAAGCTGTTAGCGTGTCTCATGACACTGAACTAACTACGTCTACTGTACCACAGCCGGCTGGAATCTGCCCTCGGGCGCAGTCCAATTAATACTTCACAATACAAAAGCATGCAGAGTTCCTAATAACCAGAGATAGTAAAGAACTAACCTACGGCATCAGCTCAAATAAGTTGCACTGTGGCCTTATGGCCAGATTTGTGTGTGTGTGTCTGTTTTTTTCTTTATTTTAACACACAAGCGCATACACATTGATAATTACAAAGTGTTTTAGACGGCCACACTCTGAAACCTTTTCAGATGAGGAGGGCAGGATTCAGAGCTGCCAGCTTAAGTCCAAGAATTACGTGAATATTTATGTAAGGAAAGTTAAGCGTATTCAGAAATGGGTTAAGCTTAAACTTGGTTATGTTGATTTTAATTATGTGACGTCTAATGGCAGCTGCGTGCCAGATTTTTCTTGAGTAGTGGAGTAGTAGAGACTGGGTTTTCCAATAGCATCTAGACTTCTACCTTTAAACACCAGCACTTTGCTGTCAAATGTAATACCGTGTAACATAAAAGCAAGAAACAGTTTAAAAATAAAGATTTATAAAATGATATATGAATGAAAAGTTGGCAAGCACCAAATTAGAGTTAAGTATATTTCTAATATATTGTTGCTTGAAGTCCTTGTAATTATGACATTAAATATTGCAAATTTTACAACATGGCTTCCTCCCTTGTTATTCGGCAGCTTATAAAATAGCACTTGATCCAGCACATTCTATTATTTTTTCTTTTTATTTATCTTTTTAAACAGCACTCAGTCACTCGACAGACTAAAACGAGGTTATGAAATGTGTACGTGGGATATAAGCTCTTTTATCATGACAAATTTTGCCAAAAGTAATAAAATAATGCCAATGTTTTTGTTATTTCAATGCACTCTCCTGTATAAAAAACACATTTTGAAAGACAGGATGACTGATCTGCTATGCTTACAACTCACTTGAAGTCAATAAATAATTTATCCATAAAAAATTCAGTCCTCCAGAAAAGCATTGTCTCTGATTAAAATGCTATCTCATCCCATATCCTCCGTTTGTGGGGGAACAAAAACCCCAACAACAACCTTTTTGTGTATTTTAAAGGTATGATACTGTAACTTTAATTAATGAATGTATTTAATATTGTTCCCAAATCCCATTCCATAATTTTTTGCTTTGTCTTAACAGTGCAAAATATGACTTTCAGTGTGACAGTGTAATTACATTAAAGTGTCAGACTTAATACTGCTCCTCACTCAAAAAAAAAAAAAAGGGGGCTTAAGTTAAAGTTGAGACATGCCTCTGTTTATATCAGACTCCACCCTGTATGCATAATTCTCACGTAACTGTCTGAAGGGAGCTTTATTCTGTAGTTATGTCTGAGGCCTGAATACTGATGTACGCAATTTCAGTATTAAATCTACTCTAAATACGGGCCTGAAACCATGATGCAGTTCTTTCGGGGAGAAAGGAAATAAGAAATAGAAAACAAATTGAACCGCATTTTTAAAAAAAAACCCACACATTTATCTGATATTAGAGAAATGTCATTAGAATTACAAATCAGAGTAATCAGCAGCATACTAAAGAGAGAAAGAGAGAGAGAGACAGAGAGAGAGAGAGAGAGAGAGAGAGGGAGAGAGAGAGAGAGAGAGAGAGAGATGGTAATGGGGAAGGGGCTTTGTGACTTGAGGGATTAAAAACATTGAAGCTTGAATGCCTTTTTGATATGGTGGCACACAACTCTACACTTATATCAAGTGGGAAAAAAAGGCAAAACCTTGCTGAGTGACTATCTGTGCTCCCAGAATAAGGAAAACCTTCCAGAAGCTTCCAGAAGTTCTGAGATTATACTGGAAAACTCTAACACTATATATATATATATATGTTAGTGTGTAAGACAAGACAAAGCGGTACAATACACCTGGGAGCTTGACCTGCCATGACTCTGTATTGACCAGCTGGAACTGATTATGCAATACTCATCACCATAAAGATCGTGTGAAAGCATCATCAGTAAATAAAAAAAAAAACCTAGCATGTTGAGGTCTCCATGATATGATGTATGATATTTCAGCTCTTAAAACAACACGCCGATTAGCAAAGAAGGCAGCAGAAATCGATAACAGGAAAATGAATCAGTTACAGCAGCGTTAATCAGCGAGAGCTTTATAGCTGTGCGGTGCAGTGCAGTAGTTATTTTTTATTAAAATTAAATTCATTATTATTGAGGGGAGATGAAAATACAGTGCATTATGATATAATATGATGCTTAGCTTGCTGAGTCAGTCTATCTGGCAATCCTACAAAAGTAATACCCAGTCAGAACCTGGGTCAGGGTCCGAATTGGTGAGAAATTATACACACCAGCTTTAGGTATTAAAGAAGTCTGACTATGTGTTAACTGGCAGGAGCTGGCAGCCAATCAGGAGAGAGATAGAGAGCATACGCATGTCAGTGAAACAAACCGAAGTGAGAGTGAAAGAGTCTGATAAGATCCTATAAGAGGAAAAAGGATTTAGTTTTTTTTCTATCTGAACAGGTATTTATGCTTTTGGTGAGAACCAATGAACGATAGATAATTTATCCTTGATGTGGAATTTGTGAAGTTGCGAATAAACTCATGATAGCCAGCTAGTGACGCGAGGTATTGACGAGTATCTCTGTATTTTTGTATTTCAAACTTGGTCATATCGGGGCGGAGAGTGAGCGATTCATGTGATTAGATAACAAAGCACATGATATATAGTACGAGATTACAGATTACAGCCCTTTTCCCTTTCAAACTGAATCTACAGTGTATTCAGTGTATTCATAAAAGACGTCTACATGTTGACTGGCAGGAGCCAGCAGCCAATCAGGAGACAGAGAGAGAGAGAAAGAGCTCGAGATATAGAACAAGAGCTAGCTAAAGTTAGATGAGTGTAGTTTAGGTGCTGTTTACGATATGAGCTGTTTATCGGCGACGCACGGGCACTGCTGCTTGATCAGACAGTCACAGCAAGATCTAACCGGCAGACGGAAGATAAAAGCCAAGCTCGTGTTGAGAGGTTTTTACTCTTTCATCTGGCACACACTCACTGCGATGTGCACAGTAAAGTTATTTTATTCTCATAGCACTTCTGTAATACTGAACAAGCATGAGATGCAGAATAATTATTTGGATGTGTGTTTAACTACACCATTGGTCTATTTAGGCGTACTACTTAGCGTGCAAAGGAATGTTCTTCTGCAAATAGCTTGCAATTGCATTTTTCTACCAGAGAGGGCGAAACGACAAACTCTTACATCCTGTAGCTTTAAATGCATTGTAGAATCCTATATACTGTACATATGTATATATATTTACTGTTGGGTTTAAATAAAATGCACAGACGTACAAGTTTTCCATCTGACTACGCACCAAGCTTAACTGATACATCGATCCAGCGGGTTTCTGTGATGTACAGCGGAGATACGTAATAAATCTCGGCACATGCGTAGCATTTTTCTAACGTCTCTGTATCCTGGGTTTTAAGATCTATGTGAAGGAGCAACCAAGACAAATTTTCCATTGAGCCTGTTAGCACAAACGACACCTACATTCATTCTGGTTCCCAGCAGCGTATTACACGTACACTGTGGCATAGTTGTGAGAAAGAGAAGAGCAAATAAGACACATTGAAGGGGTTTACATCAGAAAAATGACATCAGTTTGCATGAAAAATCAGAGTAAAACCCATTGATCTGTGTCTGTTACACAGTACATGTCCTATTTAAACACTGCTTTCTTCCACATCAGAGCCAGCAGAGATAAGAACTGGAGACTTGTAAAATAAGACTGTAGTTAAACCAGAAACTGAGTCAAACATTTTAAAGGAAATGATTGGGTGTCATTATTCTGTCTCTTTCATGTTGAGGCTTTTGTCAGTTCCTGAAAGCTTTTAGCGGTGGAAATATTAAAATTCCATCACTAACCTTGTTCGATTGGGATTCATTCGGCTTGAAAATATCTCCCGCTTGTCTCCCTGTGCCTTCGCTCTGCGGGTTTGCCCTTGAAAGGTAAAGTAAAAGATAAACACAGAAGGAGAGAGAGGAAGATTGAAGTAGATGTGTTTTTCTGACAGGTTTTCCTCCTTTGTGGAAGAAAGAAGCATGTTGTACAGAGAAAAGAACACATTTTCAACTCATGATGCGACCTTGATTCTGTTCATAAAAAGGTTAATGTATTATTATCATGACACACCAAAGGAATGTGCTATGTGTAGACTTGTGAAGTTTACACACACACACACACACACACACTGTGCTGCAGAAATAGAGTCCAAGATTCTGGGGGTCTTTCTGCAAAATGTCAGCCACTATTTTGAAAGCATCTGATAGCTTTTTGATGTTGAGAGCCACTGATGCTGAAAGAGAAGAAAGCCTCTCTAGATGGGTATCAGGTGTAATTTCTGCAGAAGTTGCCTACAAGACACTTAGTGTTGGTGAAGCTACTTTGCAATGGTAATGCACTAAGCTATAAGCCACTCATCATCTAAAATAGCTAAGCTAGAGCCAAAGATCCTTTTGGATCCTTTTGCTACTAAGAAAAAGTAGCTAACTACACCGTACTAGTTTATTGCATAAAATAAAATGGTGTATGCTTTGGTCAGGGTATGTCATAACAAATCCTTTCTGCTTTTCTATTTGTAAAAACCATTCTTAGTAATGAGCAGTTAACATCGCTTAAGCAACAGACAGAGCAGAGAGAACTTACTCCACTAATCTCGGTTTAGTTCGTTTCTGGAAATATCTATCTAGCTAGTTAATGCTAACTGGCATACAGTAATCCATATAACATTGAATTAAACTGTAATGTTTGCTGTACTGTCCTACTAGCTTGTTATTTCATATTGGCTGAAGCTAGTTATTATTTTAAATCAGACTGTACGTCAGACTGAAGGGGTTAGTTTATTATCCCCAATAATTCACTGCTTCATCGCTTTAATACACAACGCCTGATCACAGTTCTGTAACTTAACCAGCTAGCTAACCAACAGCAATAACAACAACAACAACAACAAAAACAGATAATGAGCTACCTACCTTCATGTGTCTTTCAATTCTTGCTTAATGTTTTGGACGTCAACGTTTTGTTGCGCAGAAAGTAGCTTGCTACAGGAAAAGCTAGATCATTTTGAAAATAGCTCAGCTACTAAAAATGAAGTTAATGAGCTAGTAATGTTGTCAACACTGAACACACCAACCTACATATCCACTGATCCTGCTAGCTAAAAAAATAGTATCAAATATAAAGAAAATATGACACTGGCTTATTGTTTATCAGGCTAATGTTATTTGCCAGATAATCTTGCCATTCTCTGAAAATCTCGTGCTTCATCTTATCCTGCATGTGCAAATATTTTTATTTCTATGCGAACATTAGCATTTCATTTTCAGCAGCCCTTTATGTGAGATTTAGAGATTGTTCATCTTCAGATCATAGCCTGCTTCTTCATGTACAGAGGACTCCGCGTTAAATTATTCATTTATTTTCAGATATTAAACCGAGACCAGTCTGAAGTTAACAAATTCTCAGTACTTTACAAAAAAAATGAGGAATTCATCAGGATTATAGGTACACACTCTGTCTTATTTTTTGTTCTTGCTCTTGTGCCTGGTTTAATTTATGCTCATTTCTGCTGTGTCCTGATCCAAACCCTGGGATTATTTTTTTCTAGAAAGCTCTAGAACAGTCACAGCATACAGATCACGAATTTACTCATTTCCCCTTGGAATTAAAGCAGGATTGTGAGAGGATGAATTCTCATCATTAAAGGTATTTTGTGAAACCCTCAAGGTTTGTACCTCTTCTCCACCCTGACTCTTAGTGCTCCTGTTCTGCATTAAGGACTTTATGAGGTGAAGACGGTTGTGTTTCCCCAAGTCATTTCTGCACTCGAGCTCTGCTGCTAGTCTCACAGCGGGGAGCGCCTGTCGCTTTGTGTGGCTTTTTACTTTGTGCATATTTGTAGAAAGAATTGCTCCTTTTTCCCCTCTGAGCATTGCAATAAAGAACTGAGAGTCAGCTTTCTTCTCTCCTGCTCCTTTGGTCTGGGACGGCCTTCTCTGGAGCACTGCGGCACGAGCGGTAAAAGGAAGGTTTATTTACATATCAGTGTCAAGCGTGGGAGAAAGTTACCTAGAATGATAATGCATGCTGATTCGCGTATTTTTTTATGTTTGAAATGTATGGGAGTTTTTTTAAGTAGCTGGTTACATAGCTATTTTTTTAGGAGTGTGTATTAGGAGTGTAACACAATGACACTTTCTGTATGTGTATTTATTTAGTGCTTTAAATATCTGTATCTGTATGGGGATTTAAACTGAAAGTGGGCGTGGTCTAAACCGGAATCCAGCACTGTCCGTACTATCTGTGAATTTTTGGCTCTGACAGTTCCTCAACCTAAGCTACATCACTAGTTTTTTTCATCATTTTTTTTTACTTCCATAATTTTTTGATGAATTTATTTGGTTACATTTCCAAACATATAAACAAACCAGTAGCCTAACAGAAACTGCCACACAACTGACCAGGCTTTAACTAAGGATGAATGATTGAGTGCCGCATGTTAATGAATGTGGTCTTTGTCCTGCAGGCTTCATATCTGACCATATATCTGAATTGATCTGAATCTATTTTGTTGCGTCCCACACGATCCCAGTCCCCATGCGCACCTCACACCTGTGAAACCATGTGGCAAACTTTCTATTAAAAAAAATAGTGCGTGTCTTATTTGTTTCTGTATTTGTTTCTGTTTAGAACATGTTCATTATAAAATAATGAATTCATATTCAGTTACATCCCTAGGGTTTATATAGGGTCAGTTCCATGAATACACTATATGGTCAAAAGTATGTGGACAACTGACCATCACACCCATATGTGGTTCTTCCCCAAACAA
>CM040457.1:31506292-31518020 GCA_022758105.1 Pangasianodon gigas | reverse complement strand
AAGGTTGGAGTGGAAGAACTCGAGTGTCCTGCACAGAGCCCTGACCTCAACCCCACTGAACACCTTTGGGATGAACTGGAACACCGACTGCACCCCAGACCTCCTCGACATCCCAACATCAGCGCCTGACCTCACTAATGCTCTTATAGCTGAATGAACACAAATCCCCACAGCCACGCTCCAACATCTAGTGGAAAGCTTCCCAGAAGAGTGGAGCTTATTACAGCAAACACAGGGAGAATAAATCTGGAATGAGATGTTCAACAAGGACATATGGCTGTGATGGTCAAGTGTCCACAAACTTTTGACCATATAGTGTATCTCTCTGATGGGTTTGTTTAGATTTTTCAGCTTAATGATGGCTTCACTGGCAGTTACAGTTCTTTGGACTTCATATTGAGAGTTAATAGCAACAGATTCCAAATGCAAATGCCACACTTCAACAACAAATCGACTCTAGACCTTTTATCTGCTTGTAAGCAAAATAATGAGGGCATAACCTGGCCATGAAACAGCTGAGCAGCCAATTACTTTTGGTCCCTTAAAAAGGGGACCACATATAAAAAGTGATGTATTTCCTGCACCGTTCACCTGATTTGGATATTATTACCCTCAAATTAAAGGTGAAACTTCATATCCATTATTACTAACTCCAATATACTGCCATAGACAGCTAAAATAACAATAACTTTATCAAAGTCCAAAGATTTATGGACCTGACTGTATATATGTGTGGAAAGTAATATACTTTTATTTAATTTATTTTGTGCTTTAGATTTATTTGAATGCTTTTCATGAGAATGTTGTATCTGGAAGTCGAGGGAGTAGACAGCAAGAAAGAGTGAAAAGGCGATTCGTAATTAAAATTTGCAGTCTCGTTAAGTTGGTGACAGCCTTCACTGCACTACGGATCAATGACGAGGATCTGCCTCCAATACTAATGAACCAGGAGATCGTTTGAATTTGAGGCCCAGGGAAGAGAAAAATTAATTAAGATGTTTATGGCCCCAATTAATCAGTTCAGTGAGATACTCAAGATGTCCGGAGGGTGTAAGAGAAGCTGTAGAAAGCAGTGTGAAATGTTGAAAGTAAAGTAATCAGATGTTCTTAGGTCTGCGCACACACACACACACACACACACACACACACACACACACACTCTTACGTATCAGTGGAAACAGAAGCCTATCTGTAATAACAGCACTCTACTAACTGCATGCTGTCATACAGTCGCACCCTACAGACCTGCACTTCTATTTAACTGCCTCAGGAGAATCATACGCTGAAAGGAATGTCACACACACACACACACACACACACACACACACAAAACTGGGCATGGTAGACATGTTCAACTTGACAGCATCAGTATGCTGGCTCAGTGTTCGCCTCCAGCCAGTTAACCAGGTGTCCTTGTCAGCTGAACAGCCACCTACCAGCAAGTTCTGCCAATAAAGTAGGAATGGATTGAACTACTAATCGTGATTGTGCTCTAATAAGCGCTTGAAGCACCAGTGTTAGTGCTCCCGGTGCCTATTTTACCTGGTTGCATTTTGAGCGTTATTTGAATAACCAAGTAGAAAGCATCTGAAAGGAAAAAAGAAGAAGAAAGAAAATCTGAAAATCTGGTCCTGATGGAGCTTTTTGTAGAATAAAGTAACATGTTCGGTTTGCCTTTTGAAATCCATGCATAAATCTTTGACACGATGTAAAAATTCACCGCCTTGAGTTTAGCTCTGGCCTCGATGCCGGTGCTAGGCAAGCCGTCAGTGTCACCCGAGCGGCTGAGAAGATGCTGATTGATTGAAGCAAGAGACGGAATACAGAGGGCGAGAGAGGTTAAAGCAGGCGCGTGATTGACACAGAGGTAGCCATGGATAGGAGATGGAGAGGAGATATATAGGACTGCATATTTAAACAATACAGAGAGAGAGAGAGAGAAAGAGAGAGGGAGGAGAACAGAATGTAAGATGGCGAGACACAGAGGGACAGGTGGTGAGTGGGTGAGGTGGTGAGAGCGAATTTAAGAGGAAGGAACGCGAAAGGCTTTTTACAAATGTGGGGAGAGATTTTGATTGAGAATGAAAGTGGAAAAGTGTGTGTGAACAAGCAAAGGAGTGAGAAAAAAGGAGGGGGAATGAAGAATGGAGGAGGAGGAGGAGGAGGAGGAGGAGGGGTGAAGGCAGATCTTGAGGGATCTCAGTCATGCTTCACTGGATGCCATGACAGGGTCTCACTGCAAGTCCTCGAGTGTCATACAGCACAACAGACGACATGGCACCCAGTGGAACATGGTACAAACATACCCTAAAGCATTACACACTCAGCCTAGCACGTCATATTTCCCAAACACATAACTTTCCTCACTACGTTATAAAGTTGTTTTGCTCTCAAATAGTCATTGATGACACAATGTCATTTTCTTTCAGTGACAGCATGATAGTATGTTTTAAATATTTTACCTGATATATCGTCCTGGCCTTCAAACAGTAGCATTACCGATAAATACTGTATCACTACTCAGCTTCCATGAATGACTGACACACAGTGCTAAAAAAGAAATGTAGTTTGACTTGCCGCAGATTGTGTTAATCTTTAAATTGTGACTGTTTTCTCTTTTCCATTATTCTGTCCAGGTCTCAAAAAAACAAATACGTACATTATAATCAGTGACGCTGATGGTGAGATCAGATGGTAGGGCTAAATCTAAAATCTATCAACAGCTTGAAAATGAAACGATTATGTTGCATCGATGGCATAATAAGTATGAAGTGGGGAAAATGATTACAAAGCACACACATTTAAAGGCAGATAAACATCTGCATTCGTGAGTTCTAATTTTTTTTCCCCAAGGCTTTAATGCTCTAATGCAGTCATGCCTTGTTTCCCCTGAATACCAAACAGAACAGTTGTAACCCTTTCTTTAAAACAAACAAACCCTAACCTCTGTCATCTGTTCTTTTGTACTTTGATTGGACGATGGGCTTCATTTAAGAAGCCAAATATGAACTAGATTTATTTGTAAATCATTTGAAAATCCCATAAATTCGGGGAAAAAAAAATCTTACTCGTGCTCCCGAGTGTGGCGGTGTATAAATGACGTAAACCATACAAACGCCTCAGCTGACAGATTTAGTGCTCGCTTATTATTATTCATATTATATACAGTATTATTTAATATTTTTATTGCCACAGAAGTGAGTCAAAATAACTTTCAGTTCTGCGTTTCAGTTCTTCATCCTCATTGTTCATTTCGTGCTCCTAGCTGTCTGTGCACTTGAACTTTTTTGGAGTTTTATGGGTGTGACTACATGCGTATCACAGGTGATCAACATACACGTGCGAGTACGAAGAAAATCAGCGTTTCTGAAACTTTCCCAAGACCAAATTTTTTTGCATTTAGCTTACGCAAACTTTACTAAAAGATCGATAAGTGATGCCCCATTGTCTGCTATCTAGTTTTAGTTTCTAGTCAAAGTTTTTACTAGAAGTTTCTTCCCTGATTATGATACCGTACATCTGCAACCAACGTGGCAACATACAGTCCAATTTTATCCATGCCACTTTTCACCTTCAAATCGAATACACAGAGCCATACAAAACAGCCTACAGCACTCTCACCTTACCACAGAGAATACCCAATTAATGCACAATTCATTATATCTGCTACATTAACACTGTAGCCTCCACACACACACACACACAAAAAAAAGGGCAGCACAAAATGATGATGCTTTTAAAGCTTACCACATGCCCCAAAGCTTATCACCACAGTGTTACTGTGAAATTAGTAAGCAAGATGAAGCATAGGCAGGGTCACATATGTGCCATAGTAACAGCGTGCCAGTGCTGATTAAGATAAGACACTGAGTTTGATGATTTCAGTGTGCTGTGATTGTTCCAAAGTTAATGAATTGGCCTGTCAGCCTGTGTGTTCGGCTCCCCTCGCTGTGCCAATCCACGTTTAATTAACATAGCGACGTGATTAAAGTTTTAACATAATTATCTTTATCTTTCCACTCAGGGCGATCAAGCCTTCATGGGAAACTGAGTGAAGATTTTTTTTTGTCAGAAGAAGGAGATACTGTGGAAGAAAAAAAATAGGGGCCGTGTGACTGACACCTGCCCTCCAGCACTGGTGAAGGACGGGTAATGGAGGAGTAAAGACAGGTTGTACAAGGAGAGAGGTGCTGATGAAAGAATGAAGACAACCAGAAAACAAGCATCCCCTTCTATTTACTGTCACTTAAATTAATAAAGCACAGTCTGTGATCACTCAACATGCCTGACCGAAGACTTCTGCTACTGATGTCCCTCTGCCTATGGGAGGGGATTGTAAGGGCAGAGCCAGTCACAAAGGTTGTGAGAAGGAGAGGACTGAGTCCAGTTCACTCGCAATTGCACGGGGTGACCAATCAGTGGGACCAACCAAGTTTGGAGAAGAATGGAGTGCCACTAGTTAGGCTAAAGGAACTGATTAATGCTGACAAAGTGGATGATAAGTTTGTAGGTCACTCCAAAGCTGAGCAGACCAATGAAGCTCTTTCAGTCTCAAACCAGGAAGAACTGCATGACTTTAATGCTAAATATCCTCAGCAGGAGAATGAGGACTCGACTAAAATGGACTCAAGGGTACTTAAAGCAGTAGATAGTACCAGAGATCTGCTCGAGACCCGAAGGTTAAAGAATAACACTAAAAACACTGAAATCCTGAAACGTGGAAGAGTTGATAAGGGAATTCCAGTTCGCCGCAAAATAGACTCCAGTTTGCACTTCAACAGAACCAGATACAAATCACAGCCGAGATTTAGAGCGAGGCCAAGCCCTGGGCTTCTTAATAATGCCATAGATCCGAAGGGAGTGATATTGGATTCGCCTCATAAATTAAACCTGACAGGAAACTTTGGTGTATTGAAGCTTATTTCTAAAGACAACCTTGTGCGAATTGTAAATTCCCAACTCCAGAATGGTCTGACCTTCCAGAATAAGATTAGTCACAGTAGGAAGAGAGATTTGATCGATATGGATCATGGGCAACTGGAGGAACCCAAAATAAAAAGACAAGACGGTTCTGTATCTTCATCTGTACATGAATCTGATAATCATAACAAGACTTTAGGACTCTCTGTTGAGCCACAGTCAAGCACCATCACAAATCCTAATGTCAGTCCAGTTCATATTTTTAGGAGGCCAGTTAGCGATCTCAATCCAAATTCAAAAGATGAAGAGAAGAAGACAGAGGCTGAATCTATAGCTACTGCGAAGAGCAAACACCACTTAACCCATGTGGCATCAACACCCCAAAGTGAACTCATGGCCGACATAGAGGCCATTCCTTTTACTAGTCATACCAATATCTCTGTGATTGTGCATGAAGGAACATCACATGCGCCTTCTCAGGCAGTCTCAGACAAGAGCTACTTTCTCGACTCACAGACTGAGAGAACTGTTAATGCCAAAGAGGAATCAGGTCAAAACATGTCTGCTCCAGGAATGGAAATTAGTGTCACTCAGGAACCGATAAGTAAAGCTTCAGATTTTGTCGAAGATAGTCACATTCTGCAACTGCGCCCAAATCCAGATGGTGAAGGCATGGACAAGGAGGATGTTTGGGAGCCGTCGGTCACCTGGTCTCTGCATGGTGGCCATGGCCTGGTGTTCCAGGAGATGGAGGAGGACGGAGGTAAAGGGTGGAGTCCAAAGGAAAGTGATGGGTCCCGATCACGAAGCAGACGGAGTTGGATCTGGAACCAGTTTTTTGTTATCGAGGAGTACGCTGGTCCTGAACCTGTTCTCATTGGAAGGGTAAGTTAAAAAAAAAACCTTATGACTCATATGTATATATATTATTCTGTTATTCTAAGCATGTCTTTTGCCAATTCCATTCATGATTGCATATTAACTACACTTCCCTGGTGACTTTTAACTGCCATTGATTTCCTACACATCTGGATAACTGAATTACTACTTAATGACTTGAAATGAAATAATTAGACAGCAAGGCATTAAAAGGTTACTGCATTCTCTGATGCCTATGGAGGATAACAAATTTATATTTAACTTTCATTGCTTTGTAACTTTAAAAAAAAAAAAGATCTCCCATAGAGGGCTCTGATTAATCTCTTTCAGAGCAATGTTAATGCCATTAGACCGATTAATCCAGCCATTTTTTCTGTCAATCTCTGTCAATTTGACTCTCAGCAGAGGCCAGCCCCAGCAGGTTGGAAAATAATATTATAATCAGTCCATTAATTTAGACCCTGATTCAGTGCTGTTTAAAACTACAGTGTACGTGGTGATGAACTATTAAAATTGTACCTCTGGCAGACAATCAAGGGCACAGGGGTAGGGCAGGAAAACACAGAGCAGGAACCCATAATTTCTCTGGGTACTATCTTCTATGACTCATGCCTAAATGTACCGAGGCTCTGATTCTCCAGAGACAAACTGGAGCTTGAGGAATGAAGGGAACTGAGGCTGTTATGAGAAGAAGAAGAAAAAATGTGAAGCGGTTGAATTGGCTAGCTGATTAGAGAATTTGCTTAGCCTTGAGAAACTCCAAAGTCACCATTTCTACTCTCTTTGTCTTTTTGTCCATGTGTGAAATGTAAAGGCAAGAGAGTTTATGAGCTGAGTAAATGAACGAGCATGATATTGTGTGTTTGCCTGAGGCAGCCATACAGCATTTCATGATTGGAAAACAAAACTGTACACTTGTCTTCCTTTTTTTGTGCTTGTTGCTTCTCCAGTTGCTTAATGGAATCCCTGCAGTGCTAATATCTCGACATATCCACCTGAGCTCAATGGCATTGGACACGCTGTACAAGTTGAGAATAAGAGGACTGTTTTGAGAAAAGCAAACCCAGTGCACCATTAGGAATTAGCGGACAGTGGAAATGAGAGAGAGGAGGCATATTGACAATATTGACTATGTTTAGTTGGTTGCAAGTCTCATGGTTCAGCCACGAACACTGAAGAACATGAAAGAAACTTGATTCTACATCCACCCACTCCTGCTTCCCTTAAAGCCCACCCCCCTCTCAGAAGTCGGTTTCTTGATGCAAAATTGACCAATTTTAAGCCTGCTTTCTACATCCTTGAGTGTTGTGTTGGTGTGTTGGGAATTTTATCTGCATTGTTCAAAACACACGTAGCTGCATATTAGCACAAATAACACAGTACATGCTAATTTGATGTGTGTGGTTTCTGATTATTTCTTGAGGCTAAGGGAGAGGGGAGGGGTTCAAATTTTTCCTTTTATTGCATCATGAATTGCCTTTTGTAAAGAACCACGGTTTATTATATTAAACTAATACTTTTAAATTATAAAAGCAAAATAGCAAAAAAAAAAAAAATTGTAGCATGCAGATTTGATTTCTATTGCTCACTTTCATTATATTGTCTACCTGCCCATCTACTCCATAACGCCTTCATTTAAATTCCATGCCAGAAAAACCTAAGGATACAGGAACTCTGTAGGGTGCTGGAAATTCAGGAAAGTTGTGACGGGCAAAGCAGAGTTTTAGATGGTCATTTTTTTTTCTGCTGAAACCACTTGTGCAATCAAGAAACAGAAATATCAGGCTACACAAGCACATATCATGCTTTCCTTCAGCATACTGTTCCAATAACCATGGACGTAACTTTGCTTTGAAAAGTTCCTGGGACTAGAATGATGACGATGAACGATGAAGAACGATGACATTGGTAGAGATACGCTTCCATTCTTACTAGCGTTTGAATTCACACTAGTTTTTAAATAGTTCCTCAGAGTGAATGATGGATGCTTTGAAGAAGAAAGTGCACCCAAGCGTGACAGCTAAACTCTTTGGGTTCTTGAAATGTTTTTTTTTTTGGTTCACTGGATATGGAAAACACTCTGTTGTAGGATTCTGCACAGAACCTTTGAGACTTCTCCTAATATTTTAAGAGCATACAACTGGAATAAAGACTTGTACTTTAAATCCACATTCATGACACTTTTATATTTGTAATTTTCTATAAATAAATAAATAAATAAATCCATGGTACAATAATTGCTGTGTGCGACGCAAAAACAACTCCCATGAAAACGAGACCTGCTAGAATATTGTTTAATTTACAGCCAGCTCCACTCCAGTTGTGGTTTAAAAGAATCTGTTTTCACGCATAATGCCATCTTCTCCTCTAGCAGTACTCACATCTACGCTGACTTATCAGCTATATGATCATCTTGCTTTCTCCGTTAGCCCATCATTTGCTCGGGCAAAAGTCTGTTACGGCCCAAGCATATTTCTCTAAGGTCAGTCAGACCAGAAGTATTATGTCCAAACACCAGAAGTGTTTGGCTCACGTTCAGCCCCAGAATACTAACTAGAATTTCAAAAAAAAGTGGTGGGGACAAACCTGCGAATATGAAAAAGTGGAAGAGAAATGTCCCAAGCATCCCAAGAGTAACATATCCCTGCGCCAATGACACACTGCTTTGCTTCTTGGACTATTCCAGCCATTATAAAGTGTAGACTTTTTCCCTCCAGTGACCTAAACTTAAACCTTAAGATAAAAGGTATGTCAAAAATGACCTGAGTGTTTTCCCCCATTGTTCCCCCTGGACCTCATTAGTGAAAATTACACCCAATGACATTCTGTGCTATTGGCAAGCTGTATGTTCTAAGTCACAGGGCTTTAAATTAACTTTATGTAAAAGCACACAAAGCACTTCAACAGTGGTTTTCTCACCCCTAGAAAAAAAAATTCTATTTCTTGTACTGATTAGTGTTTTTTTAAGGGTTGAAATTAGAGAAAGCATTCCATGAACCATTCCACATTAGCTCAAGTAGTAATTTTATAGTATTTTTAGCTCAATTAGTGCACCGGTACACTCTCTGCATCCTCTAATATGAATTCTGTGGCTTTTTTCCCCACTGATATTTATAGAACTGCTGCATAATTGCCACAACTGTGAATAATTTGATGTAGCTCAGTCATGGACATGATGGTTATGTATACACTGTAAATTTGCCTGTTAGAGGGCTATCAAGGGATTAATCTCGAGTTTAAGCGAGCCTGACTAAGGTCTTTATTCTGGTGTCCCAATTATCATTACATTCTCAACGGTTTTAATATTTCTGTTGATCTAAATACTGAAGCTTCTTCTGCTGTGATCTCAAACATTCTTCTGTTCTCTCTCCACTCATATAAAGTGTTAAGACTAAATGTTTGTGGTGCATAAAATCCAGCATGTCCCATCAGGTCTTGATGTTAACAAAGCGTGTGTGTGTGTGTGTGATCAGGTGTGAGACACTACTATATCTGACAGGTGTCACATGTCAGGTGACATGACCACATTTGGAGCCTTTTCATGAAGGCACTAAGGTGTTATGTCACAGCCAGTTGCCTTGTTGTTCACTCCATCAATCCATCCATCCATCTATCTATCCACCTACCCATTCTTCTATTCATTCACCTACTAATCCATCCATCAACCCATTTATCTATTCTCTCTACCAGTCATTCATCCATCCATCCAACCAACCAACCACCTGTCCACCCATTTATTCTTCACCTATCTTTTTACCCAGCCATCCAACCATCCATCCACCCACCTCCATCCATCAACCATCTGTTCTTCCACCCATCCTCCTATCCATTAACCCACCAATCGATCCATTGTCCATCCATCCATCCATCCATCCATCCACCCACATCTATTGTTCTACCCATCCATCCATCCATCTAACCACCCATCCATCTATTCACCTATCCATCAATCCATCCATCCATCCATCTACCCACATCTATTGTTCTACCCATCCATCCATCCTCCCACCCAGCCATTCACCCATTCATCATCCATCAAACCATCCATCTATTCTTCCACCCATCTGTCCACCCAGCCCTTCACCCACTCATCAACCTACCCATTCTTTTATCTATCTATTTATCTACACAAACACACAAAAATTTGTTTTGCACACTAATGTATTTGTGTTGCTTCTGTCCATTCAACCAGAACATGACATCACGTGTTGCAGGGTTAGGTGCTGGCTCCACTGGCTGTTTAATTGATTGTGTTTGTATGCAAGTGGTTTGTGCAATCAGTGTAACACATATGGCCAGTACCCTTTTGTTTTTAAACTCATGCCCAACACACAGTTTTAGTTTGCTGCACACACTGACAATCACATGCTATTAGAAAGAGTTGGAAGAGGAGAGCAAGACAGACTGTGTTGAGGCCACAGCGACAACAGACACCTGCTGTGAGAGAGATCATGAGAGATAATTCAAGGATGACTCTCAACAAACTAGTTTGTGTTTTTCTTCACTTTCTCTCACTGTGAAAAATATTTAGCCTCAAGGCTTGAACTCAGCAGGAGCGAAGGAGCAATTAGGGATGAAGAGATGCTGACAAGGACAGAGAGAGGGACACTGAGAGGCAAGATGGCAGAATGTGTATTAAAATAGTAAAGTAAGTTGGATTAGCAGAATATCTGAATGAGGTAGAAGAGAAAAGTCTCGGGCAAATAGCAGAAAATTACAGTCACAATAGGAAGCAATGAAAAGAGAAAGCGCTGCAAATATGATTGACAAAGAGAAATGGAGCAATGAAAAACGTTGTGAGATAAATGAAAAACAGGTTTCTACAGACCTCAAACATTATGAAGTTGTGTGTGTGTGTGTGTGTGTGTGTGTGTGTGAGAGTGAGCATTATCATAAGGATATATAGCTGGAAAGAGATAACATGAAAAATAATGGAGATAGAGCAGGGCTGTATGAGTGAGACAGGAAAGGGCAGCGGAAGAGTGCAGTTGTGTTAAATACCATTTTATTACAAACCCCTGTGGAGATGAAACTGAAAGGCATTTCTAGTCTGCATATAGAAGTTAAACGTAAGCAGGGAGTGGGGGGACTACTGTATTATTGCTGAAATTCAAAAGGAACACTCTCACAGTGCTTCCTCTCCATGTATACTTTGTGTGTGTGTTTATTTTTTTCATTATCACAAGCCATTCATAACAACTGTGATCTTATTCAAAGCTGTTCCATGCGGTTTCATGTATGTCGCTGCCAGATGTGGTGGTGTAGAACACATCAATACCATGTGTGCTGGGATCCATGCTGAGATTTCCCAGCAAGGTCACCTAGACCTTTACAAATAATAATATAACATCTCTGGTGTATATTTTTCACTGTTTGTTAACTAATTGAATTGAGGATTTTTTTTTTTGTGTGTATGAGGTGAAATTTGAAAGGAGATGATTTGGTCTAGGTTTAAATTAATTTTATTTGAGTAATTAAAACTTGATTCACAGGAATTGTACTTACTTAAAATTAATTAAAATTAAAAACTTAATTCAGATAAGTAAATATGACATTTAAACACATTTGAGTAGCGCTTATTCATTTCATTTAGTCATTTCCACTGTTAGGTTTTACAGTGTATAAATGCTGCTGTCATACCGCAGTCATTGCCTTGGTCCAGATGCGCATCCAGCAAAGTATTTTACATAAAAAACCCAACTGTAGCAAAGCTGATTACTTAGCTTAAGACAGCTCATCGGACCAGAGACTAGCTACAAGGATAGAGATATTAGCCCAGAAAGAGGAGAGATTTGCAAACTTTTTGTAGATTTTTCCATTTTATTTACACTATATGACCAAAAGTATGTGGACATCTGACCATCATTCTCATATGCACATTTTATGTGGACACAATTGTCTTGAAGGTCTTTGTATGCTGTAACATTAC
>CM040457.1:31480333-31506192 GCA_022758105.1 Pangasianodon gigas | reverse complement strand
ACGCTCCAACATCTAGTGGAAAGCTTCCCAGAAGAGTGGAGACCATTATAGCAGTAAACATGGTTAAAACCCATGGATTTGGAATGGGATGTTCAGCTAGCACATATAGGTGATGGTCAGGTATCCACATACTTTTGGTCATACTTTAGTGTACCTGGCACAGCATGGAACATTATACAGACTCATGCTCACTGAAGGCAGTAAGATCAATCGATTCACAAAGTGATAAGATCTTGGGCAGAAAACCTGGATTCAGCTACAAGGTCACGCCAGAGTCATCTGGCCATCAATGCATGCTAAGCTTTTCAATAGAGAATACAACTTCTCCACTTTGTTAGCTCTTTAAGGGACTCCAGCACTAAGGCGAGGTCCTGCACCTTGCAGATTCATCATATTAGCCATAGTGTTTGCCATAAAGCAGGTGGAGCTGGGGCTTACCTGAATTTCCTTATTAAAGATGAAGTCCTTACACTGTAGCACAGAAAACCCTGCTGTCACAGTCATTTTTAGCATGGCTGTAAAAACTAGCTTAGAGTCTGTCATGGGCACATGTGAGCTGGCAGGGTCAGAACTAGATCCCTCCCCAGACACTCAACACTCCCCGATGCAGGTGTAGACATCCTTGCATCCTTGCTCTCCTCTGAGACATAAAAGGACTCTGTTGAGAAGTGCAAACCTCTGAGTTACACTGGATCATTGACTTCAGCTGTGGCTTGATGGCTGCCAAGTTGTTAATACGTCTAGCACAGGGGTTATTAACTCCAGTCCTGGGGACTCCCTGCCTTGCACAATTTGAAGATTTCCCCCTGATCCAACTGATCAGCTAATTATTATGCCGTTAATGAGTTTGGCTAATTGTGCCCACAATAAGGAATGCTTCAATTGGTGTAGGAAAGGGGCTCTCTAGGACTTCTAGTCCTGGTCTAGTCTTTTATCTGCAGGTCTTGATGTACTAGGTGGTGGTCACCACGCCAGCACAGGGGATGACACGCTTGCTTGTCCATTCCAAGGCAGCAAGTGCACAGCCAGTGGCCAACTTCACCTTCCAAGCCCTACAGCAGGGTTATTAGTTGCTCCCAACTCTGGATACAGTGCACACTATGGAGGCATTCCAACCTAACTGTGGAGGGATTATCCACTCCAAAACAAACAGCTAGCAAATTAGCAAGAATCCAACTTGATTAGCTGGTTTAGCAAATACTAGTGCATTCTATGCCTACAAAGTACCACCGTATGATGCTAGCAATTCAAGCCACAAGCTCCACTAGCTAGCTAATTGTTCCCAAATGTGAAATACATTTAAAGGAGGAAATACATAGGTGGGAACTGACACAGTGCGGGGAAAAATGAGCAGTATGTACCACCAACACTGCAAAGAAAAAACCTTCAGCTCTTTAGGGGATGTAGAGATTAATGTTTGTATAGAACAATGGAAAGTGACTAGCCAACTAGTTCCTTACTGCTCACAAGGGAGGACTCGTGACGCTACGAAGCCTCACAATTTAGAAAAGCCTCACTAAAAAGACAAGTCCATTCACTAAAGTAGAAAGAAGCAAGAGGAGGACAGGACAACTGTGGCTTCCACTGTAGTCACAAGCTGCTAAGCTCCATATCATGTTCTCTTAATCTGATATGAACACAAGAGGGAAGGAAAAAACTAATCACTTGCTGGATGTCGGCACTATCAATGGCGAATATTGCATCATACATCACCACCTTTCAGCATGGGCTCTCATGTGCACAAGGTGGTGTTCAGGTGTTACAGCTCCCCCTGGTGGATGGGAGGATGAATTCCAAAATTTAGTCTAGACTATTCTGTCTTGCAAAATGGAAAATATTACCATATCAGGCAAATTCTGTATGATCGAAAAAGCACATGGCAGTAGAATAACTGTGACATGGCCATCTTTAGACATTAAGTAAAGGTCAGAGATAGCTAATGGATTTTAAGGAAAAACTTTAGGTTTAGAAATCCTGTTCCTTTAGATTAGTATTTACTTGCTGCCCTCAGAGCTGAGACTGATTATCCACTTTCTGTCAGAGAGAGAGGCACAAAGAGAGAGGAACATACAGCACCATCATGTCACCAATATGTGTGTACATATGCAATAACTTACTTAAAAATTAATAAACAGCTCAAAAACATGTCTTATGGCTAATGAATTATACAGTAATTGCTTCATTATGAAGAAAATAAAATGCAGTGGCAATTAAAAATGATTGGATAGCCACTCCAAATAAATAAATAAATAAATAAATAAATAAATAAATACATAAATAAATAACAACTTTGTGATGTGCATATTTGTGTGTTTTATTTACTTTTGGCTGGTGGGTGTTCGAGCTGTGCCCTGTATAAAGAGGCCTTTTGCTATCTATTAAAGACATTATGTAAGTCACATATCTCCAGAGTCATCAGAGAAAGAAAAAAAAAGCCTGCGACTCACACGATCACCCAGTGTCCTTTCATACATCAGCTGATTATGATTTGCATAATCTTGCGTCCGAATTGTCTTTTGATTATAAATAATTCATGGCAGTGTGCCGAGTATGACAGCAGTAAGTAGGAGAGTGCTTGAAGTAATAATGTAGAGCAATAACGTCCATGAATAATACACACAGGCCTGGCGTGAGAGAGATTGGTGCAAGGGCTAAGCCGAGTCAGAAAGAAATAGGTCAGATCAGAGCCTTTTTCTGTTCCTTCACCCTACAGAGAAAGAGCTTTTAAGGTCCATATCCTGGAGCACTGTCTAACTGCTGAATCACCACTCATTACTGTAAAAAAAAAAAAAAAAAGCATCTTTCCTTTACAACAGTTCAGAAACTGATGTCGGTCAAATCAAAGTGCACAGAGTAACCGTGCTCACCTAGGATTACTTCACAAAAGTGAGCTGATCCAAGATCAACTTCAGGCTCCCATCACTCTCTGATTCTTATGGGAATAAGGGACCAGGAGTCAGTGTGGAAGTCAGTTAATCGGCGGAGAAACAGGTGTTGCCTTTTCCCATTGCGCATCACTTAACACACTGACTGATCAGACCCAAACAGCTATAATATCATTGCATATCCCACAGTCTCCATACCAGATGCCTTGTGTTCCACAAGGCTGCCCAATTCCCTGAAAAATTTACTTTGAAATTGAGTATAGTGCTATCAGGGTGGTAGGGACAGTTTACGTTGCTTGTGCGTCAGCAAAACGTGATGCTTAAAGCTGGCTAGAGAGGGCATCTGTCAAATAAGCTAATGTAGCCCATAACACCATATGGCCCAAGATCCAAAGCTCAGGTACCACTGACACCTCACAGTTCCACGGTCCCCAGGTTTGATCCTGAGCTCAGATAACTGCCTGTGTCTAAGCTGGTAGTTGGATTGACTCTGTCTCTAAATTGCCCCTAGGTGTGAAAGTGTGTGTGTGAATCCTGTGCTGGAATGGTGTCCCATCCGGGGTGTATCCCCACCTTGCACCCAGTGTTGACCCTGACCTTGACCAGGATAAAACAGTTATTGAAGATGAATAAATGACTTTCAGAAAGTTAAAGTATCCAATCAATGAGTTTTCAAACTTGATTTGTTTGATACATCAGTCTGTGTATTTTTATTACTTCATTCACCGTGCATTTAAATTTATGGCATCTGGCAGACTCCCTTATCCAGAGCGACTTACGTTTATCTCATTTATACAACTAAGCATTTGAGAGTCAAGGACCTTGCACAAGGGCCCAGCAGTGGCAGCTTGGCGTTCCTGGGATTTGAACTCACAACCTTCTTAACCACTGAGCTACCACTGCCCAAAACAAAGACCTTGGAGCTGCGAGGTGGTAGCACTCACCAGTACATTACTGTGATTCTGTTAAAGTGGCTCAGTGATTAATGCATTGAGCTACTGATTAGAAGGTTAAAAGTTCAAATTCCAGTACGGCTAAGCTGCCACTTTTGTGTTCTTGAGGAAGACCCTTAACCTTCAGCTGCTCATTTGGGTCCTGTCTCAATTGTAGATAAGTGTCAGCCAAACGACCAAATGTAAATGGTGAATAAAAAGTGTTCTTAAAATAGCTGGGCTGTTTCCACAGTGGTGGTTCTGTGTGTATATGTTGGCTGTAACTCAAGGCTACATTTCCCACAGAACAGCATGAGTCTGGTTTATAGTCATCCGCCGCGCTGCAGAATCATCAGTAGGGAGCAGCGTGTCTGGTGCCCGCCTCAGCTGGAATAAACAGCTTTTAATAATGCAGTTGGGCCGGCCAGGCACGTATTAATTATGTGTCACTAGGGGAGATAAAGGACCCTCCAGAGAACTGTGACAGAGATGCAGTCTCAGGTGTGGTATTGCCAGTCGCTGGATGGACAGATGGGAAATTTTTTAGGGGTCAGGCATCTGGCAGGGAATGGGAACGGAGCCAAGCTATGTCACTTCATTATGGCAATGAGACTCTGAGAAAGAACCTCATTTGTCCAACATGGCTGTCCCAGTCTCATGAAACCTGGCACTAGGAGATACAACTGCCTTATGCTATATGAAGCGTGAAGTATCCTTCATGCCATTGTAAATGATTGTATTTCTAGACATCATGGAAGTTATGTTCTGTAGTTTAATACAGACAAGGCACTACATCGACACGTACAGTGCTGAGAACTCCTTGCCTTTTTCCAAATGGTCTGGACCTGGTGTTAAATCCCTGGTGAGCAGAGTCAGCCTGGCTGTCTAGGAGACCAGAGGTCATAACTGCATGAGTGTCTCAGCTGATTTGAGGTCAAGGCTGCATCAAGCACGAGTCGCATTCGTTTTTTTCCCCAGAATGCGAAGAAGCAGAGGATTTTCTTCCATCACACATAAAGCTTTTGGTAGGTTTCCCTTGTGGTGTGTTGCTGTGATTTGCGGTGCCATTTTAGTCCCACATTTTTAACTCTGTATACAACGTAAAGATAAAAAAGACATTTAAATACAAGTATCCTTCACAACGTGCATGTTTCTGATAAATACTTAAAACCTTGATAAAAACCTGTAAAATCTACAGCACTTAAAAAAACAGCATTTTTGCCTGGCCCAGCTGACTGCACTTTACCTTCAAATATTTTTTAAATATATACATACCTTATTTTAAATAGTTTTTTTGTTTCAATTAATGTGTGAATCCTTTTAACATCTCATGTTTGAAACATCCTTTTCCTTGAGTCATCCATTAGGTTAAGAAAAAGGTGCACTCAGCCCTGTTAACTGAACACATCCACCCCTATGAAATATTTGGAAAATTTCCCAAGTCACATGTTCAACAGGGTCTGAATTTCCCGATGATCATGGGAAGAAGAAAATTCTCTCATTCTTTTTCTTTATTTCCAGTGATATTTTGATATTAGCTGACAATGTTGCCTTGGAAGTACAACACCTTATTAATAAAAAATAAATAACATTAATTTAAAATGATTATTTATTAATTTAAAAAAAGATTATGGCAATTAAACCATTAGCAGATACTTAAAGTCTTCATGCCTTTCGCATGGATGCTAGTTAACCACATTTGCCGGTTATTTGCTATGCTAAAAAAGAAAAAAACAAACAAAAAACCTCAACCCTGTTACTCACTGAAAGGGCAAAATGCAACTGAAAAATCTTGTAAAATGAGATCTTGCTCAAGGGTTAAATGTAAGAGTTCCAAGGGCTAAATGGCAATCGTGGAATCACCCTTATAACACGCTAGAATACGTGTGTGTTGTGTGTGTTTTTGTGCATGTGTGTGTGAGTATCCTGGTCACTGAACTGCTGTTTAGCGCACTCAAAGCCCATTTCACACAAGGGCACAAGTGTCATTCTCTCCATCTGTGATAGTCAGTGGTTGAAATTATATCCGCAGAAGCAACCACATTCATTAGGCTAATGCACAAACGCAAAATGCAATTTTTGGCTCTTGATTTTCTGCTTTTGTGATTTATTGTGCAGCACAAATGGGAAATTGAGTATACACATATAAGTTATTTAAGTGATTTAGAGCTTGACACTGATATTTGTGATATATGGTTACTGAAAATTGGGAAATCGAGTATAAGCATATTACCTTATGGTAATGAACAAGGCCTTACACCTGCACTACAATCTCCCTAGCAACTGTCCTTGCCACTAAGGAGGTCTAATTCGGATGGATTTTATGGTCTATGAAGAGATGCTGAATAAACTGAAGGCTCCTTTGATGCAGGCTTTTTTTTCACATGGTATAATTCTAATGGCATCATTTGTTTGACACTGTAGCCCATTAAAAAATATTATATTTTAGCATCAAGCTCATTTAGATGACATTAGACCTAACAGATGTAATTGTATAGATGATTATTGTTACTGTAATGAGCTCAAACATCTGCTTGGCTTTGTGTCTGAGACACGGTTTTGTCTGTGGCCCTTTCGTGAATGTGTGAGTAAGAAAGAGAGAGAGAGAGAGAGAGAGAGAGAGAGAAAGAGAAAGGGAAACTCAGTGTTTCCAGCTCCTTTTACACTCTTCCTCTCCCCACTGAGCAGTTTTTCCTCTTCGTTCATCATCCTGCCGATGCTGGCTTTAATGATTGCAGCAGCTTCATTAAGGGCCTCGTTAAGTCCCGTCATTAAGGCCGGTCATTAATGTCTTTCGTTAAGAACCCCAGGTCTGGAACTGTTATGTGTTGGCAGCTTTGACCGGCTCTGAGTGTGAGTCCAGAAATGATGCCTGTCGTAGGGATTTTCAGAGCCTCGCATGGAGACAAGTGCACACAAGCAACGAAGACTTGGCATTATTATTATTATTATTATTATTATTATTATTATTATTGTTGCATGAATACAATATATTATACACACACACATATATATATTACACACACACAAGGTGTCCCAAAAGTCTCCATACATAGGGGACTGTGTTTGCCAGCATCATGTCGGTTGTGTCTTCATCAGTGGATGTTCGTGGACCTACACTTCTCGGTTGGTCCTCAACACTTCCAGTCTTTTTGAATTTGTTAATAAGTTTGGTGACAGTGTGGTGTGTGATGTGCTCGCCATGTTTCCTGTTAAAGTCCATCGCAACCTTGCGACAGCTTCCTGATCCAGTCATGAGAATGATTTCAACACCTTCTTCTTTTCTCAGAGGCATACTTAAAGGCTTTCTGAAAAAAATTAAATATATTATAAACTAAATTTTTGGAAGACATTTTGCTAAAAAGTGTTAATTTCCCCTATGTATTTATACTGTTCATTTTTTCTTTTAGAAATCTGCAATCTGGAAAAGCAGTGTATATTTTGATTTTAAAAAAAATTCCCCGTGGTTCCATTGAGGGAAATGTGCTTAGCTGTTTCCACACATGGATGCCTCCAAAACGCTGCCGTCCCCATTCCCATTTTTCTTCCAAGCTCGCAATGTCACATTTCTGTGGGGAGTCGTGTTATTATGGGTGCCTATTCCGGCAGACATATTCTGGCCACGTATGAGTGGTAATGAGAATGAATGCTGATGCTCTGGGCGGACTGATCCCCTCTGAGCACTGCACATGAGCCCTGTAGCCTGATTGTGAGAAAGCTATACATAAACATTCGCTAGCCTTGGACTAGCACGGATCCAGTGAGCTCACATCACCGGAGACTGACACCGTGCATTATCCGTTACTCGCATATAAAGCTGTGTAATGCCATAATGCTGTCACTTCCTGTTGTTATCTGAGTGCTGGTTCATACTTCTACGTTGAAGCCTATTCATGTATTTGCATTGAAACGTGGAGAAGGGGTTTATGGGTATTCTTAGCATGCAGAGGCACACTGATATGATAATCCAAACACTGATTGGTTGTGACGATCTTGTGACACTTCATCCACAGGTTTCAGAAAAAAACAAACTTTATCGCATCATGTACTTATCCTCTCCACTTTTTTAAGAGTTTAGCCTGGTGATATCACTATCACTTTATTCCTGCTGGTACCTTTTTTAGGGTGATGTTGGAAAACTTCCATCATGATATTGTTACATGTGCAAATGTAAATTGTGAGGCTTTATACCAGCTGTAGCTGGCCAATTTAATGAACTTTCAGGACTTTACTTTCTTTTTTCTTTTCTAACATAATTCCTTTAAAGACACAAGTTTTATGTTAATTCATTCATCTTCAGTAACGACTTAATCCTGGTCAGATCAGCGGCGAATCCGGAGGCTATCCCAGGAACTCTGGGCATGAGGCTGGGAATACACCCTGGATCAGCAGGGAACCTTACACACACACACACACACACATTCACACCAAGGTGCAATTTAGCATAGCCAATCCACTACTGGGATATTTTTGGGAGGAAACTGGAGAACCATGGATATGCAGTCACAGCAGTATAAACCAGACCTAATGTTGAATGAATCAATTAAGTCAATTCATATTCAGTTCGCTTTTCGAGTTGCTACCACGGTGTGGTATTTAATGAACGTTTGCTTTAATTACCATGAATCAATCAACGTTAAGCCTTCATCTAATTCTCCTGGTCTGGAAATGAATTTTATTTTGTTCATGATTATTTTTCTCCTCCTATCAAATTTGTACGTTTTTATCCGCTGATTGATCTCTGGAGACTTGGAGATTAATGGCTAGTTTCTTTTTCTTTGATATCAACGTAGGTTGTCTGTATACTGTATAATCTCCAATACTGGTACGTTTCAGTCCATTGCTTTGTTTACTGTCTCCTCTCATCTTTTAGCTCTGATTTTTCACCCCCCCTTTTCTTTTTCTTTCGCTCAGCTTCACACTGACATGGACAGAGGCGATGGGCGCACCAAGTACGTGCTCCGAGGCGAAGGGGCGGGGTCTGTGTTTGTGATTGATGAAAAGACAGGCAACATCCATGTGACGAAGCCCTTGGACAGGGAGGAGAAGGACGAGTACCGGCTTATCGCCACGGCAACAGACAGCCAGACAGAGCGTGCCCTGGAGCCCTCTTCCCAGTTCATCATCAGGGTGCAGGACATCAACGACAATCCGCCTGTGTTTGAAGACGGGCCGTACAGCGCTACCGTCTCCGAGATGGCCAACATAGGTAACTGCGCTGGGTCAGGTGTCGGAGATTTATTTGACCACCCGTGAAACATTCCCATAGCCCTGGGATTTGCAACACCCAGATTTATTTATACAGGTGCACGTTGTGCAAGAGTGCTGACAAGGTCGGCATGTTGGCATTCGTCAGCTGTCGTGTAAAACCCAGAACAAGAATACTCTGTAATTTTCACAGTGCTGAAAACTTAATGGTTGTAATAACTCCTGGTTTGCTGAAATGGAAATATTTATCTTTCAAGTTATAATACTTCATTTATACGCGCAGATATATGCTCAAAGCATCGTCAAGACATATTTGCACCACTTTAGCACTAAATGAATTAAATTAATTTAAAAAAAAAATTACCGCAAATCTGACAGCATTGGAAATGTGTACTGAATGCTCCAGTTTGTGGAAGTCATTTTTTTTTTTTCTTAGTTCTATTCAGTTTCAACATTTTACCCCATCTGAATACATTATCGTTCGAAATTGTGACTTACGCTTCGGCTTTTCTTAAGATGAATGTGCACAGATTTCTGTGTTTGTGTAAATGTTGCGTCAACCTCGCAGTGACACATCAGTTTTTGATCTGCTTGTCTGATTATCCTGTAGCAGTGTGAATCAAAACAGTTGCTGTCTCTCACACACACACACACACACACACTCACACACACACACAAACTCTCTCTCTCTCTCTCTCTCTCGCTCCAGAGTCTTCCATTTTATGTTCCGCTGCTTCTTAAGTACCTGTGATAGATCAGTAATCAGAGCAGCCCCGCCCAGCGCTCATTCCAGATGACACTGTCAGGTCTCTGTTGTCAGAAAGCAGCAACAGCTGTGCCCACAAATCCCTTCCTTCCTCATAGCTCGTCAGCTAATGCCCCATAGGAAACTGGGTTTTTCTTCTCAACTGTATAGGTTTCTTTTTTTTGCTCCTTCTTCCCCCAACAATTTCCATCCTTCACATGATCGATGACAG
This sequence comes from Pangasianodon gigas, assembly GCA_022758105.1. Classification (NCBI taxonomy): domain Eukaryota; kingdom Metazoa; phylum Chordata; class Actinopteri; order Siluriformes; family Pangasiidae; genus Pangasianodon; species Pangasianodon gigas. Next base: position 31,496,190 of record CM040457.1, on the reverse strand, counting down.
TGTTTGATTTATTTGGTGAGAGAAAAAAGTCTCTAACTGTCAGGGATGGAGGATGGAAACAGGATATGTGGGAGTCAGCGAGGGTCAGGGGATTGATGGGGAGGGGAAATCAACAAACCGAGCGATTGAGAAAGAGGGCGAAAGGGAATTAGGGGTGGCGATGAAGAGAAATGATGTGAGATGGACCTTGTGGTAGAAGGTGGATGAATTGTATCTGTATCTGTTTAGTGCTCCAAATATTCATATCTGTATCTGGATTTGGATTTAACCCCAAAGTGGGCGTGGCCTAACCATTTTTTTAAAAACCACTATGTCCCCAAAACACTGTAAAACACTGGAAACAAGCCCAGATGTAGAAATGGCAGCATTGTCAGTATGGTGTGTGAATTCTAGGTCTGGGAGTTTCTCAACCTCAGCTACATCACAGCTACATCGAGTTCATAATTGGAGATGTGCGCAGATCCCGCTTGCACAGTCATTATTTTTGTTTGTAGTTGCCTGCGATATTTTCCAACAAATTTAGTTCCCAAAATATAAACAAACTAGTAGCCTAAATGAAATAACCACAATCCTGACCAGGAAGATACTAAGGATGAACGAACGAACCTTGTCAAGGCATCGCAATGCACTAACATTCACGTTCACGTTAATGCTGTTGATGTGCTGTTTTTTTTTCGTTCATATCTGACTGCGCCAATGAGTCCAAAGCACAATGACATTTCTAGCAAGCTTTCTAGAAAAAAAATAAAGAAAAATCAAAGAAAAAAACAAATAGTCTGCCTCATATTTGAATCTGTATTTGTATTTGTTTAGATAAAGATATTATCTGTTCCGAATAATGCATTCATATTCGGTTAGAAAAGTGACAGAAAGAAAGAAAGAAAGAAAGAAAGAAAGAAGGTGAGGGAGGAAGGGGGAATGTGTCAGCTTGTATAAAAGTCTGCCACTCGAGGTCAGCTGTCATTTGGTGACCAGGCATTGTTGGATGAGTGCTGTGTACTGTTCTGTATTGATGTTTCCATCTCTCTCCCTCTCCCTCTCTCTCTCTCTCTCTCACAGGCACTTCCATTGTTCAGGTGACAGCGACTGATGCTGATGACCCCACCTATGGGAACAGTGCTCGTCTGGTCTACACGCTGGTGCAAGGCCAGCCTCATTTCTCTGTGGACCCACAGACAGGTGAGTCTGTCCATTTCAATCAGCCTTTTCCATTTTCACCAGCCATAACTGAGGTTTTCGATAATAATTAACTATTTCCTATATGGGAGTGTGTTTTCGTAATAAGACTCACTGTACCGAATGTGTGGTGGTCTAGGGAGGCTGAAATTCCTAAGCTTCACTCAGTAATATACTTTTACATCTCTGCTTTTAAGGAAACATACAGTAAAAATATTTAACCAAAATGACAGAGAGATGTTTTTATTCACTGCCCAATTTTCATTGCATTTTGAATAGCAATTGACTAATTCATGCATTTTGAATTGACTAATTCATGTTTGAGATTATTATAAATCAAACACCATATTATTCAGACTCTTTTTAGCTGCTTTACATTTTCTTAGTCCATTGGCAGATCTTATCTTATCTTATCAAATCCTTAAAATTAGATTTAAAAAATTATCTGCCAAAAGAATGAGATCTTTTTAAACATTGAAATTGAAACATTAAACTCATTTTATTGATATTAATATTAATCAAAATATTATTAATTATTATTAACTGTGCATTATGACCAAATATCTCCACCTTGGTTCCAGAACTTTTGTGGTTTGCTCAGATGCAATTTTGCAAATTCAACTAATGCTGCCATATTCTTTTTGGACTGAAGGGTCTTTTTCTTAACTCTTGGGTTTTTCTTTATATCTCTGAGCATTGAAGTATCTGACCTTGGACTGAATTTGCTGGGACGTTCACTCCTGAGACGATTGGCAACTGTCTTGAAGGCTCTCCATTTGTAAACAGTCCTTCTTACTGTGAATTTCAAATTGTTTGGAGATGGCCTTATAACCCTTCCCAGATTGATAAGCAGCAACATTTGCTCCTCTGAGGTCATGGCTGATGTCCTTTCTTCTTGGCATGATGTAGATACACACCTGATTGCTCGAGAACACCAAACTAACAAAAGTTCTGCTATTATAGAGGTAGTTATAGTTATAGAATTGTTATATAATAGTTATAGAATAGATTAACTATTCTTGTGCATTTCATTGGTAACACCTGACTGCTAATTACTCTCTTAATGATTGTGGAAGTAGGAAGGGTGTACTTATTTTTTCCCACTTGTTTTTTGAATGTTGGTTTACTTTTTGGGAAAAAATGACTGCATATTGAAATCTGTTATGTTTGTTTATAGAAGTTGATGAGGACAACTCAATTGTCATTTAGGCACTAATAAATAAAAACATAGAAATGAAAGAGGGTGTACTTTCTGTTTCCTATGATTGTATAGTAGAAATCAAAATTTGACCATGTGAAGGATTTTCCAAGGCAGCCAAATAAATATGAAACCAAGTGCAGAATCTTTGCCCAACCTCACTCGTCCCCTTTTTTCCCTCATCGCAACATATCACACGCTGCCTTCCTTTTTGTTTCCTTCTCTTACCTGCTTGTTATTGCAGCTCATTTTGGCATAAACAGCAGCATATGACAAATTTAGCAACCCAGACTTGAAAACAAAAAGACGGCATGTTCATCCTGATACTCTACTTCTGCTTGTGCCTTACTTTCTGCTCTATATGGTACCACATGGATTTCCAATGTGAATCTGATCTGAATTTCCCTAAAACTGTTTATGTCCAGGACTCACCCTTGCTTCAGTGGATCAACTCACTTGGACACTGTAGATTTGTAATAAGAACTACTGCTGTAATCATAAAGACTGTCCTGTTCCCATCCCAGGACTCACTTAGTACTATTTGACTTTATAGTACACAGAAGAGGAGTAATTTATAATCCGACTTTCTGGTGTCACCCAGAAGATCATTTGTTCCCCAGTTTCTCAGGGTTGCTCATTAGGGATCTAACTCTGATCTGGATTTCTGATAAGCTGCTTTGTGACAATGTCTATTGTTAAAAGCGCTACCCAAATAGAACTGAAGTGAATGTCATTTTTTATTTGCTACAGCAACCTTTAAATTAATATGGTTATCAGAAATGCACTTGTGCATGGCAGGAAAAAGACCCTTCATCGTAGGGCTTTCGACTGTCCCATTGTAGCCTGCTGGAGAGAGAGGGACGAGGCTTTTATTAGGTAGGAGGACGAGAGAGAGGCCATTCTAGCCAAAAAAACCAAAAAATAAAAAAAAAACCCACTTGTGCATTGCTGTGTTTTGCGAGGTGATTGGCTGGCAGCCGTATGAACTGTGCAGTCTAGTGTTTGCTTTGTTTGTGTGTGTGGGTGTACAGAGGCGAGTGTACGTGTGTGTGTGTGTGTGTGCCAGAGAGAGCGGGTTGGCTTAAGTAGAACAAGAACGAGACATAATGACAGAGCAAAGAAGAGGGGTGGTGAATTTTGTGAAAATGTATTGACAAGGCTCTCTGTGCCAGCTTATTCATGTTATGTTTCTATATCACTTTGGGTATTGTGTGTCTGTCAGTGAAAAATGGAGGTCCTTCGTGTTTTGATTCCGTTTGGCCGCCTAATGAAACCTAATTAATTTTGTTGACATTTGTGAACCCCATGCGAATATGAATGAGAAGGTTTTTTTTTGTTCTTGAAAGGTTTTGAATGCTAATTAAGTATAATTAACCTAATTCTGTCCTGTGTTCATGGCATGGCATTCTCTTTGTCTCATTAGCACAGAGTATGACAATGTTCAGAAATATTTCATGGTATACTCGCAACATGATGTTTTATAAATTATTTCAAGTACAAAATGCAAGTTATTTAGTTTCAATAGTGCAGGTTTCCTGACAATATAATGGCAGTGTGAAGAAATTATATAACATTGATGCTTGTTATGGACAATTTTATCCATCACACCTTACAAGTGAGGCAGCATAGAACTCAAGCATGTAGTTGAGGGTTAAGGACCTTACTCAAGGGCCTAGCAGCAGCGTTATTGGATTTCATCTCTCTCATTCTCGTTTTCTCTCTCTTTCTCTCTCTCTCTCAGGAATCTTGCGCACAGCAGTCCCTGATTTGGACAGAGAAACTCAGGATCAGTATCTCGTAGTCCTCCAGGCTAAAGACATGGGTGGCCATCTTGGCGGACTTTCTGGAACCACCACAGTTACTGTGAAACTGACAGACGTCAATGACAATCCACCCCATTTTACCCAGAGTGAGTACAACTAATGCACACACACACACAGATATAGTGCTTGCATAAGCATTTATCCCATTGAACTTTTCCATATTTTGTAGTATGGAACTGAAATGGACATAATTGGGATTATATTTCATGAATCTACACAAATTAATCCATAATATTGAAGTGGTGGGAAAAAAAGCAACATACTTTGCAAACTTATTTAGTATTAAGGAAGGCATTGGTCAGAGAAGCAACCAAGAGGCCGAGGATAATTCTGAAGGAGATGAAGAAATCCACGTATTGGGGGTTCAGCAAACATGTGGAAAAATGATTCTCTGCTCAGACAAGACCAAAATTGAACTTTTTGACCTTGGCACAAAGCACTACATTTTATAGAAACAGCTGACTCTGTTCATCACTCTGAGAACACCATACCTACAGTGAAGCGTGGGGGTGGTAGCATCATGTTGTGGGGATGCTTTTCATCAGCAGGAAACTGGTCATGGTTGAGCAGAAGATGGATGGAGACAAATACAGGGCAATCCTAGACGAAAACCTGTTCAAATCTGCAAGAGACTTGGGTCTGCGGCGGAGGTTTGCGTACCAGCCGGACAGTGACCCTAAGCATACTGTGAAAGCTACCTTGGAGTGGTTCCAAACTAAAAACCACTCCAGAAGATGGTGGAATGAGCCGGTCAAAGGCCAGATCTCTGGTTGAGAATTGTGTCAAGACTTAAAAATTGCTGTTCACCAACTTGAGCTTGAGAAATTTTGCCAAGAAGAATGGGGGAAAAAAAAAAATCAGATTCCAGATGTGCAAAGCTGATAAAGACACATCCCAGAAGACTGTATTTACAGAGAAAGGTGGTTCTGCTATATATTTGTTTTTAATTCTCTTTACCTTTATGAATGTTAGACATATTGTGTAAATCAGATGGTTTATATTCCAAATAAATACATTTCAGTTCCAGATTGTAAGACTATTAAATGTGGGGAAGTTCAAGAGGGGTAAATAGTTTTGCAAATCAGTGTATATAGTGTATGTTCATGTTAAATTATTAAAAAACAAATATAAAATACTTACTTTGCATAGTAGCACACACATACAGTACATTCTCATGCCTATGTGCGCACATCTCATACATAGCATATACACACCCCATCACACACACACACACACACACAAATGCACAGTATTTCTTAGTCTTTGCGTCGATAGATCTTTCATGTTTGTTCATTCACACACAGCACTTGTGAATGTGTACATGCTCGTGTAGGACATGCTCTGACAAACAGGCATGGCTAAGAGGCTTTGCTTTCTTTAGGAGTCTGACAATGCCGATGCCCTTGTGGGGCTGGAGGACTGAGTGCATTGCAAATTTTGGCCGTATTCTAGTTTCTCTCTCTCACTCTGTCTCTGTCTCGGTCTCTCTCTCTCTCTTTGTATTTACTTTAATTATTTATTTAAAAATGCATTACATGAAAAATATAAAGTTTAAAACAACACAAAAAGATGTGGCTGAAGAGAAAAAATAACAGCAATTAATAACCCAAAATATTTATTCTGCATAGTTTCCCAGTACAGTGCAAAGAATTTTCTGCCACAGAGGGTTTTTGCATATTTTAAAATATCCTAGACATTTTTATTTTCTCAAATTTCATGTAAAAAGGTCACTTTGCTAGGAATAATTATACACCTGCTCAATCAGCCAATCATGAGGCAGCAGCGCAGTGTTTAAAATCATGCAGATTCAGGATTAACATCTCCTGGTCTTTTTCCATTCTTCAGCTGTCCAGATTGGGTGAGTCTGTGCCCATGATGGTCTCAGATTCCTGTTCGTGGCTGACAGGAGTGGAATCCGATGTGGTCTTCTGCTGTTGTAGCCCATCCACCTCAAGTTTGGATGTGTTGAGCATTCTGAGATGCTTTTCTGTTCACCACGGTTGTAAAGAGTGCTTATTTGAGTGACCGTAGACTTCTTGTCAGCTCGAACCAGTCTGGTCATTCTCCTCAAGAAGGAGTTTCCATGTGCAGAGCTAGACCTGTGTCTGTGTAGACTCTAGAGATTGTTGTGTGTGAAAATCCCAGGAACTCGGCAGTTTCTGAAATACTCAAACCAGCCCATCTGGTACCAACAACCACGCCACAGTAACTGAGATCACATTTTTCCCATTGCTAATGTTTGATGTGAACATTAACTGAAGCTCTTGACTTGTACCTGCCTGATTTTATGCACTGCGCTGCTGCCACATGATTGGCTGATTGGATAATTGCATGAAAGAGCAGCTGTACTTAATACATTATATCTAAGCTGAAGGAACCTGGGTGCCAGATCATCCTTCCTGAACACTTATGTTACTGATAACACTGGCATGCTGTACAGAAAAGGCCAGTTCAGGCTGGAGCTATTTTATCAGCCTGTCATGGCCAGCATTCTTTTTATGCCGTGGTCTGCTGGGGTGGCAGCGTCAACGTAGGCGACAGCGAGCACCTGGCACTATTCATGAGGCCGAGAACCATTACAGGACTCACTGGAGGCGGTGACAGAAAAAAGAATGGTTGCAGTCTTGGAGAAAAACAAATGTCCTCCATGATATGATAGCCAGGAGCCTCGTCCCAATGTGCTATCCTTCTCCCTGTTTTCACAGACAAGCAATAATCCAAGGACAAACAATAATACATTTCGCTTAAATATTCTGCTCACTTTCTGCACAAATGAGTGAAATCTAACAGCAAACCTGCCTCCTCTTTCAAATACTGAAACAAAAGCAGAACAAGAAACTCAGAACCAGAACTCAGAAAGTATACTAGCCAGTTCAGAAGTATTTTCTCTCCTTTGTCCATATTTATGTGAATTTCATTTGAAAAGCTCACATCATTGTTAGTCAGTCTAGACAAAGTTCCACATCATCATCCACATAAAGTTCACTTTACCACTTTATCTAGTTGCATTCAATGCTATGACACATTTCTGTTTTTGAAATCGTGCAGCTCTTGTGTTTCCAGCGGCTTTTGTTTACGTCTGCTAGTACAGTAAGGCATCCGTCAGGTTCCTCAAACTATTATTCCTATAATAGCTTGCTTGAGGAGGCTTTCTTACATTTCTGATAAATGGCATTGGCGTTCATATTTAGAAGCTCTTGTATCTTGTAGCTCTTGACTGTAAAACACAGCCATTGCGAGTGTACTGAATGAACCGGTCAGCCCATTGCAACTGCAGCCACAGGTTCTTCCGCTGACCAAGTGTGTGTCCAGAACCTCGTCATGCTTGTCAGACATGTCAAGAAATTCTGTCAAGCTTTCTGTATTGGACTTTTTCTCTTTAAAGTTCTCTTTTAGGCGCCACTAGGATACGAACATTTCATGGTTGCTTTCAAGAGACCTTATTAGCTAGCTAATGTGATGCAGTATTCACTGACACTTCAGTGTCAAAAAAAGAAAAGAAAGAACTTGTTTATTTTACTTTATTTTTGTGTTTTTATTCAGCTTACTGCTTGTGGCCATCACGAGGCCCCATGATCTCAGGGGTCCTACACATTTGCGTGGTTTGTCTGGTGGAAAAGACTATAAATGAGTATAAGTAATTAGATGAACTTAGATGTGTCTTCTTTGTCTTCAAGGACTACTGTAGTGTCCAAAATTCATCTTGGGAGTGACAGACATTTATGCTCCCCTTCTTATATTCAGCTTATTTCATTATTAAAACAAAAGCAGAGTTGATGTTTTTCACCGTTTCTTACTTGTTCACATACCTGCCCCCAAGGAGGAGGAGTTTTTTTTTAGTTTATTTGCAGGCATATTCTTTATGTTGCTCATAATGAAGCTGAAATGACAGTTACATATTGCCAGAAAGGTCATTTGACCTGATTTACTAAGTAATGAACAGGACATGAGGCTTTAAATGTAAAATGTCATCCATTTTCCTCAGAAAAAGGAAAAATAAAAGGATATGGATGATTAGTATGCAGCACAGTAAATATTCCTCCCTCCAAGTGCTGTGCTGTAACTGAATTTTGAAGAAGGCACATATTTAAAGAACTCAGGAAGGAACATCCACACATTTCTGGAACTAGAACTAGGATTAGATGGGGATAAACAGTCCTTTAGACAAATTTGTGTTGAATAGAAGGTGTCCGTGGTTATTTATTTGGCAGTGCTGGCAATATTCGCACAATAGGCTTAGACTTGGAAAGTTTAATGTCTTGGGAAATAGTCTTCTTCCAATAATCATGTTGAGACAATTAGAAAATAAGGAAATAGTGTCAGGTTGGGGATAATTGGTTGCGTTGCATAATGCATTGTTCTCTAGATACTTTTATATTTAGGTTTGGGTTTGGACGACTTTCTGCTTGCCTTGAAAGCTCGAATTTTGTAATCAGCACTAGAACTAGTCAGAAATCAAATTTGTGCAAAAGGTCATTTTCTAAAAGCACTTTATAATTAATTGACTTGCTGTCAGTTTGCTTAAGAAGGTGCCTGAATAAGACGTGTCCTTTTTTACCTCTCCATCTGAAAGAACAAGAGGTGAGGTCCTAATGGAACGAGACGTGACAGAATTAAAGGCGCATTAGTTGAGATTTTAATTTGAATGATCTTAAATCTGTTCCAAACTTTAAATGGCAGGCAATAAAAATCTTGTAAAATACAAGATTAATGACTTCGTGGTTAGGTTTTAATAACTGCCATCATGTTTCCAAATTTGAACCTAATGCCATAACTTCTCCTTTCTTCACTCATCTTTTTATTAAGAATTTTCTCAGCTCCTTTGAGGAAAAAAAAAAACTTGTGTTCCTATGAGAAATGGTAGCTTCCCTTGGGGTTAAACCTCCTCCAGAGTACCCTAATATCTCTGTCTCTTTCTTTCACTCTGTCTCTGCTTGCTCACATCTTATGTTTCTTTCTCAGTCTATCTGCCTATATCGCTCTCACCTTATCCATTTCTCTTCTTGGCTATCTCAAACTGTGCTTGCAGGTATTTTATAACACTATCTAAGGCAGCCTCCTTGCAATTCTGCTCAATTACTTGAAATGGCTTTAAAAAAATGTCATCCAAAACCTGCAAGGTCAGTTCTGCCTCACATTTTTCTCTCTGTGAGTGGATTAGCATGGAGCTGACAGAGGCGTAGCTGAGGCGTAGCCGGATGCTTCTTGGTGGGTGCGTACCGTAACATACTGTATGTATGCAGCTGATTATTTACGTGTCAAATCACGTGTTTTGTGCAGTATTTGCGATATAGTGGTCAAAAAACTGGTCAAAGAGGTCATCATTACAATTCCTTCATATTTAACCGAAGCCAAACATCAAATGTGAACAAAGAAATGAAACAAAGCTATATCATGCATCAATCATTTTCTGCCTTTAGTGTGATAATCCAAGTGAAAAACAAATAGAAATGTTTTAGTGGGGGGGTAAAAAAGCAAAAAAAAGTACCTGGTTGCAGGTTTCTAGCTAGAATAGACTTTTATTTGGAGCTATCCATGATTCCCTCTATCTTGACTAGAGCTCCAACAGAAGAAAAGCAGCCCCATAGCATGATGCTGCCACCACCATGCTTCACCGTGGGTGATAAGCTGTCTTATTTTGTGCCGAACATATCTTTTAGAATTATGCCCAAAACACTCTACCTTGCTCTCATTTCTCTCATACCTTGCTAGATTGCGCTTTAAATAATGGAATGACAAATCCTGAACAATAGCGCCGCTTCTCTTACGGCTTGGCATCCACTCAAAATGCAGAAGCATGCCACTCTGAAATTTATTTCTGGCTGCGCCTCTGGGAGCTGAACAAACATACCAAACTCTCATGGACAGACACACTAAGCTGTAAGATGAAACCGGTGTACAAACCTCCACGCATGCACACATTAACATGCAAAGTGTTTTTCTCATAGATATAAGAAAACTAGATGCTACTTTCATACATCCACATGTAAGCGAGTCACTGGGGATGTGCAGCTCAACCCTGATAAAATCACTGTAAGTCACTTTTATGTTGAAATGATTGCGCTGAAATTTGCTTTGTTACAGATGTCATACCTACTGCTTATATGTCTGCTGATTTCCAATCTGTTTGCCGGGAGATTCTCACTGCTCCGGCATTTGGTACACCCGCCGAGGAGCCTGTCGAAAATGCCGTGGTTATAGGAGACTATTTTCCACCACGTGGAACATGCCGTGTGTTTTGGGTTGTCGGCGAGCTGCTATCTATCCCGTCGCGTAACCTAATACATCCAAAATAATAATAAAAAAAGACGTATACAGTATTATGCATCCATCATGACTGAATTTACTTAATTCGAATGCGTACACTTTCCATGTGATTGAATTGAGTTACATTAACACAGTTTGGTAATGTAAGGTACACAGGTACATCTAGCATGGGTTGATCATGTATTTTCAAAGCTCTGAATAAAATCACACTCCATACGTCACCCAAAGTGAAGATCGGACCCAAGTCACTGGCGTTCTGCAACAGTCACATTACCACCGTGCTATTCTACTGCACGTTTTAATCACGTTAATTTAATACTGTAGTTATAGCTCTCGTCAGTGCCAGCATCGTCGTGGGATTTCATACATGGTTTACGTTAATACTACATAAATTGCTCACGCTCATGCTACATAATTCCATCTAGTTATTAGAAACGTGCTTAAATTACATTTAGTCTAAGCAATGAAATCACGCTTGGATGAGAAACTTAATATTTTTCATGTAAATTATACTTCTCTTAAATCTGACAAACCACATAATCCATTTTTCCTTCTTTTAGTGTAGGTGATATGCACAAGGCAGTCCTTTCTTTCTCACAACCTCATCCACCAAATCATCAAAGTCCAGCTCTACAATCTCCAGCTCAGTGGACAGCAGGGACAGCATGTTGAGTCTTCTTTGGCCCATTTAAATTCATCTTTAATAGGACACTTTTGGGAAAAAAAATAAAAGAAATAAATAAAAGAAAGTTTCAAGTTTTTTTCATTGACAAACCTACAAGTGGAGGTAGATGGTTATCAAGCTCCAATTAAAAACAGTTAGGACCCAACTACCGCTCATTGGTTACACATTCAGACCTAGACACCAAAAGCATTTCACAATTCATATCAGATTCTGTGACTTTACATTCTTTGGCTTGTGTTCTACATACTGTATGAATCATGGTACATATGTATGCGAGGTGCTCTGGAGATTTGGAGTGGGGAAAAAAAGAGAAAATAAATGGTAGCTGCTTTTACAGAATATCATTTCTATAATTCTCTAGTGATTTTTTTTTTTTTTTTTTGGAGTGTCTGCTCCGTGTTCTCCGTGCTGAGGTGATTTTCTACTTTGGCGAAGGTTTGTTTACCTTGTCATTTGGGATGCTTTTGCTGCACAGATTTGGCAACCGAGGTAATAGCACATAGGTCATGAAGGCATCAGAGATTCAACACATTAAGCAGAACATTTGATATTGCCAATTTTCCATTTGTTGAAGAAGCCAAAGCCAATAAGAAGAAAAAATGTACGCTACTAATTAATAGGCTAATCAGATGGCATATTAGCCGTATTAATATCCTCTACACTGTTTACCTGTTCTGACATGAGAGGCTTCATTTAATAAAAACATTTATTAACACATTAACCTCTTTAGTCGTGTGCTGATCGTATGATTTCACGGCATCTTCGCACTTCATTAGGAGTGTATTTAGTATTTGCATGATGAGCTACAGCCTTCGTAAACTGAACTTTAATTTCAGGTGCACCGTCATGAACGTTGCGTCTTTGCGCTGGTCATTTGCAGAACATGGATCATCTGGAATGGATGGAGACTTTAGGCTGGATTTGTTTTAACGTGCCTTAATGTGGAAGGGAAGAGCTTGTGGTGGCTGTGTGATGGACAGATAAATGGATTTCATGACGGATGACTACATAGGTATGCCTGATAAGATCAATGTCTTTTTTTTTTTTTTTAATGTGATGACTAGATGAAAGACGAAGATACAGAAAGGCTTTTCTCATATATATATATTAGTAATTTATTTCTCTGGAACCCGTGCCAGGTACTGAGTCCAAACCAGAGAGCGAGCGAGAGAGACCGTTTGAAAAAGAGGAGGGAGGTCGAGAGAAGGAAGTAGAGGAATGGGTAGAAGAGAGGGAGTTTAAGAATAGAGCAGAGAAATGATAATCATGGTAATTTGTCCTTAGGGACAGTGAATGAGAGAATGGAAAAAGGGAGATGTAACAGAGAAACACAGGCTGTAAGAATAGGAGAAGTAGCAGTGACACAGAAGGGAGAGGAGCACACTTAAATCTGCTTAAGTTTGGAAGCTTTTTATTTATGGGCGCGTGTCTGTGAGGATGTCCATGCTCACGCTTTGGTATCATCCATTACACAAGCACGCGTTCACTCCATCTGTCTCCATCTCAGCCTGAGCTCCCTCTATCACACATGTACACACATTCACACTAGTCATATACAGTCTCACGTGCAGAGGGACTCAAACACTCACTGGCATTATACTTAATGTCACTCGTGCTGGCCTTCACACATGCACACACACACACACACACACACACATCACACGCCCACAACACAGATTTGGCAGTTTGTCAGTCTGAGCGAATAACAGCGAGATAAAGAAACTCAAAGGAAACAAACATTGTTATTTACCTTTAGGGCTAACTCTTTTCTCTCTCTCTCTCTCTCTCTTTCTCTCCCCCTCCTTTTGTCTGCCTCCATCTGGCTTGCTTTTAAAAGCATTGCAGAGGCCAATCATTCACACTGAAAATAAAACACAAGTGCCCAAATGGGTCTCTTTCCCCTCACTCATCAAAACACTTACCGTGTGCTCTCAGCACATCATAAATCACATTTATTAACAGCAACATTTATGCCCTTATAAGCCCATAAATCTCATTTCCACTGGTGTACCTAAACCTGTGCAGTGGAGAGTCCACATGACGATTATTATAGAGTGTTAAAATAAGACAGTGTGGCAAGATGATGACAAGCTCAGCTTCAAATCATGTTTGAAGACAGATGTGATGGAGACAAATCTGTAGACTGGGGCAAGTAGTATATGTACCGTAGCTCTCCTGGAGATATGTATGCTCTGTCCGTCATGACCGTCACATAGATTACTCAGTTTAAGAGTAAAATACATGATTGTTTTCAGCTTTATAAGTCTTCTGGGATATGTTTCTATCTGAATACTATCTAAATCTTGATATTTTTGCCCATTCTTCTTGCCAGAAATTGCTCAAGCTCTGTCATATTGGATAGAGATCATTGGTAACCAGCAGTCTTGCCACAGATCCTTAATTGGACTGAGGTCTGGGCTTTGACTGAGCCATTCTAACACATTCTTGGTTTTTGAACCAGAAGTCTCTTGCAAACTGGAGCAATTTTACTTCTAGGATTGCCCTGTATTTGGCTCCATCCATCGTTCCCTCAATCCTGACCAGTTTCTCATTCCCTGCTGTCGACAAGCATCCCTACAATATGATGCCACCACCACCATGCTTCACTGTGGTTATGGTGTCCTTAGGGTGATAAGAAGTGTTGGATTTCCAACACTTGACTAAATGCCCTTTAGTCTAAATGCCCTTTAGTCTAAATGCCCTTGACCCAAATAATGGGCATCCACATTCCTCAGGAACAGATCATGTGACATTTTAATTGCACACAGGTAGACTCCATTCAACATATGCGACATCTGATGGAAACCAGAACTAATTTATGGGTTCCTATGCGACAGTGTCGAAAGCTTCTACAATTACTACTTTTTCTTTACTTTTACTTATATTTTTTATTTGTAAATAGTTTAGCAAACTAGATTTATTTCCCCCTTCTTCAATATTATCGGCTGTTTTGTGTAGATTCATGACATGTATAATTCCAATCGAGTCCATTTCAGTTCCACTACAAATGGTGGAAAAGTTCAGGGTGGGTGAATACTTATGCACAGTCAGATATGTTTTGTCCCAGGCTAGTCCATTTCCATGATCTTACACTAGGTTAGAGATATTCCTGTGGTCTGTGATGCACTAAAGGCCGCTTGTTAGAATGAATAAAAATGCATCCCAATGGCCAGGTATCCAAGCGTAAAGGATTCACAGGGGAAGGTCAGAGGAAGGTGGAAGAGGGAGGAGAGAAGCACTTCCATGCTATGGCAACATTGACAGCTGTTATAATTTGAACATGAATTAGTTCCAGCTCATGCTGAGTGGAAACAGCACTTTCTCCTCTGCTAGTGCTGATGATTTGGTCCGATTCAGAAAGTAGAGAGGAGGAAGAGACTCAGGCTCCCTGTGGACTCCCTTTTTTTTTTTGAAAGGGATCTGTGGATATCAGCAGGCCGCAAAAACTGCTCCTGAAATCATACCACACGCTTTTTGGGTTGGTCCCTAAATCCATGTAAGGCTATGTTAATACTAGGTACTTTCACGCTGTTTTTTCTTCTCAGAGTCAGGCTACTGAAGAATGGACCAGCAGGGCTAACTGGAAGTACCTTCTGGGTCATGGGGTTTAGCAAGCATTCAATCTCAAGGGCATTTAGTCAGAGAGCAGGAGGGAAATGGGTGATGGATCAGGAGGATAGAGCAGGAATAAGCAGCATGTGCTGTGCTGACTAAGCTGTTAGCAATTTAGCAGAAAAATAAAAACCACACACTTGGAAAAGTAAGGTTCTCTCCATAGTCATGGAGGTCTATGACTGTACTGACCCTGCATTAGGCGTGGCACTATTAATTTACTAGTTGAACAAAAAAAATATGATACAAAAGTGTATTTTATTGGTGCAGTTAAATGGTGATAAATAAAAGCAAAGAATGCCTCAGTGCTTTTTAGGTATTACTGTTAATGAAAAAGAAAAAAAATCAGTGCAATAAAAGTGCAAAATAATAAATCTGTGTGTCATATTACAATATTTAAGGACATACCAGTTCTTAAAATGGACAGCATGGCTCAGCTAAAAATAATTGACCCTGGAACTGAGAGCGAGCAGCATGGAAGCTCATGTCCATCCTTATAGCTCAGTGACCAGCCTGTCTTGAATGGAAGATGCTATGTCTACAGCAGAAAAAGAAGAAACCTTTATTTGTCACATATACATTATAGTACAGTGAAATACTTTTCTTCATATATCCCAGCTTCTGAGGAAGTTGGGGTCAGAGTGCAGGGTCTTCCATGATATAGCACCCCTGGAACATATAGGGGCCTTGCTCAAGGGCCCGACAGAGGAAGCTTGGTAGTACTGGGGCTTGGGGGTTCAACTCAGAGCCTTAAGCACTGAGCCACCAGTGCAGCAGCATCTGGGAGGTTTTTCCAGGCTGATAATGATCTGAGAGTTGTACTGGCATGGTCTCTGGCCTCTACACTTCATACAATGTGATCTCAAAGTCATAACATTCCATTAAACCAAAGGAGAAAAAAGACACCATGTGCAATGTACTGTATAATTGGCTGCATTTGGTCTAAAACATTTTTAGACTAACAACGTACACTTAGCCTGCTTTCCTGCCCGGCTAGTCAGCAGCTCCCTGCTAGTGAATGTATTAGCTGACTAGCCTATCGAACACCTACTCTGCAGTGGCTGAAAATTGATATGAACTGAATTAATATTGACCT
>CM040457.1:31423788-31478806 GCA_022758105.1 Pangasianodon gigas | reverse complement strand
AAAAGACACCATGTGCAATGTACTGTATAATTGGCTGCATTTGGTCTAAAACATTTTTAGACTAACAACGTACACTTAGCCTGCTTTCCTGCCCGGCTAGTCAGCAGCTCCCTGCTAGTGAATGTATTAGCTGACTAGCCTATCGAACACCTACTCTGCAGTGGCTGAAAATTGATATGAACTGAATTAATATTGACCTGAGAAATATCGTTAGGCAGACATTGTCTATTACTCAGCGATTTTGAGGAGAACCCTCAAGCCCGTAATCGGTGGAATATATCAGCAGACCACATGGTTCTCCCATGCTGAGCAAAGGGCCACTGAGGGGAAGGTGGCAAATGATTTTTCTTCCCTTGTCAGAGCCTGGCAGAATGCCTTCTTGCAGAATAACAGGAGTTAAAGTGATTCCCATTGTTCAGCAGCTTGGCAGGGAGGCAGAGTGAGAGAGAGAGGCGGACAGAGAGAGAGAGGGAGAAGTCATTTCTACTATAATGGGAGTGCACTCCGCAGGGTGCCTACATCACTCTGATGAACTTAACTGTTGTATGGCACCATGGATGTCTCTCACACTCAACCGCAAGCTTGCTGCTTGCTCTCCCCAAGAAATGCAAGGGATGCTGGGAACATGTGAGCAGCATTTATAAGAACCCAGAGAAAGAGAGTGAAGATCTGCTCAAGTGAACTTCAACATTCCAGACTAATCCTGTAGAGACCCCAGGTGTACTCTCCTTGCCGGTCCCAAGCCTGGATAAAATGGGAGGGTTGAGTCAGGAAGAGCATCTGGCATGAAACCTGTGCCAAAATGAACATGCGGACCAATGATCTGCTGTGGCGACCTCGAACAGGAACAGCCGAAAGACGAAGAACAACAGCAACAACAACATGTGGAATAAGACAGTGTGGTATTTGACAAAACAGTGACTCGAGTTTAAAAATGCTCAGACTTTTGAAGTGGTATTTGTGGGGCCTGTGAAAACCCTTCGCACAGTGAACTTTTGACATTTTCTACTATATATAGTACTGTATAAAACTACTGAAAAATACACTATATGCCATACATGCTTTTTGAACATCTCATTCCAGATTTAGTCCCAAACCACCATCACTCTTCTGGGAAGGCTTTCCACTAGATTTTGGAGTGGTGCTGTGGGGATTTGCCCCACATTAGTGAGCATTAGTGAGTTCAGGCGCTGATGTTGGGATGTCGAGGAGGTCTGGGGTGCAGTTGGTGTTCCAGTTCATCCCAAAGGTGTTCAGTGGGGTTGAGGTCAGGGCTCTGTGCAGGACACTCGAGTTCTTCCACTCCAACCTTCACACACCATGTCTTCATGGAGCTCGCTTTGTGCACAGGGGCATCGTCATGCTGGAACAGGTTTGAACCTCTTAGTTCCAGTGAAGGGAAACTGTAATGCTACAGCACACAGAGACATTCTGTACAGTTGATTGCTTCCAACGTTGTGGCAAAAGTTTGGGGAAAAACCACGTAAGGCTTTGATCGTCAGATGTGCACATACTTTTGGCCATGTAGTGTATGATTCATTTTGGCATTTTGAGTCTAGCATTTTGAAGTCTGCTTACACCCAAAAGTGAAAAGCGTACCTCTACATTTATAACTTAATCTACTTATGGAAAAACAACATTACTGCTAAATTTTACAGAAAGTCCACATCACTTGAAGTAAAAGCCAGTTCAGTCCAGTTGTTATGAACCCCTTGTCTTTTTATTAGTTCATTTAAACATTTGAAAACTGTTGTGTGTACACAGTGTGTAAGAACTCTTCTCTGTTTTGATGATGATGGTAAGACGGTTCAGGGGCATCGCAGACATTTTGACAGCCATATCTGATCACAACCTCGACTTATTAGGCTTACGTCCATGTATGGAGCTATCTAACAACTTCAAATCCTGGCATCTTCAGGCAGACGGACTTGCAGGCAGATGCTAAGGCATGGAAAAGATCCTAAATAAGAAATATTTCCATGTCTTTTGGTAAAATATATTGATGTTTCCTTAAAGCAGAGATGTCAAAACCAGATTTTCCACAATTCAGCTGCAACGCAACCTGACAGGTTTTTGCAGACCGCTTCATATACCTTGTTTATTCATCCTCTTTTACGTGAAGTGCATCTAAAATACAGGTCTGATAGTAATGCATGCAGCATTTAAATACTGTTGATGGACTCGTACACATTTGAAATGCACTTCCTAGTGCATCAGTATCCTGTAGGGCTCTGGGTCGGCTCCTGTTTACCGATTTACCCCAATAGTCATTCTCTCTTTCTCTCTTTCTCTCTCTCTCTCTCTCTCTTTCTCTGTATGCATGTAAATTGAATTGGATATCTGATTTTCCTAAGATGCAGGTTTTAGCTACAGCTTATGAGCACACACACACACACACACACACACACACATGCCCAGGATTTGGCTGTGCCTCATTCAGTGCTAATTAAAATGACCTGAGCCTCCCACACCTGGCATAGCTTGGGTGGAAGAGGTTTCAATTTGTCCTTCATGTGCTTATAAAGTTTGGACAAAATGGTGCAAAATAATCTCAGTAGTGTTGATAAGAAAGAAATAATTAGGTGATGGCTATAATTCCAGTAAGCACAACCGAGTTCTGTGTGCATGAAAAGATCCATAATTAAAACTGTGGTGGTTCATGTGAGCCTCTTTTTTAATTTGCCGTGTTTATTTATTTATTTATTTATTTATTTATTTAAAATTCTGCGCTGACAGTAATATTCACAGCTGGAGACGCAGCTTGCTCACACATGTCCTCCTCCCTCTTGAGCTGCTTCGATCTCTTTTTCTGCTTCCATCCCTTCATCTCTCCCTCTCTCCCTCTCTCTTTCTCTCTGCTTGTCTCCTTTTTGTAATCTTTCCATCTATCCACCCCTCCATCATTTATACACATCTTTTCTTTTTCACTCCGTACAGCTCTTTGTGCTTTATTACTCTTTTTTCCCCTAAAACTTAGTCCAGTTCAGTTAGTTGTTTGTTTTTGCGTATTCATGCTACGCAAGCGAATAGTTCGCATGCTCGAACGTCACTTCCACGCGGCGCAGGATTTATTCTGCGCCCGTGTGCCAGATTTACCCCCTCTGTCCTATTTTATTATGGTGCATATTCATTCTCAGCACGTGCGAGTTGTGGGAGTAAACTGCAGAAGCGCTGTACACTTAAACAAACCTACGAAATGCGAATGCTGTGCAGATGTCACCTTTGCAGGAACGTCATGTCGGCTTCTCGGTTGTTGAAACCCTTGCATATCAATCTAACTTCGCTTCATCTTCATACGTATATCACATAGACTTTCAAACATCACACGTCATGTATCATTGCAAAGCAGTGCATTATGCCTCAAAAACGCCCTAAGAGACTCAAAGCCATTTGCACTCGATGCAAAAGCTAATGAGCCAGTCAGTCAGTGCAACGCTGAAGTCAAATGGAAAGAACACTTTGTCATTGTTCACACAGAGCAGCTCACAATAATCTCATCGATATGCAGTGTTATGGTGCCACAATGAAACCATCATCTTCTTTTTTTAAATTTACTTTGTTTTAAATCCATATCAAAAGGTCCTTTGATTCGAACCCCAAGAAATTTTACACTTCCTGCTTTGAAACATATTAAATATTTATATATGGTAATATTTGCAATATGCTAATTTGTTGGTTGAGGCCGTATTTTCGTTATTTGCGATTGCGTGTCGCGCTGATGTCACAGTGGGAAATTTCAACACAGTGGCATTTATAAGAAGAAAAAAATCTTTCCGTGATCTCAAACATAAGAGGTAATGAGCTTTCTTTTCTTACTCGCCATTCTCCAGTGATATTGTCAGATTAATGAGAAAGTCCAACGTAGAAGCAGAGAAGACGTTGGCGCAAATATCAGACTGATAGTCCCAGAATGCATTGCAGCTGTATGACGCAGTTGTGCTGAGTTATGGTAGAGACTCGGCTCAGCTGGTCGGCGATCTACGATATGATGAGAATGATGGCGTTGATGACAGTGGAGCTTTGGAAGCTGATCTGTTTGAACAGATGAGGAAGTTAGAGAGCTGGACAGACTAAAAAACACTAAAGTGCCGCTGCATCTCTCATTAGGTAGAGATGAAGTTCCACTGGCAGGACTCATCAGCAGGTAGTCGAAGGGCATTGTGGGTAATCGGGAACACTGTTAACCAAGTGAAAATGGGCTGCAAAGAAGTGCAAGCTAAAATATTCTTTGAAGATATGCAAGTCATTCAGGGTGGATTATTTTCCTTTTAACTTTTGTCTTTGGCCTTAAAAATTCTTTCATCCACCAAAAGATTTACTGCTTGCATTTTAAATGATATTTGTAAGTGTTTTTGTGAGCTGAAGACGACGCTTTTACAGGCTTGCGACGCTTCACGTTTCACTTATAAAGATGTCCGACAGAATTTCCAAGAAAATGTATTCTGCCTGTACAAATGGATTGATTGTTTTGCATTATCTGCTACAGGAAAAGTTCTTGCATGGTCTGGAATAGAGAATAAGCTGTAGTAATGTGTGAGGAGTTTGTGAATTGCCTCCATCTGGTGAAGTGCAAATCACAAGATCACGAAATGGTCATTTTCCGTTTTGGTCCCGAAGACATTTGTTTATAAGACCAGCTTGAGAGCGGGTGTGAGTCTGCAACGATCACTCTGAGCATTCTCTTAGGGACTGATTCTTGTCTGCAGAAAATAAATGAAGGACGAGCTGCGTTTTACTCCAGACAGCGAGTTTGCAACAACAATTGACACTAGAGGAATTGCCGTAATCATATTCCGGCAAAGGATCTAGTATATAAATGTCTCGATAAGTTTCCTCTCACATTGTTTTATAAAGCATTGTCTGGACTTACTTATTCTGATGATGCAAATATACACACTCACACACTTTCTCATTTGTAGGCCTCGCCACTAAACGTCTACACTGCACTCGTACTAAACGAATGGAGATTTTATTCATGCGATTTTCAAGCAATGCACGAGCTTTAGCCAGCTAGACACTTTTTAATGACTCTCGTAACTCAACATACCACTCTCCATGGCAGCATAAAGCTTTTCCACCGATAACACTGTTTGGCCACCACTTTTTTCCCCCCACCTCGCTCTCTCGCTTCTCATCATTGCCCCTGGATTAATAAGCGGACATGTTCTGTAATTTTCTTTCAGCTTAGGTTCTCATTTCTGTGCAAGCATTTTTTTCTCTCTCCATTGTACTCTCGTCAGTCGTTGTACCTTTTAAACCCCTAGAAGTAATTGTGCTATGTGTTTACCGGGCTAAACCTATATTAAACCGTGGACCCCTAATTAACTCCTACCCGTGTCTCCTGTCTGTGTCTGTCTGCTCCCTGAACTCTCCTCCTAATTGGATACCTATTCAGTCCGACTAATTCGTGCAGTGACGCTGGCTGTGATTAGATGGGAGAGCTAAAATCTAATATCGTGTGTGCAATTTGTACTTTCATTCGACAACATGGGCTTAATCCTGGGTTCTCAAACATTGCCTCTACTACTTAAAAAAAAAATTAAAACTATTCTTAACAAATCGATATAAAGAAACGCTGCCAAAATGGATCTTATCACATAAAAATCTTGAATATACACATTCAATTCAAATGATTAAGCTTTTTTTTTTTTAAAGATATTTTTTACTTATTTCAGGCTTGAAATTGTCTCATTCTGGTCATGGAATTCAGGGAGTCGGATGCAAATGCAGAATTTCTTTAATAATAAATCAACTACAAAAAAAAAAAGGAGAGACTGGAAAAGGCCCCAAAAACTGGAACAACTAAAACAAGGAACTAGTCTGAGGCTAGGCAAAGAAAAGCAAAGAAAAGAAAACGCAACATGAAAACAAACAAACAAAAAACCCACTCAGGGTGCCACCATAATCAACCATGCAGAAACACACACAAAGCTCTATCAGTAAGGAGAGAAAACACAGAACTTAAATAGGGAACTAATTAGGGAAACACAAAACAGGTGAGCACAATCAAGGAAGGAAATGGAACAGACAACAAAAGAAGAAATTAAAAAAAAAAAAGAGTGAAAGTGCCCTCTGGTGGTCTGGGGAGGAATTGTCCATGGTGGACATGACCTTATTCTATTGGCAAACAATTTTTGTTTATTTCTAGAAACAAGCAAACATGATCTGATCTTGAAATGATTAAATATATCTAAAATTAAACTTGATGGTCCTATATTTGTTGCATAATAATCTCATAATGAAAAGTGTTCGATAACTTATTCAAGATATCTTCAGTTTCTTCATAAAACAATAAATCGCTCATCAAATTTGAATTGTCATACGTAAGGGGAAAGATAGCACATTGGTTCTTTATATTTACACATTTAACAATGCACTTTTGAATCTCTGTGTGTAAGAGCACACAACTGCAGGCACTCACAGTGTCTGATGAGGGGACTGGGATTGTGCGTCACACTGCAGCAAAGTCAGGAGATGTATTCGAAAGCTCACATCTCATTTCTCATCGCAGCTGTTACATCCAACAAAGATCGCTAATTTGCTCTGATGTGTGCAAAGACCCTGAGCGCTGCGTCCCATAAACAATTGCTAGCAAAACGGTTGTGTTCATCGATTTAGCCTGGGTCACAGATTTTCATGAGTGTAAAGCCTATTTTACACCGAAAAGCATTGTTCTCGGCTCACGTCATGCTATGGAGCATTCTTTCCTGTGCTTGGTTAAAAAACATGACATGCAAAGATCTGTAAATATGACAAACATTCACTGCCACTTTATATGAGCACACAAAGTTTGTTAATCCGATGAGATTTTCACTTCTACGCTCCGAGGCACTGAGAGTGTCAGAGTGTGTGCTGTTAGAGCAGGCTATAGACTTAAATATTTCCTGTGTCCTTTTCAGATTATGGACAAACACTGCATACTATAGCAGGAATATTGGATTTTGTAGTGTTTCTATCTAGAAACCATGACTGCCCCATGCAAAAACATGCGTATTTGTAATTTAAATATCCACGCTTCCAGTGTCCAGGGTAAAAGCCACTTTGATGAACGTGACAGCACA
Organism: Pangasianodon gigas; assembly: GCA_022758105.1. Taxonomy (NCBI): domain Eukaryota; kingdom Metazoa; phylum Chordata; class Actinopteri; order Siluriformes; family Pangasiidae; genus Pangasianodon; species Pangasianodon gigas. The sequence continues at coordinate 31,471,745 of CM040457.1, read as the reverse complement.
CTGGATGTAAAATGGGCTTAAATGGATGTTCAAAATGAATGAATTTTAATGATAATAATCTGGACGTTTTCATTATTATTAAATATTCCATGAATCCATTTTTTTAATGCATAGAACCATTATAAAAAATGGTTAGTAGAAATCTCCTGTGACCCTGAGCCGGATATCAGGTGACCCAGTACCACGCTTGAGAATCTTTGGCTTAGGAAAGGGAAAATAATAGGGGTTTAAACCTCAGGCTTCCACATTATACGATATGAATTCCATTCTGATTCTTAAAGCCTACCGTTAAAACGTGACTGATGATGATGAGGATGATGATGAAGTAGAGGAGGACTGTTTTCCTCTATACCAGCTTAATTAATGTGTATTGTCACACTGTGACCTGCCTACTTAAATGAACCGAGGACTGGATAATATAAAATGACTCGTATAATGTAAGTGAAGTCAGAGGACTTAGGTAGGTATTTGAAGTGGATTGGAGCACACTAAGCAAATGTTCCCCCGAGTGCAATTACAAAGGCCCAGTGGAGAGAGCTGTGGCTACGAGCCCTTGTGCATTGAGTCTCTTCTTCCATGCTGTTCCATCGGCCCACTAAATCCTGGCCTCCAGAGACCGGCGTAATAATGATGTCTGATCACCCAGAGGATAGTGTGTGTGTGCATGTGTGTGTGTGTGTGTGTGTGTGTGTGGATTGTAGAGAAGAGAACTCTTAGGCTTGGGAAAATGATGAATGATTTTTTTTGTGTGCAGCACGGATACCATGTGAGAAGAAAGCTGAAAACGACAGCAGACACGGCCACCACTGCTCGCTGTTCACACGCACACACACCTGCTGCTCTGTGTGTGTGTGTGTGTGTGTGTGTGGGGCAGCCTGTGAAAAACCTTTCATACAGTCAAATTTTGACATTTTCTACTATATATAGTTCTGAAGACTACAGGCTTTCTTGGATTTGCTGTGTTATTTGATCTCAATCACAAGGCAACTCCCAAAAGAAAAGAAAAGAAAAAAAGGAGAAAATTGTATTTATTTAAAATTCCAGTTTGAAGACATTGAAAGACACCACTGACTGTCTAAAAGTTTTATATTTTTACTTTTCGTTTAAATGTAATAATAATAATAATAATAATAATAATAATAATTAATATCCATAATTAATATAAAAGTGCAATTATTTATAGATGATTAAAAATCATTATATTTGCAGCATAAACTGTTTAACACTCACCTCTACATTTTTAACCTAATCTATAAAATTACTGGCAAATCTTTACAGAACTTTACAATGGGAAATGATCAGGTCTCTATGTCATCACCTGAGGTAGACGTCACTGGAGGTTTAAACAGTCTCTTCACTCCACTGTGAAGAAATCACACTTAGCTGGCAAAGATTTAGACATCGTTATACAGATGTGATTGTTTTTACCGCTGTGTTTGTTAATATGGCTCCTCATACAGTACAACATGATCTTTGCAGAAAGACAGCTAATGCAAGATTAAAGGTTTAAAGGTGCAATAGTTGATTTTTTAAAATGATTATTCCTTACTTGTACAAATAACATAGAAGATACAGTATGTAGAACATGATAAAAAAAAAAAACAATGTGTTAAGCCGTGGCCTTAGCAAAGGTTTAAGTTTGGAAAACTGACCTCTGGTTCGGAATTTCTTTGTTTGGATACGCTTCCTGTCAGTCATTTTATAAACACTACATGGGCTACCTAAGGGGGCGGAGCTTTGTTAACATGGGTGGGAATCATTCAAGTTAGGTCGAGAGAAAAAAAAGACTAATCTTACCTAATGCGATTAATCTTATGTATCTAATGCACCTTTAATTTAATTTTTATTCTATTCTATTCTATTCTATTCTATTCTATTCTTTATCAAGTATATTATTGGCAGAAAAACAAAACTTTGGTCAAGTCAGCGTGATTTCTTCTGTTTTCCAGACTTTAGCCACAGCCACATTCGATTTGTGTGTGTGTGTGTGTGTGTGTGTACGTTTGTGTGTGTGTGTGTATGTTATTTTACAAAGGAATTGCAGTTCTAAATCAAGTCCTATCTCTAGCAGGCACTCAAAGCAAGCCCGCTGGCGCTTTTTCTGCCCACTGAAATTGGCCGATTCACAGAGTGACAGCTTTGTAAATCGGTATCAGACAAAGCCTAACATGAAGCCATCTGGATATGAGAGGACGTCTAATATTCATAGATTCCTGCCATCCGGAGCTGTTTGTACTGAAGGGACACGTAGCAGCTTTGAGTTTGTCTTTGATGCTGTTGTGTCTTCTGTTGCTTCTTTGCGAGGCAGTGTTCATGAGAGTTGCTGTATATTGTCGGTTATGATCCCGATTCTAAGGTTATACTAAGAAAGGCTGGCAAACTGGATTTGATCCCGTCTCTTGCCTTGATGTGTTTGCTTTTGCTTCTTCGTTCCTTCTACATCGGTTTCTTTTTTCTCTCCCGTTGCACCTCGCTTGAACCATTAGTGTCTGAGGGAGCAGAGACTGAAGTGGACTTGGTGAATGAGGTGTACCCGTGGCAAATCGCATGCAGTAAGCTACAATTAGGCAGCCTCTAACAATACTGAATAGTGTAGCAGTGAATCAGCATAGCTGAGCTAATGTGCTGATTTAATGCAGGGCTTAAGAAAGGAAGGTCACTGTTCTACAGTACCAGCAAGGAGAAAGTAACAACGCAGTTGTCAATCATGCGAACCTGACAGCTGAGCTTGTTAGTGACTGAAGAATGAAATGAGATGCAGCACTGTTTGCTTAAAGCAGTGACTCTGAGTATACACAGACTTCCCAGTTTATTAGGTGCACCTACCTTGTAACTACATTCATTATCATTATTTGTCAAATCTACTACAAGTGTGAAGTCGCTGACTGTCACACATCTGCTGATAGTCACCCTGTCAATCGCTGGAAAAGAATCGCAGGACCACGAGATATTATATGGAAGGTGGACTAAGTGTTTTCTTATTCTCAGCACAGCAATGATACTAAGTGGTGTGTCTCTGGTGACGTGGACTTGCTGGGGTTTTAAAACATTTCCTGGTCTTTACGTTAAGACAAGACTTTACTGATTCCATAAAGGGAAATTTCACACACGTACCTTGCTGCATTTTGTAGGTATAGAGCATCTTTTCCATTTGCAGCATCATCTAGTCCTCCTGCTGCATATGTGATGCTGGTGTCTGATCCTGACACACCTCTTTTGCCCTATGGATTTGTTGTGGACGGACCCACATGGATACCCCAAAGCTCTCACCTGGGTAGACTTGTATCTAAGAACCCTCCTGTTCTCATCCCAGGACAATGGGCTGCATTCAGTGTTTGGCTACTTAAGCCTGAAAGTTTTGATAATATTTACTCAGGGAAAGTTTCTCATATTCAGAGTTGGGTTACGCAGCTGCTTACTGTTATTCTGGACCCCCATTCAGATTATCCAAATCTCTGAGGTAGTAGAAACACCCAAAACAGGGTTTAGACCAGTGCCTTTGCTACATGGCTATTGGTTGGATATTTTTGGTTGGTGGACTGTTTCTTAACAGTCGTGTGTATCGGACTGGGATCTCAAAGGAACCATAGACCTCACCAAAACGATGCCCAAGCAGGTGTATTTTACGCTTCTTTGGACGGGGGCAGGTGGTCAGATATGAAGCATGTGAGTCAAAGAAAGGCCGTGTTGATTAACATAGGTGCGTACTGGATGCAACTGGTTACTTGCGCTGTGTTTACCGCACTTTACTGCATTTGCTCTATCCTGGTTAGGATTGCTGTGGTTTAAATGATATATTTTGGGGAAATAGATCCAACAGATTTCAGTAGAAGATACCCCATCAGGTGTGAAAATACCTTCATGAGTGGGCGGGAGTGGGATAAAAATGCTGCGTCAACAGATAGTCTTGTATTGTGATAGTCCACACACACCAGCAGTGTCATTTATAGAAGCAGCACCCTGGAAGTCCGCTGCTCAGCTGGGAATCATGTCTGTGCATCTGTTTTTTTTAAGTGTTATTTAATCTGTTGATGTGTTATGTGTCTACATCAATCATTCATTCATTTTCCTTCTGCTTTTCCTTTTTGGGGGTCGTGGTGGCAGCAGGGTGACAAGGTCAACCCAGACTTCTGTATCACCAGCTACAGATTCCAGCTCCTCCTGGGGGATAGATATAATCTCTCCAGCCAGTCCAGATCTGCAGCAGGTCTCTGTCTAGTGGGACGTGCCTGCTACAGCTCTAGCAGGAGCCGACTAGCGCCCAACTGCAATGCATTTTATGCAGCTAGTTGTAATGTCTTGCATTAGTCTTCTTGAGGTTTATTGTTTTGTCGAGCTACAGATTGTTTTCAACAGCAAACTACATCTGAGGGAATCATGCTACATCTTCCCATAGATGAGAGCCGACCCTCCATTTTTTACAACTGAGAGACGGTGTTAAGCCTTTCTGACCTCCTGTGCTTTCTTGGCTTTAAAGAACTGTCCGACTTCATCACTTATATACTCTTTGTTGAGAAAGGATGTGATGCGGAGGTATGAGGGCGGAATCTGAGGACGCCTGTGGCGAAAGTACACAGGACCCCCACTTCCATCTATAATCCTCACCAGCCTACGCTCGATTAACAACAACGCGATACTGTTTTTTTTCGGTGTGTGTGTGTTTCGAAAAGCATCCTTCCTGTGCCAGGCTGTGTGTGTGTGAAATTGAGAGATTTATGCTTGTGCGAGCTGACAGAAATGCCAGTTCAGGACTTGTGTGGGAATCAATAACCATTGGTGTCGACACTATATTTTTAAGGAGAGAATATGAAATAGAAATGTTGAAATTCTGAGCATGATGCCAAAGCCATTTCATCTGCCGTATGTAGCTGCATTCTGTTGTTTGTTGTTTATGTCCTTCCTAGCACTAAAGCGGCAGAAGCAATCTCTATCATCGTGGACTGTGTACGCCAACAGCAATAAAAACATCCAGATGCCCCCCATCATAATACTGGGAGATTTAAATCAGTGCAAACTGGACAATATGATGGTTCCCAAACAAGGTTTTGGACAAGTGTTGTAGGAATGTAGGAAGGGTTTATGAGTTATGTGCTATGACTTTTGATTAAATCAGGCACCAGAATTTTCAGATTACCACAATTTTCTTCCAAGATTGTACACCAGTCTCTGCACAGAAAGACTTGTGTGTACTATTTCTTTTCACCTGTCACACATGCTACATACAGTGTTAGTAAACATAGTATTATGCCCTCAAACAGACTGTTTAGATTCCCAAGAGCTAGAATTTGTGTATTCGTCAATCAGTTTTTCCTGCTTAACCAAGCACATAAGCACAAAATCCTTCAATAAAGTTGGTATTGTATCATACCTTATAGCATAGCTCTATCGAAGTCTTGAGTCTGATTGGTCAGAAGGTGTTGATTCATGTTCTATAACAGCAGCTCGCACAATAGTTCCCACTGTAAGTCAAATCAAAATTTTATAATGCTGGAGTCATTCGCTAATACGTCATCGTTTCCATAGTAACAACTCATCCCAGGGACTTGGACGTCAGGCGATCTACATAATCTAAGACTAATAATAATAAAAAAACATGCTATTTAACAAAGTTGATATAGTGAAGGTTTCTGTAAGAAGATGTTTATTTAACATTTATGGAAGGAGTCTCCAGTGTCAGCGCTTTTTAATGCTGAGTAAGACTTCAGGATAGAGGACCTTTCTGTTTTTTTCGGTAACGTAAACTTCAAGTGAGAGGAGGAAAAGAAAAGAGAGGTTGATGAGGAGATGACTCTTTAGAGCTTTTACAGCGTAAGTGATAACAGGAACTAACTTGTCTCGTGGATGTTCCATAACATTAAAGGTAGCTATAAATGGATAAAAGGTACAATGTGTTGTTCATTAATAATTTGCTGTGGTATAAGAGGAATAAAACACTTAAAAATAATCAACTTTGGGATGGTAAGAGTAACTCCGCTTTGTGTTGCGTTGCATAACACCACCCCATCACTGATTATTTTGCTAGTGCATGTGCTAGTCTACATCCCATAATATCTACTCAGCTGTGTTCCTATAGTGGTTCCTGTTTAGTGATGGACAATAACAGATGGGCTACTGTCAGTGATTGCACACCTTCACAGTGACCTTTATGGTAATTGCCAACTCAGTGTATATCCGAGATCTATTTTGTCTCTAATTGTGTTTCTTGTCCTCTCTGTTGGTCTCTCTTTTTCTATCTCCTCCCCTTCTCAGGCTCCTGGTTGTTCTCTGTGTCGGAGTTGGCGGCGCCAGGGGCGGAGGTGGGCCGGATCTCAGCAACAGACGCTGACCTGGGAGAGAACGCCAGGCTGGAATATACCATCCTGGAGGGGGAGTCTGGAGACACCTTCAGCATTAAAGGAGTAAACCAGGAGGCCATCATCACCCTCAATAAGGTGAGATGGAAATGAGATGGGTTAAAGAAATAGAAAAACAGTTAGTGTGTGTGTGTGAGTTAGTGAGTAAGATAGTTTTGAGGGTAGTGTTGCGGTCAAAAAGTACATCACGCAGCAGGTGATAGCAAGGTGTAGGAGGAGCGGGTCATATTCTTGCTGTGCCAGGTGTCGTGACAAAATGAGCTACTTGTAAAAAAAAAGGGAAAAAAAAGTCTTCTATAAAAAGTTAGTGAGGGAATGAGTGCTGTGTTCTCTGTGAGTCAGAGCAGTTGAATCAGCTCTTTCTCAATCTGTGAGAAATTTGGGCGTGTGTGTGTGTGTGTGTGTGTGTGTGTGTGTGTGTGCACATGTTGGAGGGTGTAGGCCAGGCGCTGGCATTGAAGATGCCAACAGATGATTGAGTATGATTAGGAATGATGTGTCGCGTTTTACACGTGTTCATCTAATGACGAATCCAAGTGACTGGTTCGATTGATTTCTCGGACGGATCCTGGGGTGCGTGTGGTCCAACGTTCCTTCAGTTTCACATTCAGAGCTATAGTTCCTGCCAGACATTAGCTCCCATTGACTGTTTGATGCAAAAATAAGGAAGAAAAACCTATAACTGTGGTTTCTCATTTATCAATCATGCTGGATATGAATGGATTTATTCGTAAATCGTTCATATGCACATTTACACAAGAAATTTGGTGACTTTTTGGAAAATTTTGGGGAAAAATACGTTCGTATCCTACTCATGCTCCCGAGTGTGTGTGTAAATTTACGTATAACAAGACTAACTAATGTACATCTCGACTTCAAATCATATAATGTGCATGGATTACTGCACTTTCGTAACATCAGCCGAGACACCTAAAACAGCTTTAAAATAGTAGTTTCTCTGTGTGATGTGCTTGGTGCACATGATCACCTGGACACAGTGGAGATTTTTTTTCTCCTCCATTTTCACGTCACACCATTTTCCTGTCCTCACTTTATTCAAACCAAATTCACCTTTTCTGTAATTTGTCTCTAGAGTTGGACCTTTTCACTGCTGAATATTTTTAACGGCATAGAAGTGAGTCAAAACATCTTCCACAATTCTGCCTTTCTGCCTTTTCTTTCACCGCTTAGTAGTCATTTTGTGTTTCCAGCCCTCTGTGCTCTTGACCTTTTATGGAGTTTTGTGGGCGTCACTAAATGCAAATGAGCTGTGTCAGGAACGTGCTTTGCACTTTACACTTTTTTTATTACGAAGAAAATCAGCATTTTGGAAACTTTTGTCGTTCCGGTGGAAAATTTTAGTCTGGTTTGGCTTAGGCAAACATTTACACACAACTTTACTAAAAGACTATGAAGAAAAAAAAGCTCAGAAGGAAGTAGCAGAGATCATTGGAGCCTCTGGTGAGTGCATGTAACTAGTACAGTTAGCTTGTTATTAATGCTATTACATTTAAAACAACAACAACAACAACAACAGTGACAACAGTAGCGAGTGCTAAACGCTCACAAGAGACCAACTACAAGTGTGAACATAGGGTATGTGTGTGCAGTATTTTGTAAGATTGTGTTAAAATGCTTTATCTACAGGTGAGAAATAGAGAGAGAGAGAGAGAGAGAGAGAGAGAGAGAGAGAGAGAAAAGAACAAGAGCTACATATTTGATGTACTTGTTTCTTTCTCCATTTATTTCAAAATATATCCCAATGAGGGTGAAGCCTGTTTACAGCTTGATACAGATTTTCCCTTCACAGGAAAGTCTTGGGACTGTGACATTACAATCATACACCCAAGCAAATTTAATTCAAATGAGGACTTGTTTTTATTATCCTTTAAGTATTTTTAATACTCCTACTGTGAGTATGTGTCATAAAATATTTTTATAGCACAGTGCTGTTGAATTCTCAAATTTGATTGGTCAGAAGGCGTTGATTTATTTTCTATTACCGCAGTGCCTCAAATCACAGCTTTATATTGTTTATATGTTATTATTACAACTCATTCACAGGGACTTGTACGGTGGATGCTTGCTATTTAGCAAAGAACAACATATAATTGTTGATGTGGTGATGCTTATTATTGTAACATTTAGGAAGGAGTCTCCAGTGTCAGTGCTTTGTAACAGTAAGTTTTTCAGCATGGGAGAGTCATCAGCACAGAACATTTTGCAGTTTCTCTGTAATATTACAAGCTGCATTTTATGTCTTATTAACTTAAAGAAAGAAAGAAAAAAAAGAAAGGCTGGACTATTTCTAAGTGATAACAGGAAATAACTCGTCCTCAGATGTTCTGCAAAACATGATATGTAGCTATAATCAGTTTAAAATACGTTGTTTTGTTCATTTATAAATTTTTATAAAATGTTCAGATTGTTGGCAAAATGCTGTAGTATAAAAGCAATAAAACATTTTCGGATGTTGTTCGGTGTCGTAACAGTAATTCTGCCTCACCGTTGTTGATTATTTTCCTATAACAGCACACCCCAAGTGTTTTATTCTTTACTAAATCAATGTAATATACACATCTATTTACTATTATATACTGAAAAAAATTGTAATATGTTTAATATATTTCAATGTATGTCAGTTTGATCACGTTTGTTAGTTTGTTTGATACATCATCAAGCCTCTGCCTTCATTTATTGGGCTTCATTCATCAAGCAGGATACGAATGGATTTATTTATAAATCATTCAAAGGAGCGTTTACACAAGAAATTTGGTATTCAAGAAAATACCTCATTTTCAGAAAAAAAAAAAACATTCGTATCCTGCTTGTGCTACTGAGTGGGTATAAATTTTACAAATAAAAGGAGTAACTAATGTAAACCTCTTTTATTCGATTTCATTTCATATAATTAACACTTTTAAATCACTTATTTATTTATTTACATTTACAGCGTTTAGCAGATGCTCTTATCCTGAGTGAATTATACAAGAGCTTTAGAGTCTCGATAAAAACACATCCTCATGCTAGTTCACTCAGTCAGGGACTAAGAATACCATCGAGAAAATTTCATAAAACCTAGTCAGTTTTTTTTAAATTAAAGAATATGAAAAATAAAGAAAGCGAGCCAACACAACCCCATGAATTAAGATAAATAAAACTAATCATTCAGCTATAACAAAGGAAATGTGTATAATCGGAGGAGTCTTCGGAGTCTTTCTGCGCAGCGCCGTAAGCCGTAAACAAACGCCTCAGCTGACGGATGACTACGAAGGAAAAGATGTTAAAAACTGGTATGATTTTTTCCAGTATGATTTAAAGCAGGATTAGAAATCAGTTCCGTTTGCCGCAGAAACGTCTTTTAATGCTGTGCAACAGACACTGAAAACTATTTTAAACTAGCAGTTTCCCTGTGGGACGTCCGTAATCAACTGGTACAGTGTAGATCGTTTTTTCTCTTCTGTTTTCATGTCATTTTCATCACCATTTTCTTTTCACTTCACCTAACTCACATCTAATTCACCTTTTCTGTAGTGAGTCTCTCGATTTTAACCTTTTCAGGTGCTGTGGAATAATAAGTACGTTTATTGGCATGGATGTGAGTCTAAATAACGTTCATTTCTACCTCTGAGAAAGTCTTTTTTTTTGGCATTTACTCATTTCAGTGCAGTGAGCTTTGCTTTTTATGAAATTTTGTGGGCGTCGCCAAAAGCAAATCAGCTGTGCCATGCAAGCACCTGGCAATTTATGAGTGATTGTTATTCATCAACATACGCACGCGAGTATTAAGGAAATCAGCGTTTCTGAAACCGGCAGAAATGTTTTGTTTTATTTTGTTTGGCTTACACAAGAACATTTACACACAATTTTTACTAAAAGATTGATAAATGATTCCCACTATCATTAAAATTACGGTTTGAAGCGTTGAATGATGAGACATTCAGCCTGGCATATCTGCTATTATAACCGAGTATTAAAAAATCTGAAAGAGTTTTCTAACTATCTTAAACTCTCCTTCTTATTGTGTGCTGCTCTTGTGATGTTTTGTTTTGAGTTCATTCCCTGAGTGCTTTTTTTAAAATTCCTGTCTCTGTCATTGGTTGATTACCCTAATGTGTTCACCTGTTCTGTGTCTCATCTTGAATAGTTTGGTTATTTCTGCACTGTTGTTTTTGTTCCTCTTTGCGAAGTCTTATCATGCACTTATGTCACTAAGCCGTGTATTCCGAGTTCTGTGTAGCGTTAAGTTACGTTCACACCAGCGTGCGACAAAGCGACAGGCGTCCAATCATTTTCTATGTACGCACGACACATTTTAGCGACAAGCAACAGAACTACATCGTGACAAACGACGTGATTATCTCAACTTTATGCAAACTACGTGTGACGCGGTAAAGCGATGAATCCAAACAATTGACTCGAATGAATCCTCAGACCAATCATATGACCCTCGTCTTATCCTGTCATATACATTCTCTCATTAAATGCGTTTGGAGACATTACGAGGAAAAATAAAGCTTTAAAGACAATAGGAAAGGTCACTGATGTCTCTGAGGAGTGTTTGTAGCTAGTACAGTTAGCTCGTGCTGCTCATAGCTAATGCGGATACGCCTGGCATGTAACGTAATTCATCCTGAGTACATTTTAAAAACAAATAAATCATATACTGTAGTAAATCCTGTGCTGTAGGCTACATTTTGGCCATGACTGTTTCTCATCAGAGCTGGATGGTTGGTACACGCCCATAGGCGACAACCGTAGCACTCAGGCCACGCCCTCAAGAGACGAAGTTCGCTAGTGTGAAGGTAGGGCTGTACTTCCTGGTTACAACCCTAGTCTGTTTTTTTTTTTGGTGTGTTTCGATGATGGATTGCCCGGGATTACCCTAAAAATAGACACATGTCGAGTTTTTGTTCTTCCGTCCCGCCTTAATGAACTACACGTCACACTAACGACAAGAAAGGAAGGTTAAATTAAGGAGAAATCTTGGTGGAATCAGTGCCATATTTATTCATTAGGAGCAGCAAATTTAATTCCACTCATCATCATTGCTATTGTAGCCAAAGCCCCATATAATGTAAAGGACAGAAGGAAGAAGGAGTAAGAGATAGAGAGAGAGTGAGAGAGAGGGCGAGTGTTAAACTGCTGTGTGGAAGGAGAGCAATTCTTCTGGGGCTCAACAGCCAGGTGGACAAGCAGGTGGAATTATGGGTAAACAGATGAACTGTTCTCTGTCTCTGCTTGGACTCACATTCTATCTGTAAACCCAATAAAAATCCAAATACTGAGTAATTTCATCCAACATCCCTCCAAAAAAAAAAAAGAAAGAAAAAAGAAAGAAAGAAAACCAGACTGGCCTATTTTTCATTCTTGTGTACATAGCTCTGACTCTCAGAATTCAGCTCTACAGCACAGCGATACTAAAAATAAGGATGGAGAGAGAGAGAGAGAGAGAGAGAGATGTGTGTGTATATTTAATAGGTGCAAAGAATGTAGAAAGAGAGCGATGAGTGGAGAACATAATGGGCTTTAAGAGGTTGAAAGAGGTTTTAAGACAATCCACAACACCACTAGTAAAAAAAAAAAACAAACAACACGAAAGATAACACTTTCATAGAATTACATAAAACAAATCATAAAATTAGCACCAAATTCCCACTTTGCTTGTTTACCACTGAAATAAAAACAAACAAACAAACAAACAAACAAAAACAGATGTGTATTCATCACTGGGTTTCTTGGATTTTTTTCTGAGAAGCTGAGAAAAAGAGACTGAGAGAGAAATAGGCAGAGAAAAGAGAGAAATAGAGATAGACAGAGAAGGAGAGAGAGATAGAGGGAAAAAGAGATGAGAGAGAAATAGAGATAGGAAGACTGAGAGGGGATGAGAGGGAGAGAGAGTCAGACATACACAGGGAGAAAGAGAGAGGGGGAAAGATACTGAGAGAAAAATAAAGGGAGACGGACAGAGGAAAAGAGAGAGAGAGAAATAGAGATAGACAGAGAAGGAGAGACACGGAGAGACAGATAGAGGGGAAAAAAGAGACAGAGAGAAATAGAGAGAGAAAGACAGAGAGACAGAGGGAGTCAGACAAACACAGGGAGAAGGAGAGAGGGAGAAAGAGACTGAAAGAAATAGGAAGAGAGGAGACAGAGACAGATAGAAAGAGACTAAGGGAGAAATACAGAGAGAGAGAGAGAGAGAGAGAGAGAGAGAGGGAGAGAGAGAGAGAGAGGGAGAGCGCTTCCTGCTCCAGGGAGAAGAAGAGTATTTTCAATAGGAGCAATTTAATTTTGTCTCTTTTAGTTTATTTAAAAACAAAACAAAACAAACCAAACCCCAGAAGGTGTCAGATATTCCTCGCCTTCTACACACACACACACACACACACACACACACACTCTCTCACACTCTCTCACACACACACACACACACACACACACACACTCACGGCCCTTTCTGTGAACCCTGGCCAGAGAAGCTGTGGAGGGATTTGATCTCTAATGTTGCTCTTTAATTCTGTTTACATTTAATTATTTTTGTTAATTACTTCAGAAAATTGGATACTTGTGTCAAAATAGCCTTTAGAGATTTGAAATAAAGGATGAATTTAAATAGAGAAGGTTGTGTGTGTGTGTGTGTGTGTGTGTGTGTGTGCCAGAGAGACTGGGGATTTTACAGCTGTGCTATCTACTAGCTGTGCAGATGTGACCTCCATGTAAATCTTGGCTCTGAGTGCTCGAATAAAGCGTTCAGTCATCTCTCTCTCTCTCTCTCTCTCTCTCTCTCTCTCTCCACACACACACACACACACAAACATTTGTTATTCGAGGTCTAAAACCAGTCGACTGGAGTTTGAGACCTGCTTCATTAACTCCGCTAAACAACTCCAGTGACCTTGAGGGGTCACGTTTGGTCCTCCACGAAACAGATCAAAATAAAGCCGGACACGTTGATATTATCATAAGCATTTGCTGCATTGTTCCTAACATTGTCAACACAAAGCGAATTCCCAGAATCGTAATTATACAGTGTGTGTGATGTGTGTGTGTGGGGGTGTGTGGATGTGTGTAATTGTAGGTGTGTATCTTCATTCTGTGTGTGTGTGTATAATTGTGCATGTCTATGGGTGGTATGTTTCTCTGATTAAATGCTGATTGCAAGAACTCTGAGTCAGTGTGTGTGTGTGTGTGTGTGTGTGTGTGTGTGTGTGTGTGTGTGGGGTGCAGCACCAGTACACGGCGCTGTCTTGCAGTCAGCAGATAAACAGTTTCTTCTCCAGATGTACGTTCACATCTGTACCACCTGGGTGTCTTTGTATAGCGCGAGTGCTGTCATCAACTCCACACTCACTGACGTGCAGGTTTTGTGTATTAAAATTACTTTTATTTTTCTTCCTCCGCAACCAAACTGAGCTTCGTGACACTGCCACCTAGTGGAGACGGCTCAACTAGAGCATTTATACGTCTCTTGGTTTCAGCTTGAACTTGTTCAAACTTGTTCGAGCTTGTCCTTCACAACAACCCATGTTGTGTATGTTTCAGATAAACAACCTAAAACATTAATAAAACATCTACAGCACCACATTTGTTCCTGTCCCACCCTACTATAACTACACTTTACCCAAAAATATAATCATTCAAATACTTCAAATATTGTACTTTTACATTTACATTTAACCTCTCTTGCTTGAAACATCCCTTTTTACAGTTTATAAGATAATACACATTTAATTGTGTCCTGAACCCATTCACTCCTATTAAAATATCTGGAATATTCCACAAGTCACATGTTCAACAGGAAGTTGCATCATTCAAATTTCCTGACGATCATAAGAAGAAGAAGAAAACTAAGTTCTCACTTTGGTTTGTCTTTATTTTCAATGATATTGTGATATTGATTGATGAGGTCACTTTGAAAGTACAACCCCTCGTACCCAAAAATACTAATTTGCACTAGTAAATCATTAGAATGTCCTTAATGTCCTCATGCCATTAGCATGGATGCTATTAAACCACATTTTGTGTAGTTGCTAATTCTGTGCCGAAACCATATTTTCAACCCAATTTAACAGCAAAGAGACCGTGAAAAAATGAGAAATGGAAATGGAGATGAGTTAAATGCATTCTTGCTTAGATTCAGTGTTGAAAATGCTTAAAAAGTTAACTTTTTAAGCGTTACAAGGACTAAATGGTCCCCAATCGTGGAATAATGATTACGGTTCTCCTTCACCGTGTGCTCTATTTGTAAAGGAGTGGCTAATCCGATGCCATAAACCTGCAGCCCTGGCAGGATTATGGGTGTTTGCCTTTGCAATGTGAAGAGAGATTGTTCTAATCTTCTCTGAGAGAGAGAGAGAGAGAGAGAGAGAGTGAGAGACAGAGAGGGAGAGAAAAAGAAAGATCAGAGAACGGAGGGGGGTGGAGGGTGAAAATATCCCAGACGGAAGACAAGGTGAAAGAGGCATGGGCGTAGAGCGGTTGTGAAAACGACGGCATGTTGTGACGGACACAAACTGGGCACCATGATGGTTTCAGGAAGCTTGAAAGTGTGAGATGTAGCAGGGAATGAGCTTGGCAGAGGCGGGAGAGGGGAGAAGGTATAACGTGGGATTTTCTATAAATGTTTTCAGTGCATGTCCTTCTCCAGAGCCTCGTGGCCAGATGTACCAAGCTGTTATTAGGCTGCGTGAAATTAGGCTTGTGTTTTAGGTACAAAACTGGTGTACAATCCTAAACATGCAAATGTGATCTCATAGGTCACAAACACACACTCTACATGGCCAAAAGTATGTGAACCCCTGAACATCACACCCATATGCGTTTCTTCCCCAAACTATTGTCGCAAAGTTAAAAGCACACACTTGTATAGAACATTTTTGTGTGCTGTAGAATTACAGTTTCCCTTCACTGGAACTCAGAGGCCCAAACCTGTTCCAGCATGACAATGCCCCTGTGCACAAAGCGAGCTCCATGAAGACATGGTGTGTGAAGGTTGGAGTGGAAGAACTCGAGTGTCCTGCACAGAGCCCTGACCTCAACCCCACTGAACACCTTTGGGATGAACTGGAACACCGTTCAGTGGCATTGCATTACAACCCTAATACACACTGTGTATAGAGACAGAAGAATATATTCCCAAAGCCTGGGAACTCATAAAAGTGTTTAAAAATGCTTAATTAATTACACTTGGCATTTCACTGGAGAGTCATTCACACAATTGTAGGGCAGGAGGGAATGTAGGGTAGGATGAGAGAGAGAGAGAGAGAGAGAGAGAGAGAGAGTGTGATAAATATAAGTATGATCCATAAACATGCTCAAGAGAGTGTGTTCTTGAGCTGTTATACACTGGAATTAAAGTAGAGACTATAATGGAGTAGGAGAAACAGAGAGAGTGGAAGGAGTAAGGAGTCGGAGGTATAGGGGGAGGAAGAAGGTGATGAGTGTGTACTCACAGTGTAAGTGACATCTCTCCTCCCCAAACAGATTGTTGCTACTCTGTCTATTTTTCACTACCGATACATTTAAATTACCTTTGTTCTGCTAAGTGCTATTTAATCATTCACTCTCTCTTGTTTACAGCATTAGTTATTGCAACACATGGCTTTGCAATTACCTAAAAGTAAATTGGTGTGTGTATGTGCACATTAGGTGTGTAGCGCAATACCTGTGTCTGTTTCTGTATCTGTCTCTGTATCTGTTTAGTGGTACAAATATCTGTATTCAGATTTTAAACCTGACGTAGATGTGGCCTGAACTGGAAGTTGTTTTTTTTTAATGAACCCTAGAACTATGACCCTGAAAACACTGGAAAAAGCCAGAGGTAGAAATGGCAGCACTGGTCTGCGAATGTCAGCCTGGTCTGCGAATTCTGCCAATCAGTTTGTGATTGGTCTCTATCAGAAATACACACAACTTGTAGCGTTTTTTTAATTAAACCACCGTGACCCTGACCAGGCGGTTACTAAGGATGAATGAATGAGCGCTGTTAGTGTTCATGAACACAGGTGATTTTTTTTTTTTCATGCAAGATCCCTGAAATATGTGAAAAGTGAAAAAAATAGTGCTCCTCCTATTCATATCTGTATGTGTATCCATTCAGATTAAATGATCTGTGCATTCCAAATCATGCATTCTTCTTCAGTTTCATCCCCAGTGCACATGCATGTGTGTGTGTGTGTGTGTGTGTGTGTGTGTGTGTAGACAGTAGGAAAGATACGAGGTGCCAAGTTTGTGTCCAGTCAGGCCCGTTTAATTCAGCTCATTTTCCCTCTGTGCCTCCGTCTGTTCCGCCAAACACACAGTACCCATGGGAGACCCCAGGGACTTTGGACTAAGTGTGTGTGTGTGTGTGTGTGTGTGTGTGTGAGCATGCATGTGCTACTCTGCAACGTGGGAGTTAGTATAAGGAAGTTGGCAGCTTGTTGGAGCAAGGCAATAGAAGTTGCGCTCACCTACATGGTTCAGCTCCATCCCTTGCACTCCTTGCCAGCCATTTACACACACACACACACACACACACACACACACAGAGGGCACTCTGGGTGCAAGTCCAAACTCTGTACTTACATCCAAAATGTAATCAGTGGAGAGATTTGCTCAGGCTCTTTCTATTAGAAAAGCATTACTTTGTTCACAGCTTTTATGATAATGAGCACTATTCTTATAATGAATATAAATATGAACTTATGATTGAAGCGTATTAATTAAATACCACTTTTATGCATAGCCATTAAATGGACAGAAATCATAAAACTTTAAAGGCTATGGTGACAAAAAAGTCTAATTTGTGGTGAAAAAAAAAAAGTCTAATTCTGTTTCCAAGAATGCAAAGCATTAAAGACATATCTGCATTAAAGATATTTTCACTTAAATATGAATTCATGCTAGTTTTAGGGCCATTTCATGTTCCAGGATTTTGATTATATTCCCTCATTCTTCCGCTCAGGTCATATTCAGAGTTGGCAACTTAACTAGGGGAAAGTTAGTCGTATTCAGAATCGGGTTACGCAGCTGCTTAAGTCATTTACAGCATTAAACTGATTACGTTATGGCATTAATTCGGTTTTCTGGGTTCATTATTCTGGCTGTGAATTGTATAAAATAGCACTTGATCCAGCACAACTTATTATTTTGCATTAATTTCTTTAATCGCACACTGACAGTTAATTGTGCACACATCTTAATGAAGCCACATTATGATACTAAATGGAGGTTTTAAAGACAATGTTTTGTGTGGGATGTAGATTATTTTATCATGCTTTTAATTCACACTTATCAGCAGTTTACACTAACAGCAGTGCTAACGCTTACTCTCGAGCTAAACCTGAATAATAATTACGGCTATATTTACTTGTGCAGAAACATAGTCAGAGCTGTATATCTAACTTGTGTCAAAACACCGTCTCAGCACTTTCCCTGCTGCAATTTATTCTCCTTTTGTGGGAAAACATAGTAGGCACAACAGCTTTTTTTTTTTTAAAGCACAATGTTTAAGTAGTTTTGTTTGAAACAACAATGTGCTGAGCAAGCACAGTTGTTTTGCAGTAAAGTTTTTCCTTTTTCAATCAGCTCTCTTGACACTGAAGTAGATATAAGATGCCAAAACAGGTATTCTAAAGAAGGGAAAACTAATAAATGATTAAAAAAAAAAAAAAAAAAAAGAGTTTTAAAAATGGGCTTTCCAGTTATCTTTAATTTGCTCTGGTTTTACTCAGATAAAATCTGGATATCCTGGACACTCTAAAAGAAACAGCTCTATTATAAACACTGGCATTTTGATAGACGTAAAACAGGACAGGCTTTGTTCTTACCAAAACGCAACCTTTAGAATATAATGTTTAGTATTTTTTTTTATCTGAAATATTGGGACTGCTCGAGCTCCAGAGCTCCCATGCAAAGCAGCAGAAAGTCATTTTCCAGAAGAGTGTGTGTCCTAAATCACATACAAATGTACTAAATAGTAAATAATACTGTAGGATGTAATTAATAAAAAGTAAATAATAGGATGTGCTTGATCAAATGCTATTTTATAAGCTGCTGAATAATGAAAGCCATATTGTTAAATTAAACCATTAAACCAAATTGGCAGTGATTAATGTTATAACTAGGATTATTCACGTTCCAATATATTAGCTATATACTAGACTCCTCTTAGACGTTTATTACAGTGTTTGTCATCTTTTCCCTTAACATCCTCGCTAACTTCTACCGCTGTACTATAGAGAGCATCCTGATTGGTTGCATCACTGTATGGTGTGGCAGTTGCTCCGCCCACAACTGCAAATCTCTCCAGAGTGTGGTGAGAACCGCGAAACTCATCACAGGTTTACAGGACGTTTACTAGTAATGGTCTGAGGAAAGCTCACAAAATCACCTCAGACCTCAGTCACCTAGCACACAATCTGTTTTGCAGACATTATCGGAGCATCCAGACATGGACAGGCAGGCTCGGTGTTACCTGCAGGCTATTAGATTCCTAAATCGCCTCTGGCTCAGTTCATTCTCCTATTCCCACTGTCAGAGTGTCAGAGTCCTAGAAATAGCAGCAGGCAGCAAAGATTGCAAAGAGCATAGCATAGTTTTAGCCTCATTCTGACTCTAAAAGGCAGTGATGACATTTGAATATGAATATTTAGGGAGAACACATCTGAAACTGTGATTTTGCGGACGTTCTATAGCTAGCTATGTAGTTTGCATGGCTATATCACACTAGCCAGGTTCGACCAGGGAAAGCAAGGCAAGGAGTGCTTTGAGCAGAGTGCATTCATTCATATATTTCTGAGTTCAATCTCAAGTCCATTTTGTATTCTGTTTTATATGCAGGCTGTTGACTATGAGAGTCGGAGCTCATATTCCTTCTCTGTGGAAGTGATGAACCCAACTGTTGACCCACGTTTCCTGCGCCGTGGCCCGTTTAAGGACCGTGCCTCTGTCCGAGTGGCTGTACTGGATGCAGACGAACCGCCTCGTTTCTCCCGGGCCCGGTACCACATGGAGGTGTCGGAGAACTGCCCTCCGGCATGCACCGTTGGACGGGTTAGTGCCGTGGACCCAGACACAGGCCTCAGCAGCAACATCAGGTAGGGGACTGACTTAGGGTAGGACTGAGGAGCCATGTAAATATTTCAGTTCTCTTTATTGTGAAACATTATAGTAAAAGTTGTCTGTCTGACTTCTGGTCCTTGAGAGCCAGACCCCAAGCAGCTGACAATTTCTATCCAACCTCTGTGTATTCTCCTGGCCACAGAGATCTAGAAGAGCTGCGCTTGCCTTCTGGTTCTCTTTAGAGCTTAGCACCTCTGTGCAGGATAGTGAGCAGGGGATCAATGCTAGATTTTGTCCCACCTATGCAAAGCCACCTAAGGAGTCTGTCTATGAGCCCCAGTTCCTGAGAATCAAGGACCTCTGTGCATTTGGAGTCCAATAGATCTGGAATACCATGATCCACTGATGAGAAATTTTTAGGCCATTAAAGTGCTCTTAAGTGGGCTTTGAAATACCATTTCTGGTTTCTGTCCCGGACTACCGTCCCCAAGTCATCCGTGACTGATTTGAACTTAATAGCTCCACAACCCAGACACCCACTGACCTGAATTTTTAGACAGTGCTGTGTCCCCAGCTTTGAGAGAGTCTTCCACATGGGGTACTCCTAATTTATCTTGATGCATTTGCCCTAGCTTGCACATTTTTCCAGTGTGCACAAGTTTACCACAAATAAATGCCAGACTGAATCTATGGAGTGGAGTAAAGAGAAAGCTTGTGAAATTTAGGATTATACCAGGATAGTAATGTTGAAGGCTCATTGCTTTTGGCTCACATTGTTCCATTGTTTAGTTTTGTCTAGTACTAAGTGAACAACTGTCCAATTTTGGGAAACTCTGCATGCCAGCCAGCTACAACAGATCAGATAACAGGCCATCTTTGACTGCACTTTCATCTGTCATGTGTATTTCACTGGTTTACTCTAGCTTTTATGCTTCTAATGTCTCTGTATCACAATGTCACTCTATGTCGATCATCCCTGCCTGTCTCTGTCCTACCTCACCTCTCTGTCTCTCTCTCTCTCCCTCTCTCTCTCTCTCAGGTACTCCATTGATCCTCAGTCAGATCCAGAGGCTTTGTTCCGCATCACCCCAGACACTGGGCTTATCACCACGACAACGGAGCTGGACCGCGAGCATGAGCAGTGGCACAATATCACCATCATTGCCACACAAAGAGGTAATAACAGGCCTCAATCTCACACACACAGTTCTGAAATGCTGTGAAAGCACAGAGAGTTAGATCATAACAAGAAAACATAAAACATGTGGGCTTATTGTTATATATCCACAAAATAAGTAAACTTACATATTTTTTCATATTTGCAAGCAATTGCAGCTCTCTGTGGTAGTTCTGTAACAGCAATATGTAGACCATATGGTGTGAAAATGATGAATGGTTTAAAAATTAACTACTTGTGCCTCCTTGTGGTTTGTGTACAGCAGGGGTTCTCAGTTAGATTTGACCTGGGGGAGATCGAGATTATTACATAATATTGATTGAATTTTTTTTTTAATTTAAAAGTCACATGATACATAGTGCACTACACGTAGTGAATGTCATTTGGTACTAAAAATGTGAGAAAATGGAGACAAATGTAAATGAAACTACACATTAAATGTACATTTTAGATATTTACCTATTGAGTAAGATGAAAAAGAAGAATCACTACTATTACATTTACAATTCATTAAAAAAAAGCAGATTTACACACAAGTGGGACTCAGATGGATCTTGCTTTAACCTGAAGTGCGGAGAGAGATGCTCCTCCACAGCTCTCTCATTTTTTTTTAGTACCGATTTTCCTCGATTGCATTCTTCTCGCTGTTTTGCTGAAACTCAGAGCACTCATATTTTTCGGTCTAATAACTTTTTCATTCTGTGGTTCTACTCCACAAACACACACATCTCTACTGTAAGAGTGTATACAGTTATACATTTCAGTATGTCTTAAGGCTAGGACAGTATTTGAATGTAACTGAAAAAAAATGGGTTGGAGGATGGGTTGGGAAAAGAAAACGATTTGATGATCCCAGATATATGAATAAATATATGATTATAGACCCTAAGCATGCCATAATGTGATTAATAATTTTTATAAACAGTTCTCATAATACATACAATGCGAGAAAGTCATGATGAAACAATGTAAATGTTTTTTTTTTGCTGTAAAAGAAGATGTGAAGATCATATATGAAGAATATGTAGTTTAATTATATACACAGTGTGTACTACTGTGTTTAGTACCTATGTGAATACAGTCCAATCCCAAGCCGAAAGCATGGCACTGAATGTTAATGTGAGGAGGCTTTTGTAGGTATACTTTCTCAGGCTCAGAACCAATCCATTAAGTCCAAGCCTATGACAGGCTCATGCTGTCCAAGACAACCAAACACAAGCTATTTATTTGATATGACAGGCATTAATCTGGAATGGGAGAAATGATCGAAGATCTACTCGAGTCTAAATTTGTCACACGCTGGCAGTACCCCAGTCAAACTCCTCTGTATGATCGCTTGTGTTATAGCAGCCAGACTCCCTCTGTGCCCATACATGCCTGGCCTGGGTGAACTGGTATACTGATTTTCCACTGGCCAGCCAAATCACTAAGTTGTAACAGTGGGGCCAGGAATAGCTCTATAGAGGCAACTGCATCCCAGATGGAGACGCAATATCTGACAAAGAGATTCTAGATATCTGTGTATAAGTTTACCCCACAAACGAGTGTCACATCTAGCTTTAATGTGTGGTTTGATGAAGCAGGATGCAAATGTGGGTGCTCATGTATCTTATTGAGGGAAAACCAAAGTCCATAGCATGGGTCGACAAGAATAATCCATACTCTTAATCTGAAAACAGGAAACAAAGAACAAAGCACTCAGGAAAACACGGCTTAGACTTTGCAAGACACAGCAAGGTGTAAGTAAACAAATTAATCAGGGGCTGATACAAAACAGGTGAACACACTAGGTAACAGACCAATGACATGGCAGGCATGGAGACAGGACCAAAAGCACGTGACAGTCTTCGTTATGGGGACTGTGGTGCAACGTGGGGACTCCATGACACTAGCTAACAAACAAACACTGCTTTTTCATTCTTTTACATCAGATAACCCCAGCCAGGTTTCCAGAGTGCTGGTTGCCATAGAGACGCTGGACCTGAATGACAACGCTCCGGAGCTGGACCGACAGTACACGACAGCCATGTGTGACTCCGCCTCCACTGGACAGGTGAGCTGAATCACGAAATCACAAAATCACCGACTAATAACGTTTACATTTACATGGATATTCATTTAGCTTACTTAGCTTTTAGATTAGTTAGCGTTTATGCTTTATACAGAAATAGAAGTAGAAGTAGTTGTGAGCTACACACTCTATATGAGGAATAAAACACACAGGGGTGTGCTGTTATAGAAAAATAATCAATGATAGGGTGATGTGATGCAAAAAAGCAGAGTTACTGTTACCACCTCAGAGATGATTAGTTTCCAATTACAGCATTTCCTGAAGTGTTTTATTCCTATTATACAACAGCAATTTGCCAATTATTACAAATGTCTATTTATTAACATACAACACATTATGCTTTTTAACCATTTATAGTTACTTTTCATGTTGCGGACTGTCCACGAGAATGTCCTCTGTCCTGAAGACTTTCCCATGGTGGAAAACTAACTGACCACCACAAAGCACTGACACTGGAGACTCCTTCCAGAAGTGTTGAATAAATGTCTCCTTATAGAAAGCTTCAAAATTGCAATGATTAGATGTTTTTCTTTGTTAATAGCACATTTGTTAATCCAATTATTATCATTATTATTATTCTTACAAGAATATGCGGAGTGTGACTTGATTATATTACCATTATTCCGTACACCATAATGTTTTTTTTTTTTGTTCAAATCCCTTCAGCCATTGCTGTTTTCCTTCTCACCCTTTTATCCAGGAATTAATTGAATATCTACTCCACTGTTTGTTTGTGATTTGCTGCTTGTCTCACTGTGTCATGATATTTTCCCACATGTTTAGTTTTTAATTGGGTCTCCATGCCCATCTGCTCAGCTTTCTCAGCACATGTCTCTTCTCTGACATTTAATCTGCACTCATTTCTAGAGCTCCTTCTAACTTCTAACTGTCTGAGGCAGGAACATTTCATGGACTTCAAGATGTACTGAGCTGCTAATGTGACTTGACAGTCTCTTAATCTTCATGCATTACGGAAAACACACACACAAAAAAAACGGGCTTCCCCTGCCACGGCGTAACTGTCCTGCCAGCACTCGCTTCTGAACCACATTACACTCGTTCTTCTTTCCAGTGTGTCCCTGAGGCGTGAGGGAAGATCCTTGATGCAAGATGGTGGGATATGATTATTTGTAGCCTAAGGGAGTCTCTTGGGTTAGAGATATTTTGAAGCATTTGGTAAACTTGTATCTGTGTATGTGTAGGTACTCCCAAAAGCTCAGTACTTCATTCATCCATCCATCTTGAGTAACCTATCCGAGGAACACTGGGGATTAGACAGGAATGCACCCTTGATGGGATGGGATGCTATGCTAGTCTATCTCTGGGCAGTCTCACACACACACACACACACACCTAGAGACAATTTCTCATACCCAATCCACCTACCAGGATGTTTTTGAGAGGTGAGAGGAAACCGGAGAACTCACACAGACCATGTGAAACGCAGCACAAACAGTATCCTGAGCTCAGAATCGAACCGGGGACCCTGGCGCTCCGAGGCAGCAGCGAGGCTGCCGAGTTAATCATCGTTTTTATTTTACGTTCCTTTATCTCAGTTTGCCTACTGCAGAGGCTAATGCAGAGGATAATGCTAATATCTGGCTTTAATGTGTGAATTGTAGTGAATAATACGTCCCTAATCTCTTGTCTCTCTTTTCGTCTTTATATACTTCATCTTATTTATTTTTTATTGCTTGCTTGCCTTCATTGCTCTCCTCTCCTCTGTCTCTTCCTCTCAGGTGGTGCAAGTGTTGAGAGCAATTGATAGAGACGAGGGAGGGAACGACAGCACGGTCTACTTCAACATCCCTGCAGAGTCCAGTGCCGCACTCAACTTCAGCATTAGAGAGAGTGGAGGTGTGCGTTGTTTTTCACCCTGTCTAATACTCTATCTCTCCCCCTCTTCCCCACTGCTTCTTTCTCTTTCTCTCCCTATCCCCTTCCAGTTTCCTCTCTCTGGCTTTCACACTTATGCTTTCTCTTTATATATATTTCAGACTGCCTTTCTCTCTTCCTCTGTGTCTCTGCTTCTCCCGTCATTGTTCGTATCTCCGGCTCCTTTGTGCACTGCTACTTTGTTTGTCTTTGCTTCTCCCTGCCACATATGTCTCCTCCCCGTGCTGAGAGAATATGTTTTGGCATTCTCCACAGCATTCAGATTCAATGGTCTGGACAAATGTAGTCCCGGCAGCAAAGGAATTAAACTTCACTTGACTGATTTCAGTGGAATTAAATGTCTATCAGGCTCCATTTGAGCTTAAAGCCTCCTTTTTTATCTAACCATCTATCTCTCCATTTCCTCTTTCCCTTTCTTGTTTATTTGTCTGTCTGTTTTTTCTCCAGGTCCCACCGCAAGCCTGG
This sequence comes from Pangasianodon gigas, assembly GCA_022758105.1. Classification (NCBI taxonomy): domain Eukaryota; kingdom Metazoa; phylum Chordata; class Actinopteri; order Siluriformes; family Pangasiidae; genus Pangasianodon; species Pangasianodon gigas. The sequence goes on along the minus strand of CM040457.1, from coordinate 31,446,736 downwards.
TCCTAGTCTCACCCTTACAGGCGCTCTCCCGCTCTTCCACGTCCTCTCTGACGCTCCATGTTCCTCTGGTCCTCAGGGACGTATCCTCGGGTCTGACGAGCACGGCGACCGTCACTGTGTCAGTGTGTCCCTGTCTGAGAGGAGGTGCACGAGCCGGGGAGAAGGAGAAGCAGAGTGATGCGGAGTGGGAAAGGGAAACTGTGTGTCTACCCCAGCACTCCTCCCTGCCTTCTCCGGGTCTCAGCACAGCGGCCCTCCTGGCAATTTTAGCATGCGGGGCGACACTTTTGGGTATGACCATGAAAAAGATTATATAATGACTAGTCATTTGTCTGTGTGTCTGTCTGAGTGCTTCTTGTTCTAATGGCCTGTTGGAATCATTTTCTCTTTGGAGCACCCTGCAATTTTATTGAAAAAAATATATCAAACTACAGACAGTATGTATTCCATTTTATAAATGACAAAAAAACTGATTCTTCTTTCCTTTTTTCCTTTTCCATTTCCCTTTTCTCTCTCTTTAGCTGTCACTGCTCTCTCTCTATCCCTGCGCAGACAAAAAAGGGACTCGCTTTCTCCTCTAGAGGAAGACGATGTCAGGGAGAACATCATCACGTATGACGACGAGGGAGGCGGTGAAGTCGACACCGCCGCTTTTGACATCACGGCACTCCAGAGCGCCCCCCACAGTGCTCGCAGGGGATACCGAACCCTAGACAGTAGAAACATGTGAGTCAGTGCGGCCTGAATTCATGCTGACGGCACACTATTCAGTCTTTCCCCTAGTTGTGCACTTTGCTAGCATAGTGACATGAATATAAATATGTTCTACATCAAGACAATATTTCAGCTAACAGTACCTGTCTCTGCTTTCCCAATAATATCCCATCAGACGCCTCTCTCAGCGTGGCCAGGATAAATCACGGACATACAGCAGCTGGGCCCAATCAGGAGCTATGGATAGTGGGCAGTACCCCAGCCAGACTCCTCTATATGGTCGCTTGTGTTACAGCAGCCAGACCCTCCCTGTGCTACGGCGCTCACAGGGTCCATACGACCCTGGCCTGACTGAACTGGGATATCGTGTTTCCGGTGGCCAGCCGGATCACTCCCTTGTAATCCATAACCAAGGTGCAATGGTGGGGCCGCTGGAACCGGGAGCCTTGTACATGGGGCCCAGTGAGGTGGGGAATAGCTCTAGAGAGGGAACTGCATCCCAGGATGGAGCCACTGCATCTGAAGAAGGAACGCCACAGAAAAATGATACCAAGGAAGATTCGGGCAGTGACGCCCAGCAGAGCCAGGATCTTAACTGGGTAAAGAGTCATCTCCTTTTTACAATAAACAGCCCGGTTGTTTCTATTTTAGTGTAGATCAGTCAATAATTAATGGGAAAATCCACCCTGAACAACTTGAATATTAATCTTTAATAAATAATGTGATTTAATAGCATCCAAAGTTTCATTTGTAAGGAAAGTTTAAACTTCTTTCATTGACATATTGGTCTATTTTCACTTAACGGTTTCCTACCTTACACACAAAGCCGCTGGCACCAGTGGGAATTCATCTGTACCTAAAAAAAAGGCGATGCAGCAGCAGCACTTTAGTCTTTTATTCTGTCCAGCCTCTGACCTCTGACCTTCTCATCTGTGCTCAAGCAGATCAGCTTCCAAAGCTTTTGCTGTTTCCGCTATTTCTACATTGGCTTTCTCATTATGTGAGAAAAGACGTGCTACCATGTGCTACCTGTGAATCACTTACGTTTGAGAACGATGTCATTTTTTTGTCTCCTACTAAAAGTCATTGTAACTGCACTGACCTCGTCCCCCTGTGACATCAGCACGGCACACAACTGCTAACGTCTCACTGAACTTCTTAATGAAAACACAGCAACAGATTAGAATCAATAAATACATCACACATTTCGATATAAACATATTTAATGCATTTCAGGGTGGAGGTTTCCTTTAATTTAATTAATTTACATCGAGACTACGTAGTTTTATACAAGATGCAAAATTCAATAATTTATTGACTGGTTAATCCAAATCTACATATGCAAATTTATGCAAATCTACATTACATACTGAACAGATTATTTGGAAGGTTTGTGTTTGTAGAATGAGGGAAATATATTATTTTATTGTATAAAGATGTATAATGAAGGGACATGGAATTGATTTACATGCAAAAAAATGAGAAGGTAGTAATAATAGTGTGCTCTCTTGTAATGTCTCGTACCTTTTCCAATTTAAAGAGCTCTCTAAAGCTCTCTAAATCTCTGCTACAGCTTCTCTACTCATCTCGTCTTCTTTAACTGTCTGCCTTTAAGGATCGCGTTTGAACAGCTACACTTTCATTCTTTTCTCACCTCTAAGTATATATTTGTTTGCACCTGTTCATAGTAACTATTTGTCTCTCTCTGCTTTCTAATCCATCTTAATAAAACTCCACCCTTCTTCCTTCTTCTCTCCATTCTCCTTTCTTTAGAAGCATAAGCTCATCCTGACCCACTTTAACCTTCCTGCTCCTCCCCGTCCCCAACAGGTGCAGTCAGATTCTGCTCCACGGGAACTGGTGCTGACTCGCTCAGGCTCACTGGCCAGGCCTGGAGCTTCAGGTGGCTGGTTGTGTGATTCAGCCACACTGCCCATGACAGGGCGGCGCTCCTCACGTGCTGGGCTCTCACCAAAAAAGAGTGCAGCTGGCTCCACAGATGGCACAGATGGAGCAAACAATGCCATGCAATCTGTCAGCCGCAATTACACCACCGTCCTGCAGGGGGAGCAGCAGAAGGACTACACGGGCAGCTTGAGCCGAGGAGGATTGGAGATGGGAAGTAGTTTTGTGGTAGCGAGGCCAGAAGGTGGGATTCCACTGTGCGTCCCAGAGAGCACAGGGTTCGTGGCTGACTGGCGGGAACGGGTGGGCGTGGGGGCTTACAGCCTGGGCAGGAGGGATATGATGCCCCAGCTGCTGCCCTACCCTGGGCAGGGTCGAGGGGCATTTGGAGGGATCCTGGGATACGGAGGAGCTTGGCCTACAGTGCCTGAAGCTGCAGGAAGGGGCATGCAAGGAGGAGGTGGCCAGTCCCTGGCCTTGAGAGTTGGCGAGTTCCTGAGGCTACGCCTGGCGCAGGTGACCTTTGATCCGACGCAGCCACCGTATGACTCGGTGCAAGTGTATGGCCTTGAAGGCACTGGGTCACGGGCTGGCTCGCTCAGCTCCCTGGAGAGTGAAGGAGAGAAGGAGTCCAACAAGGAGGAGTGGGGTGGTGGGCTGGAGGAGTGGGGTCCACGTTTCCACAAACTAGCCCAACTCTTCCAAGAAAGGGAGAAAGAAATGGAGGATGAAAAGGAGAGCGAGACAGAGACACCCAGGAATCAAAACGATAAGGAGAAACAGGAGAGAGAGCAGCAGTCTGGAGATGAGAGGAAAGACAAAGACTGAGAGCTGGAGTCGGGGATGGTGTAAGGGTATGGGGGGATAAGTAAATGGCAATCAATACTAGAGTAATAGGTAAAGAAGGAAAAGAAGAGAGAGAAAGCGAGAGAGAGAGAGAAATATAAAGGAAAAGTAATTGGGATAGACACACAAAACAAACATAAGCTAAATAGAGAGAAAGAGAGAGGAAGCTACAGAGTGAGTGATTGATGCAATTTAAAGCAATATGTGTTAAAAAGCAGAACAGTGAACACAGAAGGAGAGACGGGGAATGCTTTGTTTCTCTTCAGAGTATTTACCATTCTCTAAGTGTTGCAGGCAGGGAGTGGGAAAAAAATGCCCATAGTACCTTTTCTATTCACAGATTGAGAGAGAGAGAGAGAGAGAGAGAAAGAGAGATAGTGCAGATGACTTAAATTATGTTTTTAGGGCAATGTGCAAGACAATACAACCGCCAGGGAGTCTGGAAAAAAGTAGGCTATCATACCACGACTGATAAATACAAAGGAATACAAAAAGATGAGAGATAAAGGTTTGTACAGGAAGTGCTGGAGAGAATTAGTCTGCTCATGGTGTTGGCAAAATGGTTATCATGAAAAGCGGCCTGCGCACACGTATAGGCGTTTTTCCAAAAAAAAAAAGAAAAAAAAAAGAAAAAGTGAATCGTCTTACTTTCTTTTGATGCCTTTTCAATGCAAAACATCTTGACTTGGATTTCAGATGGACTCACTTCATACACATGAAAGAATTTCACGTTTGCAAAACTGCATATCAACTGCCATATTAGAAATCTAAAGAACGACTGACATGCATTTAAATGGGGATACAGGTGTAATGTGATATAGTGTCAGTGTTCTTTTGCTGGATCTGTGTAAAGAATATGGGAATTGCAAAAACTTTATGCTTCATTTTCTTTTCATTATCCACTTTTTCAGTGATTACTAGCACTTTTTAGCACAGCAGTCATTTGCTGATTACTTTCAAAGTATTGACCAATTCTAGAGCAATTACCGAAGAGAAATATTCAGATGTCACGAATTTTTAATTGACACAATTACTCAAGAGAAATCAGGAGCAGGATGCAAAGTCTCAGCTGGAATGCACTTTTATATGTGAAGCTCAATAATAGATATGATGATACTGTTGTTGTTTTTCCATATAAAAAAAACAGTATAAATATCATGCCATTGTATGTAAATGTAAATATTGACTACCATTGTGTAAAGTGATTACTGAGTACTGAGTGAGTACCGTAGTATTCAAAATAACAACATGAAAAGTAATTTAAAGGAAAGCTAGAGGAGATAAAAGATTAAAATGTCATGTTGGATTACAGCACTGAGGGATGAAATCACCTGCAGAGGAATAAACTGAACCGAGTGGGCTTGTCTGCATTATTTGGGATTAACTCTACTGTAGGGCATCAAGCCTAACTGGAATCCAGAACTGATCCACCTGACTATGCTGAAGTCAGAAATAGTTTGCCCCACAACCAATGAGTGTCCGTGGATGTTTTGAATGCCCACAAATGTACAGAATTTCAACAAATCATCTGAAGATGGACACGTGGATGTAGCCATTTTTTCCATACTCTGTACAAGGGTGAACACACACACACACACACACACACATACACACACAGGGTTGCGTTGTGACAGAATACAAGTGACAGCGTTACATACTCAGAATATTAAAAAAAAAACTCCTCCAATGTTTACGTTTTAATCATTTTAAAAGCACCGAGCCACACTTTCTCATTTATACTGCACATTAGAAAATAAAATGTTGTGTTACTGTGGTTATATCAACCCCAGATAACTCCCAGGGTCTGTGAGAATTACCTAAATACCTTATTGTGTGCATGCTGAAACTTTCCTACAAGGTCACAAAGTGACTTATGACACAGTATTTGTAATAAATACCACTGTCATACAGCCATTTTAGGCAGCAAGGTGGTGCAGAGGGTAGCAGGTAGGTGTATATTCCCATGTCATGCACACCTCTGACTAAGATAAAGCAGTTAATGAAGATGAATGAATAAATGAGGCGAGTTGGAAGCCTGGTGCTGACTCCTAGGTAGCAGCAATGTGGACTACCTGGAGCAGCAAGCCTTGAAGTAATTCCCATGAGGAAGAGACACTCTTTATAGACACTCCTCATAGAGTGGCTCGTCATGGGAAGGGCTGGACATCTGGTCCGCCTGTAGGCCAATGTGATGACATTCACCACCCAGTGGGCCAGGCTCTGCATAGACACATTAGGCCACGTGTTTTCTTTTTTCATGAACCTTTGGTTTGAGGATAGGATAGATCCTCTGGCCTAGATAGTACCATAGGGTGTGTACACACAACAACGAATGCTCTACAGGCTCAGCTTCATGGAAAGCTGCAAGGTCAATTGACTGAGTTACAAAATTGAGTGATATGACCGTGGGTAGAAATCCTGGGTTCAACCCCGAGTCATCAGGCCACCAACACATGCCAGGTGAACTAACTGCCAGAGCAAGCAGTTCTCCCATTCTTTTTGCTGAAGTAATTGCTAGCAAAATGCAGTTGTCATAGACACCAATTTCAGAACAGTATCTTGCATAGGATCATAAGGAGGGGCCTTAAGGGACTCCAGTACAAGGGGGAGATCCCGAACTAGGCTCTTAGGGAAATGTGGATGGAGGCACCACAACCATTTCAGAATGGCACAGAGATGCCATTCATGCTGACATGGCAGCCACATGTACCTATAGGGTCAGATCTAGCAGTCCCTGGAGAAAAGGTAGTACTTTGGGAAACACTTGATGCACCAGATCCACCTTGATAGGTGTACACCATTCACAGAATAGCTTCCACCTAAGCAGATTCATACCCCATGTACTAGGTGCACTTGCATTCAGGAATGTTCCTGGACTGCTGGTTCACAGTCTTGTTTATGGGGCTGTATGGGGCTTGATCTACAAGATGGATGGGTGTCAACTTCCAGGCAAGGAAGATTTGCAGGGTTGCACACATACAGCAGCATGGATTGTGTTAACCACACTTGGCATCATGTGTAAAACAGGTTGGTGGAGAGTCGGACTATATCCTGGCCTAGGTGTTCCACCACTAGGATCAAGGTGTTGACCAGCTTCCCCACAGAGTTCCAATCTACAGAATTTCTGTAACGTTTCAGTGCTAGCAGTAAAACAGATAATGTATTGCCAGTGTATGCCACATGTGATACAATATAAGTTCCCACTAGAACATCATTCATTTAGTGCATCTGGTGAGACCACAGGCATGTGGCTCAACCGGACCTGCATGTGATCCATCATATTAGCTAAAATATGCGCCATGGATCTATCTGTCCAAATCCTTCTTCAAAGCTCTCAATAAAATCCTTGAATTCCTTTACAAGCAGTGCTGTGCGAAATGGTGCATTGATGATGTGGGTTGTGCACCACTATCTGATCCCACTTGGGCCCCTGCCCTTTTAAGATTGGCTGCCACAGTTAGTTTAGAGCATGTCAGTGGAACCTAGGAGAAAACCCATTTTCGGATGTTGCTGAGACCGAGAGCAATAAATAACGCATCGTATGGCTAAAAGGAAAACCACTTAACCACAATAGCAGCATTTAGCCACACATCTGTTTGTTAGCTGGACAGTGGGAGCTGAAACCAGCTAACCTGGAAGACTCAACAATGTGTGGTATGGTGATGGATGCCAACTCAACCACACTAGTCTGATATAGTCCCATTCCTGCTGCCCGGTTAGATGACAGTGGGGGGGTCACGAAATATTCAGAGATAAGGAAGGATTAAGGCGATAAAGCCAAAGGAGAATGAGACCCAGTGGGAAGACAAAACAGTGAACGTGTAGAGGTAACTAGTGAACAGCACAGTGAGTGATGCCAATGAGCCTAGCAATACTAATGAAGGAAAGCCAATTCGTCACTAGTTGGCACTAAGGAGTTCTGTTTTGTTTAACTAGAAAAAACGCTCATAATGTATAAAACTAATCTCACAATGGCAGAACAGATGAAAGGAGACTATTGCCAGCTTTATAGGATATCTGTAACTCTGAAAGTAGTTGCTAAGCAGATAGCTCCATATGGTGTACACGTGCTCCAACATGTCCATGAGGCTGTCTTTATTGCAAACACTGCATCATTTTTGCAATGAATGATCGCAACAATACAGCTCAAAAAGCTGGTTTTTGGCTTGTCTGAAATATTTTGATGGAAACAAACCCCTTCCACGCCACCGTTTTTAGCATCAGATTAATGATACTTATTATATTCACCATTAAAAAAGCAGATCATGAGGAAAACCATAACCTAGTGACTCTGCAGAACAGTGTCCTTAGTAAAATTGTAGAATGATGATTCAAAATGTATTTGGAACAAGTTTCTTTTTTTATATATTATAATGAAATACAATTTTGAATATATTTATTCAAAGCTGTATTCAGTATTCACCCATTAATACCTTCTCAGAGTATTCTGACCAACCCTACACACACACACACACACACACACACCTCCTCAATGTCCTGCGTGATCTGATCATTAAGTGGGACGTATTGACTCAGAGCCACTGTGACTGGGCCAGACCAGAACTAGATCCACTGTATTAGTGTACAATCATGATAACGGGTAGAGGAGGAGGCCGAGCCACTTCACCCCTCACATGTTTTATTCACCGAACACATTTCATCAGTTAATTATTAAAGCTTTTGAGTTTTTCTGTTGAATTCTGAGTAAACCAAGAACACTAGTACTGCAATTGCTCTCTAGAACCTACATTTACAAATGGTTTCGAAAGAAAATAATGCTCCAGTTCCTCTGCTCATTAGATGCGTGGAAAGCTGACACAATGCAGTGCACTTATAAACTATACAGGATTTCATACATTAGCAATACATTTGTAACTGAATATTCATTTGTCATTTTGACTAGCATTGTGGTTGAGAATGTTGGGGGTATTTGCGTCAAGGCGCTCCATGTCTCCAGCCACAATGGCTCTGCCTCCTTTTTTTCACCATTATTGATCCTGCTCTATGCAGAGTAATATTGAAATCTCACAATGCCATATGAAAAAGTCTATTTATTATATTATTCTGTTGTATTTTCTCTTTTCTTTTTTGTAAATTTGAATAAAGACATATGTTTTGAGGTTTTGTGTGTGTGCTTAAATAAATAATTTCTTAAATAAAACCATTTTTAACTGTCCCTCATGATGTGTCCATTTTTGCTCGCAAGTGTGTATTCTTATATGTTTTGCATTGTCATGGAGTAATGAGCGCCAGCTACCGAGAACTCTTTGGATGCACTCCAGGCAATGTCAATGCTGGAAGACTCCTACAGTGAACAGTATGTCCAGTCCAATCTCTTTTTCTACCAGTCTCTGACAAACACTGAACACAAAGTCAATAATAGAACGGAGCAAGGCTTTCAGAACTTTAAATAAGCCAAACATTGACTCTGAAAGTGTAATGGAAAGACGGGAAGACATAAGTCACAAGAAATAAGTTGCCAGAAATAAAACGTCATCATATATCATATCCATCATATAAATGCTGCTTTCAGCCTTTCAGTCGGACACGGTTTGATTCGACAGTCTTGTTCAAATAAGAAATTACAGCTGACTTATCAAATAAATTCATAGAAGTTGACTTCTGAGAGTGAGACAGCGAAAAGGAAAGCGATTATATTAGCATAATAAGAATGATATCATAAAAGCAATGCACCAAATTTAAGGTATCATAACCTTAAAGCGGAGATTGACATTGACACAAAGCGGAGTTATTGTTATTATTTTCCAATAACAGCAGCTCCTGAAGTATACCACAGCAATTTAAGCTAATGCTTACATTTATTTAGTTTTTATCCATTTATAGTTACATTTAATGTTGTGGAACATCAGTGACACAAGTTAATCAATTGTTCCTTTTAGAGATAAAAAGACAAAAAAAACAAACAACTTCTTATTGTTACCAAGGAACCACAAAGCTCTGTGCTGGAAAACCTAAACGTACAACTTTGCCTCTGATTACAACAAACGCACTGACACTGGAGACTCCTTCCATAAATGGTAAATAAACATTGCCTGATAGAAAACTGCGCCATAATGACAAGTACGGTTTTATAATTCTTTTCTGTGGCGTGTCCGTCATAATAACGAGTATATTCCTTGTGTAAAATGTTACTACAGAAAATATAACAAGTGCATTAATATACATCTGACCAATCAGAATCAATCATTTATAAACATCATGGTGTAAAGATAAAATAATTAATATTTGTCTGTCTATTGATCCATTAACTTTTAGCCATAGAATTTCAGCACACTGTAACAAGCTTTCCTTTTTTTTTTTTAGAATAATGAGACTACTAGTCTTCCCCTGAAGACATTTGGTATTCACCTAACTACACATTCAGTCTCAGGAGGAACATAAATACGTGCAGAATGTGTGTATATCTGGTGCCTCCAAGTCTCTAATGCTCTTGCACACTTGTGTCTGATATTACAGCAGCTGATGTGTGCTCTGCTACCTCTCATTCTGACCTTCTTGTCTCTCCCTCCCAATAATCTTTTTTATCTATTCCTTTCCTGGGGCGAAGGGGCATGAGAGCGCACCTGTTCAGGTATTGCATGTACAAATGAAAGGCACACTGCTGTGCATTTTCAGACCATAAATCCATACAGGATCTCCTGGATTGAGGCATGACAAGTATTTTGTCTCTCTGTGACTCCTGCACATCTGGAAGGTGATGATAAAGAGGAGTTGACAGGGTCAGGTCGTCTAAGGTCTGCAACTCACGCAAAGCAGGGAAGTAATTGATGACAGTAATTAGGAATGTGTCGTTCGACCGTCTGCGTGATTTTTGAATGGAGCGTCCTGTCTAAAAACAAAACAACTCGGCTACTGAAATATTAATGTCTCTGATCTGCGATTATTTTAAAGACTCATTTTAATGAGTCAAATCTCATTTTATCCTTCGGAGAATTATTCTTAAAATTTAGCCTATATAGTTTTAGTTGAGACTGAAACAATACTTAACAGCTGTGTGTGTGAAAATTCTCAGAGCAACTCTTAGTGAGAAAATCCTAAGCAGGAAGTTAAACAGTTGCGTCACAGCAAATGAAGTAGAAGTAGGTTATACCAAAGTCCTTCTAGAAAAGTCTGTCCACTTGGCGACCATCTTGGCAATGCTCCCGGGCAGTTATTTTCAGACCAGGCTTCTGGATATGTTGATAAGATGACCTTTCAAAGGGATACTGTTAAAATCAAACAACAGAATTATAAGTGGACTTTGGCCCACATTTTTTCCAGGTTGCTCTCTCAGTGCATGAATCAGTGAAAGCTCCTGATAGGCTGGTAAAGTCTGTAAGTGGAGGAGTGGGGCTGATTAATACAGTCGCCCTGCTGAGCACTGCACACTGCACATTTATATTTTTAAAAATCCATACTGCAGATTGAGGCGCAACCGTTCTGTCGCGCCACACAGTCACCTGATGTAATATGTGGATTGTAAATATAAATAAAGACACATTTCAGTTATAAAGTGTTCCTGTTCTTGGCTGACTACCTCATGTTTACTCACACGCTAACAACGTAACATTACCATATTATTGGCTTTAGATGTTGGATTTTCAGGAGTGCTGAGTGCTGAGTGCTGAGTCCCAGGCAGTCTCTCAGTGATTGATCACAGAATGAACGGGTCCTCCTCCGCCTGTAGCAAAACCGATATTGATTTAAACTTTATCTGTGGGGATGAATACAGACAGTTGTTGTAAGCAGAAATAATAGACATCTTGGTTGCTCTCCTTACTCGGTCACTGAAGGGGCTGTGATTATGTCATATTCTTTCCATTTTCAATCATGGATTTAATGGTGCTCAGTGCGATGTTCAGAGTTTGAGATATATAGATATATATATATATTTTTATAACCAAACACTGATTAATACATTTCCAGAACTTCGTCCCAGACTTATGTGATAGCTCCTTGGTCTTCATGATGCTGTTTGTTAAAAGTATGATCCACAAACTCTGGGGCCTTTTGCAGTATCAGGTGTATTCATATTGACACTTTTAATTGAACACAGGTCGACTAACGTCTATGAATTATATTCTATGAATTATACAAGGCACCGTATTTCTCTTGCCTTTGGATTCTTGTGATTTTTAAATGCTATGAACTGTGGCCAGTATGTTGATAGTCCATACCATCTTTTCTCTCTTTTTTTGACTGTGGTATGATAAAAGGCTGGACATGATGCACTCTTGACTTCCACCATCTCTCTCCTGGCAAACCATCTTTTTATCCTGACTAGTCAGGTTGATCCAAAATCTACCGTTTATCGACAGCATATGTAATTCACCAACTCACCTATGTTCGGGTTCAGTGGTGTTTGCATTTTTAATTCACATAAATCTAATTCTAATCAAAATCTAAATCTAAATCTCAAACACTGAGTCTGTAGCTTATTAAATATGGGTTAATTTTTTTTCCCTGGACTTCACATAAATATAATGGCTTTATGAAACATGACTAGTTTACTTATGTTTATGACAATGATGAAGATGATGATGATGATGATGATTATTATTATTATTATTATTATTAGAGACAACCCCCTGCTTAATGTGTGTTGACGTGCAGCCATGGCTATGTCCATTTTTTGTTGATATATTTTTGTGGAACCGTTACATCAAGCCTTATTTATTATTTAATATAGCAAAATGTTTGCCTTTAAAGCAAGCCTTTAAAAATGATCCAAAACCACAATACATCTAAGAGCACTTGAGCACCAATACTGAAACACTTAAACCCGAAAGTCACGTCAATATTTCCTCAGGGAAAGTTACTTGTATTCAGAGTCGAGTTACGCACCTGCTTAACTCTTGCGTATCTTCTGAATTCTGCTTAAGTCTGTCGTTATGCCTGAGGTCTGAATATTGATGTGTGCAATTTCTCACTACATGTCCGTAACTCAACTCTGAAAGTGTATATGGTACTGTGTGTTGCTCTGAGTTCTCTTATTCTTTGCTGTTATCTGTTGAACTGAGTGATTGTAACATGTCCACTGTTGTGCACTAGCACAAGCTCCATACTGAGATTATTTCTGGTACTCACTGTTCATTTAACAGCTTTATGCTTGGAATGCATTTTGTTTCACTTTCGAACTTGTGGGTAAATCATCTGCCAAATAACCGAATATATATTTTTTTCATAGAGGAGAGGAACTCTTCGAAATAACTGTGTATTTGAAAAATAGAAGGATCTATATAGAGAGCGAGGTCTGTGGTATAGGATCATCCTGACATAAAGCATAAAATCTACATTTGTCTGTAAATGTTCCAAGCAGTCTGACAAATCCGATTTTTACTGTGCACCATCTAACCTCAGAAAAACACTGTGGTGCTTGGTGTAGCACAAAATGTTCCCAATCAATAGTTTCAGTTTTGCAGTCCCACAAGGCCCCATTTTTATCCCGTGATTCATGTTGGTGAGATTACCAATAAATTACAAGGCCATGTTGTTCGGAAATAAGACGTTTCGCAAATGTTCTCTAAATCTAAGTAGAGTCGGTTACTGAAATAACTCAGGAAAGTTTTAGAGGTAACTGAGAGACAGGTATGTACATGCTTCGTCTGTGCATTATATATGAAATTAGTGAATGGATTATTATGCAATGGACATATTACGCAAGATCTTATAAGAAATTTATTCATTCCATCACCTTCAGTGACTACTTTATCCTGGTCAGGGTCACAGTGGATCCGGAGCCAATCCTAGGAACACTGTGGGCAGAGCAGAAGAACTGGCACCATGCACACACACACACACACACACACACACACACACACTCATTCACTCCTAGGGGCAATTTAGCATAGCCGTTCCACCTACATGCATGTTTTTGGACAGTGGGAAGAAACCAGAAAACCTAAAGCAAACCCACGCAGACACAGGAAGAACATGATTATTCATTTCAGTTTTATTTGTACACTGTTTTTAACAATAGACCCTATCACAAAGCAGCTTTTCAAAAATCCCGATGTACATTTAGATCCTGAATGAGCAAGCCCGAGGTGGCAGTGGCGAGGAAAAACTCCATGCGGTGCTTTTGAAGAAGAAACCTAAAGAGGAACCTGGCTAAGTCCTGGAATGAGCAAAGGACACTATTTAGGAGTACAGCAGCACTTCTTACCTATAAATCTATAGTATCCAGGTGAGATCATCCACTAAATTAAGGGTATGAACTGTTTTTGGGAAGTGCAAATCTTTACAGTATCCAAGTAAGAAAGTGAATCACAAGTGCCGAAGCTCCGAGCAGATTACCCACGCAGCAGGAGCAGTAAGACTATTTTTGGTAATTGTTTCCTCTATTCACTGTTATATAAGCAATTTAAGTCACTTCTCAACAAAAGGATGCGTGGTCTAAAAAGGAATGATGCCGTAAATCTTCCTAAATACTAGCAGTGGGCATAGGGGAGCACCAATAATATATGAGATGCATTCACCGAGGCACTAAAAGCTTTGCACAATGAAGATTTCGCAAGTAAATTGTTCTCGCCTTGTACTATTGAAATGAGTGTCACATTTTTCAGGGACGTGAACTAAAGAAGCCGGCGGTGCGCTCGGTGCTCAGTTTGCCGAGATACAGCAGGTGAAGATAACCACATACTCCATAATTAGCCTGGTGAATAATTAATGCAGCAAGGCAGTGAGAGAGAACCGCAGGCCACACAGTCCTGCGCTCACATCATGGCAAACAGGCCTGCGTATACTGTACGTAGGTAGGTGGGAGTTCAGCAGGAAACAGATACCTCATTCTTTTTGATCCTTCCGGCTGACACAGAGACGTTCCCCAGGCTATCATGTATGTTTTGGTGAGAGTGTGTTTCAGTTTTATTTATATCGGTGATACACGCTAGATGTCCTGACCGGTAAAGCGAAGCAAAACAGCAGAGCTGAGAGTTATTTAAGGCATGTTCCAGCACTTAAAAGGCTACATTTGTGGTATCTGCAGATCCAGTACTATTTTCTGAGTTTAATAAAAATTCACTGCATCTTTTACATCTTCCAAGTGCTTGCTGGGTTGGAAAGCGGAAAATTAAATCTTCATTAACAATCTTAATTAGCCTTCGATCTCCCTCAGGTAAGTCGACAGAAAATCCATGCACGGATAAGTTGTGAGGCAAGAAGGTTGGAGAGAGTGTTATATGGGATAGGACGACGATTAAAATAGGAATAGTTAAAGGAATAGCAAGCATAGAAAGAGTCAGTAAGCCAAATGTACGAATTTTGAATGGACGCAATTTTAAGCCACATTGATGGGGTGTGCTGGAGGAAATCCTAATGATGTGTCTTTGCTTGGAACAATAACACAGGAGAAGCCTTCTTCATACAGTTTGTTGATACACTATTGCAGTGGGCGGTCCTTTTTTGCTCCAATGTTGGAAATCACAACCCACCATTATCAATGTTATTATACAGTATTTATAGTTATTAGCTGATTTGACTGGTCACATGACTTGAACACGTTTAATCCAAACCTCAATAACTCATGCATGAGTATGTCAGCTTGAGCTACAGCGAGCACAGGCTCCCGGAACCTGGATAGCTGAAGAAGGAAAACTGTCACCTGGTCTGATGAATATTATTTTTTCTGCTGTGACCTGCAGATGGTAGGGTCAGAATTTGGCATCAGCAGGATGAATCCATGGACCCAACCTCGAAGTATGTTGTCAGAACGTCAGGCTGGTGGAGGTTGTATAATGGTGTGGGGAATGGGATGTTTCCTTGGCCTTAATACTAAATCGATCATAGTTTGAATGCCACAGCATGCGAGTATTGTCACTGACCTTGTGCATCCCTTTATGTCCACATCTTAATGACATGCTAATGCTAATGCGCCATGTCACAAAGCAAAAGCTGTCTCATACTGTTTCCATGAACATGACAGCGCACTTGGCGTCTCCAGTCACCATATCTGAATCCAACATAGCATCTTTGGGATGTGGTACAGTACAGCAGGGGATTCGCAGCATGAATGTGCACAAATCTGCAGAAATTGTGTGATGCAATCCTATCAACATCCTATCCCAATAACAGACCACAATTTCAAAGCCATATTTCCAACACCTTTGGAATCTATGCAGTGAAGAACAAACAAGGCTGTTCTGTTGGCAAAAGGGATCTTACCCAGTTTCAGTATGGTGTTCCTAAATTCTCAAAATGTGACTGTAAATCTGTACTGAGGGGCTCCATGAAATTTATTTTTCAGTAAAAAGCGTCCCTGGTTGCAAAAAGTTTGAGAACCGCTGCACTATCGTACATGTTGACCTCATTGTTGGAAATCTTTACCTACATAATAATCACCTTGTGAGGAAAGCGAGCATAATTTATGTCTGCAAAGCAAAAGAAGTTTGCTACTGGCCAGGCAAAAAGCCAGAAAAAGTCAGTCGATATTAATCTAAATGTTTACTGTGCATCTAAATTCATCAGATAATAATTCATTCTAGCAGGTAAATAGTATGTACAGCTGTAACATTAGAAGTCCAATTTTGACCAAAGCCTGTCTTCATTTCCATGCTCTGCTTTTAGATTTGCCAGAACCTTGTTTATCCTGAAACAAGCACCTCCTCTGAGACAAAATAGCGACATCACACGCCATGTTCATCTGTCTGATCTGTCTTAAAGGAACAGCTCATCAAGAAATGCCAACATAACCACCATGCCATGTTTGCTCCTCTTTTAGACTTGTCATGAACAAGCAGTTCAACACATTTCAGCACCACAACATGATATGAAGTCTAATAGCAACGATGCAGAAGACAAAGAACGGAGAACGGGTAATGTGAAAATATGAAGGACTTGGGCCTTCAAATATGAAGGATTTTTTGGGGTGTGTTTTTGGGGTGTGTAGTTTGTAGCAGACAGAAGGGTGGATGCAAGATATCCATTTCACAAAGCAGCTTTACAGGAACCCGGGTCTCGATTTAAGTTTCAAACGCTAGAGGCGATGGTGGCAATGAAAAACTCCCTCAGGCTACATAAGGAGGAAGAAGTCTTATAAATCATTACTCTTCTACAACTTTATACTGTAGAGTCAAACAGTATTAAGTGAAAGGATGTTCAGTATAAGCATACTGTGAACAAGAGTCCTGGGAGTCCACATAGCAGTCTTTATGATTACAGCAGGTACAATTTTGCTGTATATGTATCAGATTATCCACTGAAGCAAGGGTCAGATTTGGGTATAAACTGTTTTTGGGAAGTGTACATCTCTATGGTGATATCCGTAGGGAGAATCCAGCAGAAGTAGATCATCAGGATGAAGAAGGCAGGTCCAGAGGGCAAGAGGAGCCACAGTTTTCATTTTCATTTCATTTCTTCATTCATTCCCATTTCTATTTTATAGTCCTATTACCTGTAACTTCAGCACCCCACAGTGTGTCTAGTGTCTCTGAGGTTTGAAGTGATGAATCATGCAAAAGAATGGGCAAGGAAATTAGAAAGTTAAAAAAAAAACTGAAGACACTGAAGTCTTTATTTAACATCTTCACAGCAGTAATTGTAAGACTGTTTTTTTTCTCATATTTTGCATTAATTTTACCTGTCACATTACTTGTCACAAACTTGTACTTAAGCCTGCATATCATGTTTACTATGCCTTTTTTTCCCCCTGTTTGTTTGTTTGTTTCGAAAAAAGTCATAAATCCATTTATCATATCATGCAAATGCAACCTATCCATACAGCGAAAACCAAGATCTCATATTAACTCAATTTGTAGGACAATGCTCCTGTTTTTTCTATTAATAAAGAATGACCGGGTCTTGTAGCAGAAACAAGAATATATATATATATTAGGTTTTGAAATTAAAAGTCAGTAGTGTGTTTGGTTTCTTGCAGGCTTTGGGAGTAGTTTGAGAAAACCCATGCTGCCACCTAGGGGCAATTTATCTAATTTACCTTTCCACTTCAATAGGTGGCAGTAGTGTCCCTTTGTCATCAGTGCCACTGCCATAATGAACAAAAAAATAAATTAATTAATTTAAAAAAGAAAAAGGTGAAGAAAGATGAAGCTGTGTTGCCAGGTCTTCAGTTTTTCTGGGATTGGGTTTTTTCAAGGTTAGGAGAAGATATAACCACATATAACAGATGAAGAGACAGTCTTAGAAGTTTTGGAGGACATTGATTTGAATTTGATTAGCATTATTAATTAGTATTTTTTTGTATTGTCTATTTATTTTCAATCTTACTGACCCTTTATGACTAATGGTTGCATTATATGTGTAATATGTGTGTTTTTTAAGGGTGAAACACAACACGATTATCTGTATTTGTTCAGTGCTAAAATATTTATATGTTTTCGTATTCAGATTTAAATCAGAAGTGGTGATGTTTTTCTTTTTTACGGCAACCCTACCACAGTGCCACGAAAACCCTGGAAAACACTGAAGAAAAAAAAAAAAAACAGGGCTGCTCGGAAAAGAAGTCGTTTTTTATTCATAAATTTTAACAATGAATCATTTGCAGAACTCGCAAACTTTCTATCTTCTATCTAATGTGTCTATTAAACACGTTAATTATGTTTCAAAGTAGCAATGTCTCACAAATCAAGAAACTGTAGTCAATAGCCATCTACTAATATTTTATCAGATTTACTTTATCAGGTTTATTACATCTCACAAAAATCAGAGAAGTTCACTGGACACACTTTCAGAATCTCCTATGCTGCTGTTAGACAAAATAGGGGGCCTTTAAGCACCATTTCCATTTAATGTCTGTATGATTTAAGAAGATTTTATGTTATTAATGATTGGTGTCTATCATTTAAGAATTATGAAAATTATTATTTAGTCTGTGTGCATGGGCTGTATGGAGTGGTGACTCTCTGCACAGTAATATGGTAGAAATATTGTATTATTTTGGAGCTCAGTAAGGCAAACAAATATTGCACCACCTATTTGGATCATGATAACGAACTTGGTCTTTGTCGAGTGAAGAAGGTGCCAGGTTCTGTGTATAATGTCCATGTATTGCAGATCATGCAAAAAAATGTGACCACTATTAAGTTGTTTTCTACTCAAAGGCTGAGCAAAGAAGAAAAAAAATGTGTTTAAGTTGGATGTAAGTGGAGAAGTCTTTACTGAATAACCAAACAAAAGACAGAAAAAGAGCCAAAAACTAAAACAAAGGATTAGACTGAGGCAAAGCAAGGCGAAGAAAATCCAACATGAAACCAAAAACTTCTCACAGAGCAAATACAACATAATGCTTAGCAACTAAGGAGGGAAAACACAGAACTTAAATAGGGTAGCTAATTAGAGAAACAGAAAACAGGTGAGCACAAACAAGGAAAGAAATGGGGCAGACAACAAAGGAAGAATTTAAAAAAATGTGAGTGAGGGTGCCATCTGGTGGTCTGGAGGAGGAATTGTCTATGATGAATGTGACACAGATCTTTTTTCACTTTTAATGTGATATAGAAGCCAACAAAATTCAACAGAAAAACAAAGTGTTTTAGGGAAAAAAAAAAAAAAACTTACAACAACCTGGTTGCATACTGTAAGTGTGCACACCCGTTATGTGACTGTGAACGTGAATTAACTGATCACATTCAAACTCATGTTCCAAAGTAACAGCTCAGCTGTTTCTGTAAGATCTTCTTGGCATCTTTTTGGTTTCATCCAACTGCTGGAGCAACGGGCCACAAAAATCTTACATGTACAGAATCTTATTGTTGAAAGATATCCATCAAAGATGTACAAAAGAATTTCCAAAACATTATACGTACCATGGAACACCATGAAGGCCATTCTCAACAAGTGGAGAAAATGGGGCACCACAGTGACACTACCAAGAACAAGGTAAAAACTTACCAGGGAGGCTACCAAGAGACCTACAGTAACTTTAAAGTAGCTGCAGGAATATCTGGGAAGTACTAATCACTTCGTGCATGTGACAACAATCTCTCATATTCTTCCCATGTCTGCATGAGACCAACGTAGAGCTTTCTGGGCATAAAAGATATGATTGGAGCAAAAACAAGACATCTTATCACCCAAATATCACCATACACACAGTGAAGCATGGTGTTGGCAGCATCATGATATGAGGCTGCTTCTCTTTAGCTGGGATAAAATCTGCAGGCCTTCATCAGACAGCTGAAGATGAAGAAAAAGTTCACCTTCCAGCATTATGACTTGAAGATATGATTTATCTTGCTTTGATATTTTTTAATTCACAAAAACCTGCAATCTTAACAGGGTTTTTTTTCAGGACTTTTTTATCCACTGTATATACACACAAACACTTAAAATGTTTGGAGATTTATTGTTTTTGTGAATTATGTTTCATTTAAAAAGAGACTGAGTTTTGTGATCTTCTTGTGACTTGCCTTTCTTTCACTTCTCCTTTACCTCTGAGTCATCATACACATTGCTTTATAAGAAGCCACAGACTGCACTAGAGAATTAATAAGAGAATTGCACATGTGACATAAGTAAGTTTGGATTCTCTTATACATGCATATAATCTCTCTCTCTCTCCCTCCCTCTCTCTCTCTATCTATCTATCTATCTATCTATCTATCTATCTATCTAACCAAGTGAAAAGTGCCTTTGTTGTATTTTATGAATTAAATTTTTATCAGTTACAATTTTGTTTAATTAGTGCATGCTGCACCTATAGTGAAAAAACGTTCAGTAAAGTACATTAAACCTAAGTGTAATTACAGGCACATTAGTAACATAAAATGTGCCAAAATGGATCCTCTATATATACGTATGGATACATATTGTGCAAAAATTTGTATGAAAGCCTGACAAACAAGCTCCATACACTCCATACACAGTTTATTTCAAACACCAATCCCAAACTAAACAGCTTTTGATTCAAATGATCTAGACTTTTTTTTTTTTTTTGCTTAAATTTATTTAATACATCTGTGCTTTTGACAATAGTGAAATAAAAAGGTATTATATTTAATTGATTCAATAACATAGCAGATCTTTTGATGATAGGAGTTCGTGTGAACATCGATACTGAACTGGAGGATGACTTCCATCTTGGCTATCCTGTGTGTGTGTGTGTGTGTCTGTGTGAGTGTTGAGGTTATATGGGGCCGTAATCAGAGTCAGTTTCTTGGGAAAGTTACACATATTCAGAGTCAGGCTACACACATGTTTATTCGATTTTTAGAGTGCACCATCCAGATCATGCTAATTTATTAAAAAAAAAAAAAGTTATGTTTTATCCATAAAATTTTGCTCCTCAGGAGAAACAATGTCTCTAAATTTAAAATATAACTCAACTCTGAATACGGTCCATGGTGTGTAAAACTTTGTGATCAAAAATAAATGCTTCAATATATTTGAATCTTTGACAACAGTGGATTAGAAGAATATCATGAGGAGGTGGATGAAGATCATAAGAACGTTAGACATGGGATGTTGGCAGCCAGCTCTTCTTTCTATCCTGGATGCAGATTTTACATTATGTATCATGGCAGTCTATGGGATAATGCTCTGAAGATGCAAGCTGGAGGCTTCATTCCCTCTTTAGATGGCACGCTCGGTCCTGGAGTGTATTTAAGCCACGATTTTCAAAAAGCCTCTGAATATCCGTTATATAACCGAACAAAGAGGCTAGCGATCCTCCAGATGAATGCACGAGTGGGAAAAGTGAAGAGGATCGATTATCAAGGCCATCGCTTACAGAAGACATGGCATCAGCATGGCTAACACGCAGCCTGGGTGCCTGTGGTGTAGAGGAGGTCTGTGTGTATGATCCATGGTGAATCCAAGCCCTGCAGACTTTTCCAGCTTAATCCAGAGCCATTAAAAACCTTCAGCTGAAGTGTAGTTGAAGTGTTGATAACTAACTTTCATAACTAACAATTGATGAAAATGTGAAAAAAATTTCTTCTTCCTTCTTACCAATTTCTCAGACTTATTTATTTGTCACACACTGTCATCTAAACAGCGTCGAAATTAATTTTTTTTTAACTTAAATGCGACATATTAAATATTTTATAAAATGGAGGCAAACAGTAAAACAAACTAAATACATAAATAAATGCATAAATAAATAAACAAGCCTGCTACACTTGCTCTGTACAAGAGAATTTAACATATTTCTGTCTCTGTTGCACCCAGATGTCATCAATGATCCAGAAACTGATCTGTTATTACTGACACAGTAATGCAGAAAACACAAAAATCTAAGGCATCTGAACATCTAAGACATTTAAAAAAAATCTAGAGACCTTTCACAGTAGCGTACGTTTCATCAGCGCCCTTCCTCGACTTTACATGAGGCGTTACAGCCGCTGGCTGTCTATAGCAGATTAGCTGAAAATCCTCTGAACAACAGCAAAGTTCACATAAGAAGACTAGTGCATTTACATTTACATTGCATTACATTACATGTGCTTTAAGCGAGTGCAGAATTGCTGACCAATCTTCTAACATAGATCATTAGCAAGGAAAGAAAAGATAAAAGTTTACGTCCACCTTTAATAGCCAAAATTCACTTTTATAAAATTTACTTTGTAATCTCTGACTCTTCTAGCCATCATAGTGCTCACTGGAAAATTCTCAGGTCATCTCATCTACGGCTTTTAAATTGGTTTAAAAAAAAAAAAGAATTATATTGAAGTTGTATACACTGATTTATACATACCACAGTACAACTGAATTCTCAAATCAATCAAAGATTGGTCAGAGGTTGTTGATTAATTTTCTTTAACATCAGCTCTGACAATAGTGCTGGCTGTCATTCAAGTCACAGGTTTGTATTCATTTTAATACATTAATATTTCAATAATAACAACCTATTCACAGGGACGTGAATGTGCATGCTGTATCACTCTGAAAGTCATAAAAACAAGGGAAGTGTGGCACTGCTGCAGGCAAACATATCACAATGCCACACAGTAAGACACGATGGAGTGAGTCAGACTTTACAGATGAGTCACACTTCAGCCTGGTCAACACAAACAGGATGTTGTTAGGGTGTGGAGAAGAGCGACACACATTATTACAGGAGAAGCAGTGTAGTGTTTACGTTGGCATTCACAATATAGACTTGATGCAGTTCCACATTATCGAGGAAAGACCATGGTGACCATGGTGAGCTACATGTTTAGGAGTGTGCAAAAAAAAAAAAAAAAAAAATCATCCTTTCACATGTGAGGCAACAAAACCTGACCTAAAACAGTGTTGGTATACTACTGGCTTAAACTTGTCTTTTCTGCCAACATCAACTCTATTATAAAGGCCCTGGAGCACAACATCAGGAGATGATGTGACTCTGGAGGAAGCATCCATAACTGCAGAGCTGTAAAACAAACATGGCGGCTGGTAAACGTGCACACGCATCATATTAAAGACAGCAGGACGAGTTTTGTTAGTAATAATTTTCATGCTGATTTGTTTTCCTTTTGTCTCTATTTATTGTCATTACTTATGAAATGAATAATGAAAGTGTCTAAGAATGAGTGTCTAATATTTTAAA
>CM040457.1:31393536-31412263 GCA_022758105.1 Pangasianodon gigas | reverse complement strand
GGTTCTCCGCGTTACTGGGAGGTGGAGTGCGGTACAAAAGGATCATGGGTTAATATTGCAGTCTCATACAAAGGGATTAAAAGGAAAGGGAAACAGGCCCCTCTGTTTGGCAGATGCAAAAGCTCCTGGGCTTTGCGCAACTATGGGGGCATATACGAGTTCTGGCATGACAACAAGTGCCAGAAATCCTACACTGACAGATCTTTAGATTGTTCTAGAATAGGAATATATCTGGATCATGGAGCGGGGATTTTAGCCTTTTACAACGTCTCAGGTAACTTCAGCCTCATCTACAAGGCCCAGACGCAGTTTACAGAGCCTGTGTATGCTGGTTTTGGACTGGTAGGGATAGGCTCTCATATCCGACTCTGTGATTTATAAGATTTAGAAGATCACCCTCCTTCTCAAAGAGAATGTCCTTATACCTGTTGCAGTTCAGATTTAAATATTGTATTGTCATGTAATGGAGAAGATAGAATGGTGCGTTGAACATTGTCACTTTATATGTATTACAGCAGTTTAGTATGAAGAACGTGTCGTGCCAGAGCGAAAAGCAAATCACGCTGGTGGGAAAAAAAAGTGAAATACATTACACAAACTGTATTGCTTTTCATTTGTGACATGTGAGCAACGTGCCACACTGAAAAGCAAAACCTTCACTGCATTGCGTTTGACCTCATTAATGAAAAACAAACAGCGAGGATGTGCTTTTTAAGAATGAAACGTTGAATGCGTGTCAGAAATGAATGTAATCCATGTTTAAAAGTAATACATGTTTATGCATTGCATTTCAGTGTGTGGTTTCGTTTCAGATAGAAAAGCAATACACAAATCGCATGCACTTAGTGACATGCACAAAACAAACCACGTTGAATATCTGGAATATGACACTTCCAAGCCTTTTTCCCTTCCTCTACCTCCTGAGTATGGCTTAGAGCTGTGATTGGACAGTGATTGCATTTCAGTGTGGCGTGACTACAACGCACCGATGAAAGTGACATGCAGTGCAACACTTTTTTGCTTTCACCTCAGACACAAATTCAGAGTTTAATTCTTTTCTGGGACCAAATCACTTTAACCCACAGTTTAGATACAACCTTCAGAGTATGCCATAAGCCAATGAGTCATATAGACTAGAAGTAACGATCAGTTGAATGTACATTTTAAAGTCCATTTTAATGTACATTTTTCCATCTTAAGATGTTTTTAACATTTTTAAGAATAAAGTTAATTTGAGAATAAAGTCATGTTATCAATAACGTTCAGTAAATGTTCAATTTTACTCTTCAACCAAACTGCATAAATTCACAAAACAGCCCTTGATTTGTCATATAAATGTTTATATGTGCTTACTGGATCTGGATAAAGCATTCCTCAAAGATCTTTTCTAGTTTGTGAAGCTATACCATGCAGTTTTCATAACAGAAAATGGCCTAAATTCTAGATTATATTGGTCATAAACTCTTCTTCTTGCTGTCCATTCAATAATAACACTATGATGATATTTTGCTGTGATAGAAATAATTTAAAACACTTGCTGAACACTCTAACCAGATTCACACGCTAAACCTTACACCCTTCAGATGCATAACTTTGGATTGGATTATATAACTTTAAAGTAAAGTTTCTTTTTAATTTCTAAAAAAAACATATCGATCGAGATGGAATTTTATTGTCTGATGATTTAACGATCTTTGAAACTTGTCAATCATGCTTTGAAATATCTCGATCATGGTGTCATCACACCAAAAGGACACATCTTCACTGGGACATGGTTTCCTTCTAGCCACCCTCCCATACAGTCCTCAGTTATAGTGTACAGAGCTCACCTTCACTGCAGCACACTCTCAGCCACTGGACTCTGTAACTCCTTCAGAGCGACTGTTGGCCTCACCATGGCTTCCCTCACCAGTCTTGTTGGTTTTGAAGGATGGCCTTGTCTAAGTAGTGCTTGGGTGGTGTGTTGCAGCTTCCACACCCTCACTACTGATCCAGCAGTGCTTACTGGGATGTTCAACTTCTAAGATATAATTTTACATCCTTTTTCTAAGTTGTGAAATTCCTATTTATTACCTTATCTTTAACTGCTTTGAATGCTCCTTAGCCTTCACTTTCACTCCTTTCCTTCAGACTGAAAGCCTCTTCAAAGACAATTCAGAGGTGCTTTTTGCCAAGAAAATGGGAGCTGATTTAATATTTCACAGGTGAAGGCCAATTCTAAATCAACCGTGTCCTCGTTAAGACAATATCTTTCATCTGGAGCTTCAGGAACCTGAGGGATTGATTACTTATGCAAGCAGCATTTTTCCCTTTTTGATACTTGCTACTATTTCAATACTTGCTGACCAATAATTCAACTTAATTAACTGTGAAAATTCACTGTAAGAAAACATGACTTAGCAATAAAAAAATGAACATTGACAGGAAGAATACAGTTTGTGTATTTATCATTTGATATTCAGACAAATCTGATCAATTTCAGGGGGAAGGTTGAATATTTTTGCAAACGACTGTAAAAATCACACAAGATAAATGTTCAGAGGCATTAAGGTTCCCAGAATTTCTGGCAGATATACACTCACTGGCCAGTTTAATAGGAACACCTGTACCCCTGCACATTTCCCCCATTCTGATGTTTGATGTGAACTGAAGCTCTTGATTTGTACCTGCATGATATTATGCATCTCGCTGCTGTCACATCGGATCATCGCACGAACGAGCAGGGGAGCAGGTGTTCCTAATAAAGTGGCTGGTGAATGAAGAGTATCTATCTAAAACTGAATCTTTAGTCTCTAAAAGTAATAAGAATAAGAATGAATCATCCACACAGGATGAATACTGCTTGGTGAATTCAGAAACGCCAAAACGAATGCTTAATATTTTTAAACTGTGACGCAAAACGCAGCGCAAAACATCACATCCAGACAGCAAAGCAGACAAGTGGCATAAAAACTAAAGAGGTCTCATCAAAACAGAATTTGAAATGGTATCAAAAAATGGGTGTGAATTTAAAAAAAAAAGAAGCCATAAGGAAGCCATTCTTCCTGAAATGCAATATTTATGTGTGATTCATATAAAGATATTGCTTGAACTAGACAAGACTATAATAAGAAATGAAATTTAAAGGAGCTGACAGTTATACAGAGGAAGAAAATATTTGAGTAATTGTACTACAGTTAAGTATTATTTGGTCATATTTATACTTTACCGGAGTGTTATAGAAATTAAACACTTCTTTCATAATTGCATTACTAAGAAAAAAACTTTTTCTTACTATTTTTTTAATACTTAACTATGGAGATTGATATATAGACAGGCCTGAATACTGTCATATATCATACACTGTGATGGGTTTCTGTACATCAGGATTATAAAATGCTGAGCAGAACACAACGTGAACACTTTAATGTGTTTCCTGGTTTGGAAGATTGTGTACTTGATTAGTGTAGTCAGTGATACAGCATGATTATGGATAGTGCTAGATTATTTATCATGGTATGTCATATGCCAGGGTTTTCAGACAGACACTGAATCTTTTTTTAACAGAAAAGTCACATGAACCTCAAACACGAATAATCACATGATGTGTGGTTGTTTTTTTTTTAGACAGTTCATGTTTCACACATTTTTCAGAGGTTTTTATTTTCACGTCATTTTCCTCACGTGAATTTTCTCACATGATTCATTTTTTTCATGTTATTATTTAAAATGATTCTATTTTCACATGTGATTTTTTCCCCACGATTCATTTATTTTCACTCGAGTTTCAAGTGTTCGTATGACTAAAACGCCTTTCTTAGACAAATTTCTTACTTTCAGCAATGTTGCGTCCTCAGACCAAAAAGCAGGCATTTGTTTATGTTCTTAATGTTGATGCTGTAGTAAAAAATATAGCTATATAAATAAAACAAAAGCAGTGACATGCTTTTCAGTGTGTAACGTTTTCTGTATGTCACTAATGAAAAGCAGTACAGATTGCTTATTGTATTTTCCTCCTTTTCTCCCCAGGATGATAACTTTTCAACCTGGAACAGAATCTTCTCCATAGAATGAAGCTGTAATCACCACAAAGTGCATCATGGTCTAACCTTAACTTTACATAACTTTTTTTTATACAAGTTGGCGTGTGAGGTTAGTTTACGCAAGGATTAGTAAACGTGAAACGTCAAATGTTCCCCATGTGGGGAAATGACTTAATGTTGTGGTTAAGTGAATATCAGTCCTCTGAGTCAGAGGCTTCAACCCTCCAAATCCACGCCCTCTTCTACAGACAATATTTGGACTTGTCTCTGGCAGCACCACACTCATACTTCAGGAGAAACGAAACTAGCCAGTGTCAGCCTGGTTTTTGTTTTTCGAGCAGTATGGATGAAGAAACAGACATGTCTTCAGATCTCAGCTTTACTGCACCCTCAGATGTAGCATGTGATGCATGCACAGGAAGGAAGCGTAAAGCAGAGCAGTCCTGTTTGCAGTGTTTGGCTTCATACTGCGAAAACCATTTGGACATGCACAACCTTCTGCATGTGAATGCGAAGAGACACAAGCTGGTGGCGGCTACGGGAAAACTCACACAGAGCGTCTGTCCTGAGCATGACAAACTCATGGAGGTTTTCTGCCGCACAGATCGGCAGTGCATCTGCCACCTGTGCATTACAAATAAACACAGAGATCACGATGTCGTCCTGATTGACTATGAGGTGGAGGAAGTAAAGGTAGGAATTTTTTGAATCATATCATAATGTGTAGGTATGATATCACCTGGAAGGATATCTGGTTTTATTTTACTTGTCTGTTTTTTCAGTGTAAGCTTGGGAGCACACAGAGGGAGATTACTGACAGGATTCAAACCAGAGAGAGCGAAGTGCAAGAATTAAAACAAGCAATCGAGGCTTTCAAGGTTTATTAAATTTATGCATTCATTCATTCATGAAGCCGTAGCATCTTGAATCATATTCTCAATCTTCCATATTTCTAAAAAAAAAAAAAGACATCCGCAAGGCAGGCAGTGGAGGAGAATGAGAAGAGCTTTACAGAGCTGATCCACTCCATTGAGACGAGACAGAGTGAAGTGAAGGAGCTGATCTTGGCTCAGGAGGAAGCTGCCGTGAAGAAGGCCGAGGAACGTTTGGAGCGACTGCCATCAGAGATCAGTGATCTGAAGAGGAGAGATTTTGAACTACAGCGTCTGGAGCGGCTCTCTCGAGCAGATAATGGTGTCCATTTTCTACAGGTAGGCTGCAAAAATAAAATAAAAAGTTGCTAATTGATGTTCAGTGCAATTATAGTTGCATAAATAAAGCACAAAAAAGGATGATTATACCCCTAGATGAGCTGCGTCTTGGGATAAATGTGATACGGTCTGGGAAAACCCATTGGACGTGTCTGAAATCTGGTGAAAAACATCAGCAGGAAATGCAGTCCGTCTGCCTAAAGGTGTCTAACAGACCTTGTTAGCTAGGTGTGCTTTTCTGGATCAAGTTTTGATCACATGCCATAGTGACACGGTGAAATGTAAAATCTCTGAAGATGCTTGAAATCACACATGCTTAAAACACATATAGGTCTTTGATTCCTTGTAAATGATGAATAAAAATAAGAAGGCAGTGGAAGTTACAAATATTCTTTCATTTAAAAAAAAAACCAGAAAGGTACTGGGAAAGAATGGGAATGAAAAAGTAACGGGTTAGAAAGATTAGAAAGGTTATTCTTTATTGCTTTTCTTTGTGAACTATAGTATAAAAAAGTCCAAATTTGCCTAGGTGAAGGCTTCTCCCAGGCCACCAGGTGAATATTTGCTGATTCTGTGCTGTCCACAGGGGATTCTGTCCACTCCAGCACTTTCTTCATCCTCGTCTTCCCCTGTGCTCTTCGTCCATCCATACTCCTCATTTAAGCTCGCCACTGAAGCTGTCTCGGACCTTATAGAGCAGATGAAACGTGTTTGCGATTTGCACTTCACCAACATCTCTGTACATGGTTAGTAAAGAATACTTTGGAGACAAATTAAAAATATCTAAATTTCATCACGCTCATCAGGACCGATCTTTCTCTGAGCAGTGCAGACGGCAGAAATTCTGAAGTCGCCTGTTTTGAAAGTGCGGGAAGCTTTATTGCAGAGTGAGTTTACCATTTCAACACTGCTTTATCCTATCTTCCATCTGTTTCTGGTTGTCCTAATGATTCACGTTGTCTGTGATACTTGATAACCTAGATGCTTCCAAGCTCACGCTGAACCTCAACACGGCACACGCGTCTTTCCGCTTGTCCAGAGAGAACAGGGAGGTGACTGCCGTGCACACGGTACAGGATTACACCGAGCATCCGGACAGATTTGACCGCAGAGCACAAATCCTTTGCAACGAGGGTCTTCAAGGCACGCCGCAGTACTGGGAGGTGGAGTACGGAGGCAGCAACTGGGTGTGCATCGCTGTGTCCTACATCAGAATCAACAGGAAGGGAAAGCGGGGTCCTCTCTTCGGCAGAAACCGCTGTTCCTGGGGCCTACGCTGTTATTCCACTTCCTATGAATTCTGGCATAATAATAAGCACGTTTCAGTTAAATATAACAAACGTTGCTCCAGAATAGGCGTGTATCTGGATCATGGAATAGGTATTCTGGAGTTTTACAATGTCTCAGATGATATGAGTCTCATCTATAAGGCACAGACCAAGTTTACCGAGCCTGTGTATGCTGGGTTTGGACTGGCAGGGAAAGGGACTCACATCAAGCTCTGTGATTTGGAGGAGGAGGAGGAGGCCATGAGGGAGAAAAAAATGTTGTTTTCTTACTCGAGTAACAGACTAACATGAAAGAACTGGAGTAGAGATTGTTAAAATGATATAAAACTTGTAATGATTTGATGTTTAAGCACTTTATGGATGTACAGGGTTTTTTTTTTTTAGTGTGTAGTTCTACCAAACCAACAGCAGGGGGCAGAATAGATTGTGAATATAAATCTGATTCTCTCTCTTTCTCTCTCTCTCTTTCTATAGCTATCAATAGATAGAAATTTGTTACAATGACATTTTATTGTATTGTATACCACAACATTGTTGATTTCTTGAATCTGATTGGTCAGAAAGTGTTCTACGGTATCGTTTCTATAAAACTCATTTACAGGTTCTTCTATGGCAGATGTGTCACTTAATAATGAACAGATTAAAAAAAACATTATTTAACAAAGAAAAACTTATAATCAGAAACCAAAAGGACAGAGGAAATCCAGAGCACTTTCTGTTTTCTCTATAATAGTGACAAGCTGAGTTTTTTTTTTCTTTTCTCATTTGTCTTATTAACTTGAAAATAGAGGGAAAAAAAAGAAAGGCTGTTGTGTTAACTTTACTAGCTGCAATAATGTAAGTGATCAATTGTCTTGGCAGGTATTCCACAACATTAAACATAACTATAAATGGATAAAGAGTATGATATGTTGTTCTTTCGTAAGTGAAGAGTGGTAACAATTCACCTCACCGTGTCGTTGATTATTTTTCTAACAGCATGACGCTTAGTGTCAAAGCACACAAGAGCAAATCGGGAGCGAAAATCAGTATCAGTGTGAGCTTTGGAGTCGTGCTTCAACATCCAACGTGTACCGTATTTCTGACTTTTGTGTACGTGTGTGATGTGATGTGATGCGAACATTATCAGGGCAGGAGAGCAGGCGTACACAGCACACTTCTCATGAACAAGAGCTTGTGTCTTTGTCTTAATAACAATTCATACAGTTTACTTCTGAACTAGAAAATTCAGTTTCATGACAGAAACTCTAAGTCAAATTTGTTGTTGTTGTTGTTGTTGTTCCTCTTTTGGCTGTTCCAGTTAGGGGTCGCAACAGCAGATCACTGGTCCGTGTATATTTTGATTTTTGCAGTTTTTACGCCAGATGCCCTTCCTGACGCAACCCTCACCAACTTTTATCCGGGCTTAGGACTGGCACTGAGAGCGCACTGCTGCACACTGTGGCTGTGGCTGGGGTCAGTTCCCTGGCCAGCAGTGAGAGCGCTCGGGCCAAACCACTAATCCTCCAGAGACCTGAATTAAATCAAATTTAATAACATTTATATTCAATAAGGTCTTTATTTCAAGTCATGAACCAAAAGTCACACATCAACGAAGCTCAGTTACTTCTCAAGCTACTTGAAGCATCTGTGAGACTGGATTTATACAGAATTAATGTGCACTTTGTCTTACTGACAGTTCACACAGTTTACTTCTGAACTAGAAAATTCAGTTAAGACAGAAACTCTAAGTCAAATTTAATGACGAATATTTTCAATAAGGTCTTTATTTCAAGTCGGGAACCAAAAGTCACACATCAACGAGAATCTGAAGCATCTGTGAGACTGGATTTATACAGAATTAATGTGCACTGATTCTGAAAAAGTTCACTGAAACACCATGAAGAGGCCACAGAACAGGTCTTGGATGTTAGATGCAACTCAGAGAAACGATGGCAGACTGAATAAATAATAATAATTAAAAAAAAAAGAGCTTAATGCTGTTTTTTGTGCCTTCAAGAATCTTTAATTTTGTCCTCATTAAGAGGCAAATGCCAGTCAGCTGGTGGTTTTTGTCTCATCTCCCAAAACGGAGGGAAGTTCTTCTGTTCAGACACTCGATTTCTCTCACTTTTCTGAAGACTCTCCTGAAACAAAGAAGAAAAAAACAGCACTGAAAAGCTTCAGCGGCGCTGCAGTGATCATGTGACGCTCTGTAACAGACACTGACCTTAGCGTGTGGACTGCGGCTCCGCTCCCACTCTCGACACGCCTCATAGTCGTCTTTCCACTGCAGGCAGACGGGCGACGTCCCGTACGTGTAGTAATGATGGAAACGGTTGCGTAAACTCTTACAGTGTCTGAATTCGGTCCAGTAGACGTCACATAGCCGTGGTGGCTGAGGGGAAAAAACAACAACAACAACAACAACAACGTGCAGAGATTAGCACTGATGAAGCAGTGACTGGAAGATGAAAATTATGATCATCAGTAGAAGCGATCGCTGTAGAGACGGTGATAAATGTATTTTTTGATTAAACACTACTCCTGGATGCTACATGCTCAGTTGATCTTCGCTGTGGTTTTCATGAAGCTAGCACAGAGCTGTGTACACCTTTAATTTTAAAAGTACTGGATACAGCCACGAACTCGGAAACGCACCCGAGATATAACACACACAACACCTTTTACAGGAGGTTAGAGTTCATGGATGAACAGAGTCCACGAAACACTAAACACGCTAAAACAGTTAAAACACGTTAAACACGCTCAACCAGATTAAAGTGCTCTGCTGTCTTTCATTTTAAAATGTTTAACAGTTAAGTGTGCAAAGATTCGAAGGTTAAAAGTCAAACGTGTAATAGTTAAAATGGTAAAAACATTCAAACATGTTCAAAGGTTAAAGTGTTGTTATGATATTTCAGTTGGTTGCTAGGGTGTTGTTACAATATTCCAAGTGGTTGCTAGGGTGTTGTTACGATATTCCAGGTGGTTGCTAGGCTGTTGCTACATGGTTGCTAGAATATTCGAGTTGGTTGCCAGGGTGTTGCTAGGTGGTAATTATGATATCCCAGTTGGTTGCTAGTGAGTTGCTAGGTAATTGCTATGATATTACATGAGGTTGCACCAGTGGTTGTTGCTAGGTGGTTGCTATGCTAAACTACCTGGTTGCTAGGATGTTGCTGTGCTAACCCAGGTACTTGCTAGTATGATGCTAGATTCCTGCTATAACGGAAGTCTGGCATTTTAGCCGACCTTGGAGCTCCATTTCCAAAGTTTCCATTAAATTCTGCGTTAACGTCTGTGTTAACGTCTGTGTTAACGCGTATATTTGCGTAGCACGCAGAGACGCAGAGACGCAGACGTGCTAGCGCGCAGTCCTGACTAGGTGCAAGTGAGCCTGAGCGATAGCTTAAACCAGAAAAGCAATTTGAGCAACGTAAACATACACAAAATCATACAAAACACAAACCAACAAACAAACAAACATAAATAAACAAAGCAGGAAGACATACACGCCAGGGTGACTCCGTCTCTCCCATGTCGCACGCTTCTGCTTCTTCTTCTGCTGCTGCTGCTGAATTCAGCTTTAGTTTCGCGGCTCTGTACTGCCACCTAATGCCTACTTCCGTCACTACACCTAACAAATGCCACAAGACTCAACATTTCACCTATTGTTATTATTTTTTATTTGAATAAAGTCAAAGAACAACTGCAAAGAAGAATAAAATAACAGGGAAATAATAGAAGGAAAATAAATAAATAAATAAATAAATAAATACAGAGATAGCTAGAGGTCTTCAAAAAGAAGAGGTCTTGTGAAACATCAGAAGTGTCTTGACCTTCTTATGCTTTAAAGAAATTACACACAAAGCCAATTCCACCTTAAAAACAGAAAAATATGGAGGAACTAGATGTTATATATACCTAGGTTTACATTTATGACTATAATACTTCCCTAAAATAATAATAATAATAATAATAATAATAATAATAATAATAACATTAATAAACAGATCCTTCCAGTTACTTTCCAAGCATTACATCATTTTATTTATTTTTATTATTTTTTTTTGAAAAGGTGTTCTACACTGCGAGTTTACCTTTCAGGCAGCAGTGTAAGGCATTCCAAAATAATACTGAGTGGATACATGTGTATTAAATAAATAAATAAATAAATAAACAAATAAATAAATAGGCTAAAGTCTTCTTCTTCTTCTTCTTCTTCTTCTTCTTCTTCTTCTTATTACACTTATTGCAATTTACAAAATCAACCCTGGCGATAACGGACTTGAGAATCTCCCTCCATTGGCATTCTTTAGCTGCTGCATCAAATTCAAGGCCTTGATGCTCACGTAGAAGACCTTCTCTGGAACAGCCCCCGTTACCTCAGCACTCTCCTCGAGGTTTATGTTCCCTCCTGTAACCTGCGATCAGTCGATGAGCGACGCCTGGTACTGTAGTGCTCCCTTTCCAGAGCCTTCAAACTGACCATCCCTCAGTGGTGGAATGAACTTCCACAACTACATCAACTTCACAGCAGAATCCATCACTATCTTCAAAACAACGGCTAAAGACCCACCTCTTCCGTGAACACTGAACTAACCCCTAACTAAAAAAATAAATCTGCACTTACACTGGATCTTACACCTCTACTCCATGCACTTTGCTCCTCTAGCACTCAGTTAATAATCTTGTACGGTAGCAATACTTGTATTGTTCTCTGCTTGATGTATCGCTTTGCTTGTCCTTTGGATAAAAGCGTCTGCTAAATGAATAAATGTAAATGTAAAGTAACAACTGAGCTTTGACATAAAATATTTACCAATAGATACGTATACAATAGTGTGCATCATCTGAAAAAGCTGTGAGAAAGTTAGATGAGAAAATATGATCAGTGGTTTCAATATCCTCTTTACAGAATATGCAAACATCACCATCCACTCCAAATCACTGTCTCATAAGTTCCCGAGATGGACAAAGTTTAGATATCAAAGGCTTTTGAAATATCTGAGAGAATGAGTTTCTAAATGATATTGAATAATGAATCATGAATCATGATGGATATTGAATAATATTAAAGTATCTCCTTAGAAAAAGGCTGGAAAGCCTCAGAGTGAGAAAATCATCTAATATATTGAGGCAAGTTATTAGACCTATTACAGTCATAGCTTTTAGAATTGGCTTGAGAACCGTATTATATTGCTTTCGATTACAAACTTCAAACAAATTTCCTCACATGACATTACACTTCCATTCTGATTTAAGAAATGTAGTACAGACCCTATTTCTTTTGCTAAACATTCACCAATAAACAGTGACTTGTTTCTAAAAGTTAGCGTTCACATTCTTTAACGTTAAACCGCAAACTAGAAGCTTTAGAAAAGAAATCCACAATTTTTATTACTTTGGGAACGTGATGAATGATCTTTAAAAAGACAGCGAAATGCAAAAATTAAAACAAGCAATCGAAGGTTTCAAAGTTACTTAATTCCTGTGTTCATTCATGAAGCAGCAGCATTTTGAATCATATTCTGAATCATATTTTGTGTCCATATTTATAAAATAGACAGAGTGAAGCGAAGGAGCTGAAGCTGCCGTGAAGAAGGCCAAGGAACTTCTGAAGTGACTTTTGGAACTACAGCATCTGAAGCGGCTTTCTCCAGCAGGTAATGGTGTCCATTGTCTACAGGTAGGCTGCAAAAATAAAACAAAATAGTAAAAGTTGAAGTTCAGTCACAATATTAAGATTACATGAATGAATGTGTTGTAATTGCACAAATAAACCACAAATCTGATATAATGAGCTGCGTCTCAGGATAAATGTGTGATGGACTGGAAAAAACCCTTGGATATGGCTGTGGCTCAATTCTGGAAAACAATGGAAAAATTCGAGCTGTTTTTGATTTAACTTCTATCCTTGCCTTAGTATCTGCCTGCAAAGCAGCCAGTCTAACAAACCACCATTTTGAAATGTTGACTTGGATTTGTGCTTTGGGTCATTATTGTGCTAGAAGGTGAAATTTTTCTTTATATTCTGCTGTCTTTCAGAGGTCTGCAGGGTTTGTGCCAAAACTGATTGGTATACGGAGCTATCTATGATTCCCATGCTGCCACCACCATGCTTCAGCATGGGCATGTTGTTCTTTGGGTGATAAACAGTCTCGGGGTTTTTTTTTTGCACCAACAATATTTTTGAGAATTATGCTCAAAAAGCTCTATCTTGCTCTAATCAGCCCCTAACACCTTTAGCCACATGGTTTGGGGTGATAGATGCAGGTTTGGATGTTTTTTTTTTTCATGAGAAAGAGCTTCTTTCTAGCCATCTTACCCCACAGCTCAGATATTTGAAGAATATGAGATATTGCTGTCACATGCAGAGAGTAATCAGTACTTGTCAGATGTTCCTGCATCTCCTTTAATGTTGCTGTAGGTCTCTTGGCAGCCTCCATGATAAGTTTTCATCTTGTCCTTTCATCAGAATTTGAAGAGGCGTCTTGTTCTTGGTGACGTCATTGTGGTGCTCCATTTTCTCCACTTGTTGATGATGGCCTTCACAATGTTCCATGGTACATCTAATGCTTTAGAAATTCTTTTCTACTCCTGTCCTGATCGATACCTTTTGACAACGAGATCCTGTACATGCTTCGTAAGCTCTCTGTAGACTATGGCTTCTGCAGTCCCATGAAACAAAGAAAATCCAACAGAAACAGCTGATCTTTATTTGGGGTTAAACATATATCGGCTGTCAAAATGTCCTGCGCCTAATAAAAAGACTTAATAACAAGAAATTTAGTCATCGGAACAGAACTGAGTGAATAAATCAGTGATTATTTCTCCACTGAGAGCGTGATCAGCTTGTTAACATGAACTGAGATGAACATTCGCGCAAACAGTCGAGCAAACGATCGAGTGAACAATCAGGCGAACAATTGAGCGAACAATCAGTTAAGCGAAGAATCCAACGAACAGTCGAGCGAACAATCCTGTGAACTTAGAACGAACAGTCGAGCAACTAATCGTGCAAACAGTCAAATGAAGTTCGAGTGAACAGTCGAGCTAAGAGTCGAACGAACAGTCAAGTGAACAGTTGAGTGAAAAATGGAGTGAACATTTGAGCAAACAATTGAGCGAACAATCAGTTAAGCGAACAATCCAACGAACAGTCGAGTGAACAATCCTGTGAACTTCGAACGAACAGTTGAGCAAACAATCGTGCGAACAGTCAAATGAAGTTTGAGCAAACAGTCTAGCTAAGAGTCGAGTGAACAGTCGAGCGAACAGTTGAGTGAAGAGATGACAATGAAACCCGTGTTTAAATGCCGTGAGTGACTTTTACCTCAGGTGATGACACAGAGACTGATGATGATGCTGATAGTCAAAGTGAGAATTCTTTCCCTTTATAAACTTGTAATTAACTTTAAAATTGGGAAGTAATGTTGTTTTTCATAAATAGATTAGATTATAAAGGTACTGTAGAGGTAAGCACAGCATCTTTCAGTGGAATTAGTTTTCTCTCTTTTCACTTTTGGGGGTAACCAGACTTTAAAATGCTCGACCTTTACTTGTGACTTAGATAGGGAAAAAAAAGGAGAAATATATTTCAAAAAACGTAAAAAAAAAAAAAAGCAAATACTCTCAGCAACACATGCGTTAAACACATTAAACACACACGCAACATTACATATATATACGGACATTATACTGTACATACACTGGCAATTTTCCTTACATGTGAGTGTGATTTTTTAAATTCCTTATAAATGTAGAATAAAAAAAATAAGGAAACAGAGTTTGCAAATACTTACTAAACAAAATTAACAAAAAACCCATAAACAATGTTACAATGATATAAATCTCATAACAGTGCAATCTTATGAGTACCTTACGAATGTGTGTGTATTTTTTTCCAGTTCTACTATACCAACAGTAGAGGGCAGAATAGATTTTGCATAGTTCAAGAGAGGAAAAAACAACAACCCAGCAATAGATAGGAATTAGTTCCACTGACATTATGAAACAATATAATGACATATTATTGTATTATACCACAACGCTGTTGAATTGTTGAATCTGATTTCTCAGAAAGTGTTCTCATATGTTACTGCGTCTATAAAACTTATTTACAGGTTCTTATATGTTCGATGCTCCACTTAATAATATTTTTTAATGTTATTTCGCAAAGAAAAAAAGGAAGGAGTCTCCAGTGTCAGTAAATTTTCCACCATGCAAAGTCGTTATGTTTCTCCATAACAGTAAAAGAGAGAAGCTGGTGATGAAACTACTGTTTATAGCTGCTATAACGTAAGTGATAACAGTAGCTAACTTGTCTTGGCGTATGTTGCACAGCATTAAATATAACTATAAATGGGTAAAAAAAATCTGATGTGTTGTTATTTCATAAATCAGTCATTGTAATCATTGGGAAATTGCTGTGAGGCTGCTTCACCCCACCCTGTTGTTGATTATTTTCCTATCACAGCATGAAACAGAGTCGCTCATTATTATAATTTATTATCCAAATTGTATTTCTAAATGCTTCTTTTTCACAACTGCGGCCCAGTTCTCACCACCTTAGCCTTTGTTATAATCTATTCTCCTTTTTCAACACCTTCCACTGGGAATAGCACTTTGCAGGCATAACATGTCTGTGCAACACACACACACACACACACACACAGGTCTCTGTCACAGCACAACTACACACTTTCACACTTTCACTGAGTGGCACCAGAGACCCTAGAGGGCAGATGTAAGGGATGGCACTTGAAACACAAACACCTTAAAGCTGCCTAGGGGTATAAAGAGGGCATACTAATAATAATAATAATAATAATAAAAAGTAATACATACTGCTTAAAAAGAGCAAATCGTACATGGAACGAATAAAAACGGAGAATTAACAAATTGAAGATTAAATGGCAGCAGTACCAATTATAAAAATGTCAAATACCTAACGAGTACATAAACTGTAATATATAAAATGACTACATTCC
Organism: Pangasianodon gigas; assembly: GCA_022758105.1. Taxonomy (NCBI): domain Eukaryota; kingdom Metazoa; phylum Chordata; class Actinopteri; order Siluriformes; family Pangasiidae; genus Pangasianodon; species Pangasianodon gigas. Next base: position 31,396,766 of record CM040457.1, on the reverse strand, counting down.
ATGCAGTTAGTGTAAGCAGCCTAATGAACATGAGCAGTATGATTAGTATTAACTGACATAAATGATATGAGACAATGCTCTGGGGAAGATGCTGTAATTAAGTAAAGGTTGCTTAATTACAGACTAGCTTCAGAAAAAGAAACAAAGCAAGCAAAAAAAAAAAAAAGTTTCTGAGTGGCATTTTGAGCTTTCATGAGTGTGCTAGGGAATATGATGTGAAATATTGCAATTTTATTACCAAACCTGAGTGGAATCTTAAACATCCAGCAAAGTTTAAAGGAAAAAGACAAGATCTATCCATCCATCCTCTGTACCGCTTATCCTACACAGGGTCACGGGGAGCCTCGGGGAACAACCTGGACGGGATGCCAACCCATCACATGGCACAATCTCTCACACACTCTGGATAATTTAGAGATGACAATCAGCCTTCAGTGCATGTCTTTGAACTGGGGAAGGAAACCAGAGCACCCTGAGGAAACCCCAAAGCATGGGGAGAACCTGCAAGCTCCTCGCACACACGGGACAGAGACAGGAATCGAACCCTCAACCCCGGAGGTTCGAGCCTACAGTGCGAACCATTAAGCCATCCCTCAAAAAAACAAGATATAAATACATAAAAAACTGTTAAAAAAAGGAAAGAAAGACAAGAATAATGAATGTATTTGCTAAGAATTGTTCAGATATGGTCCGATATATATTCCAGTGAGCACACTTGATTGACATCCATCTATAAAAACTCACACAAGCATATCTATACATTGGGAACACATAGGCCTACACTGTGGATATTTATTTTCCTTTAGTTTCAATATTGACGTTGTGATATGGATCGATGAGGTCACATTAAAAGTACAACCCTGTTATCTGAGATGAGTGGAGACATTTTGGGAATGTTTGAATGCAGGTTTTCTTAAAGTTTATCTATTTTAAGATACAAGGGTAAAATGGCACCCAAACTGTAGAACGAACCCAATATTAGGACCACAAATGAAACCAAGACGATGAAATCGGAGAAACTCTGGTGAAGTAAAGTCACCAGACCCACAAACCCGACTTTAACCTATTTAAAGCAAAGCCCAGATTTAGATTCCCTCGGACTTTAAGCCTGCTGACACATCGGGGGAAAAAGTGTCAGCACTTTGCATTTATCCAAAGATTTTTAAAGTTCATAACGGGTAATTTGGATGTGTGTCAAGCGTCTAATTGCAGATGTGCTAAACATTGTGTGTAATATGCTAACATAGCAACAGATCTATTCTGCAGCTGAGGCTAAAGTGATATATAAAGCTACCAATTCCTGAGATATGGGATATTTTAGGAATTGCCTCCTGGACATTTTTGGTACCTTTGTGTCCTCTATAGAGCTGAATCATCTCTACCTTCCATCCATGTGTAGCATTCCTACCAAACTAATCTATCTAGCAAATCTATCTAGCTATAGCTTGACTATAGGCTAGTCAAAGTGCAGAGGTTAGTCTATCAATTAAAAGTATTGCTCTAGCTGTATCTATTACCATGTGACGTCTACAGTAGGCATGTTTCACTGTGTGGAATCACCTGACACAATATTCGCTTATAGGCTGCATGAATCCACAGTCTGGGCTAGAAAGAAATCAGCCCCAGTCTTGCTTCTTCCTACCATTCTGTGTATTTTTCTTAGGCTTATTTGTGGTGCTGTTGTGCTCGTGTCCAAAATAATCCACCTCAAGACATTTAACAGCCAATAATCTGAGGCGGATGCCAAAAACGAAACCTTATATTGATATCTTTTTATCTTCGAAAGACAGGGAGATTAACTTGCTAGCTGCCCCAGCTACTACTACTTCGAACTCACTAAACAATACCAATAAAAAATCCGGGGGCCAATTTTCTGAGCTGAGCTTACCCTTATTGTAATATAGCGAGGGATGAACAGCTAAAAACAGTAACATTTTTTTATTTTGTTGAGGAAAATTTTATTTTCGCTATATTCCTGCTTTCGAACGAAGCTTTCGGAAATGTTTTGCTAAATTGTAAATATTGCGATAACGTTGCTTTTATAGCTTCTTAGTTAGTCGTGAAAACAAGCTGTATATAGACAAAGTAAAACTATTAAACTGTAGGTGGAACACTTTCAGAATAAACAGAAGTAAAATAAACCAAACTAAAGAGGAGTAAGGGCATTAGGACTCGCTTTACCGATTCGACTCTTTCGAATGAATCAGTTTGGGAATCGTCTCGCGCAGATTCAGATTCATTTGACTCAGCACTCAAATAAAAATAGTATTAAACTGTAGTTTTCTTAGTCGCTGGTGTGCTATCATTTAAGATTACATTATTGTTCCTTTAATGTGTATCTTTTACCTCGAATCCTGGATATAGTTTACCTTAAAATGAGTTAAATGGCTTTAAAGCTTTAAAGGAAAACTACATGCACCTTTCGAGATAAAATATACAGACTAAAGTTACAAAATCTGAGAGATAAGGAAAGGTACTACTGATTTTAGTACCTTTTCTTCTCCCTGAGACTGTAGCTTACATGATATTTCTGGTGGTGAGTCAAATGAATCAAAACATGCACTGATTCGACTCGCAAATAGATTCGGATCTAAGGAGTCGACTCTGTAAAGTGAGTCGTAATGCCCGTACTCTTTTGGTCTCTGCATCCGCTTCCTCTGCCTTTGATATATGATATGATCACAGGCATCGCACGCGCTTAGTTAGACCAAGGACCAGGAGACGCACGCGGGACCTCCGGCGCAGCACGCGCGCAACATGGCCGCGAAAGACAGCGCACCGGCGAGCTTTCTGAGCGTGAGCCGGGAGATGACAGGTAATTATTTACCGCGTGCACGCGCCGGACGCACTGAAAAATTCATGATGCACTTCTTTTGATATGTCGCTATGGCTTCTCGGCAGTGATTTAGAGTCACGCTCGTGCTCGTTCTTCTGCAACTTGACTGACTTTTGGAGCTTTATGTACGCTCGAGAATTAGTTTATTATGGGGATTAAACTGTGCATTACACTGTGCATTACACTGTGCATTAAACTGAGCATTACACTGTGCATTAAACTGTGCATTACACTGTGCATTGCACTGAGCATTAAACTGAGCATTAAACTGAGCATTAAACTGAGCATTGCACTGTGCATTAAACTGTGCATTAAACTGAGCATTGCACTGTGCATTAAACTGAGCATTAAACTGAGCATTGCACTGTGCATTAAACTGAGCATTGCATTAAAC
>CM040457.1:31367369-31386368 GCA_022758105.1 Pangasianodon gigas | reverse complement strand
GCTACAAGAGCATTAGTGAGGTCAGGCGCTGATGTTGGGATGTCGAGGAGGTCTGGGGTGCAGTCGGTGTTCCAGTTCATCCCAAAGGTGTTCAGTGGGGTTGAGGTCAGGGCTCTGTGCAGGACACTCGAGTTCTTCCACTCCAACCTTCACACACCATGTCTTCATGGAGCTCGCTTTGTGCACAGGGGCATTGTCAAGCTGGAACAGGTTTGGGTCTCTTAGTTCCAGTGAAGGGAAACTGTAATATTACAGCACACAGAGACATTCTATACAATTGTCTGGTTTCAACTTTGTAGCATCAGTCTGGGGAAGGTTCACACATGGGTGTGATGGTCAGGTGTCTACAAACTTTTGACCATATAGTGTATTTGTGCTATATGGGTTTTGGATGTAGAGATAGAGAAACTGAATGGAATCGGATTTTTTCGGTCTTCATCATTGTCTCGTACATGTTCTCTACATTGAGGTGCTTTGTCCAGCTCAATCAAGCATAAAATACATGGTTGTGGTAAACTTCTGGTGTGTCTTTTCAGGTGGTCCTGTACAAAATTTAAATTTGAATTGAAAGAGGTGGAAGGAAACCGTAGTGCTAATCGGTAGGCTAGCTTGGTTGAGGTCTTGAGGCAAGTAGCATACAGGGAGAGAGAAAAAAGAGAAAGATTTCAGGTTGCTGAGCTCTGCCCAGGTCACGCAGTCTCTTGCGAGTTTTTTTGGCATCATTTGAATTCTATCTTTGAAGTGTAGACAGCTAATGAACTCGTGTCTCACGCTGCTCTGCATTTGCCCCTTCTGTCCAAGTCACCCCCTTCCTCTCATTCATTATTTCTTTCTCTCTGTCTCCGGATCTTCCTTTGAAGTCAGCAGTTCGTCATGGTGCAGTGATTTACAGGTCAATACTGAAAGCTCTTTGCCCATGATACGGGGCATTAAGCCCTATCAGAGTCATCTATTGCTTTCTCTTTCTCTCTGTCTCTGTCTACATTTTCAGTAGCTTCCTCAGTGAGCAAAACCTTTTAGGATCCTGTTTGAAGGACGGGATCAACAAACTACATTCTGCTCAGTTCTCAGCAAGTACAAATATCCTGAATGTAGGCAAATTAAATTCAATTTTATTTGTATAGTGCTTTTAACAATAATAATAATACCAATAACAAGAAATTCAGATGTATATTTCGATTCTTATTAAACAAGCCAGCAGGAAGGTAAAAATCCCCTGAGACAACATGAGGAAGAAACCTTGAGAGAAACCAGATTCAAAAGGGAACCAATCCTCTTTTGGGTGACCCTGGGTAGCAGAATTATAAATCATTTTATTTATACAGTTGTAGGCCAGTACTAGTGTAAGTGTGTTGAAAGGATGTTTAGTAGGAGAATATTGTGAAGAGGAATCCTGGGATGAGCACAGAACAAGTCTTTATGATTTCAGCAGCAGTTCTTAGGTTCAAATCTACAGCATCCGGATAAGATTGTAGACTTGGGCATTAAATAGTTTTGGGGAGTGCAAATCTTTTTTTTTTTTACTCATTGCAAGCTTAAAATAGTTTTTTTTCTTTTCTATTGGCTAATAACTATGATTATTTCAAGCACTTATTTCTAAATTTCAATATTAGATCAATTTAACTATATTCAAGATTTTGTTATGATTTCCTGAACAATACATTTGCAAATTCTAATATTGCAAAATTATTAAATTACTCGATTCATACATTTCTCTGCAATCACCTGCAGTTTCTGTGCATCAGTGCTCCTTATGCTTTTGTTTTATGCAGCTGTGTACAGATCTACTGTAGTACATCACTTCAAGCACAGCATGGCACATTAATAATTAATTTATCTGTTTAGGCACCGAGGTTTTCTGAGGCAGTTTTCTTCGATCTCTTTCTCTCTTGTACTTTGTCATCCAGTATTTTTTTTTTTTTGGACCTGTCAAAGTCTTGGCAAGGGTGAAAAATCTCAATAACAGAGTTTTGGAGAGTGTTTTAGTCTGTCTGTTGTCTCTGACAGGACTCGTTGGCTTAAGCGGTGAGACTTACACACCCAATTTTACATCCACTGTCTCCATCCCACAATCATGCTTTGACGAGCAGATGAATAGACAGATTGAGTAAAAGAAAGAGAAGGGAAAGCTAAAGTCTTTATTAACCGGATTCCTCGTGTCTCCATCATGCGGCTTCTTCTCTCGCCGGGGAGCCATTACTGAATCATTAGATGGAGGACTGGAGGAGCTGGAAATGACAGAGCAGAACACAAAATGGCAGGAAGAAATGAATAAGGCAGAGAAGGAATGAAGAGAGAAAGGGGATAGGTGAGAAGGCTACAGTATGCATAGCTGCATGGGTGATTGAATATCAATTTTGATTGTTTTGATCTCATAGAGGAAATTTTTCAATGCCTGTTTACAAAAATATTTGTGATGCTTTTTTTTTCTTTACAAAAATGGCAACTTTAAACAAGTTTACGCTGTACATTCTACTAGAGGTGTTACTTAAGCTTAAGCTTATTAAAAAAGCCATTTAAGGGGGCGGGGCTTGAATCCTGACTTCGAATCCCGAGTTCAAATCCTGAGTTCGAATCCCGACGATGCCGCAACCATCCATGGCGATGAGCCAATATTCTCGACACTAGCCAATCGTGGGCATCTGCAAGCTCATGTATGCAGAAGAGGGCGGATAGCGCTTTCCTCCAAATGTGTTACTCTGTGCTGTGATGCAGCAAGAGCAGCAGTTTGAAAAGGTGTGATCTCAGAGGAACCATGTGTTAGCCTTCGCATGATAGGAGATAACTGGCTGGTGGTTGGAAATTGGCAGGGGATGGAAAGCGGCATTTAAAGTGAGGAAAGCATGATTCAGTTTCGCAATATCCTGTAAAGTTATCAAATTCATATTTTGGTTATGTTTCGAAGCTTCTAGGTTTACACAGAGGCCCTTAATTGTAGTTCTGGTTTCACAGACCTGTCATCATATCAAGCTTATGATGAGCAGAACTAGAAGCCTATGTCAGTATTTCAGTTTTACTCGAATTTAAAAGAGGAAGGAGTCTCTGTTTATCTCAGAATGTTATAGCTGTACTGCTGAATGTTGCCAAAGAGATAATTATATATAATTATCTATAATCAGCGTAGACATGAATGCCATGTACAGTATATTTGCGCGTTACATGTCCAAGGATATAAGAGGAAAACAATAAAGGAACTAAAACACAATCTTGTGGGGTATCATATTGTACTTTTTACATCTTGTAGAATCTCCATTAAAGCTAACAAATTGATAAAGGTCTATCAAGTATATATACAGTATCTGTAGGTAACTTTTGCCCAGTAAAGCCTCAGTGTAGACAAACAAGCAACTGCAAATATCTATGAATATTAGTAACGACCAGTCCAACTTCCTGTACAGTGATGCACAGATACTGTCTCTCATAATATATAGATAAAACACAAAGCACTATAAAAGTTCCTGTAAATAATATCTTCAAATAATTCTGTTTTATTTGTATAGCGCCTCTAACAGTAGACAATGTCATAGCTAATATATTATATCTTTTCAGATCAAATGATTGTTTCAGGGATTTTTCTGAAGAGTTTCTGCCATAAGAAATATTTTTCACTTTACTCCTTATATCTGTGTGACGAAGCGTGGAAAGAAAGGGAAAGAAGAGGATCAGGTGTAGGAAAAGTGTGACGCTGCAGAGGATAGCTCAGTAGAAGAATATAATGGGGAAAAAAAGAAAAAAGAACATGGCGTCTTTCAGAGTGAATAGAAGAAGGAAGGAAAAGGAGGAACGAGGGAGGTTGAGTGCAGAAGTTTAGACTTCTGCTGATGAGTGTATGAGATGAATAGGCGAAAATCAGCTGAAATCATTTTTGCATGCATCCCTGAGACGTGTTTTTCTTCCCCATAGCCTGTGTTTTCTCCATCTCTCACCATCCTGTGCTGTCTCTCTAATTCGCAGTCACACACACACACACACACACACACATTCACATCACTATCAAATTAAAACACAAATATAGGCAGTGCCGCCATTTGCTAATTGATGTCTATAAAACATTTGCGAGCTTTAAATGATGGTTAGATATTCTTCAGTAAGTGCTTTATCCTGCTCAGGGTCACGCTGAATCCGGAGTCTATCCAGGGATCCCAGGGATCGCTATCCGGGAATGCTGTTTATATCTGAGAATTTTAGCATGGCATGATTTTTATTTATGATGATCTTTTTTTATTTCATGTCATAACTATGATGATATGGTTTAATTATTTATCAATATCGTGCACTGCAGTGCCCGTACTGTTTAATAGCACTTTCTGGTGAAGACAGATGAAATTGATTTTGGAATACGCAATGCATAAATAATTCATGATAATAGACAGCGTTTTGGAATTCTCATGACATTTTAACTATCATGACATTAAAAAGCATTCAATATTGTTGTAATGATAATTGTATATTGGCTGATAAACACTCCGTTTGCTTCATGGTGTAGGAATATGATCTAGAAACAGGGTCTGGCTTAAACAGCTCCAGCAGCAGATCTTACCAACATAAATCCAGGGATAAGCATTACTTCTGGCTGGTGTTCAGGATGTTAATTAAGCCTAGTTAATTAAAACCTTTTTTTTTTTTTAATAGACACCTTCCACTGACAAGGTAATTGGGACTATTCTTAATTTATGTGTAGATCTGACTCAGTCGCTTTCTCAGAGACCCATATTAATCTTCTAGGGTTTTTATGACCATAAAGGTGGAAGTGTCTTTTGATCATCAAACCTTTTACTTAGCATTTAACTCTGGAAAAAAAAAATGTAAGCAGAGTGCTTGAAATATAATAAACTCCTTCTTTAGCATTATATACTGTATAACAACAGCACTGTTGAGTTCTCGATTCTGATTGGTCAGAAAGTGTTCCAACTAAAAGACTTTATATTAATGCACTGCTTCTAACTCGTTCTCGTGCTAATTCATAAAAATCAGTGCTGATATGGTGAATGTGTTCTTATTTCACATTCAAGGAAGGAGTCTCCAGTGTCAAAGCTTTGTAACAGTCAAAGGTAAAGCTGTAACTTCAGGTTTTCCTCCATGAGAAAGTCTTCAGGACGGAGGACTTTGTGCTTGGTGGTTTGTCAGTAACGTGACAAGCTGGATATTTTTGTCTTACTAACTTCATGAGAGAGAGGGGGGAAAAAAAAGAAGCAGATGAGAAAAGGATTGTTTATAGCTGCTCTAACCAAAGCGATAACAGGAAGTAGCTCGTTTATTTACGGACAACATCAAATGTAGCTATAAATGCATAAACACGAAAACAAATATTGGCAAATTTGCTGTGATGTAAGAGGAATAAAACACATAAAATATATAAGGACACTTTATTCCTTACATATGTAACACTTGTAACATCATTCTATATTAACATAGTTACCAGGTTACAAGGTTACCATGGTTACAATGATAAATTGACTGTTAAATGTGTTTATTACAAAATGTTTCAGGTGTTGGCGACATGGCGGCTTTACCTCATGGCTCCAAAATTACCAACCAAGGTACAGTAGCATACGTAACACTCTATACACTTCCCTCTGAGTAATGTAAAACACGGTGTACAGTACATTCAAGTACGTTCATGTTTATTGTGCTTTTAGGTGGAGCAAACATTTAACTACCTGGAGATTCGTTCTATAAGCCCTCATCCAGAGAACCAGGTTAGAGCCATTCTGCAACTCTAACACGTTTTACGTTTCTATGTTTCTCTTTAGAAACTAACTCTTTCTGGCTTTGTGCGTCTCTTTCTGTCAGGTCGTCATAGAGACAGACAAGTCCACCTACGTCTTCAGGCTACAGTCGAGTGACCACATGGATCAGCTGCTCAGCCACATCAACTTCACTCTCTTGCGCATCTTCAACAGCTCCATCTGCGTGTAAGTTTTCCGAAAAAAAAAAAAAGTAGGAGTTTCTTTACCTTCCGCATGTGGGAGTGCTATCACTTGATACCCTTTTACCAAATGGCAGCATAGCAGAACCACTTATCATGACATCATTCACATATTACTTGTATCCTCGATTAATTCTTAGCAAAGTTTACATTTTTTTTGTCTAACATACTTGTTTATGAGCTGTATCTATTCAGACAGATGCAGACAGCTATATGGGGCGGAGTTTACTTGAGAGAGAGGCGTGTCTTAGCGTGACTTCCCCATTTTTCTTGCATGATATCGGCTCGAGCGAGGAGTCCAGCACCACCGTTCAACAGTTTGATGTAACCACAATATGCAAGTGTAGCGGATGAGCGCTTAGTCAGCTTATCCTTCAAACTGTGGGCACTTTTTTTTTTTTTTTTTTTTTTTTTACAGGAGAGTACATCGAATTAATGTGGCATCATTTTATTAAGTGGGCAACTCAAAAAAGGGAATTAAAAGCATTGCATTACACATACACGTTATGATTATGATGTCTCTTTCTTTTATGTTACATCATTGTATTACACGTGACAGCAAAAAAAAAGTTATCTGATTCTTCGGTCCACATTTTCTATCCGCTGACAGTAGAAAAATGTAGCAACCTCAGAGGTGTGAAATCCACACAAATTATTTGCATAATCTCAGAGTGAAGCTCAGAAAGCAGGCGTGTTAACCCGACTGTGAATACGTGTAACTTTCCCCATACAAATATTGGCGTAGGTTTTGGACTCGTGGACTTTTGGAATGAGTCACAGACTCTGAATAAGAGCAGATGGTTAAGCTGTTCTTCCTCACTTTTACAGCGCAAGTGAATGGTAATTGATTTTGTTCGATACATTAGGTTCTCCTTTCTCAAGTGTATTACTCCTATTCACAGCACGGGCTACTGTAGTTTTTCACACTTTCAAGGCTGAATTGGTGTGTTGATATTGCACACATTGTTGCATTAAAAATAACATCTGAAATCTCTGACGTCTCTCTTGCTCTCTTTCAGTCCCTCTATCTTTCAAGCAGATGGTGAGGTTTCTGATGGGGGACATAAATATTCTCCAAGCTCTGAAACATCAGTGGAGGCTCAGAGAGCTTGTGGTGAGGAAAACCCCCCCCTCACGGAGAGATAATGACCAGTTAACATGCCTTCTTCATTATGGCTAATTTGTTCTGCATATGTTATTTGTTCTAAATTGTTGTTCACAAAGTCCTATATTTAGCATCTAATTTTCTCTCGTTTGTTACTTCCTTTTGAACTGAAGTCAGCATTTCATTCTTTGTTCTGTGTCTTTTTGAGCACTGGCGAGAAAATGACAGTCTATAACTTTACAGTTTATAGTGAGAGTGCTGTTGGAACTCATTTCACACACTCTGGACTCTTTCAGGTGGCTTCTCCGAGACCTACGCTGCGCTGTGTGACTACAACGGCATTAGCTGCAAAGAGGAAGTGCAGTGGGTAAGATGTGAAGGTCACGTGATATCTCTGTGTTCACCTAAAAAGGTTTCTTTGAAATTTTGAAATCTGAATAAATCGAAATCTCTTTCTGTCCTTCACTTTAAGGATGTGGACACTATATATCACTCCCAGGACAATAGGGAGTTCAATCTGTTGGACTTCGCTCACCTAGAGAGCAGGTAGAGTAAACTCTTTCAAAAAAAGTCACTTGTGTTTTTATAGTAAACCTCTGCAACAGCACAACACATCAATACCTGTTCCATCTATACACATTGATGACACACTACTACTTTGTGTGTATTTTCTTTTTTTTCTCTTTTTATTCTCTGACTCTCTTAAGGGTTACTTTAACAGTCCAAAAAAACTATAACGTTCTATACTGCTAACAAAGTCCATATTGTCCCCTGAAGAGAAGGACAATAAAAAAAGGAACGCTCTACAATTTTTGATGGCGCATATTTCATATATATGTTTCTCTCTTTTGTATTTCATTTCTTTTTGTCTGAAACAATGACTGTATACATAGGTGAATATCTGAACATCTTTGAACATCAAACATCAGAATGAAGAAAAAGTGTGATCTCTGTGACTTTAACCGTGGCGTGGATGTTGGTGCCAGATGGGCTGGTTTGAATATTTCAGAAACTGCTGATCTCCTGGGATTTTCACACACAGAGCAGAGTTTTCTCTAGAGTTTATACAGGATGGTGCTAAAAACAAAAAAACATCCTGTGTGGGGAGTTTCTGCAGTTGAAACACCTTGTTGGTGAGAGAGCTCAGAGGAGAATGACCAGACTGGTCTGAGCTGCCAGACAGGAAGTCTATAGTAACTCAAATAAGCACTCTTTACAAGCGTGGTGAGCAGAAAAGCATCTCAGAATGCACAACACATCAAACCTTGATTCGGATGAGCTACAACAGCAGAAGACCACATCAGGTTCCTCTCCTGTCAGGAATCTGAGGCTATCATGGGCACAGACTGTCCAAAACTGGACAGTTGAAGATTAGAAAAAAAATCACCCAGTCTTTTTCCAGTCTTCAGCTGTCTGGTTTAATGAGTCTGTGCCCATGATACACTCTTTCTTAAACGAATTCCACCGACAGAATGAGTGGAGCATAAAAGAGTATTTTTCCATTCAGATGGGTAACTGACTGCAGGAGTCAGAGCTAGAGGAAAAATCATGGAGAGCAATGGCAACTCATCAGTATTTATTACTCATCAATATTTCAACCAAATAGGCTTCAAAGCTGTACAATGGAAGTCAATGGCATTATGTTGTTCATTCGTACTGTATATACAGTCATTAGTCTGGATTTGTCTACATTTCCAGACCTGCCATCCCCAAAGAAGAATAATGAGTGGTCTCATGAAGGGAAGGTCAGGGTAAAAGTAAAAAAAGAGTAAACAATACAATGCTCATCCTTCATAGAAACTGTGAAATGGTTCCTCGCTGATGACGTTTTCACTGTTGATCTGCTGCCCAAATTGTTTGGACACTTCAGCACTTCCTGGCGCAAGACAGCAAACAACACTTTGAATCACTTTCTAATTATCGTTACCATTACAATTCTTCATAAAGTGTTGGATTCGATACTTCATTGTAGGTCTGTTTAATCATTTCCATCGTTTTTCTCATTTGGCCGAAAACCAAAACCTTTTCTGACCATTTTCCTTGGACGATATTTCTCTGCTTCTCTAATAACCATAGTTAACTGATGTTACTTGTATACTTATCTAATGTTAGCTATGTCAAATATACAGTTATGGGTTTTATTTCACATTAATGAACTCAAAACCTTCTTCCTTTAGTTTAATAGAAAGCGAGGGCGCCGCGTCACCGCATCTTTCAGGCGGGAAAACTGGGTCGAGATGAGAGCACCAGCTAAAAGATTACTAATGTAAGATGGTGGAAGGAGGCGGGGCTTGGAGAGTTCTCAGTTAATATCTGAGAGTTCAAAATACCAACATAACTACGGATGTCGATTATCTCATCTGCCATTTTTAAAGTGGTTTAAAAGAAGCTTTTTTGGAGTATTTATGAGAGATAATTCATACCAGAGTTTGCGGGTGTTAAAATGCGGAGCTCCCACGCAAACTGAGTGAAGGTCTGTGGTTCTCTGATGTATTTCCCTGGAGCTAGGTTCAAATAACAGCTGTATCCCATGGCTCGGTGATTAGCTTTCTCTGCCAAGTGAGTTGGGGAACATGATGAAAACTAGTGTGTGACAGCACACTAACATGAATAGGAATATTGACTAAAAGGAATCTTCTATTAAGGTTTGCAGTAGTTTAGAAAGAAACACCAGAGGAGAAACACCAGAGGAGAAACACCAGAGGAGAAACACCAGAGGAGATTATGCTTTGTAAAAAGTTCTCGGACGCTTTCTTTTTTCTTCCAATTTAATTATTGCAGTGAATGGTTCTGGCATTGATGGTATTCATCTAATGATCTTCCAATTATAATTGATTTATGGGTATTAATTCAAGTCCTACATGTACTTTTGGGATGATTTGGGATTTTAAGTATTTGGGATTTGAAGTACTTGCCAACTGTTCTAGATTTGGTAGCTAGCTATCCCATTAGACCAACTTGCATCTAATTTGGACACCAAAGATGTTCATTCATTCAGTAATCTTTAGTAAGTGCTATATCCTGGTCAAGGTTTGCAGTGGATCTGGAGCCTGTCCCAGGCATGGGGCGAGAATGTGCTCTGGAGTGGCACTGGGGCAATTTAGAGTAACCAGTCAATCTACCACTGTGTTTGTAGGGGGTGGGAGGAAACCGGAAAACCCAGAGGAAACCCACATACACATGGAAAGAACATGCAGTGAAACTCATAGACACTAACCTGATCTCAAGATCAAACTGTAAACCTGTGAGGTGTGAAGCTGCAACACTACCCACCACACAACCACGCCGCACATCCCATAAACCATAAACTACACCAGTGAATATGTATTGCATGACCTGTAGCTGTAATTTTCATTCAAATGTGCTCACATACAGATAGGGGACATTTTCTATACATTGACAGAAGAGATGATGTTGGCTTCTTTTTGCTGACCACTACTAAGAAGAATGCAGTGAAGAATATCTGAGGTTATGAGAGCATTCACACGTATTGAAGCTCTTATTACAGCCAATGAACCTCTCTGCTGACTTCCTGTCTGGCACGAATGATGGCATGTTATTCTCAGCAGTAGCCTTAGCCAAGCAGTGTCAGGTTCTTCCTCCTGTCTCAGCCTGCAGTTAACATCAGACATTAGCTGCAGTTTCACTTCCTGTGTGATTTGCATACGCCTCCAGTTGTGTAGAAATAGCCCCTAATCTTGACACCTTGGTCACAGAAACTGACACCTATTACATTTTCTGGAAAAAAACCCCAAAACAAAACAGGAAGTACCATCTATTTGGAGACTGACACTTGTATGATGACTTACAATTAGACAGAAAAGAGGAAGATGTGAAAAAATATGAACATGGGCTAATTTTTATTAGAAACGTGCCATATTACAACAGTGAAATTGTGGTGGGAAGGAGGTAGATAGAAGATTAGACAGCTGGTCCATCATTTTGTAGAAAACGACCTGAGAGTCAGCTGTGACGAGGAATAGGACTTGTTTTCAGTCACCAGGTTTGAGTTAAATCAAGAGGTAGTCATGTCTTATAAGCGTAGTCTGTAACGTGGGTCAGTACACAGGAAGGCAGGAATAAACTAAGATAGTCCATAGATGAAAACGAGGGAAACAGGAGAGGGTCAAAAGCAGGAAATCGTGGAACAAGAATCAAGGAAACGAGGCTTAATTTAAGACCAAAACACGGAACAGGTGAACACAATCAGGTAACACGCCAATGACAGGATGTGCTGAGAATACGTGACTGACCATGAGAGAGAATGAGATCGTTTAAGTGTAACAACAACAACAATAATAACAACAATAATAGTAATAATTTTACGTTTGTTTTTAACCACTGAGGCTCCATAGACACGTCTCATGTCATGTGTTTTGAAAAGAGCTGTCCACAGCACGGATTCTGAAGTTGGAGGGTGTGCCATGGATAGTTGCCATGACAATTTTGCTTATAAACGTAACCCGTTTTTGAGATCAATATCAATAAATTTTTTAGCTGGCATTTCTATGCCCAGTGCTAAAGTTTTTGCTATTTATCTCTGTCGTGATATGATTTATTCTATCTGTTCTGTTTTCTACCAAGAAAGAAAGTTAGTTATAGAGCCTTGCCAAGAGCCTTGTTGCAGGAAGTGAAGCTCCAATATGGTATTGTCAGAGATGTGTGATGTGCATTTTGAAATCGCTGCTCAAAGAAAAAAAAAAAAAAAAAAACAAGGCCACAAATCAGGCGGCTTTTCAAGTTGCTTTTAGTTCTCAGAACCAGACTTCAATCACATCTCAGCAAATCAAGTCAGCTTTATACACAGCGATTATGTAAGCTAGATCCATATTATAGGCTGTTTTATATAGATTCATGACATATAATGCTCCAGATTATAACACTGCAAAATGTGGCAAACTTTGAAAGGGGGCAAATACTTATGCAAACAAAAAATGTATATTTTCAAGGTTGGAATTTTTGGGACACTTTCGATCATATTCAGCCCATATTTATAAATAATCATTAAAACTGTGCTTATGAATGCTTGTAACCATTTTATAAATTGTAATAATGCTTCATGAAGCTCTGATCATGCGCTTGAAATAATTTCCTGTTACTGTTTGGTTATGTTTTTTTTTTCCGAGTTTGGATTACAGTGGATTTACATATAAATCCACATTATTAGACTGTTATGAGGCATTATTAGAGTTTATAAAAATGCTTACCTGGAATCATGACCAACTTGCAAAGAATTATAAGCAGAGTTGTAATTATTTACGAATATGGGTTTCATAACTGATATTTCCTTTCTTGCTATTGAGTTTGGATAACAGTGGAATTGCTTATAATGCATTATTAGAGCTTAATGAGGCATTATTATTTTTTTAAGTTTATAAAATTGCTTGCAAGGAGTCATTGCCAGCTTAGAAAGACTTCTAAGTGCAGTTATAGTGACTCATGTATATGGGCTTCATAGTTGCTGTTTTGTTGCTATTACTCATAGCATATTATTAGAGCTTTATGAGGCATTATTAGAGTTTATAAAAAGCTGACATAGAACTTAGAAAGCATTCTAAGCGCAGTTATAATGTTTTATTAATGATTTTCTTGCTATTGAGGTTGAATAACAGTGGGATTACTTATAGCACATTATTAAAGCTTTATGAGGCATTGTTAGAGTTTATATAAAAATGCTTAGAAAGAATCCTAAGCACTTTTTAAAATCTTATTTATAGATTTATAAATATGGGCTTCATAGAAAGCTTTTTTTTTTTTAATAAAAACTGTATTATAATGGAATTGCATTAGGACGTAATTACATAACTAGAGCTTTATGAGGCATTATTAGAGTTAATAAAAAGCCTACAAGGAATCATTAACAACTTAGAAAGAATTCTAAGCACATTTATAATGATTTATGATTTATGGGCATCATAGAAACTGTTACTGTGTGTGTGTGTGTGTGTGTGTGTGAGTTTGGATTCCAGTGGAAGGCTGTTCATTGCTACGGCTTTAGAGATAATATGTGCATGAGAATGAAGATGAATTAATCCGACTCTTCCTCCTGGTTATATGACGAAGTCTTGTATGAGAGCACAGTCATGAGGTTTGCTTTAATAAAAGACGTGGACTTCTCTCTCTTTCCGCAGCTCTGCCCCTTTCTTGAAGGAGGAATAGGAAGTGAGTGGGCTTCGTCTTGTTCCTTTTTTTTTTTTGTCCCAGGGTAAAATGGTTTTAGGCTCACAGCCAGGATTAAAAGCCATATCACAGACACGCGGTTCTGAGTAGCGTGCTGCCCTGGCATCGCTTTCCCCATCGATCTTCTCTTCCTCTCTTAGCTTCTGTCTCACAGAGTGAGCATTTCCTGCTGAATGTGTCACTTTGTACTATTTCTGTCTCTGGAAGTTTGTCTCAGGATTCACTTGTGAAGGAAAAGATTGGCTAACAGGCTTTTTTGAGAAGAGTGCTTCTTTTTTTTCCCCTCTGTCTCATTTTATTTCTCTTGTGTGTGTTTTGCAGAGACCTTGCAGTCATCGTGGCATCTATGGCGTACAATACATGGTTCACCAAGCTCTACTGCAAAGACATGCGCTTAGTAAATATCTCTGTGTTCACGCTTACAGATGTATTGGGAATATACTACTGGGTCACTCATTAGTTATCAGAGTCCACATACATCTACAGAAATCTGAGATATTAGGCCCAAATGATCAGATCCAACTAGAATTTTTTTTTTAATGTTGAAGATTGAAGCTAACAAAAGTATTTGAATATGAATTTCACATATACTTTATATAAATTGTGTGCACTTTATACTAAAAATATTTTTTTTCTGTTGTTTCTTTATTAAATTTACATTTTTTGCCAACATGCTATGCATAATTCTAGCTTTTAAAAATATAACATGTTTGAAATTACAGGTTACGGTTTTAAGCATGAACAAAACCAGAGCCATAAATACAAATCTCAAAAATTCAAATCTCAAAAGTACAAAAGAACAGCTTGAACTAGCTAGAGCGAGTGCAGAAAACTAGCTATTTGATTAAGAACTTAAAAAAAAAAACACTTTTTATTTGTTGGACGACTCTGAAAGCATCTGATTTTCTTTGGATTGCTTCATCTTTCACCTAATTTTCATTACATCTACTTTTTTTATTTGATTTTTGAGATTTGTATTTAAGATTTTTTTTAAAAAATACTCCGTAATTTCGAATGTTATGTTTTTAAGGCAAATTTTTCCCTTAGTAAGTTCACAACAACAAAGAAAATCTGACAAAAATGTTCTTTTATTAAATACATCACAGGAAAAAGTTTAAATTTTATTTAATGGGATGTGTGTACGATGCAAATAGATGAAATTTCAGCTATTTTGATCAGCTTCCAAACTCCATAGTCTGTTAAAAATCGTGAGCTTTGGGCGTTCCTACCTGAAATACACAGTGGAGGCAATGCAAGTGGAGTAATTTAGCTCCGACAGTGTGATTTACGATAATCGTACGCAAATCTTGCAGAGGAAAACAAACGTATACTGTTTAGTAAGTTGTAATAATGAGATTTTAGATTTAGCAGTATTATGCCCAGGATTGGAAAATACGTGAGAAATTGTTCTTTACTATACTGAAGTACTATTTTGGTGTATTTATATTTTTACTTTATTGAAATTGAATACTTCTATTCTTACGTTATTACATTTCTATGAAAAAGAAAAGACTTTTTGGGTCAATGAAGATTTTAATATAATTGTGTGTGTGTGTGTGTGTTTTTAGAGCTCAGAGGTAGTGGAGCAGGTCCTCCACACCGTCAGTAAGTCCAGCAGTCTGGAAGAACTCACTCTGGAGAACGTCGGCCTTAAAGCGTGAGATATTCTCTCTCTCTCTCTCTCTCATTTTCTCTCTCTCTCTCTCATTCTCTCATACATTCTGTATGGCTTTAGTTTCAGCTTGAACTTTTCTGACAGCTGCAACTGGATTTCATTGTTTTTTCCTTTTTGCCTGCAGAGATTTCCCTCAGAAAATGGCTGCCGCTCTGTCGGAAAACCCGGCATCTGCGCTCCACTCCCTCAACCTGTCCCACAACACGTTCGACAGTCAAGGTGTGATGACATGCGACTGTCACCTCGCGCTTTTATTTAGATTTTCTCATTCTGTTTGTCAGTAGATGAGCCTTTTGATTTCTTCTTTATCACGTACATGTTAGAAGTTATTGTGCCTGTTTGACAATTCTGATTCTTCTGACAATGTGCACGATGCTTCTGTGTGTGTGTGTGTGTGTGTGTGTGTGTGGTGTACTCTTGTCTATGTCAAATTCCCAGAGTCTGCCAGATTCAGTCATGTCAGATACATCAGCTATCAATGTGCCTGACATGTTAACAAGCGTGTGTGTGTGTATGTGTGTGTGTGTGTGTGTGTGTGTGTGTGTGTGTGGACACAACCTACAAAACAGCCTGGTTATTTTTATTCCAGTGACTGCAGCAAGCCCACTGCTGTGTCATTTTTTTCTCCCAAACTAATAGATTCTCCCTCTTCGTGTATGTGTGTATGTGTGTGTGTGTGTGTGTGTGTATGTATGTGTGTGTTTATGTGTTTGTGTGTGCACGCATGGGTGGTTTTGCAGGAGTGTCAAATCTCATCCAGCAGGTGTGTCAGCTCAGCAAAGGGCTCCGTCTGCTCAACCTCTCTAAGACCTCATTCTCTTCTAAAGGTGTGTGTTGGACAGGCAGGAGCCAGTGCCCCCTGCTGGAACCCTCACACACCCTCACACTCGGTTCCAACACACAGTCAGCTCGGACAGGTTCGACTCCGCCATGACGAACCATTTACATTTCACGCAGTTTTTCAAAATATGCTTCTCGTCAAAGTAATTAATCAAACAATAGTGACAGTAACACAACAGGTACAGGAGCGTATCAGAGATAAGTGAGGAATAAAACACGTGGTGGCACGCTGTTATGGAAAAATAATCAACTATGATTTTGCGGTGTGATCACTATTTTCCAATAACAGCACTTCCTGAAGTGTTTTAATGCTGCTTTTTTGTTTTAAGACAAAAAAAAAAAAAATGCAGCTTATCATTTTACAAATAACCGCAAAATCTTATTGAATGTGAAAAAGCTCTGACACTGGAGACTCCTTCCATAAACATCTCCTTACAGAAAAATTCATCATATCAATGATTATAGTATGTTTTTCTTTGATAAATAGCAGAACATTTTTGCTTATTTTTTGAATTAATTTTAGATTACAGTCACTATACATATAAGACCATGTGAATGATCTGTTACTAAAAAAACGATAACATATTAGAACGTTTCGGATGAAGATTGTTCTCGGTTTAGATAAATTGAGAGGACATTTTTGTATTTTATGGGTGTTTTTAATGAAAGATTAATACCTTAGTGGTCACATATTGCACAAATAAAAAACACTGCCATATTTTTTTGGGGAACATTTGATGCCGATTCATCAGTGGAAAAGATCGTGTAGCACATCGTGAAGTTCTTTTTCACTATAAACTAAAATAACATTGTATTGAAATTGAATTAGTTGCAGAATAGATCGGTCTGCGTTTCCTTCAGTGCGCTATTCTCCTCTAAACCCAACATTTGCAACATGACCCAATGATTCACTTAGTCCTGACATTATTGAGAAAATGACTCAGTTGATTAAGGGGGCATCTGACATGGTAGAATCCTATGACAGAACATAAACCATGATTAGGACAATGAAATCTATCGCTAAATGACAGCAACAACATAAAAGCAATTCAGCACCCGAATGCCAAAAGCACAACTAGCCTTTTCTAAAGCCAGGGAGAAAAATGTCCTAGCTGTATATGAATTGGAAAGGAAAATGGAGTGGACTGAATCGGTCTTGTTAGCTGCGTTTGATGAGGCATGCTCTTTGAGGATGTGGCACACCGCCATTGGAGCATCGCCTGCCTCCAAATCTGGGGCAAGGATCCATAATTTGTGGAAAAGTAAAAAAAAAAAAAAGTTGGTGTTTATTTCCAGTATTTTAAAGGGGAAAATATAATTCAGACACTGATGACACTTCAGTTAAGAAGTCATTAAAAATTTTAAATATAGTACTTAATTGTTGCTTTCATCATTAGAGCTCCGGAGTGTTCTTGAGCAAAACAAACTCGATAAGAGTCATTAATCTGAATATAATGTGTTTATGATGCCTTCTCTGTTCCTAGTTCTGGGGCTTTATATCGTGTTAAATAGAATTGTTGCGGTGATATGCATAGATTTCTGTTTCATTAATTACTGATTGTTTCATTAGTGTTTCATTAATGTGCCTTGTTTTAAATCTAGATATTTTTGGATATTGTAAAACACTTGCGAACTTACAAAGAAAAGTACGACATAAATAAAGATTGTTATTGTTACCGCTTTCACATAGGAGGAATAAACACCAGGGTGCGCTGTTATAGGAAAATAATCAATGATGGAATTTGATTTTCTTGTATTTTCCTATAACGGCATGTTCCAAAGTGTTTTATTCCTCTTGTACCACAGCAATTGAACTTTAATAAGACAAAAAAAGCTTGTTATATTGTCAGTTACCGAGAAACTGCTAAGTACTTCCCTGTTTCGGAAAAATTTAAAGAAACATTTTACCTTGGCTGTAACACTCACACTGGAGACTCCTTCCAAAAATGATATTTATTTTAAAAAATAAATGTCTCCTCACAGAAAACCTCACTGTATCAACAGTTTTTAAATCTGTTTATGTGGCGTGTCCGCCATCAACACCTTTTGTAAGTTGTAACTATAGAAACGATAACATAATAGAATGACCAGTGCTGTCATAGAAAATGAATCAACACCTGCGGACCAATCAGAATCGAGAATTGAACAGCGCTGTGGTAATAAAGAATTATAAACACATGATTTATGAATGCGGGCTTTACAAATAGTCTATATAGAAAAATGTAGCTAATGCTACACTACAAGATTTATACCATCCTAACCAATGTTGTACATAATGTGAAAGACTGAATGTGGTTTTTTTTTTTGTCTTGGATCATCCTTCAGTCATCATTTCCTAAAGCATTTACAGTGTCATGTGATCTCAATATAAATACACTCGTTCCTGGAAGGCCCCAGAGTTTGTTAGAGATAAACAAGATAAACTAGATAAACAGCATCATGAAGACTATCAAAACAAGCCCGGGAAAAAAGCGTGACGCAGTGAAGCATGGTGGTGGTAGCATTGTGTTGTCGAGATGCTTTTCATCAGTGCAGACTGGGAAACCGGTCAGGTTTGAGAGCAAGATGGATGGAGTCAAATACAGGGCAATCCTAGAAGAAAACCTGTTCCAGTTTGCAAAAAGACTTGAGACTGATTTGGAGGTTGATCTTTCCACCTGGGCAACAACCTGAAGCCAGTGCTATTTTGGTGTTTTTTCCAAACCAAGAACCTGAAGATGTTAGAACGGCCAAGTCAATGCCCAGACTCATATCTGCGGCAAGACTTGAAAGCTTGAAAACGGTCTCCATCCAATCTGGAGACATGGAATGGATAAACATAGAATGTCACACACCCCACACAACAGGACAATCTGGGAAGATAAGCTTTTAGACCATCCTAAAATTGGGACATTTTTTTTACAATTTTTGAGAGCGATAAATCAGCTCGATTATCCTCAGACATGACACAATATACACCATATGGCCAAAAGTTTGTGCACTTGACCATCACATCCTTCTTCCCACAAAGTTGGAAGCACACAATTGTATAGGATGACTATATCTGCTGTAGGTTTGCCAAGGTTGATGAAGGTGGAAGAACTCGAGTGTCCTGCACAGAGCCCTGACCTCAACCCCACTGAACACCTTTGGGATGAACTGGAACACCGACTGCACCCCAGACCTCCTCGACATCCCAACATCAGCGCCTGACCTCACTAATGCTCTTGTAGCTGAATGAACACAAATCCCCACAGCCACGCTCCAACATCTAGTGGAAAGCTTCCCAGA
>CM040457.1:31343664-31367269 GCA_022758105.1 Pangasianodon gigas | reverse complement strand
GTGGAAGAACTCGAGTGTCCTGCACAGAGCCCTGACCTCAACCCCACTGAACACCTTTGGGATGAACTGGAACACCGACTGCACCCCAGACCTCCTCGACATCCCAACATCAGCGCCTGACCTCACTAATGCTCTTGTAGCTGAATGAACACAAATCCCCACAGCCACGCTCCAACATCTAGTGGAAAGCTTCCCAGAAAAGTGGAGCTTATTATAACAGCAACATCTGGAATGGGATGGTCAAAATATGTGGACAGATGGGTGTGATGGGGAGGTGTCCACAATCTTTTGGCCATATAGTGTATTTTTTCGTTTTCTTAGGTTCCAGGGAATGAAATGAAAATCCTGGGTGTTTATAGTGACAC
Source organism: Pangasianodon gigas (assembly GCA_022758105.1). Classification (NCBI taxonomy): domain Eukaryota; kingdom Metazoa; phylum Chordata; class Actinopteri; order Siluriformes; family Pangasiidae; genus Pangasianodon; species Pangasianodon gigas. The sequence continues at coordinate 31,366,904 of CM040457.1, read as the reverse complement.
CAGCTCCCAAACATTCCAGCAAACAATGTGTGAAAGTGACTGTACTCTCTAATATATTATTATTTTTTCCTCTCAGGTGTGAGTTCTCTGTCTCAGGCTCTGTGTTCAAGTGATGACTACTCCAACTCTCTTCTGCATCTCGACCTGAGCAAGAACCCGGGCATTCTTTCTGGGGAGGATGCTACGGTTAGAGCACACTCGGATACACACACACACACACACACACACACACACACAAGTTTAGGGGTGTTTATGAAAAATTAATGGTATTGTAACCATACAAAAGTTTATAAAGAGTAATCTAAAAACAAAGCAAGGGTCTAATACACAACACAACAGTCAGCAATAACAAAAGGCTCGGAAATTAGACACATGCTAATGCTAATGGAATGGCAAGACTTCGCGCCGAACTAAAAATAGTTTAGAACTAGGAAGTAATCAGGAAGTGATAGTAGAGGTCGTGCTAGTACTCAGGTAAAAGCAAAGACTGTGTAGACTTTTGCTATTTTATTAACCTAGAGTACATCACTGTAAACCAAAAAAAAAACAAAAAAAAACCACAGCTTCAGTACTCTTAATCTGTAGCTCAGGCACACACAGACCCTCGCTCACTGACTGTCATAAGTGTATCTCCTGTTTTCCTGTTTCTTCTGCAGAATCTGTACCTGTTCTTGGCTCAGCCCAACTGCTTGGTGCATTTGGATCTCTCAGGCACAGACTGTGCAGTGGAATCAGTAAGTGTTCTTAAATAAATGCCTCGACACTTTGACCTTTCCGATTCCGCATTATCATCACGTTCAGTTCAAATTCGAGTTATTGCAGACTTTCCAGAATAATCTAAGAAATAAAATATGATGGGGCATACTGTTATAGCAAAATAATCAACATTAGGGTGGTGTGATGTTGGCTATTTTCCTATAATAGCACATCCTGATGTGTTTTTTTTTATCTGTTTATAGTTACTTTTAATGTTGTTGAACGTCCAGGAGAAACTTAGCTCCTATCATCACTTACGTTTTAACAGCTATATTTAACTCGTTCCCTCACCGGTCTCTTTTTCTCCTTCTTGAAGTTCATGACATTCCTGTTACAGAGAAAACTGGAAGTCTTACTCTTACAAAGCAGTGACACTGGAGACTCCTTCCCTATATGTTAAATACACATCTCCTTACAGAAAGCTTCACCATATCAACGATTAGTGTTTTTCTTTGTTAAATGACAACACTTTCTTTACAATGTATTCATTATGAGGGTTAGAATATGTTCCTATGAGTGCATTGTTATTATAAAGTTAATTTTTTAGAGCAAGTGCTTTAATATAATCCTACGATTTGAGTTAGAGCTAATACTATCCAAGCTGCTGTTATAGAAATCGAATCAACGAACAGATCTCCACAGCGCAGTGGAGTAAATGCGTTTTATTGTGTTTGTTGCAGTTGTTTGGCGCTTTACTCCGAGGCTGCTGTGCCGATCTCTCCTACCTGAACCTCTCAAAGAACTCCTTCTCTCAGAGGTGACTATCAGTGTGGCTGTTTAAACAGTTGTAGCACTGACCATGGATTAGGTTTGTCTTTGGTTTGCCAATAAATCTCTGTCTGCGTGCTGGTGCGCTTGCCTGTAAGCTTGCTGTCTCTAAACACGGGAGTAGACCGTAAAAGCACTCTGTGTAATAATATCTCTCTAACATTGTTGGTTAAGACAGAGTGGGTTCCATTAGTCAGCATTGTGTGTGTGTGTGTGTAAGACAGCGAAAAAGAGCTGGAGGGTGCAGACATACAGGAACACAATGATGTATATCTGCCTGCCTAAACTCCCCCTGGAACCCACCGCTGCAATAGCATCCTAGCCCCATAACTGCATTATGAGAAACTCTATGAAAAATGAGACACGTTTGAACAGAATTTAGCTCTTCAATTCCAAGTTGCTCCATTTCTCCCTCTCTTTGTCTCTTTCTCTTTGCCTGAGTCATGATTTGACAAATATCTCGTTTGCTAATGAGTTTTCAATTTGTTGTGGGTGGAAATTCCAAATGCTTCCACTGAGGGCAGAAACACACGAAGACAGTAATCATGCACACAGTATTACAGTGCCTTACATAAGTATTTACATAAGTATTCACTCCTGTTGCTGTGAAACCCCTAACTTAGTTCTGGTGCACTATCAGAAGTGACATTAAGGTGACTTCTGCAGGCAATTAAGGTGTCTCGTGATCTCAGTATAAATACACTGTTCCTGAAAGACCAGACATTGTTAGAGAACAAAACTAAACCAACATCATCAAGGAACCAAAGACCACGGATCCATTAAAACAAGTCCAGGACAAAGTTATGGAAAGGCATCAATCAGGGTTTGGTTTTATATATAAGTCCCAACATGATGCTACCACCACCATGCTTCACTGAGGTGAGGTTTATCTTTCTTATGCAAGATGCAAGGCAGTGTATACTTGTAGTCTTTCATATTCAACATTAAATCCATTATTTTAAAAAATGGAAAGAATATGGCACACAATATGAGTGTACTCTCAGTGCTGGCCCCAAGCCGGGATAAAATAGGAGGGTTACGTCAGGAAGGGCATCTGTGCCAAATCAAACATGTGGACGAATGATCCGCTCTGGCGACCCCTAACGGGAACAGCCGAAAGAGGAACAACAACAACAACGTATGGCACAACCACAACTCTGCCTAAAGAAGGCGGTCTGCTAAAATTCACTGACTGGGTAAGGAGGGCATTAGTCAGAGAAGCAACGCCCAACATGATGCTACCAACAGCATGCTTCACTGTGGTGACGGTTACCTTTCTTATGCAAGGCAGTGTACACATGTAGTCAGGGTATTTTTTCCAGTTGGAAATTGTTAAGTATTTAATGTAATATAACTTTTATGTTCAGATTCTTAGTTTTCTTATATTTCATTTCTATGCCAGAGCCCTTTTCCTGCATCAAGTAATCACATCATGAGATCACACATGTGATTTTTTTTTTTACTTGTAAATAGTGTGAATGGATGTTAATATAGTGAGTGATTGTGTATGTATATGATTCCATGGTGTTTAGAGTCATAGGGAATATTAGAGCAAATCTGTTTCATGTTGTAACACAAGAGAGCGCATGAATATGAAAGATTACCATTTATGCTCTTTGCCCCTGAAACATGCATGCACACACTCTCTGGGCCAAGCTTGCGGTTTCATCTTGCTGTGGTGTCATCCATTATGGAGCATGTTTTGGTTTTTTGCATGTGCATGAAGGTGGAGCGAGAAGTGTTTGAACTTCACTGAATTCCTGAGGAAAGACATTAATACAAGGGAAGAAAAAAGGGAATAAAAAAGGGATTCAACAACATTTTATCTTCTAACCTCCTTTTTCTTCCACTCTCTCTCTCTCTCTCTCTCTCTCTCTCTGTTTCAGGAAACTGAAAGACATGCTGCCCACCTTCCGTCAGTTCTTTACCTCCGCATTCAGCCTCAGTCATCTCAGCATGGCCTCAATGAAGATGCCCCCAGACGTGCTCAGGTGAAACAACACCACATACACAGGCTTGCAGCTTCACATTCAGTGCTCCATAACATTGTGTTCTCATTAAATCAGCGTGAGATGTGATTTGATTTCTTATAAATAAAATAATAATATATATATATATAAACACAAGCCTTGTAAGCTGAACAAAGTGTTATAGGTTATGTATCATAGAACAATGAGCCAACAGGAAATATCATATCATTCCATCCTGTACTAAATTCTCTCCGACTCCGTGCCCACGGCAAATTAGCATACGTAACCAAATCATGCTAGCTCATTTCCATTCTTGCACTCGCTTACACGCACTAAAGTATTCTTTTAACTCTGAGAACTCCTGCCTTATTTCTGAACGTTTTTCACAATCTTTATTATTAGCTTTATAACACTATAATCCGAGAAGCCTACATGCCATATGCTGTTTTTCAGGTTATCCTAGACTACTTGTGTATGTCATCATTTGTTATGAAACTACTATTTTTCATATCATCATTTGTACTATGTGGCAGTGCATAAAATCATGCAGATACAGGTCAAGAGCCTCAGTTATTGTTTAAATTATACATCAGAAAGGGGGAAAAATGTTTTTTTTGGTGCTAGTTGGGCTGGTTTGAGTTATACAGAGGCAGTTCTGCATGTGGAAACTCCTTTTGTCGATGAGATTGGTTTGAGCTGATAGTAAGGCTACATTAACTCAAATAACCACTCTTTACAACCATGGTGAGCAGAAAAGCATCTCAGAATGCATGAAACCTTGCGGGGGATGGGCCAAAACAGCAGAAGACCAGATCGGGTTCCACTCTCGTCAGCCAAGAACACCTAAACTGGTCTTTTAATCACCTGGTCTTTTTTATATACGTAACCATTTAGTTAGAAGGCTTTGTGAAAATGTCGCCGTAGGGACCAGGGTTTCATACATGCTGTATTAGTCTGTTTGCTAAGTCGGAATCAGAGCGAAATTAATACTTTGCGTTCATTTGCGATTTGATTTGGTTTGTTTTCTCACTGCGCATAATTAAACAAACCAAAAGGCCAAAAGAACATTGGCTGAGTTGAACGCCTACTCGTAAAATCCTTTCATGAATTCATGGTCAGACCAAAACAAACCTTTTACCAAATCTGCGTAGCGCTCTCACAAAAATCACCCGAGCACGGAAAACATGCAGAACATCCAGACAACACGGCGCCAGCGCTATATAAACTGTTAAATATCTAGTTTAAAACATATTGTGTATCACATCCAGGATTTTTTTCTTTTTCTTTCCCTTTTTTTTTTGACTGCTGGACCAAATTTCCAGTCGCATTAATGCAGCACCTTGCGGGTCAGTTTAGCAGCTAACATCAATAATAATAATAATAAAAAAAACCCTGCACCACAGGGTTGGTTCACTTTCTGCAGTTGTGTTTACTTGGAAGCGAACCAAGGCCATCTTTTTCAGACGGTCTTGTTTTCGTCCACATTCCTCCGCACTAAGGCGGAAAATGTACCAGAGTTCAATTCAAATGGACTTAATGGTCAAAAGCACTAAGTGAAAGCACACGACCACACACCTGGAACACTTTCGGAACGGTCCATTACAGCTAAAACTAAAATTTCTATAATACTGGATCTTCACAGAACATTCAAATTCTCTCGAAGCTCCTTAATACATTCATGCTGTTTAAAAAAGGAGCTTGCTTAATGAAGGTTAGTCATGACAGATGAGACACGGCAGAGGAAATGCTTTTAAATGCTGGAGTAATATCTTCATGCGTGTTCTTTCTCTTTAGGGCTCTGTTTCTGGGACTGTCCTCCAACCCTCACATCTCTGACCTGCACCTGGACATCAGTGGTTGCGAGGTACACCACTCTCTGTGACTTATCTGCATACAGACCTTCCCTACTCACTTTTCTCTTTCAATAAAACTTCAGTTATTCATACTCAACCATGCCAGATTCATCCAGACCAAGAAGTCCAAGGCGTCCATTTTTACAATCTGAGCTTTTCCACCAGCGCTGTCCTGTAGTGTTGCATGAGCAGCAATTTGAAGAGATGTCTTGGGTAATGTGTTTTGGAACAAGCATGTGCTGGTTAGTGCTGTTATTTTGGGAAACTCGGACAAGATGTAGCAGGTAGCGATAATAATAATAAAAAAAAAAAAATCCCATTATTCTGATCTACTGAGATTTATTGAAGTACAACCACATATGTTTTATTCTAATTACAGAAAAGCAATTACACATGAATTCAATTCTATAAAATTTTATTTGCATAGCGTTTTTAACAACAGACATTGTCACTAAGCAGCTTACAGAAATCCAGGTGTAGATTTAGATCCGTAATGAGCAAGACAGAGTGGCGAGGAAAAACTTCCTGAGATGACATGAGGCAGAAATCTTCAGCGGAACCAATTAGCAGCATTTCATTATATAATTTCTTATAACAATCTAGCAATCAGTCCACATTTTGAGATAAGGATAATGTAGTGTCATTAATTGGGATTGCATCTGTGCACTGTGTGTGTCCGTAACGTTGTCTACTCATATGCAGTTTCTATTTTTAAACCATAAAATCACAGTGATTAAAAAAATAAAAACAAAAACCCACCATGAACTCGTTCTCAGTATGACGCACTTTGAACCTTTTCCTAAAATGTTTCTGACATTTGCTCTTTTATTCCTATTCATTCCTTTCAACCTTTTTTATTCGTCATGTGAGTCATGTGAAGCCATTCATGCATTCTTGCCTTGAAATCGAACACAGCTAATTAATTCTTTTTACGAACTTGAGCTACAGAAACTAACATTCATTCACTCGCTGGTTTAATACTTACATCTTAATCTCTGTAAAATGTAATACTTTATTGCATTCCCTCTCTCTCAGCTCAGGTCAGCAGGAGCAGCAGTGATAAAGGACTTGTTTCCCCAAGTCTCCTCCATCAGTACCCTGGATATCTCAGATAACGGTAAGAAAAAAGTGCCATTCCATCGCACAGCTAACTCTTACACCCCCGATGAGCCGTATTCAGAGTATTTCAGAGGATTCAATACTGAAATTGAGCATATCAATTTCATAAAAAGAGTCGTGAGCGTGGCAGATGAGTGCTGAGTCAGCTTATCCTTCAAATCTTGTGGCTTCATTAACAAGAAGAAACCTTCTGATCAGTAACCGTAACCATTGAGCCACCACTGATAAGCATAATAAGAGATGCTGCATCAAGTGCTATTTTATAAGCTGCTGAATAATAAGGATGGAAGCCATTTTTTGTTAAATTGCCAAATTTTCAGTGATTAATGTGATAAATACAATAAACAGCAACATATTAGCAATATACTAGACCCCTATTAGATGTTTATTTAATGCTTGCCATCATCTCATTCCTATAATTTATCATCCTATTAGTATTTTTCTGATTTAATTGTCTCTTGTCTTATGGTGTTATACCATATTACATTTGGCAGCAAAGGCGAAAAAAAACACTACTTCCTCCATCCTGATTCGGTTAACATTTTCTATCATTGATTTATTTATGGCGTAAAAGCAAGTGCGTGTCTTTAAAGGTGGCGCTCTAGATGCTATTAAAAGAAATTCTGTCTCGGATATTCAAGAAAAATCTGGAGGTGTGAACTACACTCTGGTGATTTGCGTAATCTGAGTGTGCAGTCTAGAAAATCCGCTTAAGCGCGTGCATAACTGGATCCTGAATACACGTAACTATCCCCCTCATAAATACTGACGCAAGTCTGAATACGGCTCTTTGTGTATTAACCCACATTCTGATTCAGTGTGTGGTGATTCACTTCAGGCTTGGATGCTGATCTTTACTCGGTCATCCCAGCCTTCTCTCGCCACCCCTCCCTCAAGCATCTGCTGCTGGGCAAGAATTTCAATGTCAAGGGCAGGTATGGAGCAGATGGCTCAAATGTGCACTAATAGTCTTTGTCCATCGGTGCAGAGCTTGTTTTGCAGCTTGGCTAACCTTTTAAGAACCAGTTTCCATTTGCAGTTTGTGACTCGGTTACGTAATCAGAACATTGATAGAAAGGAAAATCCAGTTATTAGGCTACAAACGTTATAAAATATTACCTTACACTTTCGCTAAATTATTGAGCAGATGGTTTTATCCATTTGACAAATGAGGCAGAATCTAGTTTGCTGAGCTGGCACTGTTATTCATGAACAGGTCATATGTTAGCCACCTACAGTATATAGCCTTCTAAGGGCTAACAGTGGGCCTGCTCATGATGGGCTATATTGCTTCAGGAGATCAGCAAGCGTTAAACAGCCTGTTTAGTCAATATGGATTAGGGAGATGTATCAAAGTTTGCTAGGTAAAAAACAAATTGTTAAATTAACTGCTCATGATTCAGCAGAGTTCTTGAGTGTAAAAGAAGTGAATAAGTAGCATTAACCTGAAGCTCAATTACGCTGCATTTTAGTTAACATATAAGACAAAAGCGAAGTCAAAAAGTCCCTAGAATTTTTGAGCACAAAAATGAAAGTAAATAATATACAAATAGCTTCGTTATGGACCTGTTAATTGATTGCATACTAGCTACTACAGGGATTCCCAAATTTTTTGGGCAAATGATCATTTTCTGATGAAAAATGAGCTTTTCTGCGACCCCAAGTCTTGACTACCGAACGTTTTTTTAAATTCCAATTAAATTTAATATAGGGCTACTGTAAAATTTGAACATTTTATTATATTAATAACACATATAGGTAAAGTAAGTGATTAAAACCAAAGGAATATTCCTTGCACTTACTTACCAGTCTAGTGGAAAGTGTTGTGTGGTTATAGGAAATTAGTCCACGCCGGGGTGGTGTGATACGGCCCAACGCGAAGCAGAGGTGCCTGGTCTCTACTTGGTGCATGATTCTGCATGCATGTGCAAAAGCAGCAGCGAAGCGAACGACACTGTTCACACACTCGCTGCATACTTTATGTACATCCAGAAGATTGAAAAGCGACATTCACACAACATCCCTGTCTGTCAGGTTTCCAAGGCAGACTGTAAGATTGTTAGAGATTTCATGCACAGCGATGTTAAACACGCTGACGAGCACTGGCTCTCTTAAAACATTCTGCTGTCGTCGTGATTGTTGTCATGATCTGCGTCTCAAATCGAAAACTCTGAACTTACATTCAAAAGTATTTACTAATCAAGACTGGTACGCAAAACCAAGCTTTCCGCGGATTTAAAGGCTACAGGACATGTTTTTAAAATTAGAGCAGAGACTGTAATTAACTGTATTTAAGAATTTTAACTCCTATGTGGTTCACTCATGCAACATCCATTACATAGGCATCTCATCTCTGCATCTCTGTCTCTTTTTCTCTGCAGGTTGCTGGATGACATCCTACAAAAACTTGTGCAGTTAGTGCAAGAAGAAGAGTGTGTGAGCGCTCAGAGATACACAAACACTCACGCAGACATTTCCCTGGGCACAGAAAAAACACACACTTTCTTCCCTTTCTGCTCCTACGCAAGCATGTACTCTAGAGTCTGTTGTGTTCATTACAGTGCAGCTGAATAATTTATCTCTTTGTCTCTCTCTTTCTCCGTCTCTGACTCCCTCTGAATGGCATTTATTTAATTTTCTCGACTTCAAGACTTTCTCTCTCACTGCAGATAGCACTGAACTCATTAAGTTTATAATGTTCTATGCTGATCACACTCCGTGCACACACTCTTATACATTACCAGTGCCCTTTTTCACCTCTTTTTTTCTCCAACAGTAAATCTTCCCCCTCTCTTTTTGCCTCCAGGGTCTGCAGAGTCTGTCCCTAGCCGACTCCAGACTGCGATCCAGAGGAACGGTGCTAGTGAATGCACTCGGCAGCAACACGTGTCTCAGGAAAGTGGATTTGAGCGGCAATGGTCTGGAGGACACGGGGGCCAGGATGCTGAGCAAAGCCCTGCAGATCAACACCACTCTCAGGTACAGTAGCGTTCAAAACTCCACTACAAACCAAACTGATTTTTATTTTACTCATTTAGCAAAATCACACATTGTTTTTTTTTTTTTTTTTTTTGTGAAATAAGATTTCATAATTCTTAGGTGTTCTTTGATGAATACCTGAATCCTTTGTTCAGTAAGTCTTGTTTATAACAAAAAAGATGTAATGTTGTATAAACTGTAAAGTTATAGTATGAACAGAAATATGCTTTTGATAGCATAATATAGCTTAATAAAATATATAATAAATATATAATTGTATAATATCTGCTGTCTTGAAAACAGCACACAGGAAAATCTTCTATGAGAACAAACCTATGAAATTCCACATCCAAATCATTCCAGAGCAAATAGCAAAAACATGTTTTCACATGTCATTTTAGCGCCCCCTAGTGCTCAAATAACATGGTGTAAAAACTAAAAAGTGCACCCTGGGGTTCCATATCGATCCGTCATTGTCATTGTCAAGATATGGCCTCACTTCCTGTTTGGCGCTTTTGCTCTCGAATTTGTTTGCGTGTTACAGGCAAACAGTTTTGAACTTTAAAAATCCTTCTGATGAGATTGATGTAGATTTGTCTGAAGATCATTTGAGCCAAATTTGGTGAAGATTGAAAATTTTTTATTGGATTTTCTGCCATTTTGAGTTTTTTAAAAATACTTTAAAAAAACCTCAAAATGGCAGAAAATCCAATATGGCGGAAAATGGCATGTAAAAGGAATTTTGTTCCTATATTCCTATATTAGACGTTTTAAAAGTTATAAATGTACCTTGAACTTTGACCCAATGGTGGCACTAAGATATTATCAGGTTGGATTTTTTTAAGGAATGATGGGATGTGCTGTCAGGGGAAAATAATCAATAACAGAGTTGTGTCCTTCCTAGAGTTATTTCCCAATAACCTCATAAAATATATACATGTGTGTGTGTGTGTAGTTCTCTTATACCATAGCAATGTGTCAATGTTTATGAATTTATTCATTAAAGAATGACTAGTAGTACTTTTTCTCCATTTATAGTTACATGTAATGTTGTGGAACACCCGTGAAAGAAGTTAGTTCCTGTTATTACTTACTTTATTGCAGCTATAAACAGTCGTTCCTTCACCAGCCTCTTTTTCTTCTCTCTATTCAAGTTAACACACAGAATAATGGAGCTTGTCATGTTACTGCTCTGTCCTGAAGACTTTCCTTTTGTGGAAAACTTAAACTGACCTCTGATATTCATTTCTTCATTTCCTCATTTCTTATTTTACTTAGTTATTTAAATACACAGTATAAAGAGGAGTAGACCAGGTTTCCATTTCAGATTATATACTGTATATAACTGTGTGTGTGACAAATAAAAATCTTGAATCTTGAGTCTTGAATTGAATTGAAATCAGATCCCAGTGACGTTACTAAGAAGAGAAGGATCAGTTACGAGATATCAGATAACACAACTGAGAACTACCGAATAAATACATGCAAGAATTCACAAAGTACAAACTACGAGGTGCTTATACACTGACTAATGAGACATTGACTAATTAGACCAAAAGAGCTGAAGCAGCAGGAGAGACCAGCTAGTACACAGAACACTAAATAAATCCTTGAACACAAAGCAAAATAAAATCCTTTATTATTATTGTGTGTCCTTTATTAGTATTGAGTGTTGAGGAATTGGTAGCTATACTGAAATACGTCTGATGTGAATGTCCATTAGATCCTAATAAAACTGTGAAAACATTATGGCTTAACTATTATGACTTATTTCAATGTGTAGTTATCGACAGGGTGAGGAAACATTTATTTATTTTCATTTATCGTTGGAAGGAGTCTCCAGTGTCAGGGCTTTTTTTCAGTAACCTGCAGGAAAGTCTTCAGGACAGAGCGCTTTGCAGTTTCTTAGTAACACGACACAAGCTGCATTTTCGGTTGTTTAACTATAAGCGAGAGAAAAAAAGAGCAGCTAGCATTTAAAGCTGTTATAACATAAATGATAACTTGTATATATATATATATATATATATATATATATATATATGACATAAATGTAACTGTAAATGGCTAAAAAAAGTATGATACGCTCTTTAATGAATGAAAAAATGCTGTGGTCTAAGAGGAATAAAACGCATCAGGATGAGCTGTTATTGGAAATTGAATCAACAGTATTTCCACCTCGTGTCAGATCGAAGCACACCACCCCTATTGTTGATTATTTTCCTATAACAGCACACGCCCAAGTGTTTGATTCCTTACTTAACAGTTATATTTGCACCATTAGATTTTTATTTCCTGTTTTCAGGAGTGTGACATGGGATCGGAACAATACTACAGCTGCTGGGTTTCAGGATGTAGCACGCTCTTTGGAGCAGTAAGCCCCACACACACACACACACACACACACACACACACACACACACACACACACACACACATTTCCACTCTGCAGTACACTCAAAACTGTTCTATGACTCAGTTATTTGTTCCTTTTTTTAAATAGAATTTTCTAATACCAGCCACTTGACCTTGGAGCCTCATTTAGCTCTTTTTATTCGTTGTATCTGGGCAAGTTAACACAAACAGGGACTGCTCTATAAAGCAAGCCATAGAAGATCTAAAGGCTTTTCTTTATGGTGCATTGGGAATATTTTCATCTGTTGCTGCTGCTTTATAGATACGTATTTATCTCTCTGGCTCTGTGCCTCTCTCTTTCTCTCTCATTCCTCAGTAATTTCACTCTGCAGTGCATGCCTGTACCACTGAGCGATGTTACACAGGCATACCGCAGTTCCCCTGAGAGGACGGAACAGGCAATGACAAAGGTGAGCAAGCGGAAAATGAACCAAATAACCAAATTTACAGGTACAGACAAGAAACATTCGCAAGCAGAGCTCACCTCCAGGATTACAATTTGATAGAAATCATAATGGCAGGATGTTGCTCATAATATTGATGTAATACTGTTTCACACTGATTTATAGAGAAATGATTATATTTCAAGTGTGTATGTACATTTGTGCAGCAATACACACACACACACACACACACATTTCCAAACACAGCAGGTTTGCTCTGCATTCTCCCCTCAACACTGGCAACACACTGCAATCCAATCCTCTAACTCAGCACCCTGTACCTCTGCTGCTCCTTATATAGTCTCATGGCTCCGCCCACTCTCTCAGGTTCTCATTTCACAAAACAGATTGATAAAAAAAAGAGTATGAGAGTCATTTCTAAATACATGTTTACAGATAAGAGCAGTCAACATGTCTGATTATTCCCAAACGTGAAGTACATTTAGCCAAACACACAAAACTCAAATAAAAATAATGACAGGCTTTAAAATAGCTTTAGAAATGATATTCTGTTTGATACACAATCGTCAGGTTTTTACTTAAACTATAACAAATGTAAAATGATGGGTAGAATTATCAAAGTTTGGGATTTGTTGCAAAAAGCAATGACAGATTGCATACATACCATATGGTAGTTGCTTCCTTCCTTCTTTTTCTTTCCCTTCATTTCTTTTCTGGTACTTTGACTTTTCCTTCATTCCTTCATTCCTTCCACTCTTTCTTTCTTCCCTTTCCTTTCTTTCTTTTCATTCCTCTTTCTTCTTTTCTTCGTGTTTATTTTGGATTTTCTCGTTAAGTTTTTTCAAAGCACAGAGTGATTTTTTTGCTCACAGTATAATTATCTGGCTGCGCTGGGCTCCTGCCGATTTGAAACTGAGATTTCAGTCTATTTATAAAATGATTTACAGGAGTCCCATCCAAACACAAACAAGTACTACAGATCAGAAATCAGTTTTCCAAATGGTTTTTCTCAGCCACTTGTGCTGAGCGCATGGCTTATACCATTTTTTTTTTTTTTTCTACACATTTTTTCAGGTAATTTGTTCTCTGTTAAAAAATTAACTACCTTTAATACTATGCTTCTTATTCAAAAATATTTTTCAGACTGAAAATGTTTTCATTAGATGTAGGACATTAAATGTACGTTCATAGTATTATGTAGAAGCTCTGCTTTTGAAGGTGACTTTGAAAAGTTGGACAATATGCTTATCTTGACTGTCCATGCATTTAATTAGGCTCATTTCCATATGACTGGAATGCTTATCTGAACATCATTGTCAGTGTCGAACATGCAGTTTATAACTCCGATTCTCTCTCTGTCTCTGTGTGTCTTCCTCTCCTTTTCCATCTGTCAGATCCAGCGGGCATTGTTAAGAAACAACCAGACTCAGCGCTTTTCTCAGAAACAGGCTCTCAGACTGCATCAGGGTCTGGTGACTAGCACTGCTGAGCAGGTACTCTCCCCATGCTGACACTCAGGTGATGCAAGAAGCAGCAAAGCTTGCCAAGAACTGAGCTTGTTAGCAAATATAACCATGACTGGAAGACAGCCATGACTGTTAATGTCTGATAAGTTATGCATACAGAACTGGAAAGTTAGTGCTCACTTGTAAGCATGTTTGCTCTCATATGACATTGTAGAGGTGAAAGATTGATGTATTACCCATCGCTTTCCCAGGTTGGTAACAATTCTGTATGGGACATTGGACTAAATGACTAACAATGGGTAGAAAAAAGCTCTAGCTATATATTTTTTATTCTTATTTAGGGGGCCAAGCATCAAAGGTGCATAGGTACCCTATAGTGATTGTATGTTTTCTAATTATTATTAGGGGGCCAAGCACCGAATGTGCATAGGTACCCTATAGTGATTGTATGTTTTCTTCTTCTTCTTCTTCTTATTATTATTAGGGGGCCAAGCACCAAAGGTTTGTAGGCACCCTATAATGATTGTATGTTTTTATTATTATTATTAGTAGTAGTAGTAGTAGTAGTAGTAGTATACATCCACAATGGAAGTCTATGGCAGCCCACAGAATACTTTGTATATTTTTTATGAAATTTGGCACAGTGATAAAGGACAGTCTCAGCAACCTTCACAGCAATTTTGGTGTACTACATTCAAGCCCTCTAGTGCCACATATAGAGCAAAGTAATAACTCTGCAATGCAATGTCGTAGAAGCACAATTCCACTTTCCTCTAACTCACTGGGACAAGCCAAGTTCAGTGGACGCCATGATGACAATTTCTGCCATATTGGATATTCCGCCATTTTGAATTTTTTTGTTATACCACAGTGATGTTGAATACTCAATTCTGATTGGTCAGAAGGTGTTAGTTTTCTATAACAGCAGCTCTGAAAGTAGTTCTGGCTCTAAGGCCAATCGCAGCTTTATATCAAGGCTCTCTTTCTAATACCTTATTGTTTACATAGCAACAGCTCATTCACAAAGACTTGTAGGGTGGACACTTCGCACAATCCTAGAGTACTAATAAAGAGATGAAACAATGTGTTGTTATTAAAAAGAGATTTAAGGAGATGCATTATTTTGCATTCATGGAAGGAGTCTCCAGTGTCAGTGCTTTGTAATAGTAAGTTTTCCACCACATGAAATTCATCAGGACAGAGGACTTAACAAGGACTAACTTGTCTCGTGGACATTCCATAACAATAAATGTATGATATAAGCATGATATAAGTAAGTATGACAGTATGACAGTATGACAGAGGAATAAATCGACAATCCCTCGTTTTTTTCCTCTCTTTGTGACTGTTTTAGGTGATGGAGCGCCTGTGTGTGCGCGTTCAGCAGCAGGTATGTGTATTAAGAGCAGCAGGTGAAGGAGAGGAGCTGCAGGCTGCTAGACAAGTTCTGAAGGAGGCCAGGAACTCTCGAGCCGTGAGTCTTGGAGGATTGATGAGAGAAGCAAACTTTAGTGTTTATATGCAGTTATTTGTGGCTGATTTTTAATACCTGTCGTCTCTCTGTTCGCTCCTAGCTGTACCCTTCTCTGTGTGAGCTGGCTCATGTGCTTTCCGTAGATGGGCCAGTTAGACAGAAACTGGAGTCTCTCACTGGAGAACTGGCTAAAGCAGCTGATAAAGAGCTACAGGTGAGATTTTGTTTCGTTTCGTTTCCTTCTCTTGGTGATTATGGGGACTGAAAGATGGGTGGATGGATGGTTAGATATATGGTGGTATGGATAAATTAATGGATTGATATTCCACTCCAGAATTATTAGCACCCTTCAAGAGATGCTTTTCTCTCTAACAAAATCATTCTCATTAGAGCATCTTGTTTAATAAAAGTATTTTCTCTTGATATATTTCACCAAAGTGAAAATGGACCATTGAAAGGCATTTAAACTAAAAAAAAAAAAAAAAGTCTGACCTTGGACATCATTACAGATCACATGTTAATTATAAAGATTAATTTGCAAGTCTTTCAGGGTGGATTTTTCCTTTAAGGATCATTCTGGAGTTGAAAAATCGATTTTCTTTTCTAGGTGATTGTGGATTCTATGGTATCTCTGTGTCGGGAACTGTGTCCCCTCTCCTCGGCTACAGCAGAGCATCTTTCTCCTCCTCTCTCTTCTATCTCGGAGCGTGTGTCCATCCCGCGTTCTGCCATCCGCACTGCGCTGATGGAGAGAGCAGCCCAAGATCTCAACCAAGCTCTAGAGTAAGAGATGAGGCATGACATTATATGAAGTTATACTTTAATAAACTACATAAACCAGAGTTGAAATTAAAACTTGGTGCATCAGTGTAACTGTGCTAAAACAATAATATTGTTCATCTTCATGTGATTGTATTAGTAGTGGCATTACTAACCGTTAGCTCTTTCTCTCTCAGAGAAGTAAAGATGACTGTGGTTTCCTATCTCACCAACTCAGTAGTGGACCAGATCCTTCAAGAGCTCTATGCCACTCACAAGACACTGGTACTACATAAATCCGTATCTGCTTTCATCAGGGTTGCCAGGTTTCAGCAAAATTTCCAGCACAAATACATACATCTGAAATAAACACACAAAAGACCTGAAACTAGCCCAAAAAGTGTATGCATTGGAAAAGGGACAGATTTTTCTTGTGATTGTCTTTAAGTGGGAAACAAGTTCACTGTGGTGCGCGCGCATTTCTAATTGAAATAATATTGCAGTATCTGCAATATAACTTTTTTTAATCATCACCTGGTATGACCACAAGTCCATTTTCCCTCTCCTAATCTTTGTAATATTTTCTTCTGATATTATACCACCTGTTATTGTGATAGTATATCAGAAAAAATGCATAGAATGAAATATACTAGTCTGTAATAGCAGTATAGTTCCCACTACAACAGAAATGGTTCTGTGCATCACAATTACACTGTCTGCACTTACACTTTCTCTCATGTTTGCCCTAGGCTGTATTTTGCTTAAATCACTTACATGCTTTAAAACAAGATCTTGGCAACTGCATACTTTTTTAAACTAACCCCCCCCCCCCAAAAAAAAGGCAGTTGCTGACTTGCTTTTATCCACCTTCCTCCAAAACTAGCCCAAATTTGGCATAAAAACCTCAACTCTGGCAACCCATGACATAACTCTCATGTTTGTGTAGCAGACTAGCGGTGCAAAGTTAATATCTTATATTAATAGTGTATTTATCTAAATCTCTATTTTGGGCTTAAATAGTTTACTAAAGCTAGTAATCTGTCCATTTATAGACTACCTGTTGTGTGAAAGTCAAGCTCCTTGCTATAAAGAGTTCTTTATGTATTCTAATTCGTAACACAGCGCTGTTGAATTCATGGTTCTGATTGGGCAGAAGGTGTTGATTAATTTTCTCTCACAGTGGCTCTGACAAGTGCTTTATCAATAAAATATTGTTTCTTGACAGACAGATTTTTAAAAAGCGTGTGTAATTGTTCATATGGTGGTGAAGTTTTCCGTGAGGAAGTGTTTATTTAACATTTTTTGGAAGGAGTCTCCAGTGTCAGCTGTACCTTTTTCTGTAAAGTCTTCAGGACAGGACTTTGCACTTTCCTGTTTCTCGGTAACATGATAAGCTGTGTTTTTTTGTTTTATTAAGTCAGAAAAGCGAGCCTGGTAAGAGAACGACTGTTCGTAGCTGCTATGATGTAAGTAATAACAGCAGCTAACTTGTTTCACGGACTTTCCGCAACATTAAACGTTATATAAATGTTACTCTAAACACATAAAATTGTTAGTGTTGGCAAGCTGCTGTGGGATAAGAGGAATAAAACACTTGTATGCACCTTGTCACTGATTCGTTTCCTGAAACAGCATGTCTCGTCAGGTTTTCATTATTAGCTTTGATTTGAAATGTAAGCAAGTCTGTGCTATCACACTATCCTAGTCTTTACAGTGCGTTTTCTTTGTGTTTATTCTGGTTGTAGCTTCAGCAGGTGGCTCGAGTGAGGCGACCGGACGACAGTGCCATGATCCGACACACACTCCGGAATGCTGACACCACGGACAGCCCTGAGGACGATTTCAGTATCAGCATTGTAAGAAAATGTCTCCACATTAGACACAATGCTTCTGAGAAATGGATGTCCTGTCAATCCAGGCATTCTCTTATGATTTTTATAGCAATACAGTTACAACTTCTAGTGTAAGTAGTTTCATATTGTTGTTTATTGTTTGGAATAGATTTAATGTTCATTACAGAAAACGAGCCTTGGAAAAATCATTCGGAATAAAAAAATAAAGCGAGGCCACATGGTTCTGCCATCTGGTCTCAGTGTTTTGATATTTTGACATGTGCACACTTTTACTCATCCACTCCGTCTGTGCTCAGGATACAATAGCCATAAAGAAGTGCAGCTCTAGGACACGCCGCATCCGGCCCGTCTCCGCCAGACTGAGTGAGTCACGCTTGACAGCTGCCTCCAGCACAATTAGACACATCTGAGTCACTAGCTATGCAGTTCACAGATGAGAAATCTGTGGAATAATATGAGGGATGTCATCGGTGACTCAGCATTCGAGGTTCTGCCCTGGTTCTCGACAGAAGGTTGTGGGTTCAAATCACAGTGCTGCTACAGAGCCACTTTTGGCCGTTATAAGCTTCATCAACCACCGAAGGAATGAATTTAACGTAATGTTTTCGGTAACTCAAAGAAATACCACTTTATTAGGAACACCCGTTTACCTGCAAATCCCAATTTTTCCAATCAGCCAGTCATTTTGCAGGTCATGAGCTTCACATTAATGTCTGAGTATTTCAATAACCTTCTGATCTGGAATTTTCACACCCAGCTGTCTATAGAGTTACACAGTACTATGCATTCTGAGATGCTTTTCTGCTCACCGTGGTTGTAAAGACTTATTTCAGTTACTGTAGCTTTTACTCTACAAGGTATTTAATTATAATTATTATAACTTTTTAAAGATATGCCACCTTTCCAGGTGAAAGATGCATATTAGAGAAGGGTAAAGTTTAGTACCCTTTTAAACCACCAATGTCTCCCGTGTTTCCCTTCACCTTTTTATTTCTTCCAGGTGTAGGTGATGATCCCAACTTTTCTCCTTCACCTTCAGCACCTCGTTCATCTGCTCCGCTCTCTCACGTAGCCTCTTGGGACGATTTGTCCAGCTTGCCTACCCAAGGTGCACCTCTGCGCCACATAACCCACATCAGACCCCGCCCACCAAGAAGGCATAGGCCCGGACACACCTCTCTAGATATGGTAAAGAGCTGAAAGTGAGCTGTAAGCTTGGCAGATGAAGGCTTATTTAACTTATACTTTAAACCAAAACGTTGGTGTTATTTTTATTAATTTGACAACTCAAAATAGCTATTTGAAAGTGTGATGAAATCGCCTACGTTCACACACATTACGATATCACGGCCTCGATTTAGTATCTTGAGGCTTCACTAAGTTGCGCACACGAGTAAGTGTCGGAGCATGATATAAAAAAGAAATAAAATGCAAAATAATAGGATGTGCTGGATCAAGTGCTATTGTTTTACACTTCCATGAAAAAATGAGGGTGGATATTAAAAAATAAAATGCAATATAATAGGATGTGCTGGATCAAGTGCTATTTTATAATGAGGGTGAAGCCATATTGTTAAATGAAACCAAACTTGCAGTGATTGTGATCATTACAACATGGACTATTTATGCAGAAATACTCTATTAGCAACATATATTACCTGACGAATATTAGATATTTATTTCAGTGCTTGCCATCTTACCAGTCTTATATCACTGCATTACTGTATTTTCATTTTCGTTTTTGGAAATATCTGATCTAAAAATAACTAAAATATACGTTGACCTAAAACACCTAAAATTACCTCAAACTTCTGATGTTGTCTTCTGAATCTCTCCACATAAATTGCATTTTACTTCAACTTGAAAGGCTGCAGGCTGTATTTCTGCTTCCTCCTGCAGATCTGGTTTTCTTTGCTAATCGAATTAATCCAAGAACTAAACACAGGCACTTATTTCACATGACAAGATGCAGGATTCTTAAAAGGTTATCTGATCCACAATTATCTGCAGGATCATCTAAACAGCCACAGGCTTGAAATTTAAAACAAGCAGACGTCCCTGTTGTCGTGATTCTAATCGGTTTCCACTCGTCTTGCAGCATTCATCTGAGAATGGTGGAGTGAACCTGTTGGATGATGGACTTCCTGACTTCTACACCAAGAGGGTCTTACCAGACAGGTCTTTCATTTGCTCGAGTTAATATTAATAATAAAACATTAGTGACAGAACAGCATTTAGACTGTTGTATGTTACATAAGGACTAAAACACCGTGGCGTGTGCTGTTACAGGAAAAGAATCAACAATCACTTAACTGGTGTGATGCGACTCAATGAGTTGCTGTTACTGATTATTTTCCCATAACAGCATGTCCCGAAGTGTTTTATTCCTCTTATACCACAGCAATTTGCCAGTTCTAACATTTTTTTCTTTTTTTTCTATATTGAAGTTGAAGTTAAAAGACAAACCATATCATGTTATGAGAAACCGTAAACTCCTCTCCTCTGAAGACTTTCCCATGTCTGAAAACTTAAATACAGCTTTACATCTGACTGTTACTAAGCACTGATACTGGAGACTCCTTCCAAAAACGGAGAGAGAAAGAGAGAGAACGAGAGAAAACGTCACCCTATCAATAATTCCACACATTTTTTTGTAATTAATATTCACCTCTATCAGAGCTGCTGTTACAGGAAATTAATCAACACCTTCTGACCAATGAGAATCGAGAATTCAACAGCGCTGTGGTATAAATGATGTGGTATAAGTCATCTAAGTGCGTTTGTCATGTTTTAAAGACTTGATGCAAGTTATCTTAGACTACTTTCAGAGCTTCTCTGTTGTCTTTGTCTGTTTTACAGTCAGTTGACCTCTCATCATGTCCAGTCTCTGAAGCGGAAGAAGAAGCGCAACGTGCTGTCCATCTTTTCAGGATTCAGGAAGAACCGTTACTCTGCGTCATATCAAGAGCCGGAGCCCGAGCCGGAGCCCGAGCCGGAGCCCAAGCCGGAGCCTGCGATCCAGGGGGAAGTGTGTGGGGATGAATGTCGCACCAAGTATGTTTTTTTTTTTTCAAAATCATCCAGACAAGCACCTTGTGGTTTTGTTAGGACGCAGAAGCGCATACACTAGGCGGTATACTGAGCCATGCATGCGGGTTGTCTCCTCCTATTTTCATACTGCTGCGTCCTCGTTTCTCATCTGTCACTTCTCAGAAATATCATCCACTCGTGCTACTTACATCAGATCAATAGCTGCTGAGAGGATATTAAAGAAGCTAGAGGCAGCTATAAAGAAAGGGAGTGCGCATACAAGTTATTAGAGCGTATATAAATCATAAAATGATCATAAAGGGAGATGCAAACGTTTGAAGTGATATGGAATAGACAAGACAGATTTACAGAAGTCAGGGTGTAGAGTTATGCTCCTCATGAGCAAGCCAGAGGTCAGAGCGGCAAGGAAAAACTCCCTGAAAACACATGAGGATGGTTGATTACAGCAGGTACAAATCTACACTATCCAGGTGAGATTATCCAGGTGAGACTTGGTCATGAAGTGGTTTTATGGGTTGATCTAGGATCTATGATCAGATCTATCTAGGATGAGGCAGCAGGAATACACACACAGCATAACAGAGAGCGAGAGAATTAGGCATGATGCAGATTATTATGCATGCTCTTATCCTACCGTGGTTTAAATAGGTGTAGATTGTAAGCAGAGTGCTAGCAGGGACTCTGGCAGCTCTAGCTATGACAACATAACTAAAAAAACAGAGAGCCAGAAGGTAACACAGGCATGAGGTCACCCTGGGACATCAGCATCCAGCCAATCCACCATCGACCTCATAGAATTGTAATTATTTCACTGTAAAAAGCTAAATAGAAAGACTTTTGTTGCTTGTGATGATGAAGAACCGTCTCGCAAACCTAATTAAATGTTTTGTTGCATGATTTCCTATTGGTCTTCTTCATTGTTGCACTAAGGATAAAAATACCTTTTGCCCTCAAGTGGTAGACAGAAATAGAATAGAAAGTTGCATTCACTCAAACAGAGCTGTGTGCCTTATTTTATTTTATATTATTTTTTATATATTTATGTATTTATACCATTGGCTTTATGACAATAGCTTTGAATTGGAAGCTCATATAAATATCAAGCATTTATGTAGTTTTGGATGACAGTTCTGTGTGGGTTTTTTTTTTTTTTTTTTTTTTTTTTTTTTTTTTTTTTTTTTTTTTTTTTTTTTTTTTTTTTTTTTTTTTTTTTTTTTTTTTTTTTTTTTTTTTTTTTTTTTTTTTTTTTTTTTTTTTTTTTTTTGCAGCTAGGAGTTTCTGATTTATTGTTGTTTATTTATTTATTTGTTTGTTTGTTTGTTTCAGTCAGCTTTCCTGTTTCACACATCCTAATATCTGTCATCCCACAGCAAGACATTTTATTTTATATTCAAATATTTATTTATTTATCCATCCCTCCCTCCATCCCGTTGGTTTGTGACAGTCGATTTTTAAATGGAAGCCCATATAAAGGTTAAGCATTTTTATATGGTTTTGGCTGACTATATATTTTTTTCAGGTTCTGTTTCATTTTTTTATTTTAAAATTTATCTATTTATTTACTTATTTTCAGCCAGCGTTCCTCATTTAAGTGTCACACATCCTAAAGTCTGTCATCCCCACAACTGAATTAAAGTGTGCTGGTATCATAAATGTAAAAAATGAAAGTTATCGTGTCGAAAACATTCTGAGGTTGTGTTCATTGTTAATAATAATAATAATAATAATAATAATAATAATAATAATGTCTTTAAATCCCAGCGCTGGTACAGAGAACCTGTACTCTGTGATTCAGCACCCTAAGGATTACCGGAGGAAGGAGACATCGCGAGAGGAAGCTAATGGAGGCCCTGGAGATCAAAAACCTCCTCAGATCTCAGGCCGAACTTTACACAGTGTACCGCTGCTGGGGATGAGGGCAGTGAGCCCTTCCTGCATCGCACAGAGACAAGTATGCTGATAAAAGCTGATATAACAGCTGATTAAAAAAAATTCACATAGAAAACTCTCAGAGTATAAACATCATTAACATAAATACATTATAAACATTATTATACATTATTATACCACAGCACTCTTGACTGCGATTAGTCAGAAAGTTGATTAATTTACTATAACAGCAGCTCTGACAGTAGTTCCGGCTTCAAGGTTTATATTAATGCACTCGTTCTGATATCCTATCTATCGTTTCTATAGTAACAGCTTGCACAGGGACTTGTATTTTTAATTGACGATGTGGTGAAGTTTTCTGTGAGGAAACGTTTATTTCACATTTTTGGATTGTGAGGAGTCTCCAGTGTCAGCGCTTTAAATTTTTCACCACAGGAAAGTTTCTCTCTCTCATATGTACATATATATATATATATATATATA
>CM040457.1:31277464-31333560 GCA_022758105.1 Pangasianodon gigas | reverse complement strand
TCTCTCTCTCTCTCTCTCTCTCTCCTTCTGTTTTTTCACTCATTCTCTATTTCTCCTATTTGCTTTCATTAAAGTTTAATTATTAAGCAGGATTGATGTACCTCCTTTAAAAGGTACAATGAACAATATTTCTCTCTTTACACCTCATAAGCTGTGTATGGTGTTATTTACTTGACTGGCTTCTTGCCTAATTTCTATTCCGTGCCAGCTAGAAAAGCAATCACGCTGGGGGGGAAAATGTTTGGGGGAAAAAGGGTCACAGTACGTTGCAGTCGTACCACACTGAAATGCAATCACTGTCCAATCACAGCCCTTGACAAATCATTGATAAATAAAAACTAAAAAGGGCGTTCCTTTATACGGACGACAAAAAATTGGAAAGTGATGCATATAGGACCTCTCTGATTCCAAGCACATCCTGAGTAGGGCTGTGATTGGACAGTGATTGCATTTCAGCGTGACACAACTGCAACACAGTGATGAAAGTGAAATGCAATGCAGCAGGGAATTGCTTTCAAATCAGCGTTCTTAAAAAAAAAAAGCAATACTCTGATGATTGTTTTTTAATCAAGAGATCAAGGAATGCAAGCTGCAGTGCAGTGAAGGTTTTACTTTTCAGTGTGACATGTTTGTTTTTTGTGATTGCGTTTCTACATGGCACTGAATCGTTTCCATAGACCTCTGAAGAACCTGCAGGATGTCACTGTGTAGCATCTCCATAGCCACTATGAGTAAGCTGAATTTGCACTGAACATTGATTCAAAAATCTTTTCATTACATCTTTAGGCTTGCTGGTTTTTTTTGTTTTTTTTTAGAGAACGTTAACGTCATTTCCGTTTCTTGTTCTGATCAGGTTGTTCTTATCCAGATCAACAACACAGATGTCATTCACATGTATTTTATGCTGTTCCGTACAGAGCAGAATTTTGCTGTATTTAAATGAGCTCTATTTTTTACTGGTGTTGTGAATGTGACAAAGTCAATAAAAAGGAGACTCTGAATACTGAAAGACTGCTTTCTGAGACATAGGCCTGATCAGCATTTTCTTTAAGTCACACTTAAGGGACAAAAATTCCAAGCAAAAATGCCTGTTCTTCCATGTTTACCTTTATTTGTGAAACACTTTTGTGAAACAAGGAACTGCTGAACTCAGCTACAGTAACAGGAATATTAATTATTAACATACAGATTTAAAACGCTACAACATTAAGGCTTGTGATGATAGATTGATAGATAGAGAGATAGATAGATAAATAGATAGTGAAAAATAGGTAGACATATAGATAGATAGATAGATAGATAGATAGATAGATAGACTGCAAGACATTGATAGATGGACAGAGTGAAAAATAAGTAGACAGACAAGCAAATAGATAGATAGATATTGAAAAATAGATAGATAGATAGATAGATAGATAGATAGATAGATAGATAGATATTGAAAAATAAGTAGACAGACAAGCAAATAGATAGATAGATAGATAGATAGATAGATAGATAGATAGATAGACATTAAGAAGTAGGTAGACATACAAATAGATAGACAGATAAGTAGATCGACAGACTGAAAGACAAATAGACAGATGGACAGACCAAGAGATAGATAGATAGATAGATACTTTTAGATTTGTCATGAGATGCTCTTATTGTTACTGTTTAATTTGGCAGTAATGTAGTTCCTTATCTGGTCAAAGGAGGGCGCCAAAGGCCAACAGCACAGAATTAGGTATGCTAATTTCACGAGTAGGTTATTGGGCAGTTGGGGTAAAAGCCTGCCCCTGGCACTGATACGACCCCAAACACACAGGGTTACTGGGTTATAGGGTAATGTGCTAAAGAGGACTACAGTTGTAATTTCTTATGTTTTTCTCCAAGTCATGAAAAGAACAAAGAGAATACATGCAATGGAATTTGATAAAACCTGCTCTTAAATGCAATAAATAATAATTTACAGCGCAGCACTGTAGATTAGTGCAGACGTAGTGTAAAAGTGAGTTACCTAGCACAACACACTGTATGTCCCTCTCCTCCACAATTACGTCTGCTATGGAAAACACTGACACAGATTAAAGGTGTTTTCCAGTAAAACAAATTAAAGAGCCTGTTTAAACCATTCATAAATCATTTCGTTAATAACGTCTCATTTGATCGCATGCAGTAATGCACACAGTGCAAGCCCAATGAGCCATAGCACTTTTGCTGCTATTTACATAGGCCTACTAAACTACTATGAAATCTGCCTGATAAAAAAAGAAAGCATACGCAGCTGTCTTCTTTGAGGCCTCCCTGTCTTACACACACAGACACACATGGATAATGAATTAAAATCAGTGACAAACAGCAATAAACTAGCAACAATAAAGTTCTGATGAAACTTTGGAATACCTGGCCATACTCAAGTTGAGTAAACATGTTCACGCATTAAGGGAGCATTATCATGGATGCTTTTCACACTTTTATGATATTTCCCAAACTAATCACTGGTAGTGTTACTCATTACCTATTTATAGATTGTTCTCACTTCCTTTCTCACCTTCTCAGCCTCCCAGCACTGGCTCATAATGGGCTTTTCCAGGTTAACCAAAATAACAGCGAATTAGTATTTTACACATGTGTAGGAGTGTGTGGTGGTGGTGGTGTTTTTTGGGGGTTGTCATCATGTAGTCATGTGCATTCATGTTGGTGTTCTCTCTTTGACTATGTGTAGGTGTAAAAAGACTACCCAGCTATTAAGATATTTGTCATACCTGGACCCAAAGCAGGTCTGCAGGCAGTTAACAGCCTAACCAATTCATTTTCACCTCGTTAGCCATCATTACTTCTGTCACTTACTCTTCTGCACCAGCTGCTATGATTTTTGCAAGAAAAACTTCTGTAAGGTAGCATGATATGGTGGTTAGAAAGATCTAGGCAAGTCCTTTGGCAAACAAGAATGTCATGCAAAGCATCTTGTTGGCTCATCACCTGCAAGATGAAGGGTGGGGGTCAGGTATAATGCCAGTTAGGCAGCAGGCATGCGGTGGATAGTCTTACGGAGACTAGACCCATGCAGTGGAAACTGGCTTTGGAAACATGGAATGGTGGGGGAGAAAAACTGGGTTAGTGTGTGAGATGGAAAGGTATGGGGTAGGTATAGTCATCCACACACAAGACAAGCTCCACTACCAAACATCTTGATCAGGGTGGTCTCCAGATTTTCCACAGGAGGTGGACCTTGCGGGAAGTGGTGATACTCGCCAGTCCCAAGCCAAAGGACAATTGGAGTTTGGAGTGTATCCCATTGGACAAGTGGACTGTCTTCATGAGATATATAATCCTCTGAAAGGAAAACTCTGCTGTTTTTGCATAACAAATAGTAGTTTGGTGTATTCAGCCTTCTTGGAGAAAGTGGTTGAGAGGGTACCTCCTACTGACACCACAATGCTACTGGGGGACTTCCATGCTCATGTTGGGAATTATGGAAATACTTCAAATACAAAGTTTGCTCATAAGTGTACTTGGTTCCAGAGCACCTTGGGCCAAGGGTCAATGATTGACTTTGTATCATCAGAGTTAAGGCCATATTTTCTGGACATTTGGGTAAAAACAAGGACAGAGCTGTCAGCTGATCATCACTTGGTGGTGAGTTGGATTCACACAGGCCCAGGCCAGATTTATCTGGTAGGAGGAAAGGGCGAGTTTTTCAACTGAGAGATATAGGGGAGCCAGTAGGGATGAAGCAAAATTAGTTGCAGAAGCAAAAGGTCAGGCAAGACCATTCACAAGCTCTGCTGAGTGTGGGGGACTGATGACCGCTACTGGGGATATTGTTGTGTGATGGAAGAAGCACTTTGAGGAACTCCTTAACCCAGTGCCATCCCTTCAAGAGGCAATGCTAAAAATCTCTGTGACTGAGGTTACTGTTGCTCTTTATTCTTGCACAGCTGTGTTAAGAGTCATGAGAGTATGCTAATCCAGTCTTCATATGTTTTATAGATTTGTAGAAGGCCTATGACGGAAAGTTGAAACCATTGAAGCTAGTCTATGACTTCAGCAGTGTTACAGTCACTGCACTAGTCTGTGGTCATAAAGCAGAAACTGTTGTTTACCTGTCAATCTACAAACCTATCTTTACCTATGGTTACAAGCTGTGGGTAGTGATTTGAAGAATAAATTTACAAGTACAGAACTAAGGTTCCTCTGCAGGGTTGTTCAGCTTACTCTCTGTGATAGAGTGAGGAGTTCGACAATCCAGGAGAGCTTTGGAGTAGCTGCTTCTCCAAAAGAGAGGCCAGCTGAGGTGGCCATTTGAGGTGGTTTGGGCACCTCACAAGGATGCTCCCTGGCCAGCTCCTTCTATCAGGCATGTCCCAGTGGACAAAGACCCAGGACCCAGGAGCTGTTGAAGAGAATATGTCTCACAGTTGATTTGGGAATGTCTGGGGTTCCCCTAGTGAGAATCTGTGGATAGGGAAGTTTGAGCTGAACTTCTCATACTGATGCCACCACAACCCACACCAGGAAAAGTGGTTTTAGACTTTAAACAGCTATACACTAGCATTTTCTTATTTGAAGAACGACGGTGACAGTGACTGGGTCGGGAAGTCACATTGGTGTGTAGTGAAACACAAAAGTCCTGGTTTGGAGTGAATCTGGTACTAAAGGATTAAAGACTCATCATTTACCTCGTCTTCCAGTGCGTGTTCCCTGATGGATCCTGTATTATAATTTTAAAAATGCCATTCAGATTTCCTGATATGGAAGATTTTTGGTGCAAAGGGGATAACAGACAGCAAAATATGAAGACTTGGATAATCATGCATTCTGATTATTTTTCCGTATTTACATATAATTATCGATATTTAATTCGGAAAGATGTAAATTAAAGAAACTGATCTATAATAGCATTCTCTACTTATTCAATAAATAAGCTGTCATTCTTATTGATTATAAAACAGCAGATTGCTCAACAGATGGCAGCGATGATTCACAGCCAGGATAATGCATGCCTTTTTTTTGCTTTGCTGGTTCCTAATGATCAGATTAGACACAGACCTACAAGTACAGTGTGCTAGTTTAGACGTAGTCTGTTATATAATTAATTTTATACCACAATGTTGTTAAATTCTCAAAAGGTATTGATTAATTTTCTATAACAACCATTGTGCTGACTACAAAGCAAAATCACAGGTTTATGTTATTGCATTTGTTCTAATACATTGTTACTGATACTGTTACAGGATGCATAACAGAACATGCATAATGTCCAAGTAATAGCCAATACACTGCCTGTACATGCACAGGGGCTTGTATAAAAGCAGGTCTGGAGTCAGCATTCCCATTTTTATTTGTAAATGTTTGAAGTGAAGATGCAACTAACCCTTAATCAGTTACTAAAATAATCACACTAAGATATCATGGCAGCTGCAGTGTGTTCAGTGTATTGATAGTCTATAGTTCAGTCAAGCTCAAATAACAGCCGTAATAATTGTAACAGACCCGAAGTCGCTCACAGATTGAACATAAAGACATTAAAGTCTGTGTGATTCTGTCTAAGTGGTCAATTCTGGACAGAATCTCGTTCTCCAGCATTGCTCTGACCAGAATATCAATCCAGTCTTCATGATTAGCGATGATGATCACTGTGCCTGTTCCAGTGCTTCAGGACTGGCACTCTTTTTGATTTTCTTTAGTGAGTCTGAGAAATCTGAGAAAAAGATGTTCCTTATCTCATTTGCTTCTATGTGGCTCAGTTGTTCTGGAATAATATCTCATATGGGTGCGAATGCAGCATCCTGAGGTCAGAGTAATCTTCAGTCATTATGCCTAGCCTTACAACAGTAAACTTGTACCAGTGTTTCAGCCTGGCAGCACCAATGTTCAAGAAGATAACGCTGGATTCCATAGCAGTAGGTTTGGACTTTTGGGTTTTTACCAAGAGGTCCAAACAGCAGTCCTTCCACTGGAACTCTTGGCCCTGTAAACAACTCAGGCCACAGCGCCAGCAGTTCACTGTCCACATTTTTAAAGTTCTTTATGTCTTTTCTTCTGTTTTTGGATATTGTTCTGGAATATCAGAATATTACAATGATATATTTCAGGGTAATGTGTAAACAAATATATCTCTCATTAGTTTTGTGGTTTATTTCATATGCATAAGTTGTGCTCATTTTTGCCATGGGTGCCAATAATTCTGGAGTTGTCTGTATGATGTGTTACATTTGTGCATTAAATAATAGCTTGCATTAAAATATAGTTTCCCATGTGAAATGTATTTACTTTATGTATTATAGAGTAGGTATTAGGTGTATTAATTGTCTCCCACCTTCTCTGAATACACTGTGTGTATAATTTATGCAGAAGTGCAGAACTGGGACCTTTAGATAAATAATAAATTGCTGTCATAGCTGGTTATAAATGATGACACCACATGTACGCATGGTTGCAGTGCGTGAGCCCTGTAAATAGAGATATTACACTGAAGGAGGGCCAAGACGTAATCTACTGCACGAGAGAACAAATTCCCTGCACTCTTGGTTTATATGAATGTCAAACTGAGCCTTGGTACTGTAAATTGATGAAATTGTAAATCATAGTGTGAAAAGATCAATGATTTAATACACTTTAACACAGTTTTACTGAGAAATGCTTCAAGGAATTCATTAACTGCTGGTTTGTAAATTTGATCATTAAACACTGGATCATGTACTGTATCTTGAAGACAGTTTAATCGCAACTGTTTTTGCAGGAAGTGACATCATAGGTTTATTTTATTGCAAAACATCTGTTCAGCCCAGGTGAAAGGTTGTTCTTTTTTATGTATATATATCTTATTTATGCTGTTATAGGAAAATGATCAACAATGGGATGTTGTGACGTGGCCTGAAGCAAAGCATAGTCACTGTTACCACCTGAAGTGTTTTATTCCACTTACACCACAGCAACGATTGCCAACTATTAATTACAATGATTAATTTATTAAAGAATCTGTTTACAATTACATTTAATGTTCAGCAAAGTAAATTCCTTCCTGTTATCACTTACAACAGCTATAAATAGCTGTTTCCTCACATTCTCTAGATGTTAATAAGACAGGAAAAATGCAGGTTGTAAACAGGAAATAAAGTAATGAAGATTTAAATAAACTAAACATAATATTATTCAACCTATTTCTAGATAATTTTTTAAATAGACTAATCTCAATCTTGTTCTATTCATTTTGAAGAATAATGATCTGCCAATAGAATAAAAAAGATTAAAGCTTGAAATTAGTAAATATATCTAGAAGTAAGTTTACTAATCTTATATTTTGTTTATTATAGTATTAGAATAGGAAATACTAGGTACATTTGATTGTATTCAAGATATTTTCCATCGCTAAGATGGCTGGGTGGGAAGCCAGTCCATCACAGGGCACCATGTACACACTCATTCACACCTAGGAGCAGTATAGAGTAGCAAATCTCCTGTTTTTACACACTTCAATCTTTATCCAATTATGGTGAGACTGTGCCCGCTGTAGCCTCAGATTCCTGTTCTTGACTGACAGGAGTGGAGCCCAATGTGGCCTTCTGCTGCTGTAGCTCATCCAATTCAAGGTTTGTGCATTCTGAGATGCTTTTCTGCTCACCACGGTTGTACAGAGTGGCTATTTGAGTCATCATAGCTTTAATGTTTTTTTGTTTTTCGCACCACTGTGTAACCTGTTGTGTGTGAAAATCCCAGGAGACTAGCAGTTTCTGAAATACTCAAACCAGCCACTCTGGCACCAACAAGCAAAAGTCACGGAGTACAGGTCTTCTTATTAAAGTGGCTGCTGAGTGTAAGCATCTGTGTTGGAAGATGTTTTTTCATCTCCTCTGCATTTCGTTTTCCTGTGGCTATGTTATCACACACCTATTGCTAAGGATTCCTGGCTGCTTCATGATTCAATCAGGCTTCCATTAGAAACTTTATACTAGTGATAACTATCAGCTGCATAAACTTTATAATGTCATATTAACCCATTGCGTTGTTGTAGCCAAACGGAGCACACATTTAATTAGTCTTTCTGCAGACTGTAGCTAAAATAGTTACCTTAGCTTACTTGGTGAGAAACACACTTTCCTAAGTGTCATCTATACTATTAGAAACAGATACACTCTGCAAATGTCACCCAGGCTGATATTTCATGATGCTAGATTGCTTCTTTAATGATAGGTGTGTGTTTCTAGTGCATGATCTCTCTTACCATGCTTTGGACTAAGAGTTGCTTAGTAACACTATCAAGGTGATTAAAACATCAGATTGTAGGCCCTGCTTTTAAATCCCAGCTTCACATTTCATTCCGGTAACACACCAGCTGTTCTCTCTCCCTCTCACACACACACACACACACACACACACACACAACACGCTCACAATCCCTAATCACTTACTCATTTTTACGTTCACAATATATCTGTCCAAAGCTTTTGTCTGTCACAATGATGAATTGTCTTCTAAAAATAATGCACAATGTGTAATTTGCTGTGGTGTAAGAGGACAAAAAAACCACACTGGGACATTCTGTTATAGGAAAATAATCAACTGAGTGGTTTGATGTGGCCCAATGCAAAAAGCAGTTACTGTTATAGAAAAATAATCAACCTCAGGGTGATAAGTTAATAAGATGTTACAGAGAAATTGCAAAGCACAAAGTTACAGGTTTACCTCTGACTGTTACTAAGCACCGACACTGGAGACTCCTTCCATAAAGGCTAAAGAAACATCTTACAGAAAACTTATTGTTCTGCATCTCTGCTCCCTAATCTCCTTTTCTAATCAGAGAGAGAGAGAGAGAGGTAGAGAAATGATTCAGATATACAAAAGCACACCTCAAGCTGGACTCTAAACCACAGAGTTGAGTCATTAAGCCAATCACAGAGACACTTTCTCAGCCTCAAATCACTCACTTACATTCATTCTAATATCTCCACTGATATACAGTCTGAGATACACATTATGTTTGACTGATACTCGATATTTCTGTATGCCGTTAACGGTGCTTCATGCAAATTGTGGTGGTAAAAATCTATAACAGATCTGAGAAAAGAAGCATAATGCCTGTTATTGTGCAATATTAGTCATTTTTCATGCAATTTATTTCATGTAGTTTTTCATTGTCCAAATTGTTATTTCTTTTTTGCATTTTTTTTTCTTTTCCGAAAAATGATAAAACACTAAAGATGGTGCATGTGCTAGAAAGTATAGAGATTGCTCATTCATTCATTCATTCATTCATTCATTCATTCATTCATTCATTTAGTCATTCATTCATTCATTCATTCATTGAGCATAGGCTAAAGAAATGTGACGCAAAACATGACCCTTCAGAAAAAATACGCAAGCCACATTCTCTTCAACTGCTCGCCGTCCTTCTTGGTTTTGTCCTTTGTGAAAAACCACATATTTGTGAATCTTGATGAATAACATTACCTTCAGTATCAAACATTGCGGTCACATTTATTTTTATTTTTTTTGCTTACGTTATAGACCTTGAACAAGGTATGCATTTTCCGTTTCAGTAAACATTACTGCACTCCTTAAAATAACTAGAGCTTGAATTCTACAGAGATACACAGGGCTATTTCTAGCTACAAGTTATATATAAGCAGTCACTTAGGGCCTCTGAGCCACCAGGGAGCCCTGTAATATTCAGCATTTAAAAATAAATAAATAAATAAATAAATAAATAAATATAATGGGAGGTTGAACGAAGCAGGATGACACTTAGGGCTTGGATCCTGGGAAGACTGTGCACAAGGGCCATTTCTGAACATTTTGCAGCCCTAAGCGACAACTTTCTCAGGCAGAATTGATGCTTCATTATCTCAGATGAGGTAAAAACAAGTTAATAAACAATAAAATAATAACAACTGAACAAGATGATATTAGATACTAGCTAACTCGAGATACTAAGTTAGTGGCTAAGTAGCTAACTCTAGCTAACTCTAGCTACTAACATTTTCCCTTTCAATTACATCAACAAGCAGAAGCAAGAAAGCAGACAGATTGACTAAATCCAATTAATTTGCATTGATTTCTTACGTATGTTTTGGATCCATTTCTTCTCTTCTTCAACCTCTTTTGCTCCAGATCGATATGGACGCTTCGTGATCGGCACTTGTACATGACATTAGTTACGTTACTTACCTAATTTAGTTACATAATTTGCAGTTTCTGTTGTTTTCGCACCATAAGTAGCCCCCTCGCAACTGCCTGATACGTAAACCTTTTCACCAAATGATAGTAAAGTGCGCTTTTTTGCATATCTAGTTTAAAACTCATGGCGCCCCCTGGTGGTCAGGGTTAGGGGCCTGAAGCGACTTCATACTAGCAAGAAACCATGTTGCCATGTTGCAGGTAATTTATTAGCATTTTGATTCCATCTCTTAAAAGAAATACTGCACTAGAGATTTGTCATTTGTGAATGAGTCAGCTATTTGTGATGCCTCTTTTAAGTGAACACTGAAAGCTGACTCACATATGAGAGCCGTTTTTTTTTTTAAATAGATGTAAGCAATACCGGTACTCCTGCAGCATAACCGAATAAAATGCTTTAATGGAAACTTCTTTTCAGCATCTGGGCTGATCATTAGTGTGAAAGGTGAGCTGTGTGTTTGACTCTCAGCTGTGTGTATGAGGCAGCGTGAACACTGCCGCTTGTTGAAGATGTACTGCATGTAGTCAAGTGGATGAGGAGAGTTGATTATCAGTATAAATAAAAATGCTTAACGAAGCACAGACACAGCAGGCACAACAACAACAACAACACAGCAGCGCCATGCTGATTTAACAATTATTTAAATAGACTTTGTAAAATGTCATGCCAAGTAATATTTGTTATAGAGGAAGATTTCTTAAATTCATTTCAGCTGTAGTTAGAGCAAGAACAACAACCAGTGGTCAAAATATCTTTGTCCAATTTAGAAAAAATAAAACTTGTTTTGGGAGCCAAAGGAGCAAAACTCTGTGCTGTGCTGATTTTGCTGAAAAATGTACACAAAAATGTTTTCTTTTTAAAAAAAGAAAAGTCTGTTTGTACACGGCCTGTTGCATGAAGACATTCTTGACTCACATGGGGACTCTGTTTTCTACAAGTGTAAGGATTCGCATTTGCCTTCTGTAAAGGCACAGTGCCATCACGCACCATCTTGCTTCCACCCTAGGTGGTTTCCTAGAAGTCCACCTTGCAATATGTCCTTAGACTATTTTAGACTATGTGTAACATTTAAACAACACACACACACACAAACCCAAACAACTGTTCATGAAGCCAAACCTGGAAGACTGGAAAAGCTGCATGTAATGAGCCTCATAAAAATATTCATTAAAATCCATTTAGTTCGAAAAAAAAAAAAAAAAGTGTTTCTATCCTACAAGAGCTCCTGAGTTGTTTAAATAAGTATAAGGAGACTCACTAACGTGAACCTTGCCTGATAAATAGTTGCAGCATGCCGCTGATACATGATTGGTTGATTATATGAGCAGGAACACTGGTGTCCACTCCACACATGACAGTTCTGCCCCATTAACACACTTCAATTCACACAATACACTCCATAATTACAGCAGTTATATTTTTGAGGATTCGAGGAATAATTTGAGTCTTCATCATCATTCTGATCAAGCCCCATTCAGACTCACAAAAGAGCTGCTGAGGCTTGATGAAGCATAATTAAACCACTGCAGATCAACAAGCGTGTCGTGCAGACTAATCATCCACCTCTAGCGAAATGTGTGGCGTGACAACCGAGCGGTGGCCACGAACCGTGCCATGTCATCAGCACTGAATAGGAGCAGTTTAATAGAGTGCGCTATGTGAATCCATTATTTCAAATGCAGCTGCTTATTACAAAGTCAACTGGGGAAACATAACTGACTCTGCAGATCCTATAGTAGTAACAGTAAAGTGAATCCAAAACACTAGATGTTGTTAATTATACTAAAAGATATACTATTCCATTTGATTTGAGTTGTACGCCGCTTTTAACAATATACAACAATAACAGTAGTAAGTGTGTTACTACTAAAGTAAATAAGTCCTGAGATGAGACCAAGACAGTTTTATGATTACAGCAGCAGTTCGTATTTACAAATCTACAGTATCCAGGTGAGATTTTCCTCTGACGCCAGGTCAGACTTGAGGACAAACTGTTCTTGAGAATTATAGATCTTTAGGGTATCCATGTGGAACCAGGCGCAACAGCAGAAAGTGTGTCATGAGTGAAATTTCTGAAGAGCCAAACAGAACTAAAGCATTAGCATGAAGTTCAAATGGTGAGAGAGGAGCCACATTCAGTACAGTGGTTTAAAAGGGTACATTGTGAGTCCAAACAGGGACCTCAGCAGGTCTAGATATGAGAAAAAGAGAGAGCCAGAAGGTAAACACAGGCTTGAGTGCACCCTGGGACATAAAGTATCCCATCACTCCACAAACCTGAGTGATAGTGACAGCATCAAAACATCCCAGTCTTCTATAATGTCCATGAACTCCCCAGATCTGCACCTTTACCTAAGTGTACACCAGACACTGTTCAGTAACATGATCCCATTCGCCCAGCTGGAGAATGCTGAAGAATTATTCCGAAGTATCTTCAAGGTTGGCAATTCCAGATTAAATTATGCATGTTGGGTAGCAGGTTGGGTGGCATGATGGCGGAGCAGGTAGCGTCCTCACAGCGTCAGAGTCTGCAGGTTGATCCTGAGCTCGGGTTACTGTTTGTGTGTTATGTTCTCCTCAAGTCCACATGGGTTTCCTGACTGCGTGTCTATCATGGATTGGTGTCCAATCCAGTGGTGTATTCCCACCTCACACCCAGTGTTCCTGTGATCCGGCTCTGGATCCACCATGACCTTGACCAGGATAAAGCTCTGACTGAAGATGAATGAATGAGTAGCATGACCCTTGAATGGTCTGGTGCACTGTTTATGGAATGACTGGTTAATTAATAATAAACAAAGAGGAAATCTATTAGTTTACATTCACATTGAACACATTTGGGTTATTCAGTGACTCAGTGGTTAACGTGCTGTGCTACTGCCCTGAAGGTTGAGACTTGAAGGACCAGCATCCTGCCAGACGGATGTATTTTATAAATCCAAAAGTACCCTGCTGTTTATTCCCCATTAAGTACAAATAGTCATCCTCATAAACAGCAGATGCTATTTACTGAAAAGGGCGCATTTGCAAACAAAAAAGATGCATTTCATCTCTCAGCCGTACACATCCTACGTCACTACATTACGTTTCTATTTTTACTTAGTGCAAAGAGATGCTACAAAAAAAACCCAGAAAAGTGATTATCATTAAACACTTTTCCCCATCAGGAGGCATTTAGGGTGTAATGAAGTAAATCGTTACATTTTGCCAGGTCCAGCTAGATAATTATAAATGCAACAAGCTCACCATTTACACCTTTGAATCCAATTAAAGAACCATCGAGCCCTGCTCACCTGTTCAATCATTAGGACCTATTACACTGCAATATCAACATACACAAATACACCAAATTCCATTACAAACCATTACCAAAACCACCAGGAAACAACAGAAGCCTGTAAATGGTTAGGGTTAGGGTTAGGGTTAGGTCCAGTGGCATTGGGTTTATTTCAACATTGGGGATTATAATGTATATTAGAAATGTAACTGAATACGAATACATTATTCAGAATGAACAAGTAAATGTCTGTTTACTTTCATGTGTGTGAGTGGTCAGATATGAAGCTTGTGGATGCGAGCGCACGAACAGATGTGAACCTCTTGGGACAAATAAAGACCACATTCATTATCGTGAACATGAGTTACTACGCAATGCATTTAGCATTTAGTCATCCTTAGTAACTGCCTGGTCAGGGTTGCAGTGGTTTAAATTAGACTACCGGTTTGTTTATGCTCTATTTGGCAAAAGAGAACCAACTAAGTTCATTAGAAAATGTCACGGGCAGGTGCAAGCATAATAATAATTATAATAATAATTAGTATAATACAAACAAAAATAATAACTGCTTGAGCAGGATCTCTAGTTGAGACCAGTTATGAACTTGAGTGATGTAGCTGAGTTTGAGGAACTGTCAGAGCTAAATTTCACAGACCGTGCTGACAGTGATGGCATTTCTACCTCTGAGTTTTTTATTTTTATTTTCCAGTGTTTTCAGGGATATAGTAGTAGAGTTTATGTTTAAATAAATCTAAATACTAACACAAATATTTGGAGCAATAAAAAGATACAGATAGTGCCACTGTATGTGTCGGGTAGTGAAAAACTTTTCAAATAAACAAGACTTTTCTAACAAACGTACATCACCTGTACAAGTTCTTATAAAGAACATATATCACATCACTCCCCTTATGACTATTTACAATTACAGTATCATGACAGTGTTGTTAATTGTTATATTTAACTTTATTTAATGTTCATTAATGTTATACCCTTCATATAACACAAGCCACCAACAATATTAATAAACTGTATGTGTCGTTGCAGCCACATCACTGATTTAGAGCCATGTAGTGATTTAATACAGTTTTTGTTACTTATTTACTAACAAGCTTTTTCCCCTGTTTGGGATTTTGTGCAGGTATCAGCATGAAGAGTATACCTGGTTCATTTGTAACCCAGACAGGCCCTAAAGTATTGATTATTTTCCATAGATCAAAGACAGCAAAGAAGATAATGAATTATTTACGAGCTTGTCACTATGGTTATGGTCATTACAGACTAGTGCGAGATCAGAGCTGACTTAGTGGCACACTTAGTGGCGTAGGCAAATTAAAAATGTCTCGTAAGCAAGTCTTCGAGGATGAATGAATTAAAAATGGACACGGTTTCCATACAGTGCACAGTTCCACTCGAATCACAACAGTTTCAGTCACTGTCGTTCAGTGAATACAGCTCAAACTGACTGGAGGAATGTGTAGAGGAGAAACTTGGACTAAACTAGCTAAACCAAAATTGTGCTTTTCTGCCTATACCATGCTTTGGCAAATCCCACTTTCTGCAAAGATTACTTGAGGTAAATGAGTCAGTTTAACAAAACATGGCTGCACAAAAGGTCCATCTGCTTAATGTTTTAACTGCTAGCTTGCTAGCTAAGTGTTCTTTCCTCACACAGCGATTGTCATGCTTTGATCAAGTTATTGGTGACATGTGACATAGTGAAAAACAGACATAAGCCTAATACATTTAGTTTGTAATTGGTCTAAATGCCTGGTGTCAAGAGATGCAGCGGACAACATTGTAATGTTCGAATGCTAATCAAAAAAATGCAAAAATGCCCTAATTGATTTTTACCTCAGCAGATGACACTAGAGAAGATGACTTACATGCATAGAGTGATTACTCATTTTCCACTGGATCTTTATAATCTTTGATAAAGGGAGTATTATTTTTTATTTTACTAGTTATGTCTTAAATCGAATGCAAATAAATCAAGAAATAGGAGTTGCTTTTAGACAGTCATAGAACACACACAACATACAATTGTGAGCTTCGGCAATGCGGCAATGAAATGTTAACTAACGTGTCTATATTATTTATCAATCTTGGTACAACTGAATCAAATGTCGCATGGCTTCTCTTTATGATGACTTCTAGACCTCTCAAAGGGGCGGAACCTCGTAATCAGCTGCCAATCAGCAAATGGGGAACGAACATCTCACACTTAACCATATCCGAGTCAGTAGGAATATCTCGGAGCCTAGGTGTGATATATAAATATTGTAAATAAACTGTAAGCATAAAGATAAAGCTATGTCTGATTATTTGCATTCGATTCTGAAATGTGTTGTGCTAGGTAGCTAGCTGTCACTTCTTTCCTTCTTCAGCTAGCAGCTTAGCTATGTTTTGGCACAAAATGGCGGACACTGCTAATGTTGACCTGTTACAATCTGTTGATGCTTGAGCTAATTTTCAGAGAAGCTGAAATTTAAACAAGGAGCAAAAAAAGGTGCTTTTAGCTGTCTTGGTACAGTAAAATTCATTAGCTGTGTTTATTATGTAGAGCCTCCACCATCCCTTTAACTGGTAGTCAGGTGTCCACAAACTTTTGACCACATTAACTACAATAAAATTCAGAAAAACAAGAATTCAGTGTTGCGTTGCTGCTCTACAAGCAGCTGAGGTGAACGCCTCAGACCAGCTGAGCGCAAACACAGAAGGGGGCGTGGCCATGGTTCAATCGCTCCGCCCCAGATGGAGAGCAGGCAGGTACTCGCTCGCGCTGTTTGGCTGAACCAGAGTAGTGGGCGGGGCTTAGGAACAGCTACAAAGGCTTTACCCAGGACGGTCCAGGTGTAGTGCGCGAGCTGACGTTTGAGAGTGCTCGCGCACAGCCTGATACACACACACACACACACACACACACACACAATAGGTTCCTGTACAGATACCGTTTCTGCTCATCATCTTCCTTTAGAAACAGACATGCGGTAGCACATTTGCACACAAAATAAAAAAAAAGAAAAAGAAGAAGAAGGGATAGAAAGGAAATTCCCACACCGGAGGAGGAGGAAGAGGAGGAAGAGGAGGATGCGCGCTGGCATGTCATGTCGTGCACAGAGCTCGCGCTGGTGAAGGAGTGCCTCTGTGACCACAGAAAACCATGTCTGAGCAGGTAAGAGCACCATCACTCCATCCATCAATCCCTCCATCACTCACTCCATCACTCACTCCATCGGTGTGTGCTGAGTGTACCGTGTTTATTGCACACACCCTGAGCCGAGCTGTCTCCTCCTGTCCCTCTCTCTCTCCACACACACATTACTGTAGCTACTTTATTTACAGTAAATACATCTATTAAACAGGAAGCATATTTACAGCCTCAGAGAAATAGATTTCATCAGTGCCATATCAGGATACGCACACTTTTCAAACATTTCAAATACACACAGTGATGATGATGATGATGATGATGATGATACTCACACACAATCATCATCATCATCATCATCATGTGGTCTCCCTGTAGTCTCCGCCTCCTCCTCAAGGTTTAATGTGTTGTGCGTTCTGAGTTGCTTTTCTGCTCACCACGGTTGTAAAGAGTGCTTATCTGAGTTACCGTAGTAACTCTCCTGTCATGTCAGCTCAAAGGAGCAATCTGGGTTACAGTTTCTGCTCTGACCTCTCTCATCAACAAGGCGTTCCTGTTCGCAGAAATGCCACTCAGTGTTGTTTTTTTTGGTTTTTTTCACACCATTCTGTGTAAACTCTAGACTCGAGACTGTTGAAGAAGGCTGTAGAACAAATCCCAGGAGATCAACAGTTTCTGAAATACTCAAACCACCCTGGCGCCTACAACCATGCGACTCTCCGAGTCACTCAAATCACAATTTACGCCATTCTGATGTTTGAGGTGAACAATAAAAGGTGCAATAGTTGATTTTTATTATTATTATTATTCTAATTATTATACTTGTCCAAATGGAAGATATGTAGAACACGATGATAAACAACGGATTAGCAGAAGTGTATTAAGTTGATGAGAATTCTTCCGGTCAGGAATGCTTGTTTGTGTTTGGACACGCCTCCTGTCAGTCATTTTATAGACATTATTATAGACTCCATCTAAGATCCTGGGGACGGAGCTTCGTGAACATGGGCTCAAGGAGTTAAAAAAAAAAAAAAAAAAAGAATAATTTAGATATCGAACTTACCTAAACGTTAGAGACCTAATCTTACCTAATGCACCTTTAACCCCTGTCTGTGTGATTCTTTTCATAGTGCTGCTGAGTGAGGGAGTGGAAGTTATACACACACACACAACAATTTGTATTATTATTTGTTATGTTGTCTGTTATGACCGTGTGTATAAAATGATTATAATTTGCACAGATGTTTACGTTTCCTAATATGCTGTTTAAGTTATAATGATTATATTTGCTTCATTTGCTGTTCTGTAGTGCATCACGCATGACTTACAATAGACCAAGATTAATTCATTACCTCATTACAATTAGTATAATTGGGTCTATGTTTGTGTGTGTGTGTGTGTGTGTGTGTACTGGTGGTAGATTGGCCTAACTCAGTTCCTGGCGTGCACACACACACACACACACACACACACACACACACAGCACCTTGGCTTGGATAATTGCTGTATTAATATTAATGGGAGGTGTGACTCGGTGTACACACTAAGTGCTTCTTGGGACCTGATTACTGTTTAAAGGAAAAAAAAAAAAGGGTCAGCTATCAAGAGTATTGCCTATGTGGCAGTGTGTGTGTGTGTGTGTGTGTGTGTGTGCCTTAAGAGGGACACACACTGTTTTGACCTACTTCCATGTAATATATACAGCTCACCAAATCCCATTGGAGCAACTGTCTGATTGATTTTAGATTCTTGTGTTTGCAACTCACCAGTGAATGTCCTTAGTAAAATTGTGAAACAGAAATAGAAAATGGCCTCCAGCTTTTCCTGGTGACCGTATACAAGAAAAACATCCATCTCCTCCGTAATTTCCAGCTTCTTTCCGCTCCAATCCTGCACCGAATCAGTCATTTATGAGCGCTTTTTATTGCTCAGTGTACAGATTGTAGAAACAACCCACAATTCCTATTCCGAACATAAAATCTTCTGATTTAACCTCAGTTACGAGTATAAAACGTCTTTATTATCAATCATGTTCCTGTGTTTTACAGGCTTATGGCTTGACTTTATCTGCTGCACCTCCACTTCGCAGAGGAAGCACACCGCTACCGATCAAGCACCTGTTAAGGCGAGAGGAAGCCGTGTCTGAGGATTATGATTGGATACCGGGGCTCGATGCTGCTGATGCTCCGCCCATCAGCAGCAGTGATGCTCAAGATGCACCTCTTCTTCTTAAGGTTCCAGAGCAAAAGTACCACGGGCCACTGCGGATCGTCCTGTTAGGGCAGAACGGAGTGGGCAAATCGTCACTGGCCCTCTCTCTCGCTGGGCTGTCTGACAGATCACTTTCAGTAGACTCTGAAACACAAGCAAGCGGTAAAGATATTTTCCTTGTTTTGTTTTCGTACCCAGCCCATGGTCTTCCAAATCCATCACCACTGCCTCACATCTTCACTCAAATCAGAGCTCTGTTTAGATGTAAATTTATTCAGAAATACATCGCTACAACACCTTAAACTGCCTCTGCCTCTCGGGTTTTCGGTTCTGCATCGACATATGAAGATGAAATGGCGCGCTCCTTGACAAGAACTTGACAAGAAATCACATGATCATTATGAATAGCGCTTGTTTAAATCGACCAGTGATACTGGCGCAGCCAATGATAATCCAGACCACTCCTTTACACCTGCCAAAGTTTGCTCCTTGCTTCAAATGGGTCAAATAATTATAGGCTTCTGGGAATGCAAATGTTCCTACGAACACCCTTTAACATGCTGTGACTTCATACTGCACCATTTTGTGTATTTCTGTACATACATAACAGCATGTCTTAAGCCAGGTTTCCTCTGTATGACTTTCAGCCTGATTCTGCCTTCGCAGACAAAAAAAAAAAAACACACATAGTAAAAGAATTCCTTGGTCGTACTTGCTTATGTTAATTAACACCGTTCCCAGCCCCCATGCCCAGCCCCCTCGTACGCAAAGTGGCAAATCCACCACACATGCTAATCTGGATAGAAAAATATCCTTATTTCCTTAAGCTCACTTTGAAGAGTGCGCACTCTTTTAACCCAGCCGTGTACGCCTCCAAATTCCTTTTCTTCGGCTTTTAAAATGTTTCTGCTACACTTAACATAACATAACATAATATAATTCCACAACATGAGACGTTTTTTTTTTTTGTTACGGTTTAGGCATTAGCCTCGTCCCTCTAGTACAAAACTAAAACAAACGTATCTTTGTTATACAGGTCCTTTAACATATGTTTGGCCTGTGCTTTGAAATATACATTACAGATTGCAATGTTTTAAAATGACTGTATATTATATACACACACACACACACACACACACGCTATATTCACTTTACATTTGCTTCAAATGGGTCAAATAATTATATCTTAAAAGGTCGTTTCTTGAGTCAAACCCTCACCCACAGCTGTCCTGTGTGTTAATGTACGCCGGCCCTCATCTGACACACATGCAATGAGAAAAGAAAAATTAGCAGAGAGGAGCTCTCGGAGCACGCAGAAGCCACTGGCATTCATCTAATCGTGGAGTTCTTCATCTGTCTCCGGCGTTTAACTGGGTGACCGATAACTACGCTTTTTTTTTTTTTTTTTAGAAATGGCAGAACTTGTTAGCCTTTTTACACTCTTTTTTAATCTGATTAATTTTCCGTAACAGCAGTTCTGACAGTCGTTCCAGCCGCAAGACAAATCGCAGGTTAACATTAATGCGTTCGTTCTAATACGTTATCGTTTCTATAGTAACGGCGAATTCACAGGGACTTGGTATGCCCTTGCGCATGCAGAACAAAGCAACACGTATATTTCTTTTTCCTCATAGTTTTAGGGACATATGACTTATTATTAACATCAAAAAGGCTGGTGAAGGAACGACGGAAGGTTTCTAGCTGCGTTAACTTGTTTTGTGGACATTCCACAGCAATAAGCAACTTTTTATCCATTTATAGTTGCATTTAAAGTATGACGCATCATCCTTTAATTAATAATAAACACCTCAGGATGTATCGTTATTGGAAAGTAATCAACTTTGGCGTGGTTAGCCGTGGTCATGGAGGATTAGTTTCCTATAACAGTCCAGCCCCTCATGTTTTATTCCTTATTTAATCACTGTAACATGAATCACACAAGTCTGATGATCAGTCTGTTGTTTATTTTGTAGATGAAGGATATCATCGAAGGGTGACAGTAGATGATGAGGACAGCTCAATCTTGGTGTATGACAACTGGAAACAGGTGAGTCATATATATACACACACACACACACACAATTAAAGTAAGCATGATCACACACTGTTTTGTGTATTTCACTGACGCTG
The DNA here is from genome assembly GCA_022758105.1 of Pangasianodon gigas. Taxonomy (NCBI): domain Eukaryota; kingdom Metazoa; phylum Chordata; class Actinopteri; order Siluriformes; family Pangasiidae; genus Pangasianodon; species Pangasianodon gigas. Next base: position 31,312,629 of record CM040457.1, on the reverse strand, counting down.
CCTGCATTAACAGTGACACTCATTGACACATGTTTATTTATCGCTGTCACTCCAATATTCATGTGGACCGGACAGACAGAAACTGACAAATGCTGCGTTAGCGTGTGCGATGGAATAGGGAAGAGACAGAACACTCGCAGATGTCTAAGACTCAAAGACTTAAAGTATCTCAAGCAGATTGTATTAACTGCTGCTTTGAGCACCATATTGCAGTGTTAGAACCTGTCATGCAGTTTGTCAGAACGAAGGACCTGAGCTTACGTTCTTCTGCTAGTTGAGGAGTTTTTAAATGCAGAACTGCAGGAGGAACTGTTTACTATGTCCTGTGCAGGACCCCGAGGCTGCAGCAGTCCTGTTTCTTTTAGAAGAAATTGTTTTCTTCACTTCCTTCTCATGTAATTTGTTCCACTTATGTTACAGAGAAAGCCAGGAGCCATTACTACATTTTTATCTCGGCGAAATCAGGAAGGGTCGGACTCAAGCCAAATGCAACTAATTACATCCTGGCAGACTGTAAAGCAAGCTTCCTGCCTTCAGAGGTTTAAGTTTGGGAGCAAATGCAAATGCGCCACATTAATCAAAATGCAAAATGCCCATGTATACTTTCAACACATCAGGTTCAAGCTCACACTTAATAATTGCATTATAACTGTGTGGTCACATACACGGTACTCTAATGCTTGTTTTGCCAAACACAGGCGCTTGATTATACATCCAATACTCTGTGATTAGTCTATGATTCTTTACTCAAGTGAGAAAAAAGGAAGTTGTTGTGACTCTGAAATTCTAGTTACTGCAGTTTCCTTTTCAATCAGTGTTTCATACTTTAGTTTCGTTCCAGGCAATCTGTTAGCAATGAGGAAACACAAACCTCTTCACGGCTGCAGTTTGCATCCCTCCTTACATTTACACCTCATCAGAACCGTGATCATTAATTATTACTGAATAAGGAATAAAACACAACGGGGCATGCAGTTATAGGAAAATAAATCAGAGGCAGGGTGGGCTGAGCTGAAGCAGAGTTACTCTAAACACCCCAAAGTGATTCTTTTCCTGTAACACAGCGTGCAGAAATGTTTTATTCCTCTTATATCACAGCAATTTGCCAACACTTAGATGATTTTTTTTAATTAAAAACAATGGAATGTTGTAGTTTTTAATCCATTTATAGTTAAACGTTATGCTGCGGAATGTCGGAGAAACAAGTTGCAGGCATAAACAGTCGTCCCTTCACTTTCTTTCAAAGAAATGCAGCTTGTTAGAGAGAAAACAGAAAGTCTTGAAGACTTTGCCACGTTTGAAAAACTTCTCCAACACCGCAGACTCCTTCTGTAAATGTTAAATAAACGTCTCCTTACAGAAAACTTCCTCATATCAACAGTTACAGCTTTCTTTGTTAAAAGGTGCAATAGCCAATATTTCATTTCTTATTAATACAAATAATGTGGAAAATTATGTAGAAATGATTTAAACAATAGTTTAAGCTGTTGTCTCAGAACAAGTGTATTACGTAGCTGGGAAAAAACCCAGTTTGGAAATATTCCTGCAGGTCCGGAAGGTTTATTTGTATTTGGATTGGCCTCTTGTCAGTCATTTTATAGCCACGCCCCCAACACCTTTTCATCTCCTTATAACTCATTATGTAAGTTTATAGAGCTGTAACTCAGCTTTCAAGCAGTCGAATATCCGAGTGCACTTCAGAGCCACGTCATGACAGTCCTTACTAATATTAACTCTAATTAGCATGCTAGATCTAGTTGAACCACCATTTGTTTTGAGGGCGGGGCTTTGTGCACATTGGCTCAATGTGTAAAACAAAATCATTCAAATCTTATTCAACTCCACACATTTAACCATTAGAGATTTTTTTTCCACAAATCTTACCTAATGCACCTTTAAATTTTTAAACATTTTTGCAATAGCTTACTATTAAACTTTCACGTGTCGCGTCCGCGGAACAAGTGAATGAGCTATTAGTATAGAAACGATAACCTACAGTATTAGAACAAGAGCATTAATATTAAACAGTGATTTGCCTTACAGTTGGAACTGCTGTCAGAGCTGTTGTTATAGAAAATTAATCAACACCATCTGACCAATCAGGATCGAGATTTCAGCAGCGATGTGGTATAAATGGAAATAATGCTTCAGTTACAATATAGTGGATCTTACTGTATTTTATCAGGGCAGGATGAGAAAAAACAACACCTGACCAGGCTTATTCCCTTTGGGGGAAAAATCTGATTGCCCAGAGGTCAAAAAAGGCTCTGTGTGTGTGTGTGTGTGTGTGTGTGTGTGTGTCACCCCTAGAGGAGATGAGGCCACGGTTTTAAACAGATTACCCAGGAGCTGATGGATGAGGCCGTAAATAATTGCTGTCTTAGCAGAGCAGTAAGGACTAACCCCATTACCTGAACCTGTGTGTTCCTGTTGAAATCACCACATTGTTCAGCAAATGAGCCAATCGTTCAGTCAGTAATAATTTGCATAGAATGGAGAAAATCTCTGCGGTTACAGTTCGGCGTTGTTTGCGGAAATGTATTAGATGTAATTCTGATTATTTGCTATAAAACAAGATCTTGGTGTCAGCTGAATATTGAATAACCCTCTATCCACTGCTCCTCCCCCGAGCACTGGGGCAGCGTGATTCCTACCCCAATGGGCCTCATTAGCGCTTGTTGTAGTTCCCATTTTTGACCGCTAACTGCAGTAATAACTCTGTGGAGATAAATGAGGTGCTGAGCACGATGCCCTGTGATTGTACATCTAGATAGGCGAGCAAATCAATGGAACATCCGCTTATAGCTATCAAATAGCAACATTTCTAAACAATCGTTGGTCACGATGTTATACAGTTAATTTGTAAAACCTTGATTGGCTTCAAATCGTATAATTGGCGATGAGTTACTGCAGTTTTACAGTGTATGCAGATTACATTAAGTTTAAATCGCTAATTTTGATTGCACTCAAATTTAATTTAATGAATAATTTGAATGAATTTTTATGTTAATGAAAGTTATCCAAAACACATCCATAAATTAAGACAAGTTACTTTGAAGTGGCAGAGCTGCATTACTAGCACACACCACAATTACGTAAAAGGTGCGCTTTAAATTGTCGTTGCTTTCAGCTCCCTGTGAGCTTTGCCTTTTATGGAGTTTTGTGGGCGTGTCTACAGGTAAACCAGCTGTCCTGTGAATGCGCTTGGTAATTTACGGTTGATCACATGACTACAAAGAAAAGCTGTGTTATCAAAACCAAAATCTGACAGTAAAATTTAGTTTACTAACTTTACTTTGTTTTTTTTTTTTTTTTTTTTTTACAGAAAGAGCTAGTAAGATTGAATGATTCCAGGTTTTGGATAAACTCCAGGGCTGAGAGTGAGCAATGACTGGACCTTCTCTTTGTGTCTCATCATTCTCCTCCCATCCACCCCTTCTCTATCCACCCCTCCATCCATCTAACAGCATGCCAGTGCCTTTCCACCTACTCCAGGGGAACATTTGCCAATGAAGTGTAATGAACAGTAAATTCAAGAGAAATGCAAATAGCCTTCTTCGCTAGAAGGAAATACAGTAAATTTAGGAATCATAGCTTTTATGTACATAGTCACCGTTTCATGGATCCAAAAGGAAATGGACAAATTTACATACCTTTACATTTAGATGCAAACTATTTGTGTGTGAATCACATCACTAGATTCTGGGTATCACGTTGTTGCTTCAGCAGGTCTGTAATGCTGCTGTTTTTTACTTTCAGTCGTATCTTCAGTAAGGAAAAGGAGTTTATTGAGATTCAGTGATTTAGCCATGAAAGTCATATTGCTTTTCCTGTATGTCTTGGGTCGTTGTTTTGTTACAAGACGCTGCACTTGGTCAGTTAAGATGCTTGTGTATGTTGTGTTCAGCGTTCATATCATCATTAAAGACAAGTTACACTGGCTGTCGTACGCACCTCAAGAATAGTCAGTGATTTACAGCTTTTCTTCTCTGCTCATGTGAGTGGATTGGTGTCTTTATGGTAGTCTTGGACACATCTAATATATCTACAGCCCAAAAGGTGTTCTTCACAATTCTTCACAAATCAGCCACTATTGTGGTTTGAAAGAATACAAGATCACAGTTGTGTTTTTGTCATTAACAATGTTCCAGGCATTAGATTTTAATATCATTTTTGCTGATTTGTGAGGCACTCGAGATGATGGTGAGGCTCGTGTTTAAATATTGAAGGTGACTTATCTCAGGTGATGTGACAGAGACCGAGATGGATGATGCTGGTAATCAAAGTGAGAACTCATTTCCCAATTTAAAATTTGGCAATAATGTTATTTTCCATAAGTAGATTAGGTTATAATTGTAGAAGTAGACGCAGCATCTTCCAGTAGATTTTGGAAAAGGGAAATGGAATTTCAGTCCAGGAAATCTGTCGTTTTCAGAACTACATGAGAGATATAGTAGAAAATGTCATCATTTGACCATAATGAAGGGACCACACATTTATTCTAATTATGGATTTGAGACTTTTGGATATAGTGCCACATGTACTGTCAAGTCTAATACTTTGGTCTCCAATCAGTTGACTGTGGTAAAGAATTACTGTCCAGTTACAGACAGAACTGTATATGTGTTCTACAAATCCTGATTGCCTTAAGCAGCATAAACGAGTGTGTACCCAGTAATTCCTGTCATCAGTTCCATGAATATAATTTTGTTTCCAGTGACTTGGAATGCTAACTGATTGGAGGCCCCAGATTGTTGCCTGCAGGACATTATTTGACATTTGTTCTGTCAAATCAGGTTAATAACACGAATCAGGGCTTAAAAAAGCAGCTTTCCACTGCTAATAAGAGAAAACTAGGCATTGGCAGCTTGTTTATTACCTTCACTGAAACATTTGGATAATAGACAGCCACCCAATCCATTATAAACACCTGAGCCTGTGCAGGAAGGCATGCGCAAATCAGCCCACACAGTCACAGTATGCTTCATACATGAGCACTCATGCATATGCAGATGTATGGACTGCACTCTCACACCCAGCTCGCATGCATACTCAGCATGATAGACGCACATGTGCCTCTACACACAAACACACACTGCCTGGAGTAGACTGCTTTAGGTCTCCTGGAGGCTTGAAATACCCTTGACAGCAGGTAGAAAGAATGGTTTTAATAAGTCACCCAGTTTCCTAAAATAGACTGCCTGCCCTTACACATGTTAGAGAGTGTCCTATGCCTGCTGTCAGCCATTGGTACTGGTTTGCATTTACGCTTTAGTTTGGTGCACAAATATGAAACCTGTCCAACCTGTGCCAGGGCTAACGAGTCATGAAACTTAACTCCAACACGGCACAGAGTCCAGGGATAAATCTGGCACCTGACCCAAGAGTTGTCCTGAAAATTGCAATAGTTTACTAGAGGTGTTAGGTTTATTATTTTCACAGTGTGATAACCCAGTCTAAAATTATCACAGTTTCCCAGTATCACTGTATTAATCATCCAAAAAGAAAAAAAATCTTAAGCCAGGAGGCAGCTACACACATTTCTGTCATAGAATCCAGGGGGAATAATGCATTTTGCAAAAGTTTAGTAATAAAACAACTAAAAAAAAAACAAGTGAAGACTGGAAAAGGACTCATAAACTGGAACAACAAAAAAAAAGGGACTAGGCTAAAGCTAGGCAAGGCAAAGCAAAGAAAAGAAAACTCAACATGAAACCAAAAAAACACTCATGGTGCAAATATAACATAACATACAAGCACCCACATCAACCATACACAAACACACACAACACTCAAACACTAAAGAAGGAAAACACAGAACCTAAATAGGGAACTAATTGGGGAAACGCAAAACAGCTGAGCACAATCAAGGGAGGAAATGGAGCAGACAACAAAAGAAGAAATTCAAAAAAATGATTGAGAGTGCCCTCTGGTGTTTGGGGGAGGAATTGTCCATGTTGGACATGACAATTTCATGTTTATTTCAGATCTACTTTATTTCCATAAGAGGTCATTTCAAAATAATAGCTAAGAGACAGATTCATTTCAGCGTTTATTTACTATATGAGATTTTTCCGTGGCTCAAAAATTTACATACACTTTATTAGTATTTGGAACATTGCCTTTTAATTGCTTAACTTGAATCAAACACTTGTTGTAGCCTTCCACAAACATCTCACAATATTTTGCTGGAATTTTTTGCCCATTCCTCCTGACAGAACTGGTGTAACTCAGTCAGGTTTGTGGGCCTCCTTGCTTGGACACACTTTACCAGTTCAGTCAACAGATTTTCTATGGGATTCAGGTCAGGGTTTGTGATGGCCACTCCAATACTTTCCCTTTGTTGTCTTTAAGCCATTTTGTTACACCTTTGGAGGTATGCTTAGGATCACTGTCCTGCTGGAAGACATCACAGTGTGATGCTGCCACCCCCGTGCTTCACAGTTGGGATGGTGTTCTTTGAATGAAATCCTCACCCTTTTTCCTCAATACATAGTGCTGATCATTATGGCCAAAGTGTTCAATTTTTGTCCTCTGAAAAGCTAGGTCTTCATCCTGGTGATCACCTGCAAACTTCAGTCTGGCTTTTTTATGCCGGTTTTGGATTAGGGCCTTCTTTCTTGAGGGACAGTCTTTCAGGCCACAGCAATGTGCGACTCTCTTAATGATGGATGTACGTGTTTGGTATCTGATGCCTCCAACTTCTTCACCAGTTCTTTTGTTGCTGTCTTGGGGTTCAGTTGAACCCTTCAGCCCAGAGCTCATTCATCCCTGGGAGTTCATTTCAGCCTCCTTCCTGAATAATGCAGTGTCCATGTTGTATCAGGATTTTTAGATTTGCATACAGTTGTTTGTACAGATGCTCGTCGTACATTCAACTGTTTGGAAATTGTTCCTAAGGAGGAACCAGACTTCTGGAGATTGACATTTTTGTGGAGGTCTTGATTTAGTTGTTTGGATATTCCAATGGTATGAAAGGCAAAAAGGTAGACACTGGCTCTAAAGGCAGGCCCTTAAATACAGCCACAAATGCACTCCCAATTAACTTCTACTTAGGACATTTGGCTAATCAGAAGCTTCTACATCAATTTCTGGAATCTTCCAGACTGTTTAAAGAGACAGTTTGGAATATTGATCTAGTGAATTAGTCTCTAATCGACTGGTTTAAAATTACCTCTCATGTGAAATAAGTAGATGCCTTAATTGAGTTGCCAAAAGAAATGTATGATAACATGAATTGAGATGACATGAATGAAAGTTATGGAAACATGTAACATAAAACTGAGATATCTTTAGCCTAGGTACACGTAAACATTTAGTCTCATCTATAACTCTCCAGCTAGCACAACACATGGTGATAAAAATAAAGATGCTAGCTAGACTCGAATAATCCCTTTAATATGTAATCTGAAGAGAAAACACCACAGCTCCTAGCCAGCTGGTAGCCAATTACTTGCTGGCATGTTGTCGAGGTTGCAAATACGATGTGCTATATTAGAAGGTTTCTTAGAAAAGGATAATGACTGTGTGTAGACAAAGTCATTCCTTTATGTGCGTATGTTTGTACTTGTTTGCATCTGTATTAATGCATTTATGTAGCTAACTAGCTTGCCATACTTTATTACGTAATATTATAAACTATTGTTTAGCCTCGTCAGTTAGGTTTTCGAACAAACAAAATTTATGATTTGTCTTCTCTTGCTTCTACATTTACCAAATTACATTTACCAAATTACAGCACCATAACTAGACATATTTGTACGCAGAAAGTGGTACGCAGGTTGTTTTAGCATTTAAGGTAGATAGTTTCAGGAACATTTGGATTTCAGCAGATGCCACATTTTCTATGCTTTGTTTACAACTCTGAACTTGGTCCAGATAAAACCATGACTGTGCAGTAAGAGGACAGATGTACGAGAAGTGTGTGTGGTGTGTGGTGTGTGTGTGTGTGTGTGTGTATACACTGCTCTGAAAAACATTCTGTTGTAATACTGAAGTCATACCAGGCTGCTGACATTGCATAGCATTTTATTATCTTAACAGTGTGAGGAAATGCCAGGGCTTTAGATCATTTTAATAATTCAGTTCCATAGAAATGAGTGGAGAGATTTGGCGGGGTGGAATGGCAACAGAGCTGAACATGACAGAGTAGGTCTACTAAAATATTCGACTGGTTATTTATAAACTTTAAATTTGATTCTAGTTAATGTATTCATATAACTGTGGTAAACAGTGAGCCCCTCCAGCCTGCTTAGCATTTGTTCATTGTGTGCTCTTGTATAAGCCATGATGTTGCTTATGTAATGTGTAAAAACACTACAGGGTGTGCTGTTATAGGAAAAAAATCAACAATGTGGTGTTGTGATGTGACTCGACACCGTTACCAACCCAAAGTTTGATTATTATCTAATGACATCACATCCTGAAGTATTTTATTCCCTTTTATACCACCAACAATTTCAGCTATCCACAGTCGTTCCCTCACCAGCCTCTCTAATTTCTCTCTCTTGAAGTTTATAAGTAAAAAAAAACAGCAGTTACAGCTTCATCCCTGACTGTTACAAAGCGCTGACACTGGAGACTCCTTCCCTCAATGTTATATAATGTTTGCTCACAGAAATCCTCACCATATCAACAATTACAGTGAGTGCTTTTTTTTTTTTTTTTGAAGTAGAGCGTCCACCATACAAGCTCATATATTAGAAAAGACACATTAATATAAACCACTACAGTCAGAGCTGCTGTTATAGAAAATGAATCCACACCTCCTTACCAATCAGAATCCAGCATTCAGCTGGGGAACGGTATAATGCTTGTAAAAGGATATTGATCTTCCTTTCCTTGGGTTTCCATATTAGCTATTAGAAGCAATATGTTGGTACTTTAGATTTGATATCAAGGCAGAAAATCAGTGGTTCAGTTAGCTTTTTATTCCGTAAATGATAATGGTGGTGTAATTTGCTGCTTGTACTTTGATACACAGCATTATAGTGCGGTTTGCTTTATCATTAGCTTCTTTATGTATGCATTATTTGCACTTTTGTGCTTTTGAGTTGGCGGTTTACAAAGGGGAAATTAACAGCTGATTAGTTTAACAGCTAAGTTCTTCTTTAGGAAAGGTGCCAATGTATATTCTTACTAACAACCATGAGCTAAATAGCTTAATTATTCTCAAACACAAGGTTATTTTATAATATCTGAAAATGAAAGCTTCTAGTCATTGTCGGATAGTGCGATTATAAATAATTCCCTTCTATAACTGTGAACTACATGGACAAATAGTGCAGTTGTGTAACCAGGAAATTATAGTTTTCACACAAAGTCTATTTTGATGAAGTTATCAACTGTTCACTGATGGAGACTTGAGTGCAAAACTGTTTGTGGGAATTACAGTCCAAAAGCTATCATAGCAATTGTAGTCGTAAGCCATCATAGCAAAACTGTTCATATCAATTGCAGTCCAAAAGCTATCATAGCAATTGCAGTCCAAAGCCATCTTCATGGTTTCTAAGTGGTACCATCCACAGTAATCTCATGTATCTTCAGGCTGTCCATATTGGAGGCCATCCTCAGCAGCAGTGAGTGGTTTTCAAGTGATGAGAACTCCAACCAGAAGTAGGGCATCAGAAGGGATCAGGATCACTGATATTTCAGGAGTAGCATGTGTAGCTCGACAGAGAGAGAGAGAGAGATTGTTAGGTATGCTTATTGTCATGTAATGGTTAAGGACAATGTACATTGTGTGCAGAGTGCAAGCAGGGACTCCAGCAAGACTAGCTATGACAGCATAACTAAAAGGGAGAGCCAGACGGTAACACAGACATGAGGGCACCCTGGGACATAAAGCTCCAGCCACTCCACCGTTATTTGGAAAATTTTCCCCCCATTTTCATTATTTATTTTTATGATAACTATGTTCCAGTGGGTTCTCTGAAATAATAATTTGGGGGAAATAATGGTATAAAAATGTGAAAGCATGGAACAAATCTACCCATGACGTTCAAAATTCTGTCATAGTCTAGTTATATCTCATTTGCCAATCGAGTACTTGAGACCTTTCTCGCAGTGACTGTGTCATCGTATCCTAATAGTAATGAATTGTAGTCTATTAGTAGCGGTTGCAGGTTTGAACACTGGTTAGGTGACAGCGAATCCAAACAGTCTATTAAGAGAATATTTCGGATTAAAGTAAGCTCTTAAAAGCTATCTACATTTCTCACACTTGGCTAGCTAGCTAGTTCTTTTAAGTCGCAGTTATTAATGAACACAACTCCAATAAACAAGTTAGCTAGAAGAAGAACATCAGTGGTTGCAGAGTTGTACGTCTGTGGTGGAAGACGAATGCTGTGCATGCCTAGATTTAGTATTCGTCAAAATTCGGTAAATGATGAGAAATTCCCGGTTAACGCAACCCTTGCTTATACCATACCTCAGTTGAATTCTTGATTCTGAGTGTTGATACTCGGACAGTAGTTCCGGCTGCACAGGTTTATATTAATGCACTAGTTTCTATAGTAACACAGAGACTTGTATGGACGACACAACACACAAACGGATATTTCTGCGAGGAGAAGTTTATTTAGCATTTTTGGAAGGAATTCGGGAATGTTTACGTCTCAGTGGAAGTCTGAGGATTAGCCACACCTGTACACTTTGTTTACAAACAGGAATTGGACGTGATAATGCCAACTGCGCAGTGGGAGGACAAGTACACTGGAAATATGTGTGTATACTCCTGTTTACTGCTTTCCGATTGTGAAATGAGAGTGGGTTGTAGCGTTTCTAACGTTTTAACACCCTGTCAGTGCGAGAAAATGGAGGTGCTCTTAAAATGTCAGTGTGGTGAGCAAGACTCTGTTCTGTAGCTGTAAAACTGTCTTCTGTTTCTTCTGTTGTTTGGCAAGAAGGTAAGTGTTGTGTTTCTGCAGAGGTGTGTGTGTTTTATGCTGGTGATGGAGGAAGTGGAGAGGGTGTTTTGTGGGTGAGGAGAGAGTTGGATAGTGAAGTGTGTGCATATGTATGCGTTGGAAAGAGAGTTTAGAGAGCTTGGCCAGTACAGCGAAAGTGTGTGTTAAAGATAAAAGCTCATTTCTATGACACCCATGCAATTCATGAGCAACTTTTAAGAAGAGAAGAACATTGGGTGTGATACCCAGGTGTGTATAACAGAATTAAGGGTGCAGGAAGCAGGCGGTAGAGAGTTGTGCTTTTTATTGTTTTTTTTCCTACTCATAAGAAATTCTCATAAGAAAGGACCCCAAAACAAAACAATAAAAATAAATCAGCAAAGCAGTCTCAATACACAGGCTCAGCAAAATGCTGTCATTCGGATTTCTCAAAATTGTACCAGCTGTCTCTTTCTGCAAGATGCATAGGATATTAATCCCACACAGGTGCAGACACTCACTGGTTACCCGCTCGTTCTCTGAGACTCCTGGCTCATCTCATAGCCAACAATCGACCACAGCCCTCCGAGTGCTTTTTTAAAGGCAAGTGCACTTGTTTGGTGAACTCTAAGCTACTGTAAGTCTGGATTTATTCCCACCTCTTGCCCAGTGGTCCAGGGATAGGCTCTTGATCCAACCCCCATGACCTTTATCCTGAATTCAGCGATGGCGATTGGGAAGTTCATATTTGCAAAGTAGAGAACCCAGGATTCGAAAACACATTTGAGCTGCAGACAGCTGTGTGACACAATTCACTAACTGCAGAATGTTCCCTGTGCTTCAGACACACACTCCCCTTGTGAGTCACCGCAGCAGGGTTGTATCAAATCAGAAATGCGTGTGCACCACTGTGAAAAAGAAGAAAAATGTGACTCCCTTTTCCAAGTCCTGTTTTTTTTGGCTAGTTTCTGGGCTTTTTGTGCAGTTTTTAACTTGTACTTGGGGTGGAAATTGTCTTGAGACCTGGCAACCCTTCACATCAGGGCTCATTAGCACTATTGTCCATTGATCATTATACCCATAGTCTATCACATAAAAAAATCTGTGTTTTGTGTGTGTAATTGCTTTAAAAGGTTCAGACATATAAGATTAAAATGAACTTAGTGTCAAAAATAATTGATTTTGGCATTTATTCACAGCGCCTAATGCACTCTCTTTACACATCAAGATTATAAGAGATATCAGCTTGGCTCGCTAATTTGGCAAGGATGGAGAAAGGACCTTACATGTGGGTGTTTGAGGGAAGAGTAATGCATTTGCTTGATGGGGTTGGAACCAGTTCACCAGCTACTTGGTATTACCTCAGTGTAAGTGAATGGAAAAAAAAACCCTGTATTATTAAATGTGAGTTTAAGCATAATTGTGAGTCTGGTTCCTCTCAAGGTTTCTACCTCAAGGAGTTTTTCCTCCTCACGGTCGCCTCTTGCTCATTAGGGATCTAAATCTACATCCGGATTTCTGTAAAGCTGCTTTGTGTCACTGTCTATTACAAGAAGTGCTATACAAATAAAATTGAACTGGATTGAAATAAATATGAATTGGTGTTCCTATACATATGCCATGAAAGTGAAATACATTTGGGAGATGGCTGTGATTATTTACGAGTGTGTTAATAAATGTTTTCAGCTTTATGCATGAATATTAGAAGACGCTGAGCATTATTTTAATCAGCAAAACAGAGGGGTTCATTTTCCAAAACTGTGACTGTATTTATGACTGATAAAGCTATGACTGTGTCCTTGTGTGTGTGCGTGTGTGTAAATGAGTACACGAGCAGGCGGACACTGACAGATGGCGAGAGCAGCCGTAAACAGCTCAGAGCCCTTAGCGGTTGTGCGAGTGTGTAAATCCATCTCATGATGAAAAGACCTTTTAGTTTTGTCAGGCCTTCCCCAGAGATCGCCCATCTTTCCTCGCACTATCGACCCCCTGTTTGCCCGCACGCGCTACAAACCTTACTGTCCGTCTCTGAAAAGAGGAAGAATCTTCCTTATCCATCCTTGCTTAGGCGTTGTGGCAGGTGGCTTGGCTGTGTTTTTTTTTTTTTTCTCAGTTTTATCCTTCCAGCTCACCCTCCCCCACTAGATTGGATCGGGGGCTGTACATTTTCTCCTCAAGGGCATGAAATAAGGGGCTGTGAATTTCTCAGGCGCCTCTCCTGAGGATTTGGGCTTCACCTGAGACAAAATAGGGCAGATAAAAAGAGACAGCAGCCTTGTCTGGTGCTCTTTTCTCCACCTCTCTCTCTCTCTCTCTCTCTCTCTCTCTCTCTCGCTTTCTGTCTGTCTCTGGGATTACAAAGAGAGAAGGAAAAATAAACAAGCCTTCAGTATTTCTAGGGAGGGGGCAGGTGCGCTCTATTTCACTCCGCCTGTCAGAGTTACAGCTTTAAACACGCCAGAGTAAGGACTGAGGGATTGAAGCGCTGGGACGATGGCAGAACACACCTGAGCTCAGCAACCATCTGCTGGGACACTGAAAAGAGCGTCGCAGCAAATTTCCACAAAGTTTAATCCTCTTCTTCAGAGCATTTCACAAATCAGTGCACACTGACTTCATTTTCTGTACATGCGTGAAGTGAATATTAGGGTTGTAATGCAATGACACGATCCGTATCTGTATCTGTATCTGTATAGTGCTCCAAAAAAATCCTGTAACTGTATTCGGATTTAAACCAGAAGTGGGCATGGCTGAAACCTGAAAGTTGTTTTTTTTTAAAAAAAATGTGTAATGACTTCCACGCAATATGATTTCAATTCATAACGCAACAATTCGATGTTTGATGTTAACACAGAATCTGCTATGACACAAAACATGATCGATACACAACACCAATGCTGTTCAGAATCTGTGGTAGGCCTAGGGGTGGGCGATTATGTACCAAATATCATACCACGATACTGGAAGACATTTCTACGATACCTGATATACGTCACGATAAATCGGTTTGCTAACAAACCACAAGCGAAACAGCGGTGTTGCATTTTATTAAAAACTGAGTTTAATGATCCTTTAATGTCTACAGAAATAAATGAACACTGGAAAGGAGGAAAAAAAAGAAACAATTCTGTAAAAAAAAAAAAAAGTTCGCATTTTTAACATTTTAAAGAAAACAGTACAAAATGTTAACATCAGTCCAGCTGCTTCCAATCAGAGGTTGTAACAGTTAATTTAAAAAAAAATAAAAAATCACAGTACACACGGTATCTCAGAAAAGTATCTTGTGACATAATTTATCATGATATCGATATCATTATATTATATCATACTGCCCAGCTCTAGGTATTGCATATTCAGCCATGTACTGTGTATACAGTTGAGTGCAAAAAAAAAATGCACCCTCTATGGTTTTTTTCATGAAAGACAGCGAAATTTTACAATTGCATTTTACAATTAATCTACAAAAGTATGCTGGTCTGGAAAACCCCAGTTCTTCTGCATGTCCTCTGACACCTCAATGTTAAGAAATCAAATATATTTCCCTAAAACGACATGGAAATTTTTTTATTTACTTTTGAATCTTGCCTGGACTATTTTCTTTAAAATAGAGGTCATGCTGTAAAAACAGTCAGTTAGCCTAAAGATGTCTAAAACCCTGTAAGCTAAGTGTCATTTCCGCACACAGTGAATGTCACGCTTTGATCAAGTGGTTTGTAATCAGATACCGGCTGTCAAAATGTCCCGAATGAACTCTTTAAATACGATCTTTAAAATATCTTTACAATCCGTTTTTACAGAGAGATCACGTGTATCATGATACCAAACACATTTTTCACATCAGCTGCAGTCTAAACGCTCAGAACCCGATTTTACTCTATTCGCTAAGTCCAGCCCCCGTTCTCTCTGACAGACCCACGAACAAACCAGTAATAGCCAAGAGTAGGCGGTTCCTTAGTTTATCCACGCTTGATTGTTTTCATTTTAGCAGTACGTTATTGTTGGGAAGTGCACTTTATTCAAATGTGTTTGAAAAGGTGCTTTACATCAGTAGGGAAATTATTCTTAAATTTGTCTTAAAAACTTTTATTAAAAAAAAGCTAAATAAAAAGCGTGATAAACTCATGGATATTTTTGCCAGATCACCCATCATTAGTAACCAGACTTTAAAAGGCTATAACTTGCGCTTATAAGCAAGAGAGCAACATATTTTGAAAAGAAAACATTTCACTTCCACAGTTTCAGAACTACGTGTGTATTGTATTCTTGACTAACCCTAGCCTCTGTGTGTTTGTGTGATTGATTGACAGGAGCTCTCCATGCTACAGTGTGAGGTGTGCATACTGGTGTTCTCGTTGACGGACCGCCGTAGTTTCCACCGTGTGTCTCAGCTGCGCTTGTTGCTGAGGGAGAGCCACCCCAACACTCCCATCATCCTCGTGGGCAACAAGAGTGACCTGGTGCGCTCCCGTGAGATCAGCACAGAGGGTAAAGACCAAGGCGGCGAGCAGGCTGAGCCGGAGCCATTTTAATTATTGACCAGCTCCAGTGAGACATCTAGTAAATTAGTAATAATAGTGTAGGTCACAGCGCTGTTAAATTCTTGAATCTGATTGGTCAGGAGGTGATCATTTTTTACAATGCGAGCTTTGCTGATGTGCTAGCTGTAATTTCTTGGTTGCTATAGTAACAACTCCTTGATTGCGACTTGCATGGCAGGGAATCCACAATAGTTTAAATTTCCTTCTAAGATGTTTATTTATCATTTATGGAAGGAGTCTCCAGTGTAACAGTTTCCTCCATGGGAAAGTCTTCAGGACAGAGGAGTTTGCCAGCAGTCCTCTCAATGCAGAATGTGTTACTATTGTCACGTTATTCATTCAGTATTGCTTTCACTGTATTAGGCTGACGGTACGTCTACTCGTGTTGTTATCAGATCACAGATATACCGTTCAATCTGTTACTCTCCATGCTGTTCAGTCACAGCTAGAATGGAGTGCGAAAAAAACATAAAATGTGCCTTGTGTGTTTATTGTGCAGTTATAGTGTGACTACTTGTTGTTTCAAAAATAGAACAGACGAGATGATGATTAGCGTAACATTCTTCTTCCAATTTAGCTGACTGGGTGTTAAAGGAAAAAAATCCACCCTGTATTAGTTTTCATAATTAACACAATCTTCAATGGCACCCAATATTTACGAATATGAAATTCTTCTTCTTCCTACGTTACCCACAATGCACTTCGACTATCTGCTGATAGTGGTGAAGTGGGATTTAGCCCTCTCTTCATCTCTCCCTAAAGAGAGCGATGCAGCGGCGCTTTAGTTTTTTACTCCGTCCAGTTCTCTCACCTACTCATCTGTACACTCTGCTCAAACTTCCAACGCTTCAACTTTCAGGTTAATATCGCCATCGACGTTATCGAGTTTGCCATCTCGTAGTTTGCTAGCTAGCTAGCTAAGCCAAGTCTCTGCCATAACACTACTATATACAGCATACAGCTATGTTGAGTCCAACTTCTCCACAACTTCAAGTTGGAGTTCTCATTAATATGACATTTAACATTACTGAAAAGGAGCTCTTGCTCTATTTGTTTTTACGAGCTAACAGCAAAACTTGTTTGGTGCCTCTTCTGTTTGAGATTGTTGAGCTTTTTTCCTCCTATTAAAAGGCACCGGATCTGCGCTAGCAATGAGCCTCATTTATCAATCTTTTAATAAAGTTGTGTGTAAATATTTGCGTAAGCCAAACCGAGCCATAATTTTCAATTTTTATAAAAGTTTCGGAAATGTGTTCCCATCACAGCTCATTTGCATTTAGTGACGCCCACAAAACTCCATAAAACTGAAAAAGTGGCCGAAGTGGAAGTGTAAATTTTTTACTCACTTTTATGCCAATAAAATTTTTTTAATCACATAATATTAATAAAAATAATAATAATCATGAAGTCAACAAAGTCGAGGTTTACATTAGTTCATTTTCTTATGCGTAAATTTACACACACCCAGGAGCACGAGTAGGATACGAACGTTTTTTCCAAATTTACGATATTTTCATGGATACAAAATTTCTTGTCTAAACGACCTTACAAACAATTTACGCATAAATCCGTTTGTATCCAGCTTGATAAACCAGCCCCAATGTCTTTATGTGACATCACAGGAATAATGAAAATATTGCACCAGACTCACTAAACACATCACAAATATTTCTAAACAAATTTCATTGTGCAGTTTTCCTTTAGATAGTTCTGGACCAGTGCTCACACACACTATGAACGTCACACACTGTGGAGTGCTTGCGAAGCCTCATCTGGCACGGTAATGTGATTTCTGCAGTATGCCACATTATCTAAAGGTTAGCTTTGGCTTTCCAGTCCATTGAGTGTGCAGAGGAGAGTCCTAAGGGAGCTGTGAACAGTTTTATGTTTGAACACACCTGATTCCATTCAGGAAGGGTTTGATAATTGGCTGAATGAGGTGCACGGATCCCCTGGGACTCAGCGCAGGAACCGCTGTCCTATTTTAATGCCGTGTACTCAGTTTACCTCATCTAGCTCAAGGGCTTCTGAGACACCAGAGTTTCAGGCGTGACTGATTAGGGATGAAACTAAACACTATAGGAAGATGAATAGGTTTGCGTCCTGTCTATTATAGTCTGAGTGTAGGTGTGTATGGAAGATGATGTAGCAAGCGCTGCAGTCTATTAAATATTCAAATATATATAAATAAAAGGTTGAGGTCATCAGCTAAGTTGGATTTCTCATTAATATGACATTGCTGGAAAATAGGAACTCATGCCCACGCCATAAGATGAGGTGGTATGCTTCTGATCATGAGCAGTTCCTTACCTTCTCCATATTCTTCTCTTCTCATCATTCAGATATAAGTTGATCTTTGTCTCATCTGTCCATAGGATGTTGTTCCAGAGCTGTACAGGCTTTTAAAAATTTTTTTTAGATATTTTTGACAAACTTTGATTCTAATAACTCTTGGGTCTTCTTGTTTATGAGTCTTACCATTGGTTTACATCTTGTGGTAAACCTGCTGTATTTATTCTGGTGAAGTCTTCTCTTGATTGTTGACTTTGACACAGATACACCTTCCTCCTGGAGAGTGTTCCTGACCTGGCTAACTGTTGTGAAGGGGTTCTTCTTCACCAGGGAAAGAATTCTTCTGTCATCCACCACAGTTGTTTTCTGTTGTCTTCCAGGGCTTTTGGTGCTCCTGATATATATAAAAAATGCTCTAATTCCTACAGCGTTCACCTGATTCGGATGTAAATACTCTCAAATTAAAGCTGAAGGTCTGCATTTTCAATTCATTTTGTCTGTTCAATACACTATGGTAGACAGCTAAAATAATAATAACTTTGTCAATGTCCAAATATTTATGGACCTGACATACTGTATATAGCCAAAAACTCAACAGATTTGTTGCTGCTAGTGTAGAGCAAGACCCACGCCTGGGGGTGGGACATGTACAATCTAGAGAGGGTTTAATTGGACGAAAAGAAGGCTAGTACAGGAATGTGTCATCAAAAATATTTTAACAATTTCAGTAATGACGAGAACGCTGTTTTGGTGTTTTTTTCCCCCCATACTATCATAATGGTGTTCATAACTAAGAGAAAAGTACTAAAAGCTCTGAAACGTTTGCACAACGATGAAAGAGTGAGAGAGAGAGAGAGAGAGAGAGAGAGAGAGAGGAAAAAAAAGACAAAGGAGTTAGAGATTGGTGATAGAGGGAGGGGCAGTATTTTCATATCGCTGCATTAAACACATTCTCTCTTTGCTAATACTATAACATGGATATTTTTAGAATCCATCATCCTGCTCTCAGACTTTTTCTTTTATCAAACTTTGACCGCATATCCGGCTCCAGACTGTGATATGAGGTCGTAATTTAGAATACGACATACGCACACAAAAGATTCATTCCCTTTCAGCTCCGCTGGAGGAAGATAGTGTTGAGCAATATGAGCTCATCTTTACTCACCGTGCCACATGGCGTCTTCATTTCAGCTATATCAACCCCCCTCCCTATAAATCTCCACTTCCCTCCAGTTGGTTTATGGGAATATGACAATTTTATAACAGCACTCTTTCAGAGGATATTTTAAATGGTCCCAGTCTGTCTATTTTATTCTCTCTCTCTCTCTCTCTCTCTCTCTCTCTCTCTCTCTCCGCTTGTGCTGTGTCTTGCTGAGTCTAATGCTGATTTCTTTGCAAAATTTCTCCTGCTCATTCTTTCACATATTACATTTACAAATATGTATATGCATGTTTAAGATAAATAACCTAAAATCAAACCTATAGAATCTACAGCACTTGTATAAAAACAGCATTTTTGCCTGCCCCAACCCACTATAACTACTTTACATACTTCAAATATATATTTTTTTGTACTAATATGTGCATCATGCTTGAAACATCCTTTTCCATGTGACGTCCATTATAGGTCATGAAAAAATGTCCATTTTAGTTCATTCACTCAATCCTGTTACCTGAACACATTCACCCCTATGTAGTACAGTGTCACATGTTCAACAGGAAGTTGCATGACCTGAATTTCCTGCAGATCATGGGAAGAAGAAAAGTAAATTCTGTCGTTCTTTTTTCTTCATTTTCAAATGATATTGACTGACAAAGTGACTTTGAAAGTTCAACCCTTTCACCCAAATTATAGATTTTTTTCAAGTAAATCATTTGATCATATTTAAGTCCAAATGCCATTTGCGTGGATGTTAAACACATTTTGTGTATTTGCAAAATTTACACTAAACCCTGTTATTTTCAACCCTGTTACTTAGTTAAGAGAACAATGCAAAATTAACTAATCGAAATTTGCAAACCAAATTTCCACCATTGATGGGTTTTTTCCTCTTTTTTTGGAGGTAATTTGCATAAGTAAATAGTAACGCACAACAGACCATGCTGTTATGCGAAAATAATGCATGCCACGGGTCTGGGGGGTGGTGTGATATGGCATGACGCGTAAGCTGAGTGCCGATTCGCCCCTTGAAGTGCATTATTTTTGTATAACAGCGTGCCTGGAGTGTGTTATTCTACGTTCCACAGCAATTTACCCAAGATTACAGTGTTTCATTTAATTAATTTACAAAACATCACACATTTTAATGGTTTATAGTTAGATTTAATGTTGTGGAATGTCCGAAAGACAAGTTAGTTCCTGTTTTCACTTATGTTATAGCTGCGATAAACAGTCATTCCCTCAATAGCCTCTCTCTCTCTCCCTCTCTCTCTCTCTCTCTCTCTCTCTCTCAGTCTGAGAAACCAGAAAGCATAAACTCCTCTGTCCTGAAGATCTTCCCTGAGCTGGGAAACTTTCACTGCTACAAAGCGCTTACAACTGAAACTCCTCCCATAAATGTTAAATAAATGTCTCCACATCAGCAATTATAGGTGTTACTATGTTAAACAACATGTTTTTTTTAAAAATCCATTTATTATTAGTCTTAGATTATGTGGAGCGTCCACCGTTCAAGTCCCTGTGTACGAGCTGTTACTATAGAAACTATAACGTATTAGAACGAGTGCATTAATATTAACCTATTGTTCATGTTACAGCTGGAACCATTTTCCGAGCCATGCTGTTATACGGAAATAATAAACACCTTCTGACCAATCAGATCCGAGAATTCAACTGGTATAATACTTCTTCTTCTTCTTATTATTATTATTATTATTTATGGATTATTACTGCTAGCTAGATGAGTTTACAGTTTAGCGCTACTTTCGACAGGTTTCTTAAGTAATGGATAACAAATAATAAACAATTTGGTTGTTTGGACCTGTTTTTTTTTTCTTTCAAGCCACATCAGTACAGCTGTCTCCTACAAAATCAGTGTGTAGAGCCTTGGAGTAACTACTAAATTTTAAATGAGATCACGCTTTAATCGAGCTCTGCGTAAAATTTAAAAGCCTCAAATTAAGTTTTATTAAGTCATTTTTTTTCCCAATGTGCTTTAATTTCTCTGGCTGCTTCTTAGAAGCACTTTATAATTTGATCTAGTTATTTGTGTGAACCTGTTCTGGCCGCTCTACTGATCTGATCTATTAGGTTGTTTTCTAATATGGAGTGTGTGTCTCAAAATTTGCAAAACCGCTTGCTTTTGATTGACAGCTCTCACATTATTTTATGATAGTTTGGCTTTATGGTCTCGTAGTTGGCATGAGAAGCTTGTCTCAGTCAGAATATTGACAGTGCGTTCATATTTACAGTCTCATCTCCTGCAGAAACTGATGCTCCCCCTGAGTTCATTGTGAATTCCAGCCTGCTTTATCAGGGTAGACCCATAAACATGCATTGACTTGAAATTGATTCTCATGTCACCCAAAGTGGTGGACATGCTGACGTACTGCGTCCAGTTTTTTTCTGGATCAGTAGGTTCAGGTTTGTTAGGATCTGAAGAAGGCAAACTTGTGAATAATTTCACCTGTAGGATTGTACTTCTAATCAGAAAGACTTACCTCCTCGTTCTTCTTAGTACTGTTTGCCTTTATAGTGTACGGTAGTAGAAATCCGCTATTCAGAAGATGGCTTCCATTTTGAGTCTGGTTCCTGTCAAGACGTCATCTCAGGGAGTTTTTCCACACCACTGTCACCTCTGGCTTGCTCATCAGAGATCTAAATCTACATCTGGATTTCTGCAAAGCTGCTTTGTGACAATGTGCAATTATTAAAAGCGCTATACAAATAAAATTGAAATGAAAATTGTGGCCTGTCTAGTGAGGTACTGAGGACTAAGGGATGGAAAAAGTATAAGCCTTAAGCAACGGGAGTGTCAAACTTAATATTCATCAAAGCACTCTCTCTCTCTCTCTCTCTCTCTGCAAGCCAAATGCAAACTTTAATAAAAAAAAAATTAAAAATTAATGTTAAGATTTATATGTTAAGATTTGCGGATGTGATATTTGGGAAATGACTGTCTAATTCTTTTCTAAGAAATACCAGATTTCCAAAGCACAATGACCTTTGCAGAGTGTGTGCGCAAAAATAAGCAGGAAAAAAAAAGTCCTGACATTTCCTGCTTGTTTTTATTGATTCGGGACAAGATTGATTCACCATAACAATACTAGGTAGGATGCCCTTTTGCTTTTGTTCATGACATGGAGTCCACAAGGTGTTGGAAACATTTCAACATAATCATGGTGCCAATATCTACCACGTCAAATATCTAGCATTTCCACCATTCAGGCTTCTGCTGCATCCCAAAGGTGATCTAATGGATTCTGATCTGGTGACTGGGGAGAACATTGAAGTACACTGAATTAACTGTCATGTTCATGAAACCAGTTTGAGACTGAGTGCTTTGTGACATGGCACATTATCTTGCTGGAAGTAGACCAGTTGTGGCCATAATGGAAGGCGTGTGGTCAGCAACAATACTCAGAGAGGCTGTGGCATTTGAACGGGGCTTGCCTGGTATTAAGGGCCCAGTGTGTGTCAAGAAAACATTCCCCACACCATTACACTACCTCCACCAGCCTGAACTGTTGACACAAGGCAGATTAGGTCCATGGATTCATCCTGGATGGATTCAACCTGTCCTCACTTTAGCCTCAGATGCCTGTTCTTGGCTGACAGGAGTAGAACCTGATGTGGTCTTCTGCGGTTGTAGTCCATCCACCTACAGGTTCGGTGTACTGTGCATTCTGGGATGCTTTTCTGCTCACCACGGTTGTAAAGAGTGACTATTGGAGTTACCGTTGTCTTCCTGTCCTCTTGAGCCACTCCAGCCATTCGTCTAACTTCTGTCACCAATAAGGCATCTCCTCCAGCAGAACCACTGCTCACAGGCTGTTCTTTTGCTTTTTGCACCCTCTTGTGTAAATTTGAGAGACTGCTGTGTGTGAAAATCCCAGAGATCAGCTGTTTCTGAAATACACAAACCAGATCACATTTTTCCTCCTTCTGTTTCATGTGAACATTAACTGAAGCTCTTGATCTGTATCTGCATTGCACTGCTGCCACATGATTAGCCGATTGGACAGTTGCATGAATTTGCATGTGTTCCTAATAAAGTGGTCGGTGGGTGTATTTTGAGAAGTGAATTGCTGTTCATTTGAAAAGAGTGCTACAGTGACATGCCCTATCAAAACCCGAGAGAGTTTGAGGGATTCTGAAGGGAGGTAGATGAGAAGATCCCCAAATCCAAGCTTGTAGCATCAGACCCAAGTAGTTGCGCAACAAAATTGTGAGGAAAAATAAAAGTATTAACTCTTGTGATATTTCAGTTTTTATTTGTAAAAGGCATGTTATTTTTTTAAATGAAGCTGTAGAGATTTACAGATTTCTTGCTTTCTTGTGCTCTTTCTCAGAAGCCCACTCCAACGCCATGATGTTCGACTGCGTGTACCTGGAGCTCTCCGTCTCGCTGGATCACGGCACTAACGAGCTCCTGGAGACGGCGGTGAGGGCTGCCCGTGGCCACAGCCTGGGGCCTGGCTGGACTGAGGGATCGCCCGGAGGTGGCCGTCGTGAAAGCCTTACCAGCAGGGCCAAGCGCTTCCTGTCAGGCCTGGTTCCGCGCTCACATCACGGCCGCGAGCGCATCCGTGAGCAAGAGCGACACAAAGGCAACCGAATGCTGCGGCAGAAATCTCGCTCCTGTCATGACCTCAGTGCCCTGATGTAGAGATTAAGGATTAGTCACTGCGGATAGAAAATAAAACCAGGAATGGTTTTTTTGTCAGGTTAAATCCAGGGAAAGCTGTAATAATGTTTGTTTTGGTATCATATATACGGTATATCATACATGTGGCGGTCTGGGAAAACCCTTTGGCTATCGCTGTGGCTGAATTCTGGAAAAAACAAAAATGCTGGAAAAGTTTTTTCTGTCAATGATATACTTTGACAGCTTTACCTTCCCAGCTGTCATCATCAAAACAGAGAAGCGCGCTTACACAGTCAGTGGAAAAAAAGTTTTTAAATGTTTAAATGACCTAATAAAAAGTCATTAATAACAAGGTGATTGTGTTTTAGCCAACAGAACCGACAAACACAGCGGGTGATTTTATACCTCAGGTGATGAGACAAAGATGTGGATGACGCTGATAATCAAAGTGAGAACTCATTTCTGATTGGAAACTTATATATACATATAATATAGAATTTATATTCTTTAAAATTAGCAGCAGTGTTGTTTTTCCACCAGTAGATCAGGCTATAAATGTAGAAGTTCGTAGGTGTGGCATCTTTCAGTGGAATTGGAGTGAAAGCTTTAAATGCGATTTTCTCCCTTTTCAATTTTGGGGGGCTTTAAAATGCTATACCTTTCTGTCTTGTTTGAGATGTGTGCAAATAAAACAGTTCAGAAAAGTCTGAAAAAATGGGTTTTCCCATGCTGCCACACATATATCTATAAAACGACAGGCATAGAAGTTGAGTAGAAGTTTACTGCAGACTTTATTATTTTTGTTGTTTCATAAATCAATACTCAAGAGGAAGAAGGAAAGAAAATAAATCCTTATCACACACTTACACAGGCAGTTGTAGTGTAGCTCCTTGAGAAGCTTTATGCTGAAATTAAGCTTGAAGTGTAAAAAACAGTATTATAATTAGTGCATGGACATTTTTCATATAGTAGTTGATTTCCCCTCAAAAAAGACCCTTAAAGTCTTAAAAATGGATTTTTCTGCCCTTAAGAATGTGGGGCATTATAAATAAACACAATCTTTTTAACTATGTATATATTAAGACATCTATAAAATTTAGAATTGTAGGAATTATGCGCCCTTTAATATTTGGGTTGCTCCTCTCTGAATAAATAACTTTAATTCTTAAATGAACGTTTCACTCATACAGTGCATGGCCACCATTTCTTTCGTTTTAAGGACATGTTAATAGATAGCTGAATGATGAAAGCAATATGATTTGCCACATGAGGTTGTGGAAATACGATAATAATTTCACTTCCGTCCTTCAGTTTGACACGTTGCATTTAGCCGCTAACTTATTTGCACTAAAAGAAACAGCACAGGCAGACAGACAAATCTCTGTGAGAAATACCTTTTTTTACTCTCTCTCTCTCTCTCACTCTCACTCACACTCTCGCTTTACCTCCAATACTGCGAATAAATGTATGCCTGAATGACTGCTTGCACTTAAACCACATTCCACACAGACATGGATTATAGCCATGCTCCGAGAGTAACAAGCTCATAAGAAACAATAAATATAGATAATTGTCTCTATATTATGTCTTTTTGGCTGCGTATACAGTAAGGAAGCAATACTATGGAAGTCCTACGTCTTTATCCACAGTCTTACCCTGTGTTTCAATACTGTTTTAACACGCTCTTGTCAATCTTTGTGACTCGTTTGATCACATCTGGCCACTTGCAGTACAATGGAAATTGGCCGCAAGCGCAATGTAGCGCTGAACAAGTCATATTAGCTCGCTAACTAGCTACACATGGGCCGTATTCGGAATCGTTGACTTAGGCACGTGTGTAACCCGACTCTGAATACAAGGAACTTTCCTCATGTAAATATTTATATTACTTTTGAACTTAAGTTGATTTTTTTGGGTGTCGCATTCAGATTACTAAAATCACCTGCATGTAGTTCATGCCTCCTAGGTTGCCAGATTTTCTTCTTTAATTAGACACCAATTGATTATTTTAATAGCATCTAGACCCCCATCTTAAACACAAGCACATGTCTTTAAACCCCCAGAAAACCGAGCTGGAGTCTATGCGCATAAACTCAACTCTGAATACAGCCCACACAGAATAAATGTCGTCTGTCATGTAGTTGCCAGAGACGGTGTAGTTGTCTACATTAATCCTGATTTAAAAATATCAAACGTTTAAAATGGTTTATTAAACAGCTTCATCAGCTGTTTCACACAGCTTTAAATGAAAAAAATTCCATCTAACGAATTTCACTTGAGCTAATAATGCAAATGAAATGAAGACAAAAAAATGGCCCAAAGGATAATAACGAAGGGAAGTTAATCAGAGTTAACGCAACAAAAACACTGTTGAAATGCAGGGTTGGTTTGTAGTCTTTACCACATTTTTCAACAATATAGCACTGTCATTCAATTCACTTCGAATTTAGAGCTCTCTGTGAAAATGAGACTTTAGAGCAGGGGTCATCAGTTGGTGGAAGGCGGTCTGGACTGCGGATAGCAAAGTATTTAATAATAAAATAATACTGTAGCAGAGCTGATAACCATATGAACGAAAATCTCGCCATAGTTCAGCGACTCTAGTTTTCTAACCACGAACCAGCTCAGTTTCTGTAGCTGTTACAGTTTATCCAATCACGTGTCTTTATGTAAATTATTTTTAATAGCTGAAGGCAGCTGATCAGACCAGAGACTAGCTACGCGGCTAGAGCTCAGAAAGGAAATAGTTTTCGCAGACTTTCATAGACCTTTCATTTTATTTACCATCTCTGATCTGATTAACTGTTTTTAGAAAAAAAAAGTTGTAGACGAAAGAAGTATTCTCTGCGCCAAGATGTAGAGATGTATCTCATCTCTTCAGAGTCTATGGCGTTAGTTAAAAGTGGTAAGATGAAGCACCACTATGAAAGGAAACATAACCACTTCCAATTGTTCAAATAGCTATAAATAAATTCTTTAATGTTTAATCATTAAAAGGTAACAGGTTGCCAGTCAGTCATGCTAGTTGCTTATCCAGACCTTTGTAAGCAAGGAATTTTACATAACTGGACCTTTACCAATTTTAGCTGAATACCCCTGCTTTAGAGAAACAAATGGCAAACCATTTAGTACATCTCGTCCTATTGTTTTATGTCCTTACATTTAAACTCTTCCCTTTTTCTACACGATCGTACTTGAATTGAGCTCGAGGAGCATTGTTGTGGGGGCTGGCCACACACGCTTATGCAACACCAAAACGTTCTGGAAACGTTGCTCCGAAGTCAACATCGCAGTGTCATTTCATTGTCAGCTCATGCATTACTCACTGTTGATGAACGTTGCTCACAGTGTTTTGGGGGACAAAAGGGAAAATAAAGATAATTTGTACTCCTTCTTCCTTTTTTGGCTCGTCTCTGATTTTGTCTGAAATCAATTCTTATTATTTGTGTGCCTAATTGTTTTGCCTGCTACGCTTGCTAGCATCGCCTGTATTAGAGCAACGTGTATAAAAGCAACTGTTGCATTGTGGGCAAACACTGGACGATGCAGCCCAAAGGGCAGATGGTTGGGACATGAGGTGAGGTAGGAGGAGGAGGATGACGGATGATAGTTGCTTGGTGACTGTTGTCAGGGAGACAGAGTGAGACTCTCCTAAGCTTGACTTGGAATTCCTTACTATGTATGATCAAACTAGTGGAGTTAGAATGACTGCAAACATCCGGACCTCTCAGTCTGTATCTATCTGTAATGCTGCTTTATGACGATGTCTGTTGTACTGATGTCTGTACAGATAAAAAAATTAACTGAATAGTGTTTTTATAATAATCTGTAACCTTGCTACCCACCAATTTAGACCCCTTCAGTTAAAAAAAGGATTAAATTTACTTTTTTGGCCATTGATGTACACACAATATCCCATAATGACAAATAAATAAGTTTTTTTTATATATATATTCTTACTGTACATGTAATTCTGAAATCTCATTTAGATTGTACTACTTTGTAGAAGCATCTTCGGCAGCACTTACAGCTTCAACTCTTCAAGTCTCTACAAGCTTTGTGCACCTGGATTTGGGCAGTTTCTCCTATTCTTCCTGGCAGATGCTCTCAAGCTCAATCAGACTGGATGGGGAGCATCTGTGAACTTCCATCTTCAATCCTCTCCACAGATGTTATACAGAGTTCAAGTCTGGGCTTTGGCTGGGCCACTTAAGGACATTCAGAGACTTGTCCTGAAGCCACTCCAGCATTGTCTTGACTATATATAGCAGGATTTTCTGTATTTGGCTGTATTCTTCCTCCTGTCAATTCTGACCTGTCTCCCCTGCTTCTGAGAAGCCCCCCATATCATGATGCTGACACCACCATGCTTCGCCATAGGGATAGTATTACCACTTGATGAGCAGTAGCTTGTTTTCACCAGACATAATGCTTGGAGTTCAGCCCAAAGACTCTGAGTCTGAGACTCAGAATCTTTTAAGTTCCTGCCATATGCCTTTTACTCAGGAGTAGCTTCGGACTTACCTCTCTACCATAAAGGCCTGATTAATGGAGTATTTCTGAGATAGTTGTCCTTCCAGCAAGTTCTCCCATCTTTGCTGAGGACTTCTGAAGCTTTCTTAGAGTGACCATTGGGTTCTTGGTCACTCCCTGACCAAGTCCCTTCTAGCCCGGTTACGGAGTTTGGCTGGACAGCCAGCTCTAGACTCCTGGTAGTTCAATACCTCTTCCATTTCAAAATAATTAATGAGGAATCCAATATAGAAGGAGTGGAGACAGCAAACATTGGATTCAAAGTTTCAGAATGCAATGCAACTATATGATTCAGTTACAAATATTTAGCCAGCTAACATTAGTGACAAGGCCGGAGTGGGACTGATCTTCAGCCCGGGAATGCCATCTGAGCAGCCTGTGCATGTGGCCCCTATATGCAGCCCACACACTCACTTGGGATGTCCACAATGCCAAATCTTTTGACTATTTATTTTCCTCAGATATTGCACAGTAAGCACCAGCTACACACAAACTAAATAAATATATGCAAGTACTATATAGTGCACTGTATAGTTCATAGTGAACAATAAATGAACTTAAGGTAAAATGGAAAACATGCTCTCTTAGAACAATTTTGACACTAACAAATCAGTCATTCATAAATATCCCAGCAATGCTTTGAAAATTATTGGACGCTAAAATGAATAAACACTAAACTGAAAATAACTTGAAGAGGAAGGAAAGATGAGCTATCTAAAATGTGTAGCTTGTCTAACTATAAGCTCCTCATGATTTAAAGCAGTAGACTATCTACTGTGACTTTTTCTCTGTACATAATTTGCATTTATATTATTTGCACTCGGATGTCTGTAAGTCTGGCGCATTTCTGGCCATTTCCACTCCCCCTTTTCTTTTTTTTGCTGTCCATATTGATTAAAGGCTAAGAGGACTCTCTGGTCTATCTGTAAACTCATACATTTTGTGACCAGCCTGGAATCAATCGGCCAATTAGGGATCTTGGAGGGCCGCTCTCATTGCCTCATTGCTTCCTGTATCGGTAGCAGGAGCATGATTGATCGAACTCCTTGTTCCAGCGTAGCCTAATTAATAACACTAACATTAAATTTATTGCATCACCAACTCATGGCCCACTGGGTTTTTCCTGATTAGCCAATCCGGCATTAATCAGTGATTTATGATGTATTTACTTTCTCAAACCAGCAAACTGTATGGTCAGTGTTATAGACTTAACCAACTAATAAGTCTATGTTGATTGATTTAAAGTAAATACTACTATAAACTCATTGAAAATAGTGAAATGATATTTTAAATGAAGTTTAAGCTCAATCTTGGAGCATGTTAATTACAAAGATTAATAGGCAAGTCGTTCGACTGTTGAAGTCAGACAAATCTTTATTAAGCATCTTATTTTGTTTATTTAATTCTCTTCAATTTTATTTTTGTAAGAATCAGCTATACAGTTGTATATAGAAAAAATTGGGCTGTAGTATATGCATGGTTGCATTGTCTAAAAAAGAAAATGTAGACTGTTTTGCATAGAAGACAGATAATCACTCAATGAATAAGACCATGTGCCTTTTTTAAAATGCTAATTTGCACTACAGTGCTCTAAAGGTCACTTATCCATAAGTCAAGGTCATAAATGTCAAACCTTCTCACAAAGATCTCTAAATATAATTTTTTTAAAACCTTGCCTTAAGCGACTGAGTGAGTAATGACATCTTAGAAGTAAAATGTTACATTTATCAGAGTTTCTGCTCCATATTTAGCCATTACATTACAAAACATGGGCAAACTCTTTGAGTTGAGTGCAGTGAAGGGATTATCTGAGACATCCTGGTTGAAAATGAGAGCCATACTCCTCTGAGAGACATACAGTATGTTGGAAATTAAATTTATTTTACAAATTCACATTACCATTTGGCCTGAAAATATCACTAACACACACCAAGGGCAAACCGGAAAAAATATTTGCCATTCAGATATTGAAATGAAAAAAGTTTGCGAAGGAAAACATAGAACGTAGCTACTTAACAAGAATAATAAAATCAAATAATGAGCTATCCGGATTGACAATAAAAAAAAAAAATTTACACTGACAAACTGAAATAAAGGGGGAAAAAAATTAGGTGAAAAGATCATTCCTGATGAGTACCTTTCCCAACTTGTGGGCATGCTGCAATAGACAGGTTTGTCCTCATTGTTTTATTTTTAAAATAAAAAATTCAGCCGATTCTTTCAGCCCACTCTGCGAGAATCTCTCTAGTATTTCAGCTAGCAGCATTGCAGCAGCATCAAAGATTTCCCCTTACTCCGCGCAGACGTATGGCATCTCTGCTGCATGCACGGCTAGCTGGTGCTTCTTCAGGTATGCCGCACTACTGAAACTCTTCTCACACTCGCTGCAGTGATACATTGTCTTTACTTTGTGGTTCTGCATGTGTCGCTGTAAGTTGCTGGAGCTGCTAAAGCTGTTTCCGCACTCCGAGCAATTGTAGACTCTGGCCCCTGTATGGATCTGTTGGTGAGTTTTAAAGGTTTCCTTGCGGATGAAAGTCTTGCCGCATTCGTCGCAACGGAACTCCGTCCTGGTCGAATGGGTCATCTGGTGGGACCTCAGTGTGCTGGAGCAGTTAAAACCCTGACCACACTCGGAGCAACGGTGGCGTCGCTCGTTTTTGTGCATTTCTTCATGGTTTCGGAGATGGGAGGAAGCAAAAAAGCTTTTACCGCACTCACGGCAATGGTACGGTCTCTCCTTAGAGTGCGTTCTCTGGTGGACCTTCAAGGAAGGCATGTATCGAAAAGTCTTCTCACACTCGGAGCACTTGTAGTTTCTTTTTTCTGAGTGGACTCGCTGATGGACACTCAACTCGCCCGACGATACAAAATGCTTCCTGCACTGATCACAGCTGTAGGGCTTTTCGCCTGTATGAATGCGTTCATGAATCTTAAGAGAATTCCGGTACTTGAAAGCTTTGCCACAATGACTGCATTTGTATGGCGTGTCACTTGAGTGGGTCATCTGGTGCGACTTGAGGTGGTGGGCTCGTCTGAAGCTACTGTCACAGTCTGGGCACTTAAACGGCCGTTCTTCCTGATGGGTTAGTTGGTGGATGGTAAGGCTCTGCTTCCACCTAAAAGCCTTCCCACACACTGAGCAACTGTAGAGCGTGTCTCCTGCGTGTTTGCGCAAATGACTGTCCAGGTGAGCCTTCGCAACAAATCTCTTATCGCACTGATGGCAAGCAAAAGGCTTTTCTCCTGTGTGTCTTGCCTTGTGTACCCTCAAGGCCGCTGATACATGGAAAGACATTCCACACTGGTCGCACTGGTACAGTTTGATCCCCTTGTGTCGCTGTATATGCAGTTTTAGCGTGCTTCTCCTACTGAAGCTCGTCCCACACAAAGAACAGGGGAAAGGCTTCTCTCCAGTGTGACTCCTTTCATGGCATATCAGGTCTCTCTTCCTTGTGAACTTCTTTTTGCAATAGGCACAATGGAGTAGCCTCTCATTCGTATGTAGCCGCTGATGTAATCCCAGTTCCTTCTTCCGAGTATACTGCTTTCCACAGGTGGAGCACCCATACGGCCGCTGTACAGAGTGGCATTTCTGATGGGTTTTCAGGGCTGATTCGCTTTCAAAACTCTTGCCACACTCAGGGCACAGATTGGCTCTCAAGGCCATTGAAGATGATGAGGCATTTGAAGGAGTTTGGGCTTTCAGATCCATTGAGTCCATACTTGTGTTCGGGACATCACTGGAAGATTTTCTTGCAGTGGATCTCAGATGAGAAGAAAGTATTTTCTTCTCAACTTTTGCAAACTGTTCTTCATCCGTTAATCTGAAAATTTGCCAATTGTGTTAGGGTTCAAGGACACGCTAAGTAATTCTAGTCCTTGCTAGGTAGGTATGAGCAAAACAAACACATCATACATACCTGCATCTTCTGGGCTGCTTCTAAAAATACAGAACACAACTGTTTAATATTTGATGACAAGGTCAAATTACTAGTCATGATAGCAAAAATACTGATGAATTTTACCATCAAAGGAGTGACATCCTCCGCTTTAAACCCATGTGTGCCAGTTTCCTGGACGTTAAAATAGGCTGATATCTTCAGCTCTATCGGTTCATATTTTCGCCTCATCTCCTTTGCAGTACCATGCTTTTCCTGTTCCTCTGACGTCACAGTGCTTGCTGCCTTTTGAAGCCACATCTTTGGTTGTGTCTGCCAAGAACAGTTTGATGATGTGCATGGCTGCTAATGCTTTTCTTGACCAAATGCATTCTGCTTTCGTTCCCAAGTTACTTATTAGCTTGTTGCTACTTTAGTGAACACATGGTGATCCAAATGGCTGTCAGCCAATCCAATGATAAAATCTTTATCCATTAGGTCAGGGGTGGACAAATCGCCAACCCAGGCACTCAGGACAAGCACATTATATTCACAGGGTATTTTTTTCCTTTAAATTCACTTGTCCAATAGCCAGAGAAAGAAAAACTCTACTTCATATTGATGGTCAGAGAAGAAAACTTTTCATTTGATACATTGGTTTAAACACAACATGCCCCAATTGGTTCATATATTTCATGGTCATTCAAAGCACCTTCATGTGGTGGCACACGACTCTTTTGCAAATCCCACACCCTGCTACACTACACACCAACAAACCAAGGATGTGGTCTGGATGTCGGGGGGAAATACTTTTACTAGGAATATTAATTAGCTTGAACGAATGCTAGACAATCTTTCCAGAATCAGGAATACTAAGGGATGTGGAAACAGTGACTAAACAGAGCAAAATACAGTGTAGTCCATCACAAATCTATAACTCTAATGCTAGCACAATATGCTCACCCCACCTTTAAACTAAAAATGAAGATGCTAGTCAGACTCAAATACCGTGTGAGATACTTCATTACCAGGAAAGGAGGAGGACTATAGCTACCTAAAGTCACCCTGCGCAGGGGTTCAAGTACTTGCTTATTTTCCACAGTCTGTATTAACACACATAATTAGTTAATCATACGTTTGAGGAAAAAGTTTGTCAGTTGACACTCTTTAGCAGAGTTAATTGCAAGCATAACATGGGACAGGGCAAGAACATCTGAGCTCTGACCTGCCCTCTGGGGTAGCTAATGAATTATTTATTTGTCCTCCCCTGTGGAAGGGTGGAGTAACAAGCCGAGAGTCACGCAGAATGTCCGAATGCATTTAGACCGAAAACTAGCATTTGTCTTTAAGGCACTCAGTATCAAAAACATGGAGAAAAAAAACTCAATCCAGATTTTCCAATGGTTACAATTTCACCCAAACTGTTGTTAAGGCAAGACACCAGAGGTAGAAATGACAGATTTGGTCACTTGCAACCACCAGATTTGCTGAAATTGATCAACTCTGAAGAAGGCTTTACACTCTGCCCACTTGGCACAATCATTTCATGGCATGTACATCCCTGAAAAGCTCCTGATCTATGCGTCAATGTACGTGTCATTATGATATACATACATGTCCATTTTCTTTACAAACTTTATAAACCACACTAACTAGAGTGAAAACACATTAATCCACATTGTCTTCTTCTAGAAGATTTCTAGAAGACCTGCATCCATGAACTTTTACACGTTCGTTCCCATCCCTAATTAGAAGCATATTATAGAGGAGTTATACGAAGTTGTTTATCTATTGTTTAAAAAAAACTATTCACCTTTAGTGCCTTGCCACAATTATCATATCTATAATGAAAACAATATTGCAATATTTGGGTAAAATCAAACATTATGCAGGAAGTACACATAAATCTATAATCTACATTATATTTACCCAACAGATATAGGCTTTTCTAGATATCCAATTATATAAAATAGGTCTTTTATGTTTATCTTTCAAGATTATTAGAAGGCTATTAAAAATGAACAACCTGCTCAAACATGCACTCACCATTTTCCCTTCTGTGTTTCCCAAAAGAACATCTCCACTGTCTGATCCTGACATCTCAGAACTCACTTTTCGTAAAGACACCTTACACGATGTCTCTTTCAAACAAACAGGACATCTCAGAGACCGGGTCATCTCCCAGTAACTCTGTACACAGCTTTTACACAACCTGTGGGAACATCTTAAAACCACAGGATTGTTCAAACCTCCCAAACAGAACACACATGTGCTGTCTGCAGGGGGAACTCGCCCTCCAGCACTGGCCATGGTCATGGTCCTACACACTGGAGAAAATGCAATATCTTTCCTGCTACAAGTGCAAGCACGCAGTTAATCACTGACAGGTTTGACTTACTGCCCACTTATCACTGCATGTGCATGGATTTTCTTCCTCTGGGACTTTATGGTGGTTGACTATAATGCTGATTAGGAATGTCAGCACCATCTTCTGGAGAGGAGAACAAGTGTTGCTCTTCAGGGGTTGTTGAACTATTTCCACCCCTTTACTACCAATACTATTCCTGACAAAACACATTAAGGTTCAAGTTCATGTTAATTATAGACCAATGTGTCTTTTACTTATTTAGGTTTTGCATTAAACAGATTAAATCAAGTGTGTCTGATCTTATCCACAAAGGGCCAGTGTGGCTTTAATTCCAACCAAGCAGAAGCCACACCTGATTCCACCTGCTTAATCAGTTGATGTTGGCTTTCAATAGACTCAGGTGTGACTTCTGCTTGGTTGGAATGAAAACCTGCAGCCACCCCACCATTAAGTGACCAGTCAAGAGGCTAATAACTGTAAGAAATGAATATTCAGTATAGTAACTTTCATAATGGTGGGATGTAATTCCCACCACAGTAACTAAATGAAACTCCTAGGGACTACACTTTAAGAACCACTGCCCTATAAGCTATAAATACTGAAGATAATGCAAAGTAAGATCTCTGAAATCTGACACGAAGAGATAAAACACAGCACATGTGATAGCGGAGTGTATACTGAGATTCAGGAGTGCAAATTCAGGAGTGATCTCAGATCAACTGTCACTTACATTCTTCATTCCTAATTACAAATAATCTCTTTGGCTAGTTTCAGGCAGGTTTTAGAGAGTTGGCCTTTCCTACGGAACAAGTTACCTGCTTTTACTTGACTCTGGTACTTGTGCTAATTTAATATGGGAC
>CM040457.1:31214330-31242432 GCA_022758105.1 Pangasianodon gigas | reverse complement strand
AACGTCTACTTACGTCACGGATAGTACCAGTTGTGCTGGTTAGACCCTGCTCCGGAGTAGGAGCTAATTTGGTTCTCGAAAAAGGCAGTCCGGTACTAAAATCGCACCCAGTTCCGGAGGTGCGAAAACGCCAAAAAGTGGGTAGTTCCACAATTAGTTCAGGTACTATGAAAAGGTTCCCGCGGTGCGAAAGGCCCTAGTGTCACAAAGCAGAGAATAGTAGAAGACTAAAGACAAGCAATACTAAGTGTATTGAAAGGATGTTTGGGATGTGCATCTTGGGAATAAAAAGGAGAGCCAGACGGTGTGTGTGTTCAGATGGTACCGTCACCAGTGGCAAGAATTGTAATAAGTCACAACGTCAATGCACTCTTATCTGATGGTGCACATTTAACAATAACAAGATTAGGCTTAGTAGCAAGAAACAAAGAATGACAGCACTATACAGCGCCACGTCTTTGAATCCACGTCCTTAACTTCTTGTCAAGACCAGAAAGGGAACGTGAATGAGCACGACTTATAGGCGATCCATGTTGGGTCACGAGGTGATGACTTTGCTATTGGTACTTGGCAAGGAAACTGCCCCGGTTATCTGGAACGTAAGAAGTTAGAACACATTTCTGATATAATACTGAAATATCAGGAATTCCCCTATTAGACTTGAGAATTAAATGGCATGTGTCTTTGAGATCTGTAGGAAAAAAAAATTACTTATGATCCAAACTGTCTGCTTGTACCCCTGGAACACAATTCACTGGACAGGTTAATGAAGCAAGTGTGCAAGTCACCTCCATAGGATTGACAGTAATGGTGAAGGTTGTGTCATCCAAGACTATTTCTGGCTCCTTCCATTCATCCTCTTTCTCTTTTAGACCTTCTAGATAGACTGCATGAAAGCGGTAGATGCCCAGCACCATGATGACCACCAGGGCAGTGATACACATCACTATCATTACGGTAGCAGCTGCAGATGTATCTGTGAACACACACACACACACACACACATACAAGGCCAAAGTGACAAATTACATATAAGATCTCAGATAAAGTGGGATAAAATCTCACGTCATAAAAATAAAAAAGTTAATCTGCACCATTACTGGCAAAACTTGTAACTCTAAATGGTTAATAAGTTGATCATTGTTGAATTTTTATTAAACCAAACATGATGTACAGACTTCTCTGCTGGCCAGTGTAGCTTTTTAAACTAGCTAGAAGGGAGAAAGTAGTAGTTTAGTGCAAAGAGACTGCAGTGTTACAGTACCTTGCCCCTAGAAATATGTACAAAATACATCGATGCTCCATGCAATGACTCGCCACTTACATAAAAACAGAAGCACTGGACAATCTGCTCCTCATTCCTACACTCTTTTCTAGCATTAACACTGTTACTGAGTTGTTTATGTTGCCAGGAAGACAATGTTGTCAGTCAGTATCTGACACACGCCCACATAATCCTGATCAGGCAGAAAATATCTTTATAGAAACATTTAAAGATTGTTCTTAAACCATGCCGCCAAAGGCTTTAGCGTATTAACTGACGTTAGTAAACAGTTGCATAAGGCAGCGACTAGAAGTTATGGATATAAGTTTTCAAATGTACAATAAGAGGTGCAAATATAATTATTAAAAACTCTTGCATTTATGAAATATTAACAAAGGAGTATTTTTTAAAACTTTAAACATTTTTAAACAATAATGGACACAAAGCAAATGAATTAAGGTTTATACATAGTTTAATTCTTACTTACGTATAATAATATATACTGTAAATAGCATAACAATAATGTTAGATATTTAATAACATTTACGTAACACTTATTTTTTGTCAAGTGCATTCTAGTTATCTAATATATTAAAAACTCATAAGCAATTACAAAGTGCTCCAGAAAGGTTGTGTGTCATAAAAACTTGATTAAATAAGAAATAAGACACGAAACGTTGTGCGATGTGGCCTGACATGTAGCGTAGAATTAGTAAAATGTTGATTATTTTCCAATAACGTCACACAATTTGCAAATGTTAGCAATTGTTACATAACGTTGTATAAACATCTCCTAAAAATATCAACAATTATATGTTTTTCTTTGTTATATAATTTTTTAATCCATTTATTGTTAGCCTTGGATTAAGTGGATTGTCCTCTATACAATGGAGCAACGTATTATAACGACCTTTATAATGATAGCACTTGCGTCATCATTCGTCTATAACCGCTTTGAGAGAGTTCATTAATGGTTCATCATGGTAATGTTATATTCAAATTAATAAGTTAGGAATAAAGAAATATGCAAATGTGTACTTCAAGAGAGCAGAAAAAAATCAACATCCACGGGGCGTCTCCAGATAAATCAGCAGAACAAAGTCTGACGTGGATAAGCAGCAAAATTAATCCGTTAATTACTATTAATAAATGCTAATAAGTGAAGAGTAAATGGAAAGTTTTTGTGTCTGGTATCCTCACCTGACATGTATTTGGAGTTGGTGTGGATGACCAGTGGATGATGTATGGGTCTCATGTACTGCGATTGGACAGCCATTTGATTCACATGTTCCACAGACCCTACACTGTGAACTATTCGTATCTGAGAGGCGAAACACAGAAAAAGAATTTAGGAGATTAAAAAAAAACAGCTGAGATTTGCAGAAGGCTAAGAATGTGCTGCAAAATGTTTAACAGGAGCTCAAAACATCTTCCTGTGTAAGCTTAAGTCTATCGCTTGTTAGTAGAGAAGGTTTCAAAATGGATGAAGGAAACGACAGACACAGACACATGCCGAGATGTGACCTCTGACCTCTAGGTTAAAGTTGTTGCTGATGTAGCGGCCATTGAGCTCGGAGCAGCTGAGCCTGAACCTTCTCTCTGACAGGCTGGCCGGTTGCCAGTTGCGGTACCTCACCTGCCGGATAGCCAGCTCGTAATTTGCCATGGAGTCCACACCTGAGACACACACACACACACACACAGGCTATCAGTCAGTGACAAGACGCCTACTGAATTGTCTTCAGCTAGACAGAGCCACAAAAATACAGCGGAGCCACTGAGGTGACATGGTGACTATTTTTAAATAAGGCATGGTCACAAATTAATATATTGACACCATGAGTTAATGCTTTCAGGCCCAGACTAAATATGTATGGCTACATATCATTATTTTATGGCTTTCCCATTGTTTAATGGGAATGTATGAAAGCCTAAAGTCTAACTCAGGCTAATGGTATATCCATGTCGCAATGCCATATATGAACATAACATTATGAATTAACTTCAAGTCAGTTGTAAGCCTAGCAGCTGAGTGCATGTTCTTCAGCTTATCCTTTAACCCGTTCGACTTATCGGACATTTTCAATCAGTATAAACAAACGAATCATTTTAGCGCCGCAAGTCTGTTATAAGATTAGTCAGGACACTGTTGGGTTTCTGTGCGTAGAGTATCGTGGCTCTGTGTTTAGATGCTGGTGAGCAGGATGATGGGAAAGGGGAGAGTTAAATTTAAAGAGTTAAACCGTAGGCTTGTTTTCTTCACAGAAGAGCACATTGAATTAACAGGAAAAACACTGGTAAGTGTGATGAATTAGGCTACATCACCCTTTGTATAAAAAAAAAAAAATAGTCAGAACAAGGTATATGATAAAGCGCAATAATGAATCAAGGTAACTCACATCTATGAGAAGTGCCAAGACTAAGAATAGGCCAAGTTAAATAAATATGTTTTTAATCTGGATACAAACTCAAACTCTGAGCAAAGTGCCTGGGGTAAGCTCTAATGTTTCAGGAGGTTAGGCCAGAACTAAACCATGTGGAACTTACAGAGTCAGAAACATCACAAGTGGCTGATTGAAAACATTCACATATTAGATATTAAAATGATAAACGTGGTCCCATTTATGGATGTAGTAGGATAGCTGGCGTCATGGATACCATAGATGGAGATGCCGGATGTGGAATTAGTGGCGTCTAGGTGTTTCCCCAGTAGAGAGCTGTGATGGAGCTCCAGACTCTCGTGCTCTGGATTCAGCTCCTCCCCAATGACCAACACATCACAGTAATCAAGGTTGTGCATTACCTCCAGAATTCCAGGTCTGTGACCTACACACACACACACACAAACGTATATTATTATACCTTAAAGCTACACTCTGTGGCTAATTTGTCATGTATCATATAGATGCATATTGTCCATTATTGTCTATAGCCAATCTGTTGCTATGCACAATCTCTCTACTCACATACACACCATATCACTCACTACTGAGCCTTTGCGTGGTGCGTGAATGTAATTTCAGTGATCTATTGCTCCTATGCAAATGAGCACAATGCATTCAATAAAACAAGATGCACAAATTGATGAGCCTTGGACAATTCCTAAAAGTACATTTGTCACAGTATGGTGCAATAGGCATAACTTATATTTGAGAACTTTTTATTTCCTAAGCATCATGGAACATCGTGTTTCTTTGGTCACGTTTATATCACGCTTCCAGGAAATAACCTTGATTTATTGTTTCACATCACATCACATCACATCACATCAGCATGCTCTCCATGCTAGCTCAGAAGCGGGAATCACAATTTCAACTTTCCAAGAGTATCAGAGAGGTTTGTGTATGTGTGTGTGTGTGTGTGTGTGTGTGTGTGAGAGAGAGCACAAGGAAATAAATATGATAAACCTGGCTCTATCAGGAAGTGAATCTGTTACAATAACCAACAGCAGTACTTCTAGTTTCCTGATTTATTCATGTGATCATGTTATTTATGCAGAAAGCAGACCCTAGCTCGGTATAGTCACATTTTTTAAATATCATTTCAGAACACGTCTCCAACACCC
Organism: Pangasianodon gigas; assembly: GCA_022758105.1. Taxonomy (NCBI): domain Eukaryota; kingdom Metazoa; phylum Chordata; class Actinopteri; order Siluriformes; family Pangasiidae; genus Pangasianodon; species Pangasianodon gigas. The sequence goes on along the minus strand of CM040457.1, from coordinate 31,237,603 downwards.
TCCAAGACACGTGAAGCCTGCCAACTGCATCTTTTCAAAACTGCTGCTCATGCTGCATCTCAGGGCATCTTAAGGCACTCGGAGGAAAACGCTATCCGCCCTCTTCCGCATACATGAGCTTACAGCTGCCCACGATTGCGTAGTGTCGCTGTGATTGACAGGAGAGAGAGAGTGTGTCGTGATCTCCAGAGAGTATGGCGAACACTTTCTCAGGAAAGGGCTTAAATTATTCGAGGCTCAAGTTCTTAATTAATAGCTTTGTTAATATTTTTTTAGTAACCACATCCTCGTAGAAACATTCACACTGCAGCGTTTTGAGTGTAATAAAGTATTGAGCTGTGTGTGTGTGCGCTGTGTTACCCAAGCCGAAGATCCCGTCGCTCCTGATGACCGTGCTGATGATGTGAATCTCTTTGAACAGTGCCACCCCAAAGGAGGCTTGGAGCTCAGCTGCGGGTATTGTGACTCGCTCGGTGCCTGTGATGCTGATCTGAGGCTCGCTGGGCACCAGCACCATCACCACTGCCTTTACGTTTGGGATGGAGATGCACGAGTCCTCACCGAAACATCTACACCACACAGACAGGAAAGAAACCCACTGTCACAATGCTCGATTCTCATTGTTGAGAAGGTGTTGATTCATTCTCTTTAACGAAGCACTCACTGAATGGTAGTGGATACATGTAGTGTGCGCAGGCCTGGAGTTGGGAACTGCCTCGAGTTAATGTAGGAGACCTTTGCCATGGCTGTGTTAATGTTCTCCAGATCATCACTTTCCATCACTAGCACTGACTGGGCTGGGTTGAAGTGGAACTAAAATAGAGAGAGAGAGAGCGAGAGAGGGAGAATGTGTTAAAAGATTTATGCTTGTGTGTATGAGCTGATCTGTTTATGTGTATGTGTGCACCTTGATGCCTTTCCCCAGACTCTCCATGGAGTTGATGTCCAGACCCTCCTTGCAGGCCTGTAAACAGGAGATGACCTTCTGAGTCTCGATCTTCCCAGGGCGGATAGTGAGTCCTGAGAGACTTCCGCGGAAGTACTGCGTGAAGCGCGGAGTCGTCACCTCTCCTCCTGCCAGGTAGTCACAACATGGTCAACAAAAACCCAGCGTACAAAACAAGCGCAACAGCCGACTCTACCTGCATTACACTACCTGGAAAAAAGCCTGTCTCCATTTAAACAATGTATTTCCTTCTTCAATCTGCTGATACTAGCATTCAGAGAATGTCCTGAATCTCCAATGATCATTTCTCTGACAGATTTTACCATTTGATTGTAAAAAAAGAGCAAGGGAACACTTGAGTTCTCATTTCTGACAGAAAAGGACAGCCTACTACAGTATCTCTCTTATGATATAGTAGCATTTCTTTTTCTAGCCTGGAGTTATTCAGAAAGACGAGGATTAAAATGAAAACCCAGCTCCTAACACTCGTTATTTGAGTAATTAGATTATAAAGAACTAAATTGCCCATCCATGTCTGTTTGCGAGTGCAGCACATTAGCAGTAGCATGATGAAATGCTTATGAAATCAATGAGTCCTAGCGGTAGTAAACTTCTAACAACAGCTCTAACAGCTATAATTCAAATCGCAGGTGTATGTTAATGTGCTCTTTCTAATACGTTACTGTTGCTATAAAAACTACTTACGCGAGATTTGAATGGTCGACACTCCACATAAACAAATGAAAAAAAAATTGTAGTTGTTTATATTATCATTGATTATTTTTCCTATAGCGTTTTATTCCTTGCTTGTTTTCTTTCAGAACTTAGACAGTAGAATGCATGACTTTTTCAACCATGATAAGGATCTCAGTTTTTCCAGCCTTGAAAATTCAGTTCCCAGCTTATGTTATACAGGAAGTTGTTATTATGTTGACTGCTAAAGCAATCTCACATGCTAACAGTCTTGAAAGCTTCTATAATGTGGCTTAGCTGAGCTTAGACATGATCCGCTGAGGTGTACTTGTGAGTGAACCGTTCGATTCTTTTGAATCCCGTCTTGGGGATCACAATAATCAGCACCGGAGGCAAAACTGAAAGAAAAACAGATGAGTGCTGAGAGCCTCATTTCAGAATACTGAAACTAATCGCTTTGGATGGTTTGTAGAAAAAAAAAAAGAAGAAGGCACTGTGTTTCCAGGGGCCAAAAACGGCATCTCTATCGGTATTCCAGCTAGGATTACTAATCCCTTTCCTGGCTCTAACAAAAATATCTATAACTCTACAACTCTTAAATTCACTAGCATGCTCACTAATACGTGTATTAATACTAATAGTATGCGTAAATAGTAAGCCATGACTTGTGGCTTCATTAAGTGTTGCTTATTATTTAGAATGATAGTATGATAGTATTTGTGCGTCGCTTGTTTTATGACTGGCCAATCATAGTGAATAATTCAAATGCATCTCTCGTATTCAAGAGATCAGATTTGTGTGTAAAATTAGGAAGGATTTGGGTCACTGCTGATCATAATAATGCACAGAACTACATTTTCCCCATTGTTGTTCCAAGTCCTTATAAACTCGATGACTAGTGGTGGATGAAAACAGGCTGAGAGTCAGAGAGACAAAAAAGGGCCAGTCATAATTTATTTAATAAACTTTAGAATGATTTTCATAATAAAAATCACTGTAAATGTGTGTTAAACACTGAAAACAGTATCATATAGAGCATTTTAGAAATGTTTTTTTTTTAGAAAACAGAATAGATTGTGGCTTTTAAGTTTCAAAGTGTGCCAAGCAAATGTCTTTTATTAGCGTTTTTTTGTTTGTTTGTTTTTTTAGCGTTTCTTCTCTTCAGTGGTTGTAGAAGCTCTACATTTTGCTGATCTAAGCAAAAAAAAAACCACCATAAACATCATGTCCATATTTCCCTCACCTTGCCAACAAGCGCCGACTGTCAGCTGGACGTCAATCTGCGAAGGGTGAATGGGCCAATCGTCTGTTACTAGGTAGGGGTCGTAGGTCACTCCATCGACAAAAAGGGTCACAGCGGGAAACTCCACGTTGATCACGTAGTAGTGCCACTCTTTATCACAGATCTGTGCCGAGAAAACAGAAAGAAAAGATTTCTTACGCGAGTATTCTCTTAACATTCATCTAAAAGCAGCACAATCATTTTTACCCCATTGTAAAAATTTAGCCTGGGGTAGCTAGTGACTAATGAGAGGGGTTTTGGGGTTTCTCTGTATTTTTCTATTTTAATTTTGGTTATATCACGCAATATGAGTAAATCACCTCGTGTTTGGCTAGCATGTTAACGTTATTCAGCTCATGCCTAATGTACTGTATTTGGCAGCCTAGAGAACAAAATATCCATTTTGGATTATAAAATACACTGAGAACACAGATAGTGTAATAAAAATACACACACTGGAAGCGACCAGAAGTGATGGTTTTGCTCTCTATACTTCCGTACGCTATTTTAGCTAGCTAGCTAACTCGAGTTAGTGGTCTAATGGCATCGTGTATACGTGGAGCCATCTCCGATGGAGATATACGCGGGTCCAAAGAGCAGCATGCTGTAACACAACACACTCTTAATAGAATTGTCATTAATAATAGTTAAGATTTAATATTATATAATGTCATGGTTTCCCACTTTGTGTCAACATTTCCATGGTGACAAACTCCATATGGTTGGCTTTGTTTTGGTTTCTGTTCGAGTCCTGTCACTGGTTTGTTACCTGATTGTGGGCACCTGTTCTGTGTTGGTTCTTGATTAATATGTATAAATGGCTGTCTTTTTTTTTTTTTTTATCAGTCTTTATATTACTATAAATCAGAGCCTTGCACTCATTGCTCTCATTATTCAGCTATTAAACAATGAAAATGTAAACAAAATTACAGAAAACAGTGAGGTACCGATGCATATTTTTGAATAGCAGTCGCTTCTGTTGATTAAACACTGTTATGCTCCTTTTTCTTTATCTGTTTTGAGGTGATTTTAATCTGTTAATCCTGTCAGCATACTGTGCCTTTGACCTATAGAGCAAACTATAAATTAAACCATGACAAGACGAGTGTCTAGTCTAGTGTCTAAAGGGCAAGGGATATTAATATTAATATGAATATGAATGTTATGCAATGACAGCATAAGACTTACACTGCATGACAATATACAGCTAATCATGCGTTATATTACACCCACAAATAAAAAAAAATCCTCCTTAAGAAATTCAGATTTAATTAAAACGGCTACTGTATTTAAAAATGAGGCATCCTTGGAAAATTCACCTCCTCTATTTTGTCATATGCCATGTAGGTGGCCTTGCAGGAATAATAAAAATGAGTAATAATAGTCATATTCATTAACAGCAGACAAATGATGCTCTCAAGGTCCTAGAAGGAGAGAATTCAGAAAGCTCAGCTTGATTTCTCAGCATTCTGATAGATTACTCTGTTTTTCTGCTATAGATGGCTATATTTTGTATGCAGAAAAGCTGTTCTAAATTCAAAATATAGCTATCTATAGCAGGAAAAACAGAATAATCTATCTGTTCACTTCTCCTACCCTTTTACTGGATCGCATCTGTGTTACAGAAACGCAAAAACATTCTGAAAAAACATTAAATGCTCAGGCTTTGAAATATTCAGATGTTTTGACAAAAGTTGCATTGTAAGATAAAATTATTTTTAGTTTGCTACGTTCAGTTAGCCGCTTTACTCTGGGGATGTAATCGAATACATTATTCAGAACAGATAATGTGTTATAAACATATACAGATGCAAATACAAGGCGAACTATTGTTGTTTTTTTTTTTTAAATTATCCACAAAGATTGAAAGATTCAGATTCATAGCGGCCATTTGGCTGAGACTAGAGGTGTGCATCAGGATTGGGCTCCAACAGTACTATTGACCAGGAGGTGTTTACTTTCATGCGGTCAGACATGAAGCTCACTGGACAAAGAAAAACCACGTTCGTTAGAAGTGTAACACTGCGCAATGCATTTGCAGCATCCTTAGTATCCGCCTGGTCAAGGTTGCACTGGTTTAAATTAGGCTTGAATTTTGGTTATATTTTTGGGAAATATTGTACCTAACGGTTAGAAAACATTGCTGGAAGATACAAAAATAATATCCGTGCCAACAGGATTAAAACAAAACAAAACAAAACAAAACAAAATATTCAACAAAAATAATAACTGCACCAATGGGATTAAAACAAAATAAAACAAAACATTCTCTATTTGGACAGCAATTATGAACTCGTGTGATGTAGCTGAGGTTGAGGAACTGTTAAAGCCAGAATTCATACACCATGCTGACAGGGCTGACAATTCTACCTCTGTTTTTGTTTTTTTCTGGTGTTTTCCAGACAAACAACACAAAAAACAAATGAAATTAATATGGTTTAGACCACACCCACTTCAGTTTTAAATCTGAATACAGATACAGATCGGTTCATTGCGTTACACACCTACTGCACTCAGAATCTCTCATTCTTTTAATACATTTATTATGGTAGGCCACACCTCCCCACTTCAGCTGACACACCTCCCCACTTCAGCTGACACACCTCCCCACTTCAGCATTCAGCTAAACATCAGCAATCTGGAATTAGACGCACAACAGATAAACCTAGTCGCCGTTCACCAATTGAATTCAGTGGGCTTGAGGGGATTTACTCAGAAGGTAAAATGTCCATGAGAAAAACAAAGGGTATGAAATGATCATCCGTGTTTTCGCTCTGATAGGTGGAGTTGTTGATTGCTTTCAGAGTGCAGACTGAGCTGATCATTGGAGCATGAGATTGGCTGAGTGTTTCTAAGTGCCAGGAGATTTATGGACCTGTAATAGTCCAGGCTTGAGCTTCTTGGGGGTAAACAATCATTTGAGGCTATCTGTCCCCCCAGTCTTCTCTCCTGACCCGTCAACCCACCATGTTGAGCTACAGAATGTACAGAATTTGTAGTTAAGGATTAAATAGTGTTCAGTTTGAAAGAAAGAAAGCACAGGATATGATGAACAGCTGTTGAATAGATTTCCCAACATAGTGCACAGGTAAAGGAGTTTAGAATTTGCTTCAGAATGTAAAATATTACACTGGAGGTGAGATATTGACATAGAAGAAGAAAATTGGATATTTTTGCAAAATTTGCAAATTTTTTGAGGTACCAGATAAAAAGTTTAGCAGGATTAGAACATTTTCATATTGCTAAATCCTGCACAAGAATGAACATCAGAAAGGAGAAAGATTCAGCTAAAGACAGGAACTTTCTCTCGGAAATGATAGGCTCTCCAAAAAGATGAAACAAAGACTCGATCTCTAAACATAAAGGACAACACTCCAATACTAGGATCATCTGTCCATTTACAAATGAGATGCTTGTACAGGGCAAGAATCACCTGGTTGATGGAACTCCTACCATACGGTATGCATGGCACACTTTCACACAGAACCAGCCTTCACCACAGTTGACTTGAAGGCGTCCGGTTCTAGTGTGCTATATATAAGACGCACCTCTCATCATCATTCCTCTCCTCCACAACAGCGCTGACCAAAATCATAGCGACTTCCCACTCTCCACTGAGCAGTGGCAGATAAATGATTCAGGAATTCCAGAGACGTTATTGGCACTGACCTCCATGTCTCCGCCGCAAGCTGGTCCAGTATGTGACCTGATCCTAAGAATACCAAATCAGTGCTCTAGGGAGCTGGGTTTATTTATTCCTATGCTGTCAAAACACAAAACCTTGTGCTGGTCTGTCTGATAAAAAAACATGTTCATCTATCCAATACTAGTAAGCGATCACTGAAAATTTATTTTAGGCCTTAATTTATTTGAGAGATTGCAGCTTTTTTTTTGCATAACTGTCCAGTCACACAAATTTGGATTTGAAACACTTTCATATTAAAAGCAGTTCCTGATTTTAATAAATTTGCAGTTAGACTACAGTTACCGTTATTTACACTTGTTTTTTAAGGTACTAAATTTTAGATTAACCTCTTTCCTTTTAAATGACGAGCCAGGTAGGCCGTCTACAGCATGATAATAACCTATGAAAACAACCTTGATACTAGAATTCTGCACTGCATTGATTCATCCTTCAGTCTGATGAATCCAGAGCCTATCCTACTGGCACAAGGCAGGAGAATTCACCACAAGTGGCATGCAAGGCACCATTCACACACACATTTACACACTCATTCACACCTAGGGGCAGTTTAGCAAAGCCAGCCCACCTACATGCATGTTTCTGGACAGTGGGAGGAAACCGGAGAACCCGGATGAACCCCACACAGGTGAATACAGCGAGAACATGCACAGAAACTCAGCACAGATGACCCAAAATAAAATCCAAACAACTGTCTTGATTGTTTATTCAGACAAATCCAATGGCACACAACTTGTACTTCATACCCAATTAGCAATTAGTTCCTATTTACTCTTTGACGTACAAAATGGAAGAAAAACAGAACCGTGGTTTCACCTTATCCTGTCACATATGACCTCTTATTAAAGGTATATAGAGACATTACAAAGATTTGCCATATATTTATCATAAAAATCCTTCTAATTGTATAATTTTTAAGCAGGAATGCACATCACTGCATAGTAATATTAAATATATACACTATATATATACACCAAAAGTATGTGAACACCTGTCCATCACACTCTTATGTGGTTCTTCCCCAAAAAAGTTGCCACAATGATGGAAGTACACAATTGTATAGAAAGTTTGCATGCTGTAGCATTACAACTTCCCTTCACTGGAACTAAGAGGCCCAAACCTGTTCCAGCATGACAGCATTGCTTCTGTGAACGTAGGGTGAGAACAGTCCTACCACTCTGTTTATGCAGGAAGTAGATGGAACGATGGGAGATGGAATGTTTTTGTGATTTCTTCCCTCATGACATTCTCTTCAGGCACCCACACCACTCTCACCCTACTCCAGGCATGCAACAGAGAGAGATATGGCACTGATGAAATTTGCAAAAGCCTTGGGAGGTGAAGGTGGAATAATATCTCATCAGTGCATGAGAGGAAACTCATCTCTCTAACCCTTCACATCTGCATTATTGGGACCACAGAGTTTGCTGGCAGTTCATCACATCCACTTTCCTGGAAAAGGCCATTCGTGCACACGAAAGCGCCAACACACACTTGTGCACTTGCACACAAACACTTGGTTTAGCTTTCGTCTCAGCGTGGCTCTGCCAAGCATTTCAGCCAGCCATGACAAAGCCATCATTTCAGACTCTCTCCTCCAGGAAATGCATTGTGTGATCAGAAGGAGCGGTTCGGATTCAGCTGGGTTCTTGAATAATCCCTACAGTAGGCTTATAGTGAAGAACTACAGAAAATTGAGTTTCTCTTTTTTTAGTCAGAAAAGCCGTAGGCAAAACCAAGCTTTTGTGGTACGACAGAGGATGGGAATGTTACATCATGGGTGGATGTTTAATACTGTTGCAGGTGTTAGTAACTCTCTTGATTGCTGGAAAGGTAGAAAGGGTAGAAGAATTAAGGATTTCCCTTTTCATCCTTTGCTTTTTCCACTTAATTTTAATTTTGTATCGTGATGATGGTTTATTCTCTTTTTGAGACGTTTTGTTGACACACTATTAGTACACTATTATTTTAAACAATGAATAGCTTTCTAATTTATTTCTTCATTATTCAACTATATCATCACGTCTCCAAATCGACAATATACCAAGAAAGTAAGGAAAGGAAGACTGCTGCTGCTCTATTGCGCCATTGCCTTGGCTGTGCTACTCGAAAAGCAGAAACAGTAACAGCAGTTTGCAGCTGGTGAAGTTGCGTAAAACGTTACTAAGATAAATACTAGACCTTATTCCAAGCACATCATAAACTTTGAGATGGTAAGGAGTTATCTAGCTACGATATGACTTTGTGGTAAATTACTTTCAATATCACTAGCTCTCGTTTATACCTGCTTGTTAGCTAGCTAACTTTGTTTACGTGAAGTAAAGAAACTTTGTTTATGTGAAGTAAAGAAAAGCAGATAACAAAATATTTTAGTCTAACTGGGAATTTTAAGAAACTCCACTGATATTGAGTGTGAATGAGTGAAAGAAAAAAAAAAAAAAAAAATTACTGTTATACTGAATACTGAAACAATTGCGTAAACAATCAGTAGCTATAAATTGTTTATAATATAAAGTAAACTTCCGGGCTTTACAACAGTGATACAGTAAGACATAAGCAATGAACAGTCATGGACAAACATTAGTAACATGGTAGCTGTGTCTAAAGTGGACGTACTATGCACTATATAACACCATACACTATGGATGCTTTTCTCTTAAACAAAAATGATAGCTCACTGAATGGTACGTGATATCACTGACCACAGTAACACCTGGTGATTTTAAAAATCCAAAATGTCTCGTCACATCAATTTGTTCCTAATTTGTGCTGACAGTGTAATGGCATTCTCACTCGGGGCATTTACTGCGGCATCTTCTGATGCTGAAGGAAATCACAGGTTCAGTGCATGCAGTCCTCAGGAGAAAAGGGTCTATTCAGTGTCACGGTGACAGATTTGTATGTATTTTATATTTATATTCTCCTACTGAAGGGCAGAGGCTCCAATTTTACACACCTACACATACACATTCATATAAACACTTCCAGCATCTGCGTTTTCCCAAAGAGTTTTTTATAGCAGTATGTTCTTTATGAATACAGGATCTCCATCAGATCAATAACATCATTTCACGTCATCTTTTAGGAAGCAAAATCATTTGCGCCGGGCCTCCCTCATTTATAGTCGAGATAGAACAACAGGCACCACAATTAGCAGAAGAAATCATTTAATCAGTCCCTTTATGATATTATACTCTTCTTTCTATGCTCTCAGGACTGAAGAACATCAATAGCAAAATCGATAATGCAACATGTAGTCGCATCAGCTTACCGATACAAATGTATTGAGTCAAAAAGCACAACAACCAAGACCTTCTCTCTCTCTCTCTCTCTCTCTCTCAATTAAAAACTGAACTAAATGGTTTAAAGATCATGTTTTAAAGAGATGCCTATGTCTACTGCGGACATTGTAGGCCATGAAAACATTAATTCAGCATCTAGGATTGTGACACTGGCACATTAAGGGCCATAATCATACACATACACAAAGTTATTTTAACAAAGGAAAAAAAAAGGAGAAAAGGGTAAATTGCTGTTTGAAAAGATGTCTATGTGTAATTTAATAAGTGCTTTTTAAGCCCTAAGAGTTGTCTTTATTTGATTTGTATTTAAACACAGTTAGAGTTTTCCGAACTTCAAAGTGACGGTTGCTTTATTGCATTTAGCCAACAAGCACGCATCTTAGCATCGACTGGAAATGCAGGAAAGCTTATTACCTTGCAGAATTAACGCACTGAGGCACACACAGTAGCAATGCAATGAAGACCTACAGTACTGTGTAAAAATATTTGCCCCCTCCTGATCTCCTCTATCTTTGCATATTTGCCACACTAAATCATTTCAGTTCCTCATGAATAATGTCATGCCAAGAAGACAAAGTAATGTCCAAGACAAGGAGACAAGGAGAATATGATGAAATACAAAACAGTTTTTAAATGACCATTTCACTAATTACAGGAAAATGGTTATGCAACAACTATATCACCTATGTGAAAAAGTAATTGCCCTCTTAAACCTAATAACTGGTGGTGCCACCTTTAGCAGTAACAACTGCAATGAAATGCTTCTGTTATTCCATTCTTCTTAGCAGAATGGTTTTAATTCAGCCACATTGGAGGGCTTTTGAGCAAGAACTGCCCATTTACGCTCCTGCCACAGCATCTCAGTGGGGTTCAATCAAGACTTTGACTGGCGTTTTGTTTCTTTTGAGCTATTCATGGTGGACTTGCTTTTGTGCTTCAGGTCATTGTCTTTTTGCATAACCCAACTTAGCTTGAGCTTCAGATCATGGACTGATGACTGGAGATAATCCTTTAGGATTTGCTGGTAGAGAGCAGAATTCCTTGTTCTGTCATTATGGAAAGTCACCCAGGCCCTGAAGCAGCAAAGCGTCCCCACACCATCACACTACCACCACTACAGTCATGGACAAACTGGTGTCCATGTTGTCCACAGACTGTTTGACATGTTGGTATGATGTACTTATTGTAGGATGCTGTGTTAGCATTATGCCAGATGTAATGAGTCTTTCAAGAAGTTCCATTTTGGACACATCAGTCCTAAAGGCTTGGGGTCATCGAGGTAGATGTAAGACAATCATTATATTCTTCTTGGTTAGCAGTGGTTTTCAACCTTGCAACTGTCCCATGGATACCATTTTTGCCTAGTCTTCAGTTTCTAATGGTGAAATCATGACAGCTGACCTCATCCAAGGCTATTGAGGCCTGCATTTCCTTAGACGTTCACCTGGGTTCTTTGGTGTCTTCCTGGATGAGTCGTTAATGCGCTCTTGAGGAAATTTGGTAGGCTGACTACCTCTGGGAAGATTCACCACTGTTCCAGGTTTTACCCATTTGGAGATAATGGCTCAGACTGCAATGCTGGGGTCTTTGCACACTCGTCTATCTGGACAACTGGTTGCTGTGTGGATAATCCCAAGAACAAGTGACGAGCCTGATCTTACATATGTTATCTCTGGGATAAAAAGTAAATTATGAGACCATTTGACACTTCGACCACCTCAAACCTCAACTCTTGGGCTAGTTGTTGTCTTATCGAGCTGCAAGTTCAGGTTTGCTGTTTGCTTTCTGGCCAAACTATAGTGCACAAACAGACAGAGAGTGATTGTACTAAATTGTATACTGGGCAGAGCAGAACTGACTCACTGAAGCCAGAGTGGCTCACTGAAGGAAAAAAAAAAGTGTTGAAAGCTTAATTTCCTTGTAACCTGTAATGAACTGAGGAGATCGTGCTGGCATGTTGAATGGCTCATGCTGTTATGAAAATACAAAACCCTCTCTGCTTGTGTGCAATTTCTCAATGGCAGATAATTAACCCAGAGGAAATTTGCAATTGCTGACACATTTGCAGACTCTTGTGGCTGAGGAAACTGTCACAGTTATTTAACACAGAAGAAATATGTAGCTGCTGACACAATTGGAGGCTCTCAAGGCTGTAGAAACAGATGTTACATTGCCTGTGTAATCAGTCATATTTCTAGACCGGTTTCATTTAAAAGCCTGACTCCCGACACATGAAAAAATCTGTACACTGTCTAATATTTTTGGGACATGCTGAGTCTTCAAGTTGTGTGAAGTGATTACTAGAGCACATAAGACGCTCTGTTTACTCAGGAGACATCTGAAGTAATGAGAACATATGTCTGAAACAGTGATTCACAAATTATAGATGTCTTGGCAGAAACTTAGTCATAATTCATCTCATACGGATGTTCCATCTGTTTTCAATCAGCGACTGAGAGTGTGGTTAAAATTGTGGGTTATTAATTATTGGAAGCTTGGGAAGTATTTCAAGTTGAGATACTAACAAGCTGCCACTGATGTACTTAAACCTGACCTGATTCAGGGGTACCATAAATCCTGGACACCTGAGCAGGGCCACCTCTCCACCCCATTACTCATGAACCAATGCATGGAGACCTGACCGCCCACAATGTAACCCAACACAAAAAGCACATCCTTTACTACATTACAAATCCATTATGAATATTTGAGTAGCCCCAGTGATGCACAAAAGGCAGTCTTACCTTAGGCAACTGGCTGCTTTCCTGTTTTTCACCTCACAAACTCATCCACTAAATCGCCAACGTCCAACCCTTTAACAAGGTCAGACTCAATGGCCGGCAGTGGCGGCATGTTGTGTCTTTTTTAGCCCATTTTAGTTTGGATTTCATTTTTAGTCCAATCCAGTGGCCTAATTCACTTCAAATCTATACCCATCAAGGACCCCCTAGTGGTCTAGGCCTCTGGCCATCCCATTCATTCTGGAATTGAACTACACCTATTTTGGTTTCCACACACACACACTCTCTCTCTCTCTCTCTCTCTCTCTCTCCCTGTACTCTTGGAGGAAGTGTGTATCAGTGTCTTTTCACCTGCTCCAGCTTCCAGTGGAACTCGGCCGGCCTGAATGTGTCCATCTGCGTGAAGTCCCTCCGCAGCAAGAAGACCAGACGACAGTTGTGCACATACAGTGAATAATGGTGTCTGTTCATCTCTGCCAATATATATGATGGGCGAAATTAATTAAAAAAACCTGAATAAATAAGTGCAGAATCATAATGAGTGAACGTGTAGTGTAAGCAGTTCACATCCTACAATGCTCTGTGGCATGGATAGAAATGCTGAGCAGGCCAAGTTGACCTCATTGTTGGATTAAGATGGCGAGATTAAAGATCTAAGGATGTCAGGATGTCAAGAGCTTCAGGTATAAAGATCACATAGGTGGCTGTGTTTTAGTAGCAAAAGTCACCAAAATCACGATGAGTTTTTGATCAGTGGGAAAGTCATCAGTATTTGAAATTATGGTCGAAACGCATACGTAATGACCATGATGCATGTTCTTCAGGTGAATGAGAATGTTAATTGTTTAATATATTAACATTGTGTTGTGACTCCACGGAGATGCAAATGGTTTTGCCTTTGGTTCAGAATGATTTAACGACCTGTGACATGCTGATTTCTTACTTCCTTAATCAAATGTAGCTAAAAATGAATGCAATGTAATGGGGACTGGTTAGCACTAACTAATTTCCTGAATGCTAACTGGCTCCTGTATGCTTATTATCAATGTTCTCATTTTTGTGTGAAGCATTTCTTTCATAGGCTGGTGATAACCAGTCATGTTTTCACTCATACCTGTCTTGTCCGAGTTACATAGCAGCGTCTCTTTCTCGCCTCTCAGTCCAGGACTTGGGCCGTGCTTCATCCATGTGGCAATGGTGAATTGTTCGGTGAGGTTCTGAGGCACTACCAGTTCTGGAATATTGGCCGCCTGCCGTCCATCGAAGTGGAAGACGAGGTCACTGTCTCGTCCGCTGTCTGTCAGCAGCGAAGCCGTCCAATTTGCCGAAGCACTCGGGGCAGGGAGAAGATCCACACTGCCTGAAGCGGCACCTGCAGAAATAACAACAGTGAGAATGGCTTTAGCTTATGAGGTGACGAGAACTCACAAACTGAACTAAACAGCAAACATCAGCTCAGGACAGTGCTTTAGGATAGCAAGAACCAGGGGTTCTAACCTCAGTGTCAGAATAATATACATTATAACATTTTTTAGTAAACAGAATTCAAACTTACACTGTTACGTTGAAGGTGATGAGTAAATTATGTGGAAAATTCCCAATGCTTAGCTACAGCTCTAACTTCAAAACTTGTCTGATATCCACATGCAAAGCCACATACACATGTTTCATAGAGAACATGCTTTCCCTCTTTTGTACTTGGTAAAGCCTTCTTGGTTTGTGCATTGCAGTTATGAGAAAATATTATTTTCTCCCTTTTTTAGACAATGGTGAGCAAGTGTAAAATAATAAGTGATGAGGCAAGCTAGTGTCAGCAGAGCCTTCTTATTCCATGTGAAAAAGAAAATAATGTCATTGCTATATATGAAGCAGGAAATTCTGCCTAAAAAAGTAGCAAAAAAAAGACCAAAAATCTGATTTTGACCAAAATTCTGGAGTTAATGCCAATGATATGATGTACTCTGAAACATCTGCTGTTCTTGCGCAGTGAACGTCATGATTTGATCAAGTTGTCAGATATCTATGCGCTGTAGAGATAGTCGTGGTGTCTGTAAATGTATTAGAAGATGAACGTTGGATCATTTGAAGGGTTTCCCAGGTTACCACACATATAGTATTACATCTCATTTGTTTGTATTTATCTTAATCGATAATAGATGTTTCCAGTAAACGCCTGACTTCCTAATTGCAAGAATCCATTTCCTGAAATGGACTTTCATTCTTATATATAAGCTTTGAGCACTTTCAGTCATCTATTTTACTCATTAATTTATTTAAATTAAGTTTAGCATCAGTCTGTCTGACCCAAAGTGACACAGAAGACCAAAAAACATGTTAACTGCTAACATGCATCTGCAGCATTAAAACACAATTTCTTTCTGCAGTACTTAAACATGGAATTCAGTGCGTATACTGCTGTTCTAAAGCAATAAGCTGAAGTAGTTTTGAAAAATTTTACTGCCTCTACAAATACATTTCACCATCAGTTGGACCCTTTTATAAATCACACTTTTTAAATACTGGATATTGAAAATGAAACCAGTGAAAATCTTTTTTGCATTTTAATGGCAGGATCAAGGAATTTAATTAAAGTGCTTAAACCAACAAACCAGGCTTAAACAACAAATACACATATCGCAATATTCTTAATAGAATGCACCATATATCTGCAATGATCAGCATGGGAGAAGAAATCCAAGACTAATCTGGTTATCAGGGATGTATAGGGGGGTAAATGTATGTACTTCAAACACCGTGCAAGTCCTTAACTCATCCCACTTCCTTTAATCCTGCCTAAAACGATTAAGGTCTTCAAACTGCCAGGCTGAAGGACTCTTAACTGAAAATGACACAAGTTCAATTCCACTGATTTTCCAATTCAGCAAATGAAGAGAAAATCAATGGCCAGGGCAACTTGTGGGGAAAAAGGGTGTAACTACAGAATTACTAAAATGTATACGAGAGACTCCTGGAACAAATCTTCACAAGAGTTCTGGTACTTCAGTTTGATTGCATACAGTGGAGTATGGAATTAGTGATTTTGGGGAAAAAAAACTTCAGTTCCTCGCTTTATAGAGGCGAGGCATATACGTTTAGAATCATTTCCAAGATAATATATATTGCAGATATACAGATATATATTGGACAATTGAACACAACATTATTAAGTAGTAAACACAACACGTATTTCTAAGCGGTTATGACCATCTGAACCCAATTTACTGGGTGTAACTGTTGTAGACCCTATTTAGCATATTAATTAAGGTGTTTGCTCATATTGAACGTCGCAAACCAAATTTTGGATGGATGGAGTAAACACTAGGGAATGCATGTGTTCATTAATAATCCAAGCGTTAACTAGTTTCTTAATGCTACATACAGTGCATTAATGCTGCTGTTTACTTTAACTAATGTTGTGAATGGTTCCACATGGAGATCCTAAAGATTTGCATTTCTCAAAAAATAGTTTATACCCAAAACTCATCCTCGTTTCTGAGATTAATCCCGCATGGATATTGTAGATTTGTACATAAGAACAGTAATCATAAAGACACCCGGTGTCACCCAGAAGAGGATGAGTTCACTACTGAGTCTGGTTTCTCTCAAGGTTTCTTCCGTGCGTCCTTCATCCAGTACCCAAACATTCTGGAGTTGTGAGTTCTGAACCATACTTCTTGTCTTATCTCGTCTTTTGTCCCGAACTAGCTAACAGTTAACTAGGTAACTACTTTCTGTTGTTTCTTGACCTCAGGACTCACCACAGAGCTTCTGCAGCGATTTCTCCGAATAGGTTTCCCTGTCGCAGCCCTTCCCGATGTGGCTGGTCTGTAGTTCTACCGTGACTCGCACCGAGGACATGGGGCCGCCACACGTCTCGAGGTGCATCATGGGAAACAGCTGCTTGCTGCCCGAACCGGGCTCATAGTCCACTTGCTTACTCCATCCTGGAGAGAAAACAAAATGCAAAACAGCTTTACTAGCACTCCTAGAACAGAAAGTGCACGCTGTTAAGGTAATACTGTAGCTCCAATACGGAAATAAATACTGCATGGACGTCTTTAGCAGAAACTAGAACTTGAAACTTGATATTTATCAAGTATTTTTGTGAAAAAACTTAGTGTTAGAAATTTAAAATGGCAGTTAAGGCACAATCTATTCCTCTGAATTTTGTTTTCAACATATCTGATGAACAATTCAATTACAAATTTTTAGAAAATAATAAAATCAGGACATAATGGAATGTTGGTGCAAATTTGCATGAATATAATCATTACTCAGTCTAATACCAGGCTTTGGAAATTTATGGATGTAAGAGAAAAGCATAATAAACTAATCTAAGTCAGATAAGAAACTTGAAAGCTTACAACAAATACGCTAATCATTGTTTATTTTAAAAAATAAAAAATTGGATAACATATACAGTGTGTTATATATGTTGATAAATCTCCCATAAATTAATAATTTATTCATAAAACTTCATTAAATCTGAAAATGACAAAACCCACTGGCTACATAAACACAAACCAACTTATCCTCCTTTTATAGGACGCCATTTCTTTTGCTCTAATTGAATAGTCTTCTTTGTCTTTGCTGACAGATTTATTTTGGTTTGCTTTCTTTCACGTCACTATCATTTTTCTTTCTCACTACTTCGGACACATTTTTACAATGGCAAGACAGTAGTTGAAATAGATGCCTTTTTTTCTCCAGAGAGAAAGGGTCATAGTTCTTTATGAATAACTGAGGCAGCATTTTCACTCTAAATAAAACAGAACAGAGAGGACAGGCTTTATGCTTTAAATAAAAAAATGGTGTGTGATTGGTTTGGATTGTTCAGAATAATATCACTTTTTTAAAATCACTTTTTTATTTTTACCAAATCCATAAAAACACTGAGAGAAAGAACAATAACTATTCCACACAATGTCCTGGGATCCTTGTTAAAATGGAACCCTGTGGGTCCACACCTTCTCTAGGTCTGGAGAAAAGGAGGTCATCCCCAGTTTCAACTAGCTAGAAGGTCCGTATCACACTTTTCTTTTCCAGCAAATGAGCAAAAGAAATCTAAAATCGCTTTTAGATTTATAATCGCTTTTGTCATATTGATGACAAAACCACATAATTATTGTAGGCACAATGCTAATAGTTGGAGCATGCTAAGATCTGTATTTAGAGTTTGCACCTTTGTCAAACTTTATGTTAGGAAATTGTCGCATATTCAGAGATGGGTTATGCACATGCTTAACTCGATTTTCTGTCGAAACAACATTAAGATTATTAAAATTACCTGCATGCAGTTCAGGTCTTCAAGGTTGCCAGATTTTTCCTGAGTGGAAGCATCTGAGGTTTTTCAATTAAACAGCTAATAGTAGTACTAATACTATATTGCTGCATGAATAGTTATAGTTGTAATTAGCACATTGATTATTGCAAATTTGGTTTAATTTAACAATATGGTTTCCACCCTTATTATTCAGCAGCTTATAAAATAGCACTTGATCCAGCACATCGTATTATTGCACTTTTTTTATATCATGTTCCAACAGTTAATTATGCACAAGTTTAATTTGCACAATGAAATTAATTTGAGGTCTTGAAATCGTAACGTGTATGTGGGATGTAGGCTATTTTATCACTCTTTTAATCGTTTTAGTTTGCTATTTGCTAAATTAACAAAATAATACCAAGGTTTTTGTTAAATCGACGCACTCTTCTGTAAAGAAAACGTGCCAACAGTTTGAAGGATAAGATGACTGAGCACTCATCAGCTACACTTTCAGCTCAATTTTCATGTTGTTCATAAACAATGTCTCTGATTAAGATTATATTTCTTCTGATGTAAAAAAAAAAAAAAAAAAAAAAAAAAACCTTTTAGTCCACCTTAGACGTAACTCAACCCTGAACATGGCCCTAAATTTATTCAGGTAAAAATGGATATATAATCCAACAAAATGATTCTTTGTTAGGTTTGTGATCATTTGGAAGAAAGGGACATTTGGGATATGTCATTCATTTTGTATGTTTCATTTTATATGTGAGATGCAATACTAATTTAAGTGAAGAATCATTAGGAGACTGGACAAGCAGAGGCACTTTTTCACAGATTTGAAACTTGAGTGAAATGTTAATCTCTCAGCGTGGACAGGGTGGCCTGCAGGAGACAGTTAAGGGATGGAGGATATAGATAGATAGATCAGTGCTGACACATGAGGATTGACCCTGGAGAGAAAGATGGGCTGGCCAATTACAGACCTGCACTACCATGACATGCTGGACTGAGAAATACCCTCTTTTCGTTCTTTCGAGCCTCCTTCTCTCCTTACCCTGGGCTCATCACCTCAGTCACCATGTTTTCCACCTCAGCTCCTCACACTGAATGACAATGCAGGACACACAATCTCCGAGCCAGTGCCTGAGTCTAGCTGCTGGTCAGTGCCTATCAAAAGCTATTTAAGGAACTATCATTCATGAGGCTAAAGGAGGATGGGTTGAGGTCGATTGAATACAGAGAGGAGATGGACTTTACTAAAATTGATTTGCACTTTCAAACTGAACTTGAGCATTGTGTGAGAAGCAGTTAGCTTGCTTTTACAAGATTTGTAATTAATGTGCTTGAGGGTGACCTTTTGCATTGTGCTGGGAGGAAGCTGTTGTTTTGCAGGATGATCAAAACCATCTCTTTCTCCAGAAAATACGAGAACATTCTTTCCAGACAATGCTTTCCCTTGATAAACTGATGGGGGAAAAAAACTGGTGGCACCTTTTCTAATTGCCCCAGATCAACAAAGTTTAGCTCTCATTTTAACAAGCATTTGGAAACGCGACCTGCAACAGCAAGATATGCATTTGCTGGTAAAGTTGCCTCTGCACAAGTACTGGTAAGATGATTTAATTATATGATATGAAGGGGAAACACAGCTTGGATTACTTTCCTCAGTGTGGAAATTGTTATTGGAATACATTTGCATTAAATTTAAAACTTGACTGAAAGCAGTTCCCCACACTGGATGCTCAATTTCCCAATGTTAAAAAAAAAATCAGAGTTAACATGATTTAGCCCAAGGGTTTTTCTTATTCCTTTCTAAAGGCACTTTTGTCCTTATTCAAAGAACCTCTGGTAATACATGGGTAGGTACTTCACAACTGTTAAGCAGAACAGTGACTGAAGAACATCTATTATGTTCATCTACACATATCATCCAAAACACTGGAAAACCCAATGCACATAAGTGGTATTCAACATAAGTTATTCAACATAAATTAAAGCCAAAGACTTTTAGAACTCATTTAGTATCCATTTTTAACACAAAGAAAAAGTGGGGCATGTTAATCCCCCTTTAATTCAGCGACTAATTTACAGCTTTATATGCAAGAATGGTAGCTGACATTTGAGTGAATTTACCTACCGATTTGGCACAGTGCACCAGAATCACTGGCTCTGGAAAATTAAAGCTCTAGAAGTAATTATAATAAGAACATGACATAATTTCATACACTTTTGTTGCACTTGATAAGGCCAGACTTCAGAACATACAGTAAATAAGAAACATAGTTGAACAAATCCTTAACTACAACAGAGTTACCCAGTAAAGTGTGTTACAGTAAAAGGTATCAGTAATGGTGATCATGGAATCACAGTACACAGTGGTGTTGAAGTGGTAAGAAAAGGAGCATCAAATGAACCTTGCCAGCCAGGCTTGCACATGGGTTTGACGTGGATTTGGACAAGCACGCTCTCTTTCGCCCTCTTTTGGCCGCAGTCATATGCGCTCACCATGATCTCGTAGTACTGCTGCTTGTCATAACTTAAATGTTCCGTGTTCCGAATATTGCCTTCAGGAAGGAGAAACATAAAAAAAGAGTGAGGCAAAATTACATTCAATTCAATTACAATTCCACATGACTTCCCTCTTTGGCATGTAGTCATACACATTGCTAGCTACATTTGTAATAGTGGTTCTATGAACTTCAAATAACCACCGGCGCCAGTGAAAATCATCTGGATACTTTCTTGTGTGTATGTGTATGCATGAAGAGACCTTATAAGAAAGTGACATACAGAATGTGCAATAAATATCACTGTCATACAGCCATCATTCCCTGGAACCTTCTCACTGGGTTGACACTCAATAACTAATAAGGAGCCCTGACAGGAATCCTGGGTTCACAGACCCACTTATCTAACCACAGTGCCTATAAGGACAAAAACGTGACACTGTTGTGGTATAGGGATGGCCAGTCTATGCTTAGAGAAAGGAGCCTTCCATGTCTGTCCTCTGGGACAGATGAACATATGGTCTCAGAACCGGTCTAAATAGTGCTGTAAAACGCATACCAGGAAAAGCAATGAAGGCTCAGCTCCATGGAATGCTGCAAAGTCCCATCAACTGATTGACATAAACTAGGACAGAAATCAACCACAAGGTCACCATAGAGTCATCTGGCCACCAAAGCATGCAAGAGGATGCAGTCCTCATACTTTTTTTGTTGAAGTAATTGGCAGCGAAAAGGCAATTTTCAAAAATTCCCATTTTAATACATCTTTCATAGTCTCATAAGGGCAGGTTTTAAGAAAGTCCAGCAGAAGGGGGAGATCCTGTGGCAGACAGAAGTGCCAGAAAGGTCATAATACATTTGAGGCCCCAGAAAGATGCCATCCTTGGTGCAGTGATGCAGTGTACACATATAGTGTATATAGGAACGTGTCACTATCTAGCAGTACCCAGAGATAGGCTCGTATTGTCCATATTGAGCAATGCATTGGCCTATGGGATGCATGCCAATCATGGAACCAAGGAAGTGCCACACTCCCTTCCATACTGTAATATGGGGCTGACTCCAAGCAAGCTAAAGCCTATTTCCCCTCTCACTGAGAATGCAACCCTGGGTGTGGCATTTATATTCCAGCCACTGGTTGATAACCAAATTCCAAAGCCAGAATTTCAGCAAGCCTAGTGGGATTGCCACTACAGCTTCTGAAAGCAATCCCATCATCCTCAACAGGATCCAGTACTGCACACGGTGACCTGGCCGAACCTGATTGGCAAGCATAGCACTGTCTGCCAAACATCGAGGTGACAGGGTGGCCAGGATTCAGTGAATCTAGCTTTCTGAAAAACACCCATGACAATATATAGAGGTCGAAAGGTAGAAATCTGAATGGGAATGCCTGTCCTTGGGAAAACGTTTGGGGGGGGGGACATGAAAATAAGTATCATGCATGTTCGCCTACATGAACCACATGATGAGCGTGAGAATAAGGCAAGCAATGAGAACAAGGAAAAGCCAGCTCAATGCTAGCAGGCACCACGGCGAGTTCCATGCTGTATTCATAGAAAAGTGTTGGTAATGTATAAAAATACACTCACCATGGTAGAATAGATGAGATGAGACTAGGACACATTATCTGTAGCTCCGACTGTAGTCAAAAGCTGCTAAGCAAACAGCTCCAAGGGGAGAAAAAGAAAGGGCGAGATGGCTCTACGCAAATACGTCACTTTCTGATTTTGTTGGAAGGTCTCAGCTTGCGTGTGCATGCATACAAGAAGGTAACTATCTACATATCATGCACATAGTTTTAGCTGTACCACATAATAAAGCATCAAACTATATATATCTATATGTGTAGATAGTTAAGTGTATGTTCAAAATACATGTTTGTATGCATGTGAGAGTATGTATAAGCAAATTACAGCCACTAACAGCAGGTATAGTGAGGGTGTGAGAGAGTTGTCCTCATTATAAAGAGAACATTCTTCACCTGCAAGTTCTCTACTGGCCACCATCTGCTCCAGAGCTAAAACTGGAGCTACTGAGTCTGATCATGACTGAATAGTGGTAGCTGTGTGACTAAACGTCTGTGATAATGATTGAAAGATGAATGAGTTCAAATTCTAAATCTTAATTCACTTAAAAAAAAAAAAAGGACCTGTCAATTGAGAAAATGTTAAGTACCATTTATACCAATGGTTTCAAAATGCAAGACACGCCTTTATGCATCAGTGTGTGTGATTGCGGAGGAGGAAGGTGAGTGGTTGACAGAACAAGGACTGAGGCTTTAAGACATTCACAGAGACACATGCATATCCTAACACCACTGAAAAGGTGTCAAGGATGTAAATTAAGGCTAAATCATTCTTGACATCTTCTTTTGCTTGTTGTGTTTATATATGTATGTGTGTGTATGTGTGTGTGAGTGCAACATATGGCCAGGGAATGAAATAGGCTTTCCTCTTGTCTATCTCACATAGTGTTCCTGATTATCTTTTCTAACACCTGGAGAGTGAACCATCTTGTTCTTTCATGCTTCTGGGAATAGACGGTGTCTAAGCACTAGGTTTTGCCTATGTTACTATTTCAAATATGTAAGCTACAAAATGCAATCGATTCTTATTTACAATACAGAGAAAAGTCAGAGATAAATAATGGATGAAGGGAAGTAAGAATTTCATATATCTTTTTATATCCACGTTCTGTGGATAATGCAGAGAAGCAAGAAGGAGTGGTAAGGCAGAGGGCCTAGTCTTTATTGTGCCCATTTATCTTTCTGTTTGTGTGTTTGTGTGTGCATGAGGTAGAGAGAGAGAGAGAGAGAGAGAGAGAGAGA